>OY754979.1:28731077-29468577 GCA_963576475.1 Molanna angustata
CAATATCGTGTCGTAATCAAATTTATATCTTGAGTGCATATTGAAATGAGACGGTTGGATGAGTTTGCAGAAGGGCTGATGGGGTTGTTGAGGATTGCTGTGTATACTTATATAAAACTAGCGGACCCGACAGACGTTGTCCTGCCCGAACTATTTGTGAAACAAAAATGTAACATATATTTGAATCATATGGATGTTATTATTCGCAGAGCAAACTTACATTTTCTTGTTCGATGAGCCGCTAAACACTTTGAGGTTAGATTGATTATCATTTCTTATATAATTGCAATACAGCATAACTACATGGTCAGCTATCTTAGTGTTGTAAGATGGAAAAAAACAAAACATTGCTAATTCGACATTAGCGCCACCTATTATAATTTATAGTTATAAAAAATCATGTTTTTTATTTTCCTTTTATAATATTAATGTGTAAAATTCCACTTTGTGAATGTAAACCATTCAGGGACTCACAAAAACACACACAAAAAATTTCATCAAAATCGGTTCAGCCGTTTAGGAAGAGTTCAGTGACATACACACGTACAGAAGGATTATATATATAAAGATGATGACGCCGTTTGAATGCGTTCAAAAAATTGTATTTGCCTGCGACATAATATATACACACTTTTAATTTGAAAATGTCGCAAAATATGTATCTTAATAAAAATTCATATTTTAAAACGAAACCAATTTAATAAGGTTATTAATATTAAAATTTTAAGAGTGTGTTGATTATCACAAATAACTTTGTTTTAATATGTGACTGGTTTCAAAATGACCGCTCCTTCGTCAGAACAGATGACAACTAATTCTTTATAAATGTGTCCTGCAGAGCAATGAAGCGGGAACATTAAACATACATACATATCATCACGCCATGTCCATCACGGAGTAGGCAGAGAGAACCGAACACCATAATTTTCATCTTGAAACATATTCATCGCCTCGTAATTGTAAAGATACCTAAATATTTTTAATCTTGAACGCTGGATTTCAATTATGTTTTACGTAATACGTAGTAAACGCCTTGAAGCATTGGAACCAGAGGGAAGAGCCTAAAACCTTCAGACTAAGCAAACCCTGAAAGAAAATTGAGAAAGGACGACAATTTAATGTTTTTTTGCATCATTGTTTATTTTAGTGGCCATGAAAAATATTTTTAAAATCACATTTCAAAATAATATTTACATATGTGGCCCGGCAAAGTATCGTATCTACATCGGTTCAATTTTTAATCGTGTAGGTACCTACTATGTTTGCAAAAAAATGAATTAAAAATATACTTGTTCTTGAATTTCTTAATATAATATTCATAGGCAAGCCAAGATTTTCGGCTTCTATAAGCAATTCCGCTACTGATTGGAACTACTATGCTGATTCTGTATTTTTATGTATTTATTGTTATGATCTGTTGGTGTTGAATTTAATCAATAAATAAATGTATTATTCTTCCAGTGACAAAGTAGCATCCAGATTTGTACAGACAGGTACCAACTTTACTGTTGACATTGAGTATGAGAGATTCAATGGCAGCAGCCCATCCTTCCATTGTGATGAATAACAAGCAGGGGTGAGAGTATTGTCATTGATGGGGATATGAAGAGAGGCGAGGGTGGTATGTGTTATTTATATGTAAGTGTTAAAATCTAGGAACAGCTATCGACAAAATTTCATCGCCAAAAACGTTATCTTTTGTTAGTGTTAACTCTAAGACCAGTTGTAGACAAAATATCTTCGCGAAAATAGTTGTTTTCTTCAAATATGTAACCAATTTACCAGTCTATAAACTTATAATCTCGTTTATCTTAAAATATATTAATTAATGTATCAAGAAATTCACAAAAACAATCAATTAATTATTTATTTATTAGCCCCGTTGGTTTTTGCAAAAATATTTTTGTAAGCTTAGGTATATTTTTTTCAACGTTTGCACCGGAAACATTTTAATTCAAAAGAAAAATATTTATCTGTTAAAACTTAATTCCAGTTTTCTCTATATTCCCCAGTTTAAATACTTACATTGCCATGAATTATTATTTTTTTATTCAAAAGTAATGGTTTTTTAATTTTATTACATACCTACCTATTTTTACCATTTTTTATACTATTTTGTAGGTAGTGATAATAATTTTAATACATAAATATTATATTTAAAATATATTCAATAGGTTTTGTAATAGACAAATTTATTTGATATCTGGTTGGTTGGAAGAAACTTCCAAATTGCAATCAGCCCACCAATTTCAATGTGTATTTTTACGCATATAAAGATTTTTCAAAGAATTCAAAAATGGCGTATAAGTGGGCGATGAATCGAGGCAGAGAAGAGCGAGTGGCGAAGAATTTTAATCGAATATTGTTCCCAGACGAGTTCATGTGGCCGGTATGGGTTAAATATGGTACGCGGATGACGATAATTTGAATACAAATTAATTCAGTCACATTATTTGAATAGACCAAACAGAATATGTATAGACCATCTCTCGTCTATTGCAATGACAATGGCTAATTCCCTTCTGCAAGATTAACTTTGAAGTGTTGTTTTTGATGCGACTACAATATGTTTGCAACGCCCCGGCCAAATGTGTTTCCAATATTTATTTGTTCAGCGTATTTTTTTACAATAAATAATGAATATTGACTTCATATTTTATTTTGTCTATATAAACGGTACTGATATTGTAAAAATGCATTTTAGGGTTATGTATAAGTGCTCTGTTTACTTATATAAATTTTTGTTGCAATTTAATAAAGAACATACCTATTTTACATAATGATATTAAAAGGTGAGTCGTGTAAGGTACTCGTTTTTGTAAAAAAAACGAATATATTTATTTTATTATGTAGTACTTACGTGTACACACCTTTTGCAAAATATATTAAAAAAAAATAATTTCACTAGAATTTGGAATAAATTTAAAAAATTAATAAAAATAAATTATATGTAGTAGATGAGGAGATCTCTATACTACCTATCAACCCCACTGATGCATTTTTATAATTAAGTTTTCCGATAAATCTAAAATTTCTAAATTACGGCTTAACGATTTTGGAATAATGCCAGTGGCTGAAATAATGAACGGAAATATTTTAATTTTTTTCATCAAATGATATTATCAACTAAAATTTCTAGTTGCATGTAACACATGAGATTCAACTGTCGATAGCGATAGCATGTATAGTTAAAGAATAAGTACCAAACTATAAACCCATAAATTCAAATTATTGAATACTATATATTTTGTTTTCTATACACAACACATGAAGGTATGTATGTCAAGATAAAATAGTATTGAGGTCAGTCCTTTTTTTCTACCAATAAACAAAATGATGTTATGTATGTATGTTTACATATTGTATGAAAAGAATATGATGTTATGTATGTATGTTCGGAGATTAAGTATCAAACTATTAAGTCTTCTTAGATTTAATTTATAATGTATAGGCCACTGCCATACAAATTGTATCAAGCAATGTCGTCACTAAATTCAATTTTTGTAAAAAAAATTAAATAAAAATTTGAGATGTAATGCTATACCTAATGTTGATATTTTTTTATAGCAAATTAAATTGTCTAGTTGGGGTGTTTCGGCTTTTTTCGATATTTTTGAAAACTTTGGAAATATTGGCAGTTTAACACAAATTTATCATAAAAAAAAAATGTTTTCCCTTAATGAACTAAACTTAATATTCGGTTACTTAATAAGGCTCTCTAGTTCATGGTTGTATCTGATTCTCCAAATGCCTCAATCGCGGATGGGATCAAAAAAATTCTTTAAATTTTAAGAGTCGGTATTTTCTTCACCCATAATGGGTTACGTATGAGACCCAAATCCTTGACTCCAGTTTTGCCAACCAGTTCACAGCCTATTTTTAATATTTGATATCTGCATAACTACGGTCGCTCGAGGATCCCTAAGAATTTCGAGCCATCTGAATCGTTAGCGGTTATAATTTGACCATAAATCAATTACAATTTGAGCGCCACGCCTCTTTTGAGTTACACATCCTATAAATTCCCATAAATATTATAATTATTATGTACCCACACGTTATGTGGCTGAATGGTAATGATTATTAGTGGAATTATATAACTGTTACCGATACCCTATCGCCGAATATGGGATATATTAAAGACCACTTCACGATTCACGCCCTAACTCAGCAATTACTATTAATTAGCTACGATGCAGACTTGTACCCCCAACCATTTTGTTTGTACTGGTCATGGTGACGCTTGAAAAGAATAATGGGCATTCATTAATTACCATGATCAAGTGAGCGTGTAAATACTCACGTAAATGTTTTTATCAGGACCGGATCTATAGTTTTTGGCGCCGGAAGTAGGTACCTATTAAATTTAAATGGCGCCCTCATTCCCTTTTTTTAAATTAATATGTCCTTGTTAAACAAGTATATATATACATCTTCCTACATTCCCCAAATTAAGCATAAATGCTCGTGCTATAGGTGAACGAAATCGGTCGAGGCAGGATTTGAACTCGCGACCACTGGATTACCTACTAGCTCAGAGCGCTAACTGCTCTGCCATCGACCCACCTTGAAAATAACCCATCAATATTTTATTATTTTCTGTATCAATTGTTTGAACGTTTGGAAATTCGCAATAATTGAATTTAAATTCAACTAGGTAGATCTTTCTTCAATGCTAGCATTTATTTTATATTGGGCGTTCTCCGACTTTTACACTTCCTTAAGAGAATAGTGATGAGCAAAAGTCTTGCGAATCTTACAGTCTTGGCGTTGGTCTTGCGAGACTTGCAGGAGAATGACCAAGACCGCATGTGTAACTTCAATACCAAGAACAAAAACAGGAGGTGCAAGACCAGGCTTTACAAGACTTAATGCAATGTGTCGCGCGGTATCGAATTTTTTTTAAAACTTATTTATTGTGATTTAAAAAATAAGCAACTTACCACGTTCCTACTGTCGAAATATAGGTACCTACTATAAATTGGCGTTTTTGTTACCTATGTTTCATTGTAATTATGAATTTTAAAAGTTGCTAAACTTGAAAGACCAAGATTATATTTGTAAATGCAATATTAAGACCGGGGTGGTATTAGTCTGGCATTTGCTCATCACTACGAGAGAATAAGCAGATTAATTCGCAAACTATAAATTATCTAAAATATCGAAATAAAATACAACAATTAATAATAACACATCTCTGAGGGGTCCCTTTACTACATGATATCAACTCTATCGATTCCTGAACATAGATTTTTAAAAAATATTTTGTGATTTTACAAGTATTTATTATGACGAATTTTTCCATTTTAATTTTTTTTTCGATAAAAATAATCATCAATTTATAATTTTCGACAAAACGGTGTTGGTATAATGCCAGCGGCTTTTGACGCCCCAAGTTAGTTTGCGCCCGTCGCAATAGCGCCATTTGAACCCATAGTCGATCCGAGCCCTGGTGTTTATACAATCAGACATGTTATACAAAAGTATAACTGATGTGATAATCAACGAAGCGACGCGGTACGTTCAAACGATTAGATGTTCTTAATTGTTTATGCTGTGTTGGTAGTCATTTGTTTTAATATTTTGATATCTTATTTGACCACCCTTTCCACCAATTAATTATAATCTTATCTTCTTCTTTTCGTGCCATATCAAGTCCCCCGATCACTGCTGAGAAGGCATCTCTGTCCGCCGCCGTACGTAACAATTCACCGACGTCTCCGATGTCGGTCCACTCACGAATGTTGCGGAGCCATGACATCTGACGTCTTCCTATTCTGAGGTGTCCCTCTATTGCAGCCCTTCATAATCACTCTACTTTTTGCCTCACAAAACGTGACCCAAATATGATACCTTTAGTGGCTTAATTGTGTCAACTAGCTCGCGTTCGCCATTTGCTCTCCCGAGTACCTCTGCATTTGATATTTTATCGACCCAGGAAATTTTCAGCATGCGGCGATGCAGCCACATTTCAAAGACCTCCAGACATCATTAATTTTAAGTAGTTACCTACCTACTCCAACTTCTCTTTACCTACTGCGTAAATGTTTGGTTAAAATAATTTCTTTCTTACATCTCCTCTTCAGGCACTTCTCCACCAGATGTTCGACAGTCTGCTCTGTTATGTTTTGCTGGACCCAGACTACACGGAAAACGTTGAAACCAGGAACCACCTTCCAGGTGGGATTCTGAATGTTCTTATTTTCCATAGTAACTGCGCGCCATCTAGGCAGATCGAAGTTTGTCAGGTCTTCTGACCAGATGGGTTTTCTGTACCGCAGGCGATCTGCTGATCTTGTCGAGTGTTCTGGCTGAGGACTGCTTTATGCGCAGTTCGGGAGGGCCTAAGTTTGAGATTACTGAAATCCACAGAAGTGGGATAGACCAAAAGCTTCATGTGCTTATCCTCATGGTTTTACTCAACTCAGCATCTAGGATTCTGCAATGCACGCTTCTTGCCCACACTGGTGAACAATATTCCGCAGCGCTGTAGACAAGAGCGATCACTAACGTGCGCAACACTTCAGCCACGCTTCTCCATGTTGTACCAAAATTAAAAAAAAATAATACTGGCTCAAGTTCACCAAGGACATAGAAAGAGATCTTTACGGAGCGCAAAAAAAGTCTAGACAACCGAACTGGTTAACTGCGTATTAGATTGGCCAAATTTGTTATCAGTAATAAAGGTTTATTACTGATAACAAATTATGACTACTGATATAATAATAATAATAATAATACATTTATTGAGCAGAAGAAGTTACATACAAATACAATATATAAACAATAAAATAAAAATAAATGAAAACAACCTCTCCAACTCAAAAGGACCATGCTCAGCTATGTTGCAGGAGGACAAGCCTCCTGCAGCTGATTTTCAGCATGATCCTAATGCTTACATATTTGAATTAAAATTTCAAAAATGCCCCAAAACTATAACGAAACAAAATACTTACATAAATCAAAAACGCACTCTTATAATACATACACACATTGATACATATAAAACCACACACACACATTCACAAAAACATCTTACATACTTCACACTATGATTACGAGGCCAGAAGCATCGCTCGACATTTCTTCTTAAAAATGTGGATTTTTTCCACTGCTTTTAGTGGTGGAGGCAAGTCATTCCAGCATTTAGTTGCAGCGTATTTGAAGCAACCTTCAATATAATTATGTAACTATAATTATGATTATGAAAACTGTTTATGACTACTGTTTGACTGTGTGCACAAAACCAAATGTTTTGTAGTCACTATAGTTTGGTTAATTTTAACATGAATATTCAGTGTCGTCACTTCAATCTTTGTTGAAACACTGTGTCGTTTTTAGTACAAAACAGTGAGTATATTTCATGGCAATAATTATATCCTCGTGTGACACATAGATCCAAACGAGTGGACGAACCGTAATAATGGGATGAAGATAGTGAGTGACATCGAAGGCGGCAATGAACCACGGTTCATCCAATTATAAAGCAATCTCTCTCGGCGGTGCGGTGGTGCGACATGCGCCTGCAACGTGGCTAACCAACCGACGCGACGCACCAGTCGGGAAAAACCCTCGACTTCGGGGTGAAATCTGTGGATCACTTCTATTATGAAATATTCTGAATGAAAATTTCTCAGCTCTTCGTTTGAAGTACAATCAGCAAGATTATGGAATAGCCTTAGTCCGGATATTGCGTCGTCTAACTCACTTAGTATTTTCAAGAAAAAACTAAAGAAGGAATATTTATCCTAGAACACCTGATCCCGATTTCCTCTCCTGTCCTTACCATATCCTTTTTATTGCTATGAATTATATATTTTTTTTTGTTTAATAGTATTTAAGTGTTATACGTATTTTATTTGATTTCTTTTACTCTTTTTTATTTGCTGTTGTACATACACAATGTTGTCATACTTTGTAATCTGGTTGGTTGGAAGAAATTGCGTAATGGCAATAAGCCCGCCAGTGTACAATTATATTTGTTTATATTATGTACAAGAAGATGTATAAATAAATAAATAAAATTTGACAGTGTGGTCACTAAAGGTTTAATTATTAGAGACGACTTAGAAAATGATAAGTAATCCAGATCCTTATTTCCGTAAACTTATGACGTATTACAAATAAACATTAATAAAATTGATATCGATTTTTGTAAGCCGTGAAGCACTGACATATGTATAATAATACTTCCACTCACAAAAGGCAAAACAAATCTCACATACTTCACCACCCATTCTGAATTTACTGCCATTTTAGATTAGACGAGACTGGTGTGACCCGCATGTCGCTGGTTACCCCACATTATGGGAAATAACGTGATTGTATGAATGAATGAACATATTAACATTTTGATTTATTAAACATTCGTACGAAAGCAGGATAATTGCAGTTGAAATGAGATCGCTAAGAAGAATAATAGGACGATCACTTAATTTCTAGCTCTAGTATGTATGTAATTGTATTTGTTACTTCCTGATTATATTGTTAATTATAAATATGTAAATAAATACATAAATAACTGAATGAATGAATGAATAAATAAATAAATGAATGAATGAATGAATGAATGAATGAATGAATGAATGAATGAATGAATGAATGAATGAATGAATGAATGAATGAATGAATGAATGAATGAATGAATGAATGAATGAATTAATGAATTAATGAATTAATGAAGGAATGAATGAATTAATGAAAGAATTAATGAATGAATGAATGAATGAATGAATGAATGAATGAATAAATAAATAAACAAATAAATAAATAAATAAATTTTTAAAAAATGTATGACAGGGTATAAAATGATAAAATAAGGAAAGAATGCAAAACGAAGAAATATGTAATCAATACATAGAATGAATGAAAATGAATACATTGAGATCGTCATTCTGGGTTAATAATAATAATAATAATAAAATTATTTTATTATGCAAAACAAATCACATAATGAGGCGGACTTTTTGCCCGTAGGGAATTTCTACCAGTCAACCTTGAAATAATTCACAGTGAAACTCTTCTTATTATAATTATTGCGGTCATTAAGAGAGACTCTTCGTCCGCTTTTTAATAATTGAAATATTTAAAAAAAATAAATAATTAAGATTAAGATTTAAGCAAGCGGACTCTGCGCTAAAACAATACCTCGTATGAACTGTAAGTACTCTTTTATTTACTAGTAGGTAAATCCCATACTGAAATCAATTAGGAGTCAGAAAATTCCTACCTATTATAATTTACAGAGTCAAATAACGCAGTGTTGATGTTTTAAATAATAAATTTATTTTATTAATTATTTTAAGACAAAGGTATATCTGGGTTTATCTAAAAAAGATTCGAATTAGCATATAATTTAAATTTATTCAAAAATATCATTTAATGATTCGGCGGATATTTTGTGGTAGTTAATATTAACCATATTTGAATTATAAATTAGCTATAAACCACTTATTTTTTGAGTCACTTCGCGACATGTTTTGGAAGCGCTGTCCTTCCATTTACCGGCGTGTCTAGACTGTATGGAAGGACAGCGCTTCTGAAACATGTCGCGAAGTGACTCAAAAAACAAGTGGTTTATAGCTAAATACTCGGCGGATATTTTGTGGTTGTTCATATTAACCGTTTTGGCATGTGTATTTTGCTCTAAACCACTATATTTTGAGTCACTATGCGACATGTTTCGGCAGTGCTGTCCTGCCATCGACCGGCTAGTGGTTTAGGGCAAAATTCACATGCCAAAACGGTTTATAGCTAATTTATAATTCTATATGGTTATTCAAAAATAATTAAATATATTAAAATTCATATCCCAACAACGTTAAATTGATAAACCTTTACGTTAAACTATATTCGGTTAGAAATATTGTAAGTTAAAAAAAAATAATGTAGGTATATATAAAAAGATACAAAAATATGGAGTTCGGTTTTCTCTATTTACTCCATCTGGAAACAGATTAAAAAACGTATTATTATACTATCGCAATGATTTTTTTCGAAGCTTCACGTCGTCTGGTGGTTGAAAGAGATTGCTTTATCGTAAAAAACTCGCCTTTACATACTTGTTTACACATAAAATATATCAATAAAACCCAACAAGTTAAGATAGATTCAAAATGGACGTTAGTGAAGGAAACGAAGGGAACGCATAGGAAACTAAATTTATATAACAGACTCCTTCCCTTATATTGTATGTACCTTCACGTGATGTGATAAACCAAGACGGCCAGGCTTATTGCATTACGAGGCGTCGAGACGCCATTTTGTCGACGTCCGACGCCATATTAGATTCCAAGTTAAGGGATGTGGCCGGATATGTCCCGTTTCCGGTTCGTGGGAAGTGTATACAACAACGGACACCATATTAGGTATATAAAATACGTTTATCTCCAAATATACTGGTTCACTTTTACCCCCGACACGACACACTTTATGTAAACAAAATTGACTAGATATAAAATCTATTATAGATTTTATAAAGATCTAAACTTTATTTATTTATTGGTTGATAGAGAGTTTTACAGTCTATACAATTTATAAAACAGACTGCATTGCTTTATCAGTGAACCGGTGAAAACTCCATGCATTATTCAATAGGATGAATAATATTGATTACAAAAAATTACAAATACTACCTACATAATTTACTATTACATAAAAAAACGAAAATAAGACAGCTGATTAAATCAAAGAACTAGGAATAATTGGAGACAGCTCTCCTAAACGCACTGAGACAGCTCGCAGAGATGTCGAGTGTATTAAAGGAAGCATTGTACACCGTGCAAGCACGGTACACAAAAGCATTTTGAATGTAGTTGTTATTACACTTCTTCTTCTTCTTTTTATAGGTTGACACCTGTTTTTTTCACGAACTTTGCCTGTCCCTCAAGGCATCTTGTGACGTCGAGCTCTTTTATATTTCTTAGTTATTACACTAAGGAATATAAAATACTTTGAAATAAAACTCTGAAAAATATGTGTTTACAATCTGTATCCTCAAAGATACGTCTTTGAAATTAAGAACAGCTTGTATGTATCTACATCTTCATTCCATTGCATGAGTATTTGTGTTTCTTCGATATAATATTTTGACGAAGACTTAAATATAAAGAACATTGAAATGTGGAAAGACAACATACCTGCCAAGGATTATTTTCAAGTGTCAAGAATGACATCTCCTCCAGGATGATGACCAGCTCCTTAGAACCAACGTCTTCTGTCTCCAGCAACTGCTTCGGCACTCACTCATATACAACACTGTTGATAGAAACACCAAGTGCTTTTAGAAATCAATGTTTTAAGCAATATCTATAACTAGGACATTCACGCCTGATTTTATTATAACTCTAATTGAATATTTAGTAATTTTGCATTATAGTAATTTTGTATCATTATTTTTTTTTTACTTATTTAATCATTTATTCGTTGTAAAGTACGGTCTTAGCAGTAGCGGAATCGTCATAGAAGCCGATAATCTTGGCTTGCGTATGAATATAATATTAAGAAATCTTTTTTTTGTTTTATTGCAACCATACTACAAGATAAAAAATTGAATTGAATACGACGCTAGATATTTTTCATGGTCACTGGAACGATCAACGATGCTTAATTTAAAAAAAAAACATTAAATGGACATTTCACAATTTTCTTTCAGGGTTTGCGTAGTTCGTAGGTTCTATAGGACGCCCCTGGGTCTTATAATACTGCTTCGACTTTTTTCTATTAACAACGTTTTCAGGTGTCCAGTAGGAGCCGGCTAATCGAAAATATGGGTTCTGGTTGGTTAGAAGAAATTGCCTAATGGCAATAAGCCAATAAAATATAACAGGCAAAATAACGTCAAACATAGTTCAGCAATGTCCGAATGTTGCCTTTTTTGATGAGACGAGACTGATATGGGGGGGATACCAGTAGCGGAATCGCTTATAGAAGCCGAAAATCTTGGCTTGCCTATGAATATTAAGAAATTCAAGACCTAATATTTTTTTCTCTGTTTCATTGAAACCATATAACAAGATTTAAAATTGAACCGTATGTAGATACGATGCTTAACAGGGCCACAAATGTAAATATTATTTTGGCATATTGTGATTTTCAAATATTTTCATGGCCACTCAAATGAACAACAATGCTAAAAAAACATTTCCCAATATCTTTTAGGGTTAGCCCAGTCCGAAGGTTCTAGGCTCGCCCCTGGGGGATACACCTACGTGCAGTGCTCGCTTTTATAAAGTTTGCATACCCGCACACCTTTCACTGGTTTCCCCACATTGTAGGATATGTCGTGATGGTATGAATGAACTTATTTATTTAAAATAAGTCATTTGTTTTCTGTGCGGGCGTCCTGGGTTCTATCCCCAGCAGATGAGAAATTTATTAAAATTCATTTCTAACGAAAACATGGCTTCACTGGGCTGGAAACACTGATTATTTGGAAAAAATGCATTTGTGAGAGGATTTAAATAGTCAGTCTCCAAAATGTGGAAATTTGTGTTTGTGTATGTATAAAATCAATAGGTATTTGACATTTTGGGTAACCTGTTAGTTACCCAAGAAGCAATTAAAAATATTTTAGAACCTAGGTATATTGAGATGGGTGGTGGCAGAGCGGTTAGCGCGCTGGGCTAGCAACCCAGAGGTCGCGAGTTCGAATCCTGCCACGACCGATTTCCATTCACCTATAGTAAAAGCATTTATGCTTAGTTTAGGGAATGTATATGTACTTGTTATACAAGGACATATTCATTCTTTTTTTTTTTCAAATATGAATGAGATGGGTCGATGGCAGAGCGGTTAGCGCGCTGGGCTAGTAATCCAGTGGTCGCGAGTTCGAATCCTGCCTCGACCGATTTCGTTCACCTATAGCACAAGCATTTATGCTTATATTAGGGAACGTAGGAAGATGTGTATGTACTTGTTTAACAAGGACATATTCATTTTTATTAAAAAAAATAAAATATTATTTCCTGGTACAAATTGCTATAATTTAATATTTAAACACTATAATAAGTTTTAGTTTCAACAATAATTTTGCTACGCCGATAGTTATTTTGATTCATTTGGGTTTGGAATTATAATCTGGATAATGTGATAGTAAAGAGAAATAACTATCGACGACATTTGGGTTTGGAATTATAATCTGGATAATGTGATAGTAAAGAGAAATAACTATCGACGACATTTGGGTTTGGAATTATAATCTGGATAATGTGATAGTAAAGAGAAATAACTATCGACGACATTAGGGTTTGGAATTATAATCTGGATAATGTGATAGTAAAGAGAAATAACTATCGACGACATTTGGGTTTGGAATTATAATCTGGATAATGTGATGGTAAAGAGAAATAACTATCGACGACATTTGGGTTTGGAATTATAATCTGGATAATGTGATAGTAAAGAGAAATAACTATCGACGACATTTGGGTTTGGAATTATAATCTGGATAATGTGATAGTAAAGAGAAATAACTATCGACGACATTTGGGTTTGGAATTATAATCTGGATAATGTGATAGTAAAGAGAAATAACTATCGACGACATTTGGGTTTGGAATTATAATCTGGATAATGTGATGGTAAAGAGAAATAACTATCGACGACATTTGGGTTTGGAATTATAATCTGGATAATGTGATAGTAAAGAGAAATAACTATCGACGACATTTGGGTTTGGAATTATAATCTGGATAATGTGATAGTAAAGAGAAATAACTATCGACGACATTTGGGTTTGGAATTATAATCTGGATAATGTGATAGTAAAGAGAAATAACTATCGACGACATTTGGGTTTGGAATTATAATCTGGATAATGTGATAGTAAAGAGAAATAACTATCGACGACAAATATAAAAATATTCATAATCCAAAACATAGTGTTTTATCTGGGTATTATAGTCTTGAAAATGTCCTAGTAAAACGAAATAGCTATCGACGACAAATATAAAACTATTGTAGAATCTATAACATGTAGTCTTATTATGAAAATATTTTAGAATCAAAAACATCTGGGTCTTGAAGATGTCCTAGTAAAACGAAATAGCCATCGAAGACAAATATAAAATTATTGTAAAATCTGAAGCATAGTGTTTTTTTATGATTATAGTCTTGATAATGTTCTAATAAAACGAAATATCCATAGACGTCAAATATAAAAATATTGTAGAATCAAAAACATAAGGTTTCATTAGGGTACTATAGTCTTGATAATGTCCTAATAAAATGAAATAATTGCTATCGACGACAAATATAAACATATTCTAGAATCTAAAGCATAGTGTTTTTTTTTTATTTGAGTATTAAGCTTGATAATGTCCTAATAAAATGAAATAATTGCTATCAACGACAAATATAAACATATTCTAGAATCTAAAGCATAGTTTTTTTTTATTTGAGTATTTAGCTTGATAATGTCCTAATAAAATGAAATAATTGCTATCGACGACAAATATAAACATATTCTAGAATCTAAAGCATAGTGTTTTTTTTTATTTGAGTATCAAGCTTAATAATGTCCTAATAAAATGAAATAATTGCTATCGACGACAAATATAAACATATTCTAGAATCTAAAGCATAGTGTTTTTTTTTATTTGAGTATCAAGCTTAATAATGTCCTAATAAAATGAAATAATTGCTATCGACTGCAAATATAAACATATTCTAGAATCTAAAGCATAGTGTTTTTTTTATTTGAGTATTAAGCTTAATAATATCCTAATAAAATGAAATAATTGCTATCGACGACAAATATAAACATATTCTAGAATCTAAAGCATAGTGTTTTTTTATTTGAGTATTAAGCTTAATAATTTCCTAATAAAATGAAATAATTGCTATCGACGACAAATATAAACATATTCTAGAATCTAAAGCATAGTGTTTTTTTTTATTTGAGTATTAAGCTTGATAATGTCATAGTTAAACGAAATAGCTATCGACGACAAATATAAAAATATTGTAGAGACGAAAAATGAGTTTTTTATTTTCATATTATAGTCTTGATAATGTTCTAATAATACGAAGTAGCTATCGACGACAAATATAAAACTATTGTAGTATCTGAAGTATAGTGTGTTATTGGGGTGTTATAGTCATGATAATGTCATAATAAAACGAAATAGCTATTGACGACAAATATAATCTTTGAATTTAAAGTTAAAGTAATGTACCTATGCATTTATTTTTCTAAATAAAACGCACACTTCAAGCAGTGAAGTATCTACATAATATATTATTTTAGTGAATTGAAAAGGCCCACAACATACGAAACGGTTGTGCCGTTGAAAACTATTAAATATTATAATAGAAAAACATTGTGTGTTTATTAAAATATATATACACCTAATAGATTTCTACAAAATAAACGTCGTAAAAAATACTTTTATCATATAGTTTCAAAAAAATAAACAAAAATTTATAAAGAAACATTCACTTATTTTCGCAGACGCCCATTACATCAGATAACGAAAATGAGAGGAAAAAAAAACAGATTCAAGTAAATAATCATCTTAACAAACGTCGGTATAAAAAAAATACAAATCTTTTTTTAAATTCGGTCTTATCCAATTGGTGAAAACTCTCCCCATCTACTGCCACCCTTGCAAATATTCTTCTGTCTCTGAAGGAAAATTATTTTCTTTGTAATTATTTTTCTGTTTGTTTTATCTCGTCGAAAGAAAAACTCGGAGGGGAGAGGGGCCCCTTTAGACCGGAACGACAGGAAAATTATTTAGATTTTCGAGTATTTTAATTCGCAAAACTCGACACAGCTCTGTGGTTGTTTGTTGCGGAATCGTCTACAATATTAAATTAATAACGAAATACCTAAATCACAAATATTTCAATTCAAGAGATTTTGTTCAATTTATTCGATTTCGTTAGGAATCGAAAGTTCCAATAGGTTTTCGATTATTATGGTTACGATTGCTATCGAAGTCGTCTACGTTTGTTATCGAATGCTTGATTATTACGATTATGTTTTAGTTTTAGGTAGGTTTTGTTTTCATATTCGATTGTACCGATTACATTCGAGTTCGTTTGTAATCACAGATTCAAACTAAAGACAATTAAAAAATACGTCTCAATCGGGAATCAAATTAATATAATTATATATTTAATATTTATTAATTTAATCGTCTACTGCAAAAAAATGCATTCAAACATACCTTAAAACGAGTGGACCAACGATATACTCCTCACTACCAAGTCACACCATAAAGTATTAAAATTTTGAATGAATAATCTCCAAGATTTTCATTAAATGAGTTTGTTGAATTATTTTTCATAATTTTTCAATGCCGTTTAAAGTGATGTGCCTTTTTAGCAATATCTAACCAAATATTTCATATTGTAAGTATCCTTGAGCTTGGAGTCGCTTTGAAATATTTGACAGTTAAAAAAATAAGACCCACTGATCTAATGGGGTCTTGGCGATTATTGGATATACATACCTAGTTGCAAAATTTAAAATGGTTTGAATGAGTACTTGAGTCTATAATTAATAAAGTAGAATAAACAGGCTGAAACACGAATATACATGAAATGATAAACATGAATATAATCGTCAATCTCAGATAAACCCTGAGGGTTTCGATGGTTGACTACCTATATATGTGATATTAAAAATGTCATTATGTATATTAAAATATAAAAAAAAAATCACCCCTTACATAGCACAAAGCATTTAGCACATAGTACATATCATACACACATAAATACACTGTGATGAAACTTTCAGATTACAATCTCGCCGTGATACTAGATCTACAATGAAAAAACCTAAAAAAATTGCGAATTCATAACTTCCCACTATATCCCTTTGGGGTAGTGAGGACTAAAAACATATAAATTACCACTAATAATATCACTGATATTTAAATATGTGTATTTCGTACATTAGTATTTATGTTTAGATAGCATAAAATTTCACCTAAATGAGCGTATTCCTCACGATAACTATGTGGCTACCGATATCTATATATATATTTCAACTAACAAACTTTTGTTATGAGTAGCTAAAATTAAGCTTTTACAACTGTATGGTTTGGCTGTGTGCACAAAACAGTTTATAACAAGTAACCAAATGTCTAGTAGTCACTATTATTTGGTTACCGACTATTTTACTATTACATGAAATTTATATATATTTATTTAATTTAATTTTTTTTAAAAATGAATATGTCCTTGTTAAACAAGTATGTAGGTACATATAACTACATCTTCGTACGTTCCCTAAAATAACAAATAAATGGTTGTGCTACATTATTATTATTAAAAAAAAACACTGTATAAGTTGTTATGTACAACAGTCATTGCAGTAAAAACACTGTATAACAGTCATTGTAGTTCTATTTTGTATCCATCAACCAACCAAATAGGTTTATCTTAATAATTTTTGTCTGACACTAAACTTGTCTCTGGCAGTTTCCTAGATTTGATTTGCGACGGACGGTGGTCTACTTCGATTGAATCAAGGCCGTAAAATAGGAAACAGCATATTATCTATATTTATGCATACTATCAGACCAAAAAAATAAATAACTAATATTTTCTTTATGTATGTCAATATTACTATGTACCTATATACTTATATTAACTACTATTATTTTGTATCTTATATCTACTTTTTGTTTTGGAAAAAAAAAATCCTTAATCGGGTAGTCAGAGAGAACCGAACTTCTCAAAATCCTATTTGACACATACATATTTTTTTTAATCATTCATACCATCACAGCATATCCCACAGTGTGAGTTAACCAGCGACAGGTGTGCGTATATGCATTACCTCATTGAATTAAGCATGACACATGCGTATATCTCCACACGTATTAGTCTTTTCTCACCTAAAATGATGTGTTATTTTGCCTATTGTATTTTCAATCACTCGGCTCACGGGACTCCTGAAAACGATGATAATAGAAAATAGTGGAAATACTATTCTAATCCGGTGCTTCACAGCAAAAATCCTTATCAGCGCAGTATAAATTAATAGAATATGTCCTTGTCAAAAGAACGTAATAATTTATTAATCCTTATAAAAAAAATACGCTAAAGTTGCCATTCATAACGCAATCGTAGTGCCAACATTGACGTATGCAAGTGAGACCTGGACATGGCAGAAGTCGCACGAAAGCAGAATAAATGCAGTTGAAATGAGATCGCTTAGAAGAATTTGTAACAGAACGATGTATGATAGAGTTCGGAATGAAGATACAAGGAAAGAATGTAAGATAAAGAAAGATGTAATTAACAGAATGAAAGTTAACACATTGAGATGGTTTGGCCACTTGGGGAGAATGAACGAAGAACGCCTGACGAAGAAAATATACAAATCTGACAGGAACGGAATAAGAGGTCGCGGGCGCCCAAGAAAAGGATGGCACGACCATGTAAACGATATTTTGAAAGATGGAAATGTAAGAAGCGTGAACAACAGACGAACATGTATAAGACGATGTATGAATGTTAAGGAGGCGATGAATGCGTGTCAAGATAGAAAAATGTGGCGTTCGGTTCTCTCTGCCTACCCCGTGAGGGACATGGCGTGATGGTATGTATGTATGTATGTATAAAAAAAATATCATGATGTGAATTAAATCGGTCGAGGTTGGATTCGAATCCGTGTCAATAGCATTACTAATCCAGTGCGCTAGCTGATCTTCCACCGACACATGTTTTGTTCTATGTCAACCGATGTTACATAAACTACTCACAAAACAATCACATTAGACGGAGTCTTCCAACTATAAAATATATAATTTAAAAAATTCGTTATAATAAACAAATCATAAGCTAAATTTCAAAATAAACATATTACCTACAGCAATTCAATAAATAGTAGGTACATACCACAATCACATTCATCAATAATCTATCTCGCATACATACATACATACATACATACATACATCTATATAAATAAAACAATGTCGGGTTAGTTAGACTATTTATAACTCGAAGAACGGCTGGACCAATTGTAATGATCTCTTATTTGTTGGATTCGTCTCCGCCCCGTATAACATAGGTAATCACTATAAAAATATCGGAAAAATTAACAGAAAAAATAAAAAAAATATAAAAAACAATGTAACTTATGAAATCTAAAAAAATGAATCAAAAATATGAATCAATAATAATCGAATGTAAAACTTCAGGGTAGGTACCTGATAATATTGATTTAATTAGCATTATTATTTAAATAATTTGAAAATGGAATTTATTCTACGAAGAAAAATTGAAAAACAATACATGTGGATTAAAGAAAATTTTGACATCATGCTTGGCGTTGGTTCTTGAGTTGTCAGACACAGAAAAATGTATTCATTTTTGCCAATTTTGTATTTTTATATTACTATTATATCCTAATAAATTTATTGTATTCATTTTATAACTTTGATAAAATCCTAAATAAGGTTTAGTTAAAAGACACGACATCCATTGACTGAGGTGGTACGAAGTTCGCCGGGTCAGCTAGTAATACTATAAAACACCGTACAGGTAGGTATTTGTCATTTTTATGTAAAATTTATATTTGATACTCCTATGTGAAAACCATAGAATTGTGAAAACATATTATTGTGATGCAATATTTTTTTTTATTATCATATTATATTTTTACTTATGACATTGTATCCTGGTTGTTTTCCCGATAAAAAATCTTTTTTATTTATTTCCATTTGTACCAAAAGAAAAGGGTTTGGTTAAATATTTTTTTTACGACCGGTTGCCACCTGACGTCAAAGCATTGGTCCACTTTTGGGACCTAAGAGCCACCGTTGACCATGCTAAACCCATGGTTCATCCGCTGCCTTCTCTACAATGCAGTACTAATTATTAATTATTTGTTTATTAATTTATATAGATATTTTATTTTTATATACATACTTTAAATTTGAAATTAAGTGAAGTAATGGATATGATTTTTAATGGTTCACATACATAAAAGTTCATCATTTTCTAACTTCTAAATAATTCATAGCAATAAAAGGAATATAAGATTGAAAGGAGAAAAGGAAAAAAGTGGTTGTAAGGTTTGCATTCTTTTTTTCTTGTATTGTAAAACATTGTCTCCTCAGGGATTCGAACCACAGGACTTTGACATACGAGTCAGATATCTAACAAAAACATGAAGGCAAACAATGACCAAATCTTTAATACATAAATAAAGCTTGCGACAAATAATATATGTATTATTAATGAGAAAAGAAAATGTACATTGAACAAAACCAAAATTCCGTTAAAAAATCTTTGTTTTGGATTTTGTAAATAAATGTATGATTTTTTTGAGAATATAAACTAAATTGAGCTTTTACATCCCTTTCATTTTTATACATCCTTTTCATTGTATACATCCTTTTTGATCGCTCCTCATCCTCTCCTTTCCCTTTCTGATTTTCCTCTCCTTTCTAAATTTGTGTAATTTCTCACTTTTGATTTGCTGTATTATACTGGTTGTGTTATTATGTATATGCCGAAACTATGTTTTGTACTATTGATCTCAGATGGTTGACTGGAAGAAATTGCCTCTAGGCAATATGTCCGCCATTTGTACTATGTAATATTATGTATGTACAAAAAAGTGTATAAATAAATAAATAAATAGGTGAACGAAATCGGTCGAGGCAGGATTCGAACTCGTGACCACTGAGTTACTTGCCCAGCGCGCTAACCGCTCTGCCATCGACCCATCTAAATTTTATTATAGTGTTTTTTTTTTATTTTTATCTTTTGTTTTTCGCAATCTTTCCGCTGTTGTATATATGAATATGTACGATTATAAAACGTTGTCACAATGTGAAATCTGATTGGTTGGAAGAAATTGCCTTATGGAAATAAGCCCGCCAGTGTGCAATATATTTGTTTATATCATGTATAAAAAGATAAATAAATATATAAAATACAGATCAAATATCCTTTAAATTTAAATTAATAAGTAGGTACCTATCTATTTTTCTTTTTAAACTTCGACACAATCACTGTTTTCAGAATAAGTAAACACTTTTGAATAAATATATCAACACATTATTTAATTTGAAACCAACAGTAGATATTTAAATCAATCTTTATTTTGTAACCTTGTACAGATTGATAAATATGTACTATGTACGTGTTTTTCTTGTATGTACATAGGTATGTATGTACCGTCGCTTTTCCGGAAGTGTTCGATGCGAAAAGCAAGATGGCCGGCGGTGCATCGCGTCGCGCGCGCGGGAAAAGCAAAGCTTCGATAGAGGAGAGAAAACTGTCTGCTGTGACTTTGCCGGGAGCTGTCTCGGGGCCCGGAGAAGGACTATCTCCACTCGGCGGCAGTTTCCCCGAGGCTTGGGGGTGCTGGAGGGCGCAGGGGGAGGGAGAGGCAGATAGGGTCGCTCTAGGGGCGGAGCCGCGAGCGAACCTCGAGGGGAGGTCTCCGGTGTTTATTGAACGGATGTGGAACAACTATCCACGGCACGCGAGCCATATTAGATGATAATTAATTTTTATGTTATTTATTTTCATGTTGGTAGGTACCTACCTTTATTAATTTATTTAAAGATTGATTATTATGTCAATATAAAAGTTCAACGTCATGGTCTAGGAGAAGAAAATAGTAAAAGTTTATTTTTATATATACCTTGGACATACAATAAAGCTAGACTGGGAGAATCAGGATGCTGAGATTGAGAGAAGACGAGGTCAAGCCTGCCCCCCTAGACAACGTGTCATTTAGCTCAAGAAAAGATAACTCAATGAATGGTAGTGACATTCGCCAGTCACGTGACAACTGTCACTTCCGTACATTGAGTTATCTTTTCTTGTTTCTTTTCTTGAGCTAAATGACACGTTGTCTAGGGGGGCTAGACAGCATTTGGAAAGCTGTCTTTTATCCTAAAATACCCAACATTTCGAAGAGATTTAAAGAAATCCCTATTTGACTCCTGTATATTTCCCGTGCTAACATATGGACTAGAAACGTCAGTATTGAATAAACACATTATGCACAAGCTCTTAGTGACACAGAGGGTAATGGAGAGGAGGATGTTGAAGAGATAGAAAACAGAAAAATAGGTGGATAAGGCTGCAGACCAAAGTAACCGATGTCGCCAATCTCAAATGGAACTGGGCAGGACACATTGCCATACAAATATACAGATGGTAGTTGGACCCAGAGAGTCTTGGAGTGGTGTCCGAGACAGGGAAAAAGAAGCGTGGGACGTCCTCAGACACGGTGGTCGGACTGCATCAAAGCAGTGGCAGGGAGCAATTGGAAGCGGTGTGCCTAGGAAAGGGAGGAGTGGAAGAAGATGGGGGAGGCCCATGTTCAACTCTGGATGCAAACAGGCTGATGAAGAAAATGAAGAAGAGAAAATTCCAACGTGAAAATCTGTTATATACCAGATATAGGCACTCATTTAATTTTAACAGACATCCAAAAACGGAGGGGGTTATCAATCCGACGAGATTTTTTTTTTATGTATTTTCAGCGATAACTTTTTACCGCGTGGTCAGATTTCGGTGATTCTTTTTTCATTAAAAAGGGGGTATCTTCTGATTGTTTCCATTTAAATTTGGTCAAGATATGCAGATGGAATCCGTGACGAAATCATCAAAAACTA
This sequence comes from Molanna angustata, assembly GCA_963576475.1. Taxonomy (NCBI): domain Eukaryota; kingdom Metazoa; phylum Arthropoda; class Insecta; order Trichoptera; family Molannidae; genus Molanna; species Molanna angustata. The sequence continues at coordinate 28,753,679 of OY754979.1, forward strand.
AAAGAAATACAAAATCAGTGATTATTCTTTACCACGTCGTCTGAGCGATGATTCATTTTTCCTTAGAAAGGACTACTTCTAGGCTGTGTTCAGGTTCAACGCTCGACGTCGGGCGTCGAATGTACCTGAAGTTGCAGATTATGACGTTTTTCACACCAATCTCACTGAACGCTTGCGAGCGGCGTTTCAGCTGCAATCTAATTATTTTTTTTTTATATTTATTTTTTTTTTATTTAAAAATTAAATTGGGCAGTGGTGTAAATAATGATCTCTGAACTTTTATTGCTTTTCAGATTATTCTGACTTTTAACACTCTTATTTTTAACATTATCTGATAACTTAATATCTTCATTTATCTGCCCTGATCGATTACTGCGAAACTTACCTGATTTACATATCAAACAACTACTTATCATTTTTGAAATATTTTTATTCAAGCCTGGCCAGTAAAAATATTTACTTGCTAAATTCTTTGTTTTACCAAAACCCTGATGTGATTCATGTAATAAATTTAAAATTTTCTTCCATAAAGAAACCAGTATTACCTTATTTTGCCACAATATATATTCATTATAAATACCTAATTCATTTTTTATCATAGATAAATACCATAATTCACTATTTTTTTCTGATTTACTAGGCCACCCTATTCTTAAATATTTCTTAAGCTTATTACACACATCATCTACCTTTGATTTTTGTTGAATTTCATCAAATTTTAACTTAAAATTTCCTACATTACCTTGAAAATTCCAATCAAAGTTTAAAGAATTTATACCTTTAAAATTATCTGAATTCGAGACACCTAATGACTCCTTTACTTCTATAGGATATTCAGATGACAAATCCGAACAATTATTCAGATTATTAAATACAACCCTTGCAGTCAGCAAAATTCAATCCTATATCACCATTATTCGTTTAGTTTCTGCAAGTTGGTATAAACATAGGTTGAAGAGAATATGTTGGAGATAGCACACATCCATATACATGTATGAGAATCTCTTTATTTGTTCGTTCATCTCGTTTAAAATGAAACACACTTCTACTTTTTCCTTGGTTTTATGACTGAGGATGACGATTACCTTCAATCACTCGGCGAATGCTCTGCTTCCATGTAGCCTTCATTCTTGGCCATATTGAAGGGCTTCGCTAATTGAAGGTCATGTAGCAGACTTGATGGGATCACTCCATCGGATCCATGAACGACCTCCCATCATAACCATGAGCTCCTAAAGTTTATCAGGGGCTCTTTGGAAATGTGTCCAGATTTTCATGTACAATGTACCTAAACATTCTATCTATATCTATGACCCCTCAGTCCTTGGCGACCATTAGTCTCCTTCCAGCATTCCTCGCCATCTCCCTCTATCCTGGCATGTATCTCCCTCTTCGAGCTCCGTTTACATGGAAAACTACCGAATATTTTTCTGAGTATGTAGGTATACTGTACTGTATACAATAATATATTATAGTTTCTGTCTTCTTGAGCCTTTTCGCCGTGGAGGGGTGTGGTTTGTACCAAGTAGAGACTCAAATTTGCGTTCTGCGCACCCACGTGACTGGCTCAGGTTGTTTTCTGGTAACTATATTACAAAATATGTTTCACGGTGATAAATGCTTTAAACAATCCAACACTACATCATATTCAAGATCTGTGTCAGAGAAAAGAGCTCTCTGGGAGGCATCTCACACTCACGTTTTCTGGATCACAGAGTAACAACTCCCTAAAGGAGTTCGACAGAGACATCAAAGCGGTTTACTTTGACCGATGTTTTGGTGTGAGCGATCCAATCAAGTGGAATGCACTGCCTCCAGCCCCCCTAGACAACATGCCATTAAAGCTAAGCGTTATATCGCTAAGCGATAGAAATGTATGAAATTTGTGGCTGTCACGTGTTGTCATAGTGACCAATTTCATACATTTACTATCGCTTAGCGATATAACGCTTAGCTTAAATGACACGTTGTCTAGGCCCCCAGGTGTCCGCAGTGCTCAAAGCAATAGCACTTTCACTAAAGGACTGAAAACGTCTGTTTCGTAGAGCAGCACATAGTTAAATTATGAGCGCCCTTGGAGTGATCTTGAATCCTTGAACGGCGCTTTATAAAATCCCTTATTATTATTGAGTCTACTATTCTAAACTTCTTCTTGTTGAGTGACTCAGCGACGAATTATATTTTAAACATTGACATTAAACCTTGACAAGCAAGCCTAATTGTGCTATTTATACGGCGCTGGCCGATTTACTAATGATATTAATAACAATTAAGCTCTACAAAAAATAACACTCAATTACTATTATTACCATTATACACTTCCTCAAAAGAATTAGCAGATCAATGCGTAAATTGTAAATTATTTAAAAGAGAAAAATAAAATGCAACAAACGCATCATCAAGCTTTCAATTGGGAATAGTTCACCCATCCAGATACTTAACATATCAAAGGATAAGGCTCTGAGGAGGTCTCTATACTACCTAACAACCCTACTGATTCCCGAATATTAACGTTTAAAAAATCTTTAACGATTCTACATGTATTCAGAATTACCGTTTTTTGCATTTTTATTATTAAATTTTTCGATAAATCTATAATTTCTAAATTACGGATTAACGATTTTGGAATAATGCCAGTGGCTGAAATAATGAACGGTAATATTATTATTTTACGAGAATGCCAAAGTCTTTTAATCTCGTTACCTAAAGCGGTGTATTTTCTAATTTTTTCATCAAAAGTTTTTATAATATTACTAGAATTTGGAATAGCCACGTCGCAAATATATGTTATTTTTTTAATTTTATCATGTATTATTAAATCGGGTCTGTTATGTTGAATTGGCCGGTCAGTTAATATTGTTTTATCGTAATAAAGCGAAATATTATTATTTTCTAAAAATGAAATCGGATCATATTCATAATATGGTTTTATGTTTATCGCGTCAATTAATTTATATTTAATAGCTAAATTTTGATGTATTATTTTTGCTACTTGGTTATGTCTAAATGTATATTCTGATTGCGCGAGAAAAGAACAGCCCGATATTATATGATCGATTGTTTCCGGAAAAGCCAAACATTTCCTACAACTATCATCAACTACATTTATGTCTTTTATTATATATTTTTATAATTTTTAGTTTTTATTACTCTATCCTGAATTGCTATTATAAAACCTTCTAAATCCGCGTCCAAATCAGCAATACTCAACCATTTGTTTGACCAAATTTTGTCAACATAAGGTTGGTTGAGAAATTTTGGATGTATAGAATGAATTATTTTATTTAGCCACGAATTTAGAAGGTCGTCATTTATATTTATAATTTTGTTATTGGCATTCTCGTAATTTAAATTTAATGTTAAATTTTTCTCCGCCTCACAGATTACTTTATGCATTAAAGAACTATCAGATTTTTTGTGAAGGAAAGTTTTTAGCGATTCGATTTGATTATTATGTAACGATGTTATTTTATTATACCCCTACCTCCTAAATTCCTAGGCAAATTGATTCGTTCAATCGCGGAATTAGGTTGATGACAACGAAGTTTAGTTAAACGCGTTCTAATTGTTCTTTCTAAACTATCTAAATCTGTTTTTGACCATTTAATAATTCCAAAAGAATATGTCAATATCGGTATTTCCCAAGTATTAATAGCTTTAGTTAAGTTTTTAGCTGACAGATTGCATTTTAATATTTTCGTAATTCTATCTTTAAATTTTATATTAATATCAGATTTTATTTTAGTGTGGTCTAATTTGTTAGACTGCGGATAACCTAGATATTTATAAACCTCCAACCCTTTCAAACTATCTATTTGAAAATTTCTTTGAATATCACCACCCATTTCTAGTATTTTACCCTTTTCGACATGTAAAGTTTTACATTTATCTAAACCGAAAGACATTCTAATATCATCTGAAAATGCTTTTATTATCCTAATCATTTTTTCCAATTCTGAATCAGATTTAGCATATACTTTTATATCATCCATATATATTAAGTGGGAAATTTTAATATTAGACCGTGGATGACCGTTAATTTTTATTCCATACTTAGATTCATTTAACATTTTAGAAAGCGGATTAAGAGCTAAACAAAACCAAAGTGGACTCAATGAATCTCCCTGAAAAATTCCGCGTTTAATTTTAATTCCTGGAATAGATATTTTATTAGAATTTAAATTTATTTTAAATCTGTATTCCAGCCTAACATACTACATTTTAAAAAGTTTATTAAAATTTGGCTAATTTTGTATATTTCTAATATTTTTATAAGCCACGAGTGCGGTACACTATCAAAAGCTTTTTTATAATCAATATATCCTACATGTAAATTACGATTTTTAGTTTGTATTTGTTTAAGAATTACTGAATCAATTATTAGTTGTTCTTTACATCCTAGATATTTTCTACGACATCCTTTTTGTTCTTCCGATAAAATATTTTTTTCATCTGCGTGTTTATAAATTAAATCCGTCATACAGGAAGTTAAAATTTTATAAATCGTAGGTAAACATGTTATCGGTCTAAATTGAGAAGGATTATTAATATTTTCATTTTTAGGTAATAAATATGTTATTCCTTTAATAAGAAAATTTGGAATATTTTGAGGATGTCGTATTAATTTTGATAAATTTTTAGCCAAAAGTGGATGTAAAGAAGTGAAACGTTTATACCAAAAGTTATTACTATTATTATTTTTTTTTTTACTATTATTTTTGTATCTATACTTTGTTTTGTTATGATGTGTATGTGATTAACCCATACGATAAATAAATACTATTCTAGACATGCATTCCTTCCAGAACCTCCTTCTCTATCGAAGCTATCATACAGTAACCTCAGTTTCGTACAGTTTCCGTCATATATTGAGATTAATTATGTAAAGACTTCTTCCGCTTTTATGTGAGGTCTGAGTCCTGTTAACTTCTGGTCTGGTGTTGCTCCTGGTAAAAGAACGTCGAACTGTCCCTGGGTTCTGGATTCCGCTTGAAGCTCTGCCGCTCGTGCCGGTTCAAGCCCGGATGTAATCCCCTGTTATTATTATTATATTCAGTTGTTTGTAATATTGGAGTTGATATTCGAAAATAATATAATATTTAAGTGATGTTTCCAAAATATTAAACGTTGATTTACCCCTGTGTATTAACCCAGACACAGACACACACATACATACATTGCAGGCTCAATCTAAATTGCCGGAGGGGCGTACCGCGTGCGCGCATCCCCTGTAGGTACTCAATACAGAGTAACTACACTACATAGGTGCCTACCTACCCTTGTACACATACACATATGCATGTATGTGCTATACAACCCCCTATTACCACCCCAATACGACGATAGAACGAACGGACAGAGAGTATTGGCCGATTCAAAATTGTTTAACGATTGCGTTCACCATGGCACAATGCCTCGTATACATTTGTTTACTTTCTAATTACCCACCTCCATACATAACCATTTCTTTCGACTTAATAGGAATAAACGCCTTGAAAAGCATCTCGCGTTTTTACCGTTCAAGAGGCTTTAGTAGGATAATAGTATATTTTGATAATATTTTCCCCAGTACCCTCAAAAAATCCGTCTATGAAATAAAGAACAGTTTGTATGTATGTAACTATATCTTTATTCTATTGCACGAGTTATTTGAAATTTGAATTTGTTTAATACTTTTCTTGTTATACCTATTAGTTTTAGTAAAACTCTTTTTTATTGTAAGTAACTAAAAAACTACAAGGCTTATGAAAAAGATTTTTACTTCAATCGAAAGAGAATATGAAAGTCTATCGGCTGAGATTTTTTATTATTATAATATTTTTATAACTATTATTTCTATTTCAAAAAACTTTTAAATTTTTCGTTATTTATTCATTAGAAGGTAATTTAGTGTGCATTTTTTTTGTAAATCCGCATGCCCAGGATATACAAGGGCCTTTAATACTTTTCCTATCATCTGATTATTAATAATAATAATACATACAGACTTTCTGAAAATTATTTACTTTAACATACCATACAGACGAACGAGGCACATTTCACCATTCTTTTTAAACAAAAAAATAATAACGCCGCTCAGAATTTGCCATTTATTTATTTATTTATTCATACATATGCATACATAATTGACAAATAATATTCTTAATTGCAATGCCCCACTAGGCAAAAAACCTGTGCCGGGGCTAAAGCATTTTGAAATAATGATACTTTTAATAGTGAATGCCAACTAACAAAACATACACAAAAATAGCATTACAAATATAAATAGCATACAATAACAAAATTAGAAATAACATTAAAAATAAATACATAAAAAAGTACATTACAAATTAGAGAAAAAAATAATAATCAACGAATGCTTATTCAAAAGTATAATAGAAACAGAACATATTAAGCAAAAATAAACAAAAATCAAACTTAAAGACAGTTTGGTATGAAAAAAACCACTAAAGAAAACACGTTATAGTCCGCCAACGCCATACAATCCCTGAGTTCTTTACATCATATATGTGGCAAATATTCGTTATAATGAATGCTCTCCGTCCTTTCCTGATGGCTTACCACATATAATAATTTGGAGATTTTATTTATGTGTACCTATGTTTTGTTAGTTGGCATTCACTGTTAAAAGTATCATTATTTCAAAATGCTTTAGCCCCGGCACAGGTTTTTTACCTAGTGGGGCATTGCAGTTAAGAATATTATTTGTCAATTATGTATGTATGAATAAATAAGAATAGGTAAATAAATAAGAATTAGTCACTATAATTTGGTTTCTAATAACGAAATGTTTCTTTCAGTGAGATACCCATGTCAAAAAATCTAAGATTGTAAAAATATGTTTTATTCAATGTTAAAAAGATTTCTCAATGTTTGATTTGTTCCCGTCTATTTCATATAACATGATCTTCTGAACCCTCTTTTTCATCATATTTTCTTAACTTTACATACCACCCCAATATCAATATGGATATCTAACTAGGTAGTTACCTCCCCATGTATTTTGTATAAGGGTTTGCTTGAAAATCATAGATATTTTACCAACATACTACCAACATACCTATAACTATTGTTTTGATTTCTTTGTTAAAAGAGAAAGACTTATAATAATTAAAGGCCGGCATTTTGTTTTATAGCATGTTTCATATAGGTAGGTACTTACCTAAGAGTGGTTGTGACCAACGTTTAATCCTCTGAATCTTTGTACCTACCTATACCTACTATAATGGTTTATGCATATAAATTATGCATATCTAGGTACCTATATATTTCTAAGTACATGTGTATACCGACATCTTAATTTAAAATTAATAGAGAATTTATTTGAAATAATAATTTCTTACACAATTGTATTTTCTGTGCTGAAAACAATATTTGATTGGAAGAAATCGCCATTCAGTAGGTAATCTTGACATCTTGCACAGGAAACGAAAACAGTTTTATTTCAGTAGGTATATAATAGATACCTATAGATAGGTATATGGTATTTTGATTTTTTCATAGTTTGAATATCTCTATTTTTTTTTTGATAAAAATAAATGGTTTGGGGCTGACACTTTAATCCTCCGCTTCTATATTATATGTAAGTATAGACAGGTAGAAAAGAATATCATAACGAGAATATATATTTTTAAAGGAGAACCTAGAGTTATTTTTAATTTAGTAAATGAAATTCTAGTTGGTTGGAAGAAAACAGGGTGAGCAGGGTGCAAGGAAGTGTTTATTATTATTATTATTATGTTTAAAACAAATGGTAAAATGCCTGCAAAAAATAATTAAAAATCAACATTTAGGTAGGTACCTACGTATTCCAGTGGTAAAACAGTATTTTAAGTTAGTCTTGAACAATTTTTACCCATTAATCTACTGGGTTATACAAATTCTATGTGTATAATTTTTCGTACAGTGCCTTAATCAAAACTGGTATGTCCGTTAAAATTTTGATTTCAATATTTTATTCTATAATATTATTTTAAAAAATCCTTCTCCAAAATTCAAATCGTGATAAATCGCTGTGCAGTTCTATTATTAAATTCATTATTATTTATCCGCTATTCGAGTTGTGTTGCCGTTCCGCTCTGCCGCGATGCGCTTTCCCGGGCGTGCGAGGGGGACGCAGACACGCTGCCGGCACGTTCCCATTCCAAATAGCTGTGAGCGATGCTTAAGAACTTGAATAGAGACGGAGATAAGTGACACATATTGTCGGGAAAAACGTTTGAAAACTCGCAATGTTTTCAAGAAAATATGACCTTTATTAATACAAGCCGTAAGCGTCGTTTTGGCTTGGGCCTAACTTGGAATATTTTCGTTTTTGTGTGTTAATTGTCCGAACGCTTCGGGGTGTGTGACATTGGGTGCGAAAGAGATAGCGAAGCCCCGAGCGCTGTGATTGGTCGGAATCGCCGCGGGCATTAAGCCCGGTAGCCCTGCCCTCCAGTATTGCGGGTTTTAACATTCAAAAAACGAACGAAAAAAAATGGAATAAAAACGTATCTATGTGTAGCAAGACTTGAGAAATTTAATATTGCCAGGGAATGAGTGTATTAAAACAATTATTTTGGAGGAAACAAATATAGGTATTTACTTAATATATTTGAAATGCCGTATCTTTACCAGATACGGCCTTGTGTATCTTACATTACCTACATCAATATTTCAATAAAACACAAAGAAAACGTAAAGATAAGTAGGTACCTACTCAAAACAAATATTTATTTTGATTTCATACATCTCTGTAGTTATTTTTTATTAAAAAAAACAATGAGTATAAAATACAAAATATATCTATATTAACAGATTAAATAAGGATTAATACATATTTATGTAGGTAGGTACTACCACCTCGGAACAGGCCTAGCCTAGTGAGGTGGTCTAAACCAGGTAGGTATGTACCTATCTAATAAAAAAAAATATTTCTCAGGCTCATAATATCTCATCTGCATAATATTGGTTCTCTAGGATGAACCAATGGTTGGAAGAAATTGCCATAGGTAGGTACATTTGGCAATTAATCCGCCCTTGTGCAGGGTGCAAGGAAGTGTTTATTATAATTATTACATTAGGTATTACAGAATATACAAACACTTATTCAAATATAAATGCAATATAGATAAGTACCTACTTAAATTTAGATGGGTCGATAGCAGAGCGGATAGCGCGCTGGGCTAGTAATCCAGTGGTCGCGAGTTCGAATCCTGCCTCGACCAAATTCGTTCACCTATAGCACAAGCATTTATGCTTAATTTAGAGAAAGCAGGTAAATGTATATTATGTACCTACTTGTTTAACAAGGATATATTCATTTAAAAAAAATATACCTATTGTGTCTAAATAGAAACTAAACAGGAATACCTACATATGCACCTCGTACCATCACGCAATGTCCCTTAGGTGGAAAGTAGAGAGAACAGAGCCCCATACTTCTCTATTTTTGCACAATTTCCTGGCTTCCTTTACATTCATGCATCGTCTCATATACATGGTCTTCGATTTTTCAAGCTCATTTTATGTTTCCTTCTTTCAAAATATCATTCACATGTTAACATAAAGTATTCTTGGCCAGTGAAATAAAATCTGTCATCGCTGAAACAAATCTTTAGGTATTTGGAGACAAATGTAGATAGGTAAGTATAAAAGTACCTACATAACTATATACCTATGCTGAAAGTATTGATCTTCAATGGTGAGGAAAATGCTTATCTATGGCTAGTTCGTTTCTTACTTTAGATTCTTTGCAAATCGTTATGTACCTACCTAGGTACTCACATACGTGGAAGTAGCGAAATAATATTATATTAGGTATACCTACCTATTGTAGGTACCTATACTTACCTATATTACATATTGGTACAATATTTCTATATCTATATCGTAAATAGGTATATTGGTCATTTGTGATCAATTACATAAATATTATGTAGGTAGGTAGTGACACCTATCAAGAATGACCGATAATAGATGGACTAAAAGACTGGTGGAGTGGAGACCGAGAGTCGACAAGAGACCACAAGGGCGACCACCTAACAGATGGATGGACGACATAAAAAGATTTGTTGGACCACAGTGGATGGGAGTCGCACAGGAACGGGAGGAGTGGAGAAGGAAAGAGTTGAGGCCTATGTCCTGCAGTGGGCAAACACAGGCTGACGATGATGATGATGATGGTAGTTACCTACTATTATCAATATCTATAGGTACCTATCTACCTAGTTACCTACTTTTATCAATATCTATAGGTAGTTAGTTACCTTCTGTTATCAATACCTATCTATAGGTAGGTACCTAGTTACCTACTTTTATCAATATCTATAGGTTACCTACTACATTATCAATAACTCCCAATTTGATACCTACTTGGGAGATACCTACCTATATAGTTAATTATCGGAAAAATAATCTGTCTTTTTTCTTGTTTGGTACCTATATGTATGTGCGCATGCAAACCGCCCCCCTCCTTACCGAAAAGGCTCAAGAAGTTTGATGGCATCTATACATAATATCGGCCTTCGTGGCTAAGTTGTAAGGTATCTGGCTGCTGATCCAAAGGTCCCGGGTTCAATTCCCAGTGATGACACAGTTTTTTATTGTGTTATAAGTCTGGACCTTTGAGACGATTAATATCGTAAGTCTCCAGAATGAGAAGGATGCATAGATAACGGACTGAGAATGAATGCCAACAAATCAAAGGTTATGTTGGTATATTTGAAAAGATTGAAAGCAGAACAGCGTGTAAAATAAAAGTGGAGAATGAATGGCTTGAGCAAGTCGACGAATATAATATCTATCTGGGAAGCATGTTCCGACGGAATGGACGGCCTGATATCGAATGAATGGATATCGAACGAAGAGTTATGGCAGGTCACAGAGTAAATGGAGCACTAAGACCAGTTATGATTGATGATCGCAACATATCAAAGCAACCCAAAGTTGACATTCATAACGCAATCGTAATGCCAACCTTGACGAATGCAAGTGAAAATTAGACATGGCAGAAGTCGCACGAAAGCAGAATAAATGCAGTTGATGACGAATTTGTAATAGAACGATGCATCGTCCCGACGCACATAGCGGTAAATGACTAATCTAGCCGGTCAAAATTATTTCTTCAATACTTATAGTTGAAAATTAGTTATAATATTATTTTATTGAGCACTGAGTTATCAGTTATTAAAAACAAGCTGTTCTTCCCCCACCACCACCCGTTCTGCTTATGGGGACTAATAACGGCCCCTTGCAAAACTCTGAAAAAACATATGAAGACTCCGGTGACTCTAAAACCTTTCAGACATTGCATTTAAAGTGCCAAAAGAGAGCTAATCATGTGGAAACAACTGGCTCACCGTTCACTGATAGTGAAGATAAGAGTGCACCGAATTTAAAACAGAAATTCTTGAAAGCCCTAATGTTGCTCCTCGTGGCTACAAGGTCCGAATATCTAATGGTTCCATGGTCCGCATGTCCAATGGGTAAAAACAAGCTGATAAAATTAACACATTTATTTTCAATATGGATATTTTTTATTCGGGTCAGTACAAAGTGATACAAAAAAAAATAATTCTGTTAACAATCAACAAATTTACTTAAAATAACATTTCTACCAAATAAAATACTATGAAACATTATTTTCATTTAACATAATTTATTGCCAACTTAAAAAATATTAATAGTTATATTTTACTCATCAAAATTAAATCGATTATAATTAAGTCGGGGGTACCATCATTTTGCATTTTTGTACGAATTGGGCTTGCTGAGAGCCATCGTAACCCTATTTACAATTCAGCATTAATGTGTCGCACTCTTCTTGGATTAAATTATTCAAAATATCTATCAAATACCTAAGTTAATAATCGTTCAACGCAGTATGATCTAATAAATCCTTTAAATTGATTTCAGTTACATGATATGATTCTTTTCGTGGATAGCACTCTTTTTTTGTCTAATGTAACACACTGTAACTTGGATAGTAGGTACTTATTTTAGGACTATTTACTATATAGTCGCATAGAAATATCAGCTTCAACGTACATTGATAGTCCCTGTAATGTTGTTAATTGTGTTTCATCACCTTGAAGAGACTTGTGGAATGCTTTCTTATTTCATAGTTAGTTTCGGAGACTGTTATTTTTTTTATATACTGGAAGCATCCCTTAGACCAAAGTTTGGAACGATGTTAACACTAATACATCTTTCTCAATTTTTTTTCAGTTTTCCTCCGTTTACTTCTCTCAGACAATTCGGTTAAAAAAAATTCTGACCGGAACTATGCGGCATAATTTTTGTAGCAATAAAGGTTCTATTTAACATTTTTTTATTATCTTTTAAGAGAACGTCATATTTTTATGTGATTTTATCCTCTTCTACTGATTTTATACGTTTATGCTGATTTATATATGAGAACTTGCGCGGAGGAGGATGTTTTTAATACATTTCAAATTTTCATTGAAAGAATCCAAGTTTTACTGTTTCATTTTATCAAAAATAAACCTTCGTGTCATAATGTCAACGTTTGGATAACCCGAAGACCATAAAACACTGTAAAAATTCATTTATTTTAAAATTAACATAAAATGTAAAAAAAAAAATTAAAACTAATATAGTTAATGGACCCAAATGCACAAAAACGGTGAATATCCGCGGCTAATTTCTGAATAGTTTTACTGTTGAAGCACAATTCTTTATAAAACAAAAAGAAAAACAGCTCGGATGCACCCTGAAGTACATCTAATTTCTTAGAGATTATTAATTAATGCATAAAAATATACAAAATGGGATACCCATTTTTGGTTTGCAAAAATATGAATAAAATTTTAAATAAAAAAGGTCAATTATTAGTCAAATTTACGGGGCCTTATCTGCACTTTCATAATCCAAAACAGTTTTTAATAGGTCATGATCAAAGAAACAATATTGACTGTTGAGCCATACTGTTTCACAAACAACTCTTTACAAAAATACGTGCGCTACCAAAGACGATCAACTCAGGAGGAGTTGACTAGTATTCCGTAGCTATCCAGCTATGTGGGGGTATTATTTTTTTTTTATCCTGGGACCATTTTGACGAAATTGATTTATGACCGGCTAGATTCGGCAAATACCAGTATGTGCGACGGTCAACTGTCCATATACGGTAAATTGTCCCCACGGTAAATTGTCCTCATGGTAAATTGTCCATACGGTAAAAAGGGCGTACGGTAAATTGTCCTGCACGGTCAATCGGCTACGGTCAATTGTCCGGAAACGACTCGATTGATCGTTGATCTGGCAAGTCTCGAAACTTTTACAATTTTTTTTTATTTCTGTTAAAATTCAGTAATTACAATGAAGTATCTTCCTCTCCTCTTCCTTTCCTTATCCTTTAGTTTTCCTATCATTGCTATGAATTGTTCTTTTATGCTATCTTATTTGTTTTTCTTTAACTTTTATTCTGCTGTATTTATTTATTTATTTTGTAATGTGATTATGTAACTGATTGCTATAGTACACATTGTTTTGTATACTTAACATTAACTCTAGTTGGTTGGAAGAAATTGCCATTAGGCAATAAGCCCGCCAGTGTACAAATTGTATGTACAAGAAGATTCAAATAAATAATATCATTATGTCGGTATATATATTCGTCCTTTTCCTCATGACTGAGGATAGCGGCTGCAGTCCGTCGCCTTACGTATGGCCTCCATGCCAATCTGCGTTTTGGGCTGAACGCAGAGCACCAATCACCGAAGACCCCATTGTGGACTTAACCAAATCGCTTCATCTGCAGGTCGGTGAGCGACCACGAGATCTCCGTCCCTCCACGCTGCCCATCACAACAAGCTTCTAGAAGCAGTCCGGTTCCCTTCTGGCAATGTGTCCAAAGAATAAAAGGATACTTCTGTAACATATCGTAGACAGACGATCCTCGATCTTCAGCTCGTCTAGAATCGACACATTATGTCGATAGTACTTCGTAAATTCCTTACTTTTAAATTGAAATAAGTTTTAAAATTATGAGACCGCAAGACTTTTGCATTAACGGGATGCCATCGCAAATTTTGAAAAAAAACACATTTTTACGCAGATGTTGACAACCTGTGTAACTAAAGTTTAGCTGATATTACTATAGGTGCGATGACTGCGTGCAATTGTAACCAATTTTTTAGTAGTTGTAGTTGTTTTTGGTTACTTTTAACGTCAAATTCAATTATTTACAACTCGGTAACTACTGACTTGTATGTACATAGGTAAAAACTAAAGTCCATCTGCATGTACTTATAGCAAAGCTAGGTACCTATGGAGGTATCGAACTTTCATAAAATTTCCCTTTCAACTCAATATGAAAATCCCACCAGGGTCTATTCCGTCGTTGCTAAATGCCCGCGGCGTACAGGGTTCCCGCATTAGGTACTAGCGGTGCGGTGTAATGTTAGGTACCTATTGTAGACCTATATCGACCTAGCTGTACATACCTACCAATCCACTGTTTCATAGCAAGGGGAGAATTCACGGTAGGTACTGACGTTAACACAGGATTTACTGTGACTACGTAATCATATTTCACTGCACTCACACACTCGACGTGTATTGGGATTATTTCCACAAGGCAATCTCTTCCAACCAACCCAAGCTTTGAATATATTATGAAAAAATGGCAAAAAAACGTTGGATTTTAAAAAGAATTAGAAATAACTTTTCAGACCGAAGATTAGTTTTGTAACTACACTGAAAAGAATAATTGTGACCACCGAACTGGCTACCTGCGTTTTTAGCCAAACCTTTGTTATTAGTACCTACCTAATACTAGTTTATCTAATATTTTTATTATTGCATATGCGCAAACGTTGGATTTTTTTCCCTGTCGGGAGTCAAAGGTATTTTCCAACAGATTTTTAATTATCTCAATAGAGACGAAGTTGGAATATTTACTGTAGGAGAACCGGGAAATCAAAAAAATTATAAGAATGTTGTTCATAATTTCACACATAGATGGCTGTAGTAAAAATTCCTTATTTTCAAGCGAAAAGAATTTCAGTATTACAATATATAGAACTATCAAAATTTAATTGATAGGGATCTCATTAAAAAGGCATGATTGGTGAACGTTGCGCATGCGCATAAAGTGATCACGTAAAACCAGCCGATGACAGGTCGTAAGCCCTGTAGGTGCCTTGATTTCCCGGTTCTCCTACAGTAAATATTCCAACCTCGTCTCTATTGAGATAATTAAAAATCTGTTAAAAAATACTAGTTTATCTGTTTATTACTGTACCTACTGTTTGGTTAAACACACAAAATATTTAGTAGCACATAACGAATTGTTTAGTAGTCACTATAGTTCGGTTAATTTTAACATAACTTTTTTTTCATTGTACCTAAATTGTTTATAAGTCCAAATTATTGTTCTAGTATCCTATTCCTCTTTAATGAAACTCAAATTATAAAATTAAAGATTGTTTTAAATATGGGAATGAGAACAATTTTAAAATGAAGTAGATAACTATACAAGAATAAACTTTACCTACATTGATTTTGTTAAATAAACTAAAATCAATGACAGTAAAGCAATATATCTTTATATATATAATTCTTCCGTACGTGTGTATGTCACTGAACTCCTCCTAAACGGCTGAACAGATTTTGATGAAACTTTTTGTGTGTGTTTATGTGAGTCCCTGAATGGATTAGATTCACAAAAAGGAATTTAATAAAATAATAATAAAAATGGGAATCATTATAAATATTTTCGGAATACGCATTTTGAATAGTGGGAACATTGGCTTCCAATATGTCATAATATTATGCAATGTTGGTTATGACTCGTTTTTATTCCTCCAAGGTTATGACATTAAAACTTGATGTATTTGTTTTCATATTTTCAATATTTCATGAAATTATTAAGTTGTTTGTATATTTTCTTATTATTATTGTAGGTATAAAGGTATTTAGTTTTTTTACAAGTATATTCTGTTTTATCACGTGGTATTATGACGATAGGTAGATATATCAAAGTTATCTCAATGTAATGTTTCGTAATATTTCCGTTTAAATATTTAAATTAATTTATGAATATTACATATATTAAATTACTTAGTTTTATGTATATTATAATCATTATATTATCCTGTGATATTATTATATTGTGATATAATATTCTGTTCTTGATAGCCATATTTTAAAAACATCCGTAATGTAAAGTGAGGTTATAAATATATATATTTTGTGATTGAAACGTCAAGATCAAACAACAAACGTATATTAGAGAGAATTTTCTATAGTGAAAAAATGTACACCTTCGTACTATAAAATGAGGTTATAAATATATATTTCACTATAAAATAAGGTTATAAATATATATTTTGTTTGAAAGACATATAGATACTCTTATGGCATTTTCAAATTTTTTAAATGATAAATGGACAAAATTCAAAATGTACCAAGATTATTCTTTCTCCTAACTTCTAAATATCCAACTCAAATAATAGAATCAATTATTAGGGGATTCTGTATCTTCGAATATAATAATTCTAATGCATTTGCTTTAGAGAGGGAGAGGGAGAGGGAGAGGGAGAGGGAGAGGGAGAGGGAGAGGGAGAGGGAGAGGGAGAGGGAGAGGGAGAGGGAGAGGGAGAGGGAGAGGGAGAGGGAGAGGGAGAGGGAGAGGGAGAGGGAGAGGGAGAGGGAGAGGGAGAGGGAGAGGGAGAGGGAGAGGGAGAGGGAGAGGGAGAGGGAGAGGGAGAGGGAGAGGGAGAGGGAGAGGGAGAGGGAGAGGGAGAGGGAGAGGGAGAGGGAGAGGGAGAGGGAGAGGGAGAGGGAGAGGGAGAGAGAGAGAGAGGACAACGTCTGTCGGGTCCGCTAGTTAACTATGTAACTACAACACATTAACTTTGATTTACAAACTAAGAAATATATGCTAAAAAATATACTATTCAATGTCAATGTTCAAACTTACCTTACGAGAGGATGTCAGGATTTTAGACTTCCAATAACGAGTACTTACACAAAATTGTTTATGCCATAAAGGTCTCAAAATTTATAGTAATAGTTTACCAACAAACATAAAAGAAACCAACATCTCAATAGAGACGAAGTTGGGATATTGTAGAAGAACCAGGAACTCGAGGCACCTACAGGACCTGTCATCGGCTAGTTACAAAGTGATCACGTAAACCAACCGATGACAGGTCGTAAGCCCTGTAGGTGTCTCGAGTTCCTGGTTCTTCTACATTATCCCAACTTCGTCTCTATTGAGATGTTGAAAAAATGTTTGTCAATAAAAATAACATTTGACTCCCGGAAGGGAAAAAAATCCAATGTTTGCGTATATGCAATTAAAAAAGAATATTCGATCAAAAAAAAACACAAATCTTGTCACATTTCGTAGGTTAGGTGCTGAATACATAATTAAAAACTATTAATATTCTCCATAGTTTGACATTTGTACATAGTCTACAAAATCATGCGTATAATTATTTGTTTGAATTTAAAGTTTTAATTTAAAATTTTTTTGTTTAAACTAGATGTATTAATTTTAATATATGTTTTTAAATTTAAATACAATTTAACTACCTAGTATAGTTATACTAAACCATTTTGGTATAATAGGTACGTGCTATTGCTGAGAAGACCCTGCGTGATCATGTATGAAACTCCACAATCTGGGAGATTTGATGGGGGCGACAGTACAGAGAATGAATCCCGCATAGTATTTCGTACATGGTTCTACGTCAGATACCAATATGGACAATGTCGACAAGAGAGACCTTCAAATCGATGGTGAAAGAGCTGGAACTCACAAGACACTCCCAGCTTCTGAAACAATAATATATTTTACAACGGACACAATGAGTTTAGTCGTTATGGCTGTAGCTGCATATTATTTTTTTTTTATTTTTTTCAGAATACTACAGCTACTTTTTTTGTAGCTACTTGATGATTTTGAAAATTTAAATAATACTGTTCGCGAGTGCCAGAGTTACAACGTCATTTTGTATAGTGGCCCATACAAAATTTATACTAATACTTTAAGTAATTCACAACGCATTCTCGTATCCCCACACACCAGTCTCGTCTCACTCAAAAGGGCACTACATTCATAATGGGTGGTGGAACTCATTGCTGAACAGTGTGAGATGTTATTTTGCATGTTGTCTTTTCGTTTACACTGAAAAAAACATTATGATAACCGAACTGGCTTATACCTGCGTTTTAGCCAAACCTTTGTTATCTATAGTTAATCTATTTATGACTGTAATGTTTGGCTATGTGCACGAAACCAAATGTTTACTAAAGTTGGTATGTTTTAACATGAAATTTTGTTAATATTATCAAAAAAAAAATCAGTGTTCCCGGCTCTTACGGGACACTAAACAATGATACTTAATAGGAAAGAATGGAAGCACTATCCCAGACGGTACCTACTTCACAACCGATTTTTATTTTTTTTTTCTAAAAATTTGTTCACAACAAAAATGGGCTGCGTAAAAATGCATTCAGGAATTGGCAACGATTGAATTATATAGCATAAAATAGTTATAGCATATAATATGGTTATTGCATATATAGGTAGTTATAGTTAAAGCATATATAGTTATAGCATAAAATAGTTTATTTTTATTTATTATACCTACATTACTTCTCGGGCAACTAACAGGTAGGTACTATATCAAATATTAATTTAACACGCACCCAATAACAAGTTGCCATATTATCAAGACTTACGATGTTAATCGTCTTACTGATCCAGGCTGAAAACACGATTGAAAACTATGTCTCCACCGGGAATCGAACCCGGGACCTTTGGATCAGCAGTCAGATAGGAGCCACGAACACCGACAACATATAGTTATAGCATATATAGTTATAATTATAGCATAACATATTTAAAGCATATATAGTTATAGCATAAAATAGTTATAGCATATATAGTTATAGCATATATAGGTAGGTACCTATAACTCACTTTTTGATTTGACGTTGAATTGTTTTCTGTGGTTATGGTTTTTTTTCAAATGACCCTTTTCAACTTACATATGTCCATCTTTTATCACTATTTTGTAAGAGTGGAAATATTTTCAAAGAATATATGTAGCGAGCTGGCAACCCCAGCGTATCGCTTTCATGTCTCTCTTCAAAGCTTTATTTGTTCGTCTTTTCAATTCAGACTTTTTAATATTTTTTTTTCATTTCTTTGACACACAACGTTCAAACAGAATCTCAAATGCACTGCACTGCTGTAAATCTGAAATCTGAAATCAAGTCCTAGATTTCGTTCAATTATTTATAAACTTTGAGGGAATAAATATAAGCTTTACATTATTTTTCACATTGCAATACATTCGTATTGCGGCCAGCCTTCGTGGCTTAGGCAGACTCCCGAACCCAAGGTCACGGGTTCGATTTCCGCTGGAGACACAATTTTCACTGTGTTTTTATATAGTCTGTTGAATTACAGATCGGAGCTCCTCGTTGCTGTCCGTGGCCTCTTCAAGGTTCCATTGGACATGCGGACTTAGTGATCTCGAAGAACAATTATAAAGCCTTCAAATAATTTTGCCATAGATACTTCTTCTTCTTCTTCGTCAGCCCTCTTTCGTCCAGTAATGGACATAGGCCTCCCCCTGAGACTTCCACAGCTCCCTATCCTGACTTCTGATATCGTCAGACCACCTGGTTAGAGGCCTTCCAACACTTCTCTTGCCTGTTCTAGGTCGCCATTCCAGCACTTTTTTGGTCCATCTGGAGTCCGTGGTTCGGGCGATATGCCCTGCCCAGCTCCACTTCTGGTTTGTAACCTTTTGGACAACGTCGTTTACTTCGGTTTTCTCTCTTATCCACAAGTTAGTTTTTCTGTCTCTTAACGAAATACCCAGCATTCTCCTTTCCATGGCTCTCTGTGTTACTGCGAGACTATGCAGCATTCTACTTGTAAACACAAGAGTTTCACAGCCATACGTCAGTACCGGGAGAACGCAAGAAGGCAGTGATGAAAGGCCTGGAAAATTGTAGAGTGCCATAGATACAGTGCCATATTATCCGAAGATTCCCTTTGACTTTCAGAATACAATCTCAGCATGATACTGGTTGATAATCTGCAATAAAAATAGCCTTAAAATTGCGAATTCATAACTCCCCACTATATCCCCTAGGGTAAATGAGGAGTACAAAAAACCTGACTATAGACAACAAACCAATAGAATTGGTTAATACCTATGAATATTAGGTAGGTATATATCCCAGAAAAAGATATTTTGAATATTTTTTTTTTGTTTGATACTGACACTTCATGATAGAACTCCATAATCAACTAGAATTATGAAAAAAAATATACCTATTTAATTTTAAGTTCTATTTGAATTTTTCGCAAACGCGACTCCCATTCACCGGTATCACTCTATGCTGAGCATCGTCAGAATATTTTGAACATGTTTATTTTTTTATATTATACCGATTATAAATTAAAAATATAAAATATTTTTACTTGATAATGTTTCCGCGGTATATGATGCCCTTGTTTTATCCATGTCTCTATTATTTTCTTAAGTTTCATCAACTGTAAGTCCTTTATTTCTTTTTTATCGTATTAAAAAAATTTGGAGCAAAATAGTAGTAATGTCTTTGTCCGAATGTCATGAGTCAATGGCTGTATGTCGTCTCGTAATAAACTTTGTAATATGATTAATTTTATCTTTATGAAAATGTATACAATATTTTATAATTTCCGTCACATTTTAGAACCTCGTTTGAAGAACTTTTGGATTATTGAATAGTCTTAGTCTGAAAACGTCATCATACTCACTTCATACATTCAATCTGTGTAGGTTATACCTGAAAACACAATCAATTGGCAATAAGGGATCCTAGACTTCATTGTAAATTTAATGGCTCTAACTCCATGAAAACCATCTAAAATAAACATTCGATGCGCAAGATTAATTTTCAAAAAAAAAAAACGCCATATCGAAATAAAGCCACATGTTCTGACAACGATGTAAAGATTTTTTGCAATCTTTAATCATTGATCTACAAAAGATCTATATATCCTACTATGTCGATTGTTAGATTAATCCTTTTCTATAGCGATTTAAAAAAGGATCAAGGTGATGCACTTGTATTGATCACGATCTGTCGATAGATCAATTGGTTAAAAAGATCTCACGACAATGAAATATATCGCATTTTTTTGCATTTCATGTGGGTGTTTTCGTTGTTTAGTTAGTTGGATTTATCGTGATGTGTTTTGTACAGTTCGATAGTATTATTGGTTTTTTGTGCAATGTCTGTGTTCAGTTTGATAATAGACAAATAAAATGTTTACATTTGTCTTTATCTATGGTCTTCATGGAATGAAACACAATACGATCCATTATTGTATTAATTCCACTCTTGTATAGATTATTTTTTGCACAGTTTAAGAGTTAAGCAATGCTAGTGTGTGTTTAAAAAAAACCCATACACATACCTACTTCCGATTTTTATCATAGTTCTGCCTTTCAAACAGGCATCTCATATCTAGGATATACAATGAGAGGAGATAATTATCACTTAATCCACTTAATACTGAAAGGCAAGAAACAGTAGTTGCCGAAGGGCTGAAAGGAGACAGATGTCCTGACTGTGCTACATTCGGGAGTAGATGGTCTTCAGAACTGTGAAGCAAATTCTATTCCGAGTGGCACAAGACAAGTAGGAATTAATTAAGGTGACCGCCAACCTCGGGAGTTCTTGACAGGGCACCAGAAGAAGAAGAACAGTTCTGTAAAAATAATTATTCGGATCAATTGTATTTTTCAAGAGGACATTTCTTATACAAGTAATACTTACTTTCCGTGTCCAAGATCATCAACCTTTACTGTGTACCTCCAGTGATTTGCAGCCATACCTAATAGTATTCTCATTCGCTTGCCACAGATCCTCCTCAGAACACCCTCCTTCCATAAGAGGGCAGTTCAGCAAGTGTGACATGTTCTGCGTCTCCTCACATTCGCATGCCATGTCCAGGTCATCTTCTAGCATTCTCCATCTGTCCAGGTTTACCTTGCACCTTCCTACACCCGTCCTTAGTCTATTCAGGGATTTCCAGGTTGCATATTATGGTAGTCGGTGACCCGCTGGAAGTACCTCGGTTGGTTCATACAAGTAATGATTTACCTAGTCAAATAAAATATAAGTTTTTTAACACCTCGCATCCAATAATCTGACTGAGAATTAGGTATACAAATTTGCAAAATTTACCTATAATAGAATCGAATAAGTAGGTACTTTAGTAATTAACAATAAAAATTGTGAATTCATAAAACCCCAATGAATATAGAGTAAACTCAACATAAGGTTATATTTTATTGCGACAGCTAAAGTCTTTCACAAGGGTTTCATAAAAAAAATATAAAATTACTATCCCCTTTTCAAATGATTGACGTTTTGTATCAAGTGAATTGAACCTCAGACGAAAAACGTATCTGCAAAAACACGTCTGTGATCATCGTGTCCACCCGTCAATCTATCTATGAGAAGGTTAACAACGATTTTGGACCTTTTTGTATGTTTTTGTGTGCGAAATGCCATTTATATTATGAATTTATTGTGAGCATGCGTGACCGATACGCCTGATTATTACCTACTATAAAGTTGAGATATTCAAGTGTGTCTCTGATAATCGTACGGAAGATATTTTATAACTTCTATAATAATAATAATTAAAAACTTTTGTGATAAAACAACGTGGCGGACTTATCGTCCGCAGGCAATTTCTACCAGTCAACCACCATAGTAAAATCAATCAGTTGCAGGAATAATTAACAAGAGAATACAAAATAAAAAAATAATAAGAAATTAAAAATATAAAATCAAAAATAAAAATAAAACAAAACATATTTTTATTGACAAACTTTTTTTAACATTTCAATAGGGACGAAGTTGGGATATTGTAGAAGAACCAGGAACTCAAGGCACCTACAAGGCTTAAGACCTATCTTCGGCTGGTTTACGTTATCACTTGATGCGCTTGCGCAACGTTCACCAATTATGCCTTCTTATTGAGTTCCCTTATCAACGTAATTTTTGAAAGTTATATATTTGAATAGTGTGTAACAATTCACCTGAAAATAAGGAACTATACTATTGCCATCTATGAAGTAACGGAAAAGCCTTTTTTGTAACGCCATCTATTGAGAAATTTGTTTATTTGTAAACAATGAAAGCAACAGTCTTTATAAATGAGATGACAATATGCAATTAAAAAAAAATATTCGAAAACAAAAAATATTATAAACTTCTACATATTTTGTTTATGATATATATTAGTAAATTATGAGAATCATTTTTCCAGTACCCTAAAATGTTTATTTTTAGGTAGGTACATGAATTGCATGATTTTTTTTTGAAATTTGAAATCGTTCAATACTGTTCTAGTAAAATTAGTTTTAATAAAACCGAATATTTTTAAAGGCTGCATATATGTAGGTACGCAAACATTGGATTTTTTCCCTGTCGAGAGTCAAATAATAGACGAAGACGAAGAGACGAAGTTGGAATATTGTAGAACCAGGAACTCAAGCCACCTACAGGGCTTTTTTCATTGATAAGGCAATTCAATAAGAAGGCATTATATTGGTGAACGCCGTCTACAATATCTACGGAGACTATTGAGGATACAAGCATAACATCATGCTGTTTACCTGTTCGGGGTAAGATAATTGATACAGACAAATCGATAGTATAGATAATTGATACAGGCAAATCGAAAGCCAACATTTGATTAGTTTAATACTGTATTACCGAAAATAATATATGTATATGTAACTAAGTTAACAACAACATTTACCTGTTTTAGGTGTACTCTCGTCACCTGTTTGGTTTTGGGCCCTCGGGATACCAAGTTACCTGATCTTGGTTACCGAGGACTGGGTTGTGCTGCCGATCAAGTTAGATAACCTGTCGGTGGTCACCCAGGATAGGCTATGCCGGTCTATATAGGCTTTAGGTATTTCAACCTGTTTGCCTATCCCCAAGCGAAGGTATTGTAATGACTGTGTAGGTACTTACCTAACACAGCACTACGTACATATAGATATTTAAAATTACAGTAAAACACAGGTAATTAGATGGCAGAAATCAAAAGATAATTGGTGCAATTACTTACATGAATTTATTTGGATAAGTGACTCTAATACATTGAAAATAGTTGACTTAATAAATAATTATATTTTAAATTAGAATAATATACGATGATTACGCGGATTGAAAACTATGGGGTCGCAAGGACAGCGCGACCGCGATAACTGGAACAGGGTAGATCGAATGAACGCTCCCGGTCTGAGGCGTCTTTATATAGGGCTGAATCGTCCGGATTCAGACACTAGCGCGCGCCATATCACCCCCTTTCCAGTCGATTCGACGATATCCTTGCTTCCCCTATAGTCCTTACAGCATTCTGTAACAATGGAAAAAAATTTTAAAACATTTGTTGATTCGACATGAGGAAAAATTAAGTTTTTTTTTTATTTTGGCATGAGATAAAAAATATTTCTTTGGTTTGGTTTAAATACAAATGTTTCTTTGTTATGTTGACATAATAATGGAAAAAATATAGCATACTTTCATGCTGTATGAGTTTTCCAATACAATTTTAATTCTTTATAATTACATTCCTTGGTATCAAAAAATAAATAAATTAACTAGTTATTACTTCTGAGTTGGTTTTCATATAGGTACATAAAATTTAAATTAATAACTCTTTACTTCTGAGTTTATAAGTACTTAGTTTTACATATTACATTATACACCATATTTTAAATAATTACTCATTACTTATGAGTTTGTAAATACTTAGTTTTACATATTACATTATACACATAATTTTAAATAATTACTCATTACTTATGAGTTTGTAAGTACTTAGTTTTACATAATAAATTATACACAATATTTTAATTAATTATATTATTTTATTCAATGCACTTTACTGTGAGGTGCGACAAATTGAATAAAACAGTTATATTATATTATAACGAATGCACTTTGTGTTACATATTTTACATAAATTATAAATATTTTCATAGATATATGAAAAGAAAAAAAAAATATAAGTTACTTAACTTAAAAAAATCTGTAGCTTGTGAATCTTTCAGGGAAGTACACTCTTCTTCCAGCTCTGGTGGTTGTGTGTGATTGCTGTGATGAAGTGGCTTCTGACGTAGTGGCGTTGTTAGTCTGCGGAATAGACATCCTTCTCTGCTCTGGGGAAGTGGCTTGTCTGGTGTTCATCTCATCGCAGGGGTCCATACTCTCATTTAGGAAGAAGGCTGGTTTTAGACGATCTAATGAAATTTTTCTGCTTTTTCCCTTGATATTTATAGTGGCTGTTTTATCATCCCTCTCTTGCACTAAGTAAGGTCCGTCGTAAGGTTTCTGAAGAGGGCGTCTCACTGCGTCGTTCCTTAGGAAGACGTATTTTGTCTGATTCATCTGCTTATGCACGAATGTTTTTAATCTGCTATGATTTGAGATTGGAATGGGGCGAATTTTTGACATCATTGTTTGTAGTCTCTGTCCATAGGTGTCTGGTTCCTCTGGTGGTCTGTCTTCGAAAAAATCGCCAGGTAGTCTGAGTGTTGTACCGTAGGTCATCTCTGCGGGCGTGTAACTTGATCCTTCCTTGATTACTGCGCGGAGACCTAGGAGTATCATTGGTAGTGACGTCGACCATGACGTATTACCTACTGCCATTATTGAACTTTTTAACGTGCGGTGCCATCGTTCAATCATTCCATTGCACTGTGGATGGTATGCGGTAGTTCTATTATGTATTATGCCCAATTTACTTGTAAGCTTTTTGAATAGGGAGCTTTCGAACTGGCGGCCTTGATCTGTTGTTATCGAGGTGGGAACGCCAAAACGAGAAATCCATGAATACATGAGGGCGTCTGCTACTGTTTCTGCAGTCATATCTTTTAGTGGCACTGCTTCTGGCCATCTGGTGTATCGGTCGATTATTGTTAGCATATATGTATAATCTCCGGACGGTGGTAACGGTCCTAAGAGATCTAAATGAATGTTTTTAAATCTTCCATCTGTTTGTTGAAATTCTTTTAAAGGTGTGACGGTGTGTCTGTGGATTTTCGACGTTTGACATTCTATGCAATTATTTATGATGTTTTTGACAGTTTTATCAATATTGGGCCAAACGTATCTCTGCTTTATCATTTTTGAAGTTGCTTTTGCTCCGGGGTGACTTATTTTATGTGTCGCCAAAATGACTTCTTCTCTCATGCTGGCCGGTACGTACGGACGTACTGTATTATTAGATATGTCACACCATAACATTTTAGTAGTTCCCGGTATTACAATTTTCTTCAGCGTTAACGATGATTTTTCTTGAATTTTCCTAAATTCTTTATCACTGATTTGTTCTGTCGCCATTTTTCGGTAATCTATATTTGATGGAATCTCTATTTCTTCGACTCTTGACAATGTGTCGGCGACTACGTTATCTTCGCCTGATACGTGTAGGATATTCGTGGTAAATTGGCTAATGTAGTCAAGCTGCCTCTCTTGTCTTGGAGAGTTGAGTTTGACTTTTGTGAAGGCGAAAATTAATGGTTTATGGTCCGTTATTATACAAAAATTTCTTCCTTCAATCTGTGATCTGAAATATTTTATTGCTTCATATATGGCAGTTAATTCTCTGTCGTAAGTGCTGTACTTGACTTGCGCATTGTTAAACTTTTTTGAAAAAAAAGCTATCGGCTGCCAATCATTATTTTTCTTTTGTTGCAGGGCCGCGCCCATGGCGTTGTCGGATGCGTCGACCATTATTGACATTTCTGCTGAAGGGTTTATATGCGTGAGGAGTGCTGCTTGTACTAAGTCTTGTTTGCATTTTTCGAATGCGTTGCGTAACTCTTCTGTCCATGCTAGTTTTCTTTTGTCGTTTTTGCTATATCCTTTGAGCTGATTGAATAATATTTGCTGCGTTTCTGCTGCGTTGGGTAAAAATTTTCGGTAGAAATTTAACATACCCATAAATCTTCTGAGTCCTTTGGCATCCTTAGGTGGGTCAATTTTTGTTATTGCCTCGATTTTTTCTGGGATTGGGGTGCTTCCGTATTTGTTTATTTTATAACCGAGAAAGTTGACTTCTTCCACGCCTAACTGGCATTTGTTTTGGTTAATGATGAGACCATTCTCAGATAGTCTTTTGAACAATATGTCTATATGCTTTTCATGCTCTTCTAAATTTTTTGAGGCGACCAGAATGTCATCTATATACGAGAAGACAAATTCTAGGTCCCTTGTGATGTTATGAAGATACCTCTGGAAGCTTTGTGCTGCATTTGATAGTCCAGGTTGCATTTTTGTGAACTCAAATAATCCAAATGGAGTTATTAAAGCTGTTTTCGGAATGTCTTCTTCCTCCATCTTAACTTGATTATAAGCTCTAGCCAAATCAATTTTGCTGAATATCGTTGATCCGTGGAGCTTATGTGAAAAGTCCTGGAGTTGTGGTATCGGATACTTGTCCGGCTTGGTAATTGAATTCAGTCGTCTGTAGTCTCCACACATTCTGTAGTTTCCATCTGGTTTCTTAACCATGTGAAGTGGGCTTGACCAATTGCTCTTTGAGGGTCTGCATATGCCTTGCTCGACCATGTATGCAAACTCTTTTTTTGCTATCTCTAGTTGCATCGGGTTTAATCTTCTCACTTTTGATGTGACAGGCGGTCCTCTTGTTTGAATGTGGTGTGTTACGTTGTGTTTCGATTCATTTGGTGTCATGTTTGCTCTTGTCAGATTCGGATATTTTTGTAAAATTGTTTTAAATTTTAATGTTGCTTGCACCGTTGCTATGTCTATGACTGATGTCTTGTATATGAATCCTCTGGTTGTTATACCTGTTGTTTTATCTATTAACAGTTTTCTTTTTAAATCAACTAAAATATCATAATTTGTAAGGAAGTCCGCTCCGATAATTGGCTTTGTTACATCGGCTATTACAAACTTCCATTTATGATTTCTGCGAAGCCCGAGATTTAGATTTATAACTTTATGACCGTATGTTGGTATCATTGTTCCGTTTGCGGCGTATATTGGAGTGATGATGCTGTCTGTAGAGATCGTTGCTTTGTCACTTTTGTGATATCTCGGTATTATACTGATCTCAGCACCAGTATCGATTAAATATTTGACGCCGGTGACTATATCTGGCATGAAGAGACGATGTTTCATTTGCGACAGTGTTGTCTCGCACACCTGTCGCAGTTTTAGTTTTCCGGAAGATTGAAAGTGCAGGGTAGTTGACAATATCTTGCGTTAATTCCAAATCTTTGATGTGGTATGCATATATCTTCCTTCTTGTTGTGATTATTATTATTATTAGGCATATAATTTTTACTATTATTATTTTTATTTTTATAATTTCGATTATTTTGTCGGTTGTGATAAGAATTATTATTATAATTATTATGACGGTTTCTACTAGACGATCTTGATCTGGAACGTTCTCTTTCTTGATTATTATAAAATGGTCTTGATTGCCTTTGCTGAAGTTCTAGTCCTAATATTTTGTCAGTCAAAATTTTAATTTGCTGCTGCATTCCAATAAGAAGTTGAACTGTGTTTGGATCGTTATGTGCATGGTTATTCATTGTAGATGTAGATGGTAAATTTATCGATTGTATTTCAGCTCTATTGTTCACCTCCATAATTCTGTCTGCTGTAGTTGCGATTATCGTGATGTCGTCAGTATTAATTGCTGTGATGATTTCTTGAATTCTATGCGGAAGTCTCTCTATCCAAAGTCTTTTGATGAGTGCGTCGTTGTTTAATGTTGGTCCTGCGAGATTTTTCATTTTTCTTAATAGTTCGGATGGTGTGTTATCTCCCAGTTGCATCCCGTGTAGTAGATGTGTGAGTCTTTTTTCTTCCGATTCTTGTAGACGGTTCAATAATGTTAATTTTAGATTTTTGTAGCGCTCTGTACTTGGTGGAAATTGAATAATATCTGCGACGCAAGACATGGTTTCAGGATCCAATGCTGCTAAAACATGATTATACTTCGATTCGTCTTTTGTGATTCTCGCGTTCGCGAATTGCGCTTCTATCGTAAAAAACCATAAGTGGATTTTCTCTCTCCATACGTATGGTAGTTTGAGGTTCGCTGAAGATATTTCGTTTCCTGTTTCTTGTGATGTCTGATGTAGATTATCTTGATCCATAATGCTTAATTTATCGTAGGACATTGTATACAATTTTATTTAAATTTAAATTTTTATTATTTGTAGACGATTGTATTTGTTAATTAACTAAGTTGCTTTCAATTAATGTTTGAAATTGCTTGATGAAATAATGTTTGATCAATTTAGAAATGAATTTGTAAATAAAAAAAAAAATTGAATCTTAAAAAAAATTTGGATCTTAAAAAAAAATTTGAATCTTAAAAAAAATTTGAATCTAAAAAATAATTTGAATCTTAAAAAAAATTCAATATTAAAGAAGTTTTGAATCTTAAAAATGTTTCTTTTGTTTCTTTTCTTTTTAATTAAAGAGGAATAAAATTTGTTTTATAATTATTTATACGCGTTTCGAAAAATTTTTTTTTTTTGAAGTTCTATTTGTATTTGTTTGAAGTGCGATGTTTTGTTTCTTGTTGCCGTTGATTAAGTTGATATTGGTTAAATATTATATCTTTTTAAAATATTATAAGTTTAAAATCTGAAATAAAGTTACAAGTTATTACAGAAAATAAATAATATTAAATAATATAATGTTGTTTGTGAAACTCCGGGTATTAATGCTAGATGACAATATTATTTCCGTTACGAGATTCGCGGCGAGTTAACTGACGTTCGGGATACGGTTTCTCGTTTTGCGGGATTAGTTATTTCGGGAATGCAGTGGCGTCCGAAATATTGTTGCGATGTTATTTATTTTACGATTAATTTAAAATAAATTTGTTTGGACACGAATTAATGAATATGATTTTAAGTTTTTATAAATATTCTGATGTTTGATAAGATGATTATGTTGTAATTTTTCAAAGTTAGTTAGGTATTTAATATTATTTATTAAATTATACCCTTGGTTTTAACAAAAATGGCTTAAATAAAATATTATTTTTCAAATGTTTTTTTTTTACAATATAGTATATATTCTCACTTTGTTGCTAAAAATGTTATTGTGTTTTTTTTTTTTTAAATGCAAAATAATATTTTTTTTTTGGTTTTATTCTTGTATATTATGCGCGTCACTGGCAAAATTGTTGTTCGGTTTTTTTCGATGGGTATTTTTTTTTTTTTTATCACGCGGAATAATATTACGCTTGGTGACGATTTTCGGCAGTATTTTTACTACACACAATAATAAATTATGATTTGATAAATATTCCAAAATTTAATTCTACCCGAATTATTGGTAGATATCAAAATATCATGATAATAATTTATGCGAACGCAAAAATAATATCACCTTGATAATAGGTATTTTTGTTACACGATTTTGATATGATTGTTAAATGTGCTAGATTTCTCGTTACCTTCTATTCGGTTATAATTTTAGACAAACAACATATATTTAAAAAATATGCGGAGTATTATATTCCTTTTTTGTAGGTATTTTTATTAAAATGCCTCTACAATTTGCCAATAAAAAATGCGTCTATTATTAATTTTTTTAAAAAATCATCAATGATTTTACTTTAGATTTTTCAATGATTTTATACATATTTTTTTTTTAATTTTGGCAATAATTTTACATATATTTTTAACTATTTTTTTTTTAGCAATGACTTTACATATATATATTTTTCAATGAAATTACTATATTTTTTACTGCACAACTGAATATTATTATAAAAATTATTATTTTACTTAACTTTTTGTAGAATTCTTGCTTCTCTGGCATGTAATTTTTTATTTTTACTTCGTTTCCAACTTCCTTGGTTTTTTTTTGGGTATTATTTTTTTTCGTCTAGTTTACTTGTTTTGTTTGGTTTGTCTCGTTTCATGAAAAAAAATAACATATATTATTAATAAATATATACATTTATATCTAAAAGAAATATCAGTTATGATACAAAAGTATTCAACAATAATAGGGTTATATTACATATTTATATATGTCGCTTTTTATAATTAAATTTACATGTATTTATTTATATAACTATTTCGAAGCATTTTTTAAAATTAATACGCTTCACACGGGTCTTGCGTATTATATTAGGCTAAATTAAATACAAAAAAAATACGATTACTTCTGAATGCGTATAGAGTTACCCGTGGGATTCGATCTAGCCAGTCCTTTTTAACGACAAATTCAATTATTTTTTAATTTCTGGCTACCTGTTATGATTAATTCTTTAAAAAAAAATATTATTTGTGAAATTATATGGGTAGATTATTAATGCACAAAATTATTTTGTTCCTTTTAACAATTTACCGGTTACAATAATTATCACAAATTGAGCACGTTTACTTGGCAACAAAAATATTTATAAAATAATCCAATTTAATACAAAAATAGTACACGAAATAATGCAATTTTTAAAATAATACATGTGGCTTACCAGTTTTAAACCTTTATTTTTTATGTTACATTATATGCTCAAATACAATTTCGGTGGTTACCAGTTTACTGATTGGTAACCATTGTGTTTTACTTCACGTTTTTGGTTTACCAGATTACTTGTTGGTAACCAATTGTGATCAAATTCACGTGTTTTGGGTCACCAGTTTACCCTTTTTTAGGTGTACTCTCGTCACCTGTTTGGTTTTGGGCCCTCGGGATACCAAGTTACCTGATCTTGGTTACCGAGGACTGGGTTGTGCTGCCGATCAAGTTAGATAACCTGTCGGTGGTCACCCAGGATAGGCTATGCCGGTCTATATAGGCTTTAGGTATTTCAACCTGTTTGCCTATCCCCAAGCGAAGGTATTGTAATGACTGTGTAGGTACTTACCTAACACAGCACTACGTACATATAGATATTTAAAATTACAGTAAAACACAGGTAATTAGATGGCAGAAATCAAAAGATAATTGGTGCAATTACTTACATGAATTTATTTGGATAAGTGACTCTAATACATTGAAAATAGTTGACTTAATAAATAATTATATTTTAAATTAGAATAATATACGATGATTACGCGGATTGAAAACTATGGGGTCGCAAGGACAGCGCGACCGCGATAACTGGAACAGGGTAGATCGAATGAACGCTCCCGGTCTGAGGCGTCTTTATATAGGGCTGAATCGTCCGGATTCAGACACTAGCGCGCGCCATAAACACATATATCATTTTTGAACTCGACAAGACTGACGCTGAACCGCATTTGTCAATATTGATTATGACCGTATTTAAGTTAGCGTTAAAAGTTTAAGGAACTTTTTGATTAAAGCTCGACCCGATTTCGGTCATTCCTCGATTAGAGACACGATACAATTTTAAAAATCTCATTTTTAACCTGAATATGTGTTTATAGTAAAAAACAGAATTTTGTATTTAGAGGTGATATGATACATATATTTATGCAACGTCTCCGAAGATATCTTTTCATATATAAGTACATTATTCAATTCATAATACCTCATATTAACATATTAAGGTGGTGGCTGGGTTAGTAATCCAGTAATCGCGAGTTCGAATCCTGCCACGGCCAATTTCGTTCACCTATAGCACAAGCATTTATGCTTTATTTCTGGAATGTATCAATTTGTATATGTATCTACTTGTTTCAAGGACATACATTATTTTAATAATAATTAAAAAATGGTTTTAATTCTTACACGAAACCTTACACAAATGATGTGCCTTACACGAAATCTTACACAGATGATGTGT
Source organism: Molanna angustata (assembly GCA_963576475.1). Taxonomy (NCBI): domain Eukaryota; kingdom Metazoa; phylum Arthropoda; class Insecta; order Trichoptera; family Molannidae; genus Molanna; species Molanna angustata. The sequence goes on from OY754979.1 coordinate 28,786,494, forward strand.
CTTACACGAAACCTTACACAAATGAAGTGCCTTACACGAAATCTTACACAAATGATGAGCCTTACTCGAAACCTTACACAAATAAAGTGCCTTACACGAAACCTTACAAAAATGATGTGCCTTACACTAAACCTTATACAAATAAAGTGCCTTACAAGAAACCTTACAGAAATGATATGCCTTACACGAAACCTTACACAAATAATTTGCCTTACACGAAACCTAAAAGTAAAAAATTTATTGAGTTAGATATTTCCAGAAATCTTGACCACTTTGCTGATTCCAAATACCTAAACATGTAAACAATAATGCCAGTACCTACAGTTGTATGGAGTGGAAGGTTGGATTCTCAAAACCTCAACCAGCAATAAAATTGAAGCATTCAAGATGTGGCTATACAGAAGGATGCATCCTGATGACCCATGAGATGTGTATCATAATGCGCATCTCATGGGTCGATAGAGTCTCCATTGAAAGAGTTCTAATTATGATGTAGAAAGAGAGAGTTGCTGACTGTTGTCAAGAGACGTTGAGCCGCTTACTTTGGCTACATATTCCGTGGTGATAAATATGCCTTCTACAATTTATTATAGTGGAGGGAAAGACAGAGTAAAATAGGTCATAAAAGAATATCGTGGCTTAAAACTCTCAGGCAGTGATACGGGATTCCGAATACGGCAGCTTCCCTAAATGAGGTTGGTGCAAGATCTTTATGACTTTGGTATCTTGATCTCTAACCTCCGTTAGGATCGGCACAAGAAGAAAAAGAAGAAACATAAAAAAATTGAATGAGTGGGCTGTGGCCAACACTAAACTCTCCACTACATAGTAAGTGCACATTTTTTAAGTACCTACCTACTTTTCTATTAGATTCTTAAACAAATATTAGAATTTCAGAGACAGACCAAAAGTTTTCACAATACACCATAAACACAAAAACATTGTCACGAAACTCATAGTAGGTACCTATGTTTTTCTACATGATATCTTCGTGGCTCAGTTGGTTGGGTAACTTATTTTAAAAACTCACCTAACAGCGATATTAGGTTTTAATATTGTCAATGTTGACGGGATTTGTGGTATGGACCTCCGTTATACTAGTGAAAAAATATATAGAACCACAATCAATTTAGTTTTATTAAAAATACTAACGATATAAGGGTTAAGGATATACTTACCTTTTTATATTAAATGCATATTATGGGTGTATGTATGTATTTTAAAATATCAATATTTGCCGGTATCCTTGTGGTTGGGTTACACTGATTTACGACAGAAGTTTTTATTGGTGGCGAATTGACCATGCTATATCGAATTATAAGATGTTGCTCCTTGGGATAGTGGATAATAAAAAGCTTCGAAAAAATATTCAATAGATTAAATGCTCTATGAAAAATTCATTCATTTGTACAGGATGATAGTTTCTTTTTACCGAAACAATTAAGCATAAAATCACTCATTTTAAATCAATAAGAATGTATGGTATCATACTTTGGTAGGTACCTAACAAAAATTGGAAATTACAAAAATACTAAAATTAGAAAATAAATACTTATATAATAAAAACGCAAATATAATGATAAATGTCGTTGTAATATTTTTCGTTATCTATATGTAGTCATATTAACAAATAGGTACTTGACAATATTTTTCAAAAAATAAACACCTTTATTAATATATTTATACATTATATATTTTACAGTTGAGTGCTCAAGAACGGGTTTATTGTCATGAGGCAATCTTTTACAACCAAGCGAGTTATGTGAAGTCTCAAATCAAATACACAGGGATATCAGCAACAATATTTACACAGATACAAATAATACTAGGTACTAGAAATAATACCATAGGAACACTCACGACACCTCTATTTCGAACAACTACAGCAAAGCATCATTATAGGTACCTATATATAAAGGTATAAAATTATTTAATAACTTACCAAGAAATATCAGAACAGAAACGAATTACGAAGAATTCAAAAAGAAATTAAAAACTCTCCATAATATTACATCAATCTTCAGTTTGTAGTTCATTTTCATTTTTATGTGTTATTTGTTATGTTTTATGGTTTTGATGATGTTTTTATTCATTTATTTTTATTTTTTTATTGATTCGAAATGTAAATTCTTTTTGTATTGCTTTTGGTTTTGATTTTTTTTTTTAAATTTTAATTAATTATTTATTTTAGTTAGTTCAGTATTTTTATTGTGTAAGCAAAGAGCTGCTGCTTTCCTAAACACAAGCTTCCAGCTTAAATTAGGAAAGGAAACATTAATTAGTTGTTTTATTAACATGTATTAAATGTAATTTATATATTTAAATAAATAAAAAAACATTTTCTTTGCTATCGAAACGACTACCAGATGAATAAAATGGACTATAACTTGAATAAATTAACAATTAGATAATAAATAATTAAACAAATAAATAAATTTATTTATTTATTAATTAATAAATAAAATAATAATTAATAAATAAATATATGATAAATTAATTAATTAATTAATCAATTAATTAATAATTTATTTATTTATTAATTAATTAATAAATTAGTTATTTAATTTATTAATTAATCAAAAATAAAAAAAAACAAAAAATAGTAATAATTATATGAAAAAAAAAACAGATAATTTAATCAAATTATTAATTCATACATAAATAAATCAATTAATATACACAGACTTATCTCACCAACGAGAAAAGGAAGGAGAAAATTGAAGGATTCGGAAGGAATACCTTTCAAGAAAAATTTATTACAAAATATGTATTTCTAAATATTATTTAAAAGAAGCGTTGCGGTATTTACATATGTATGTTCATGTTAGTACACCGTTGGAGTCCGAGTAAAGTGAAATAAACGTTTCGGATGCTGTAACACAGCGCATCTTCATGTTGAAAACATGTAACCAACCAACATGCATCATAACACTGTTCAACCATACGGGATGTCTACAGAGATGTATTTAAAATATACCTATTCACAAATAATATTAAATTAAATTTGATTAAAATAAAAAAAATAAAACATTTTCATTAATTTTTCATCAAACACAACACATATAACTAAAAAATACATAGTTTGTAAAATATTTATTGACATCAAGTAATTTTTTAACAGATTTTTAATTATCTCCGGGGAACCGGGAAATCAAGGCACCTACAGGGCTTACGACCTGTCATCGGCTGGTTTACGTGATCACTTTATGCGCTTGCGCAACGTTCACCAATTATGCCTTTTTAATGAGATCCCTATCAATTCAATTTTTAAAAGTTCTATATATTGTAATACTAAAATTCTTTTCGCTTGAAAATAAGGAATTTTTACTACAGCCATCTATGTGTAAAATTATGAACAACATTCTTATTTTTTTATTTTTACCTGTCATCGGCTGGTTTACGTGATCACTTTATGCGCTTGCGCAACGTTCACCAATTATGCCTTTTTAATGAGATCCCTATCAATTCAATTTTTAAAAGTTCTATATATTGTAATACTAAAATTCTTTTCGCTTGAAAATAAGGAATTTTTACTACAGCCATCTATGTGTGAAATTATGAACAACATTCTTATTATTATTATTTTTTTTTTGTTGTAACGCCATCTATTGAGAGAATTGGTTTTTTGCGCATATGCAATAATAAAAATATTCGACATCAAATCACCTTTTGAAGTCGGCCAAATTCAAACATTTCATGCGTCTTTTTGTCATATGCGTTGTGTCTGATGTAAAATTATCGTTTTTATATTCTTTGTTATTATTGTATTATTTGTTATCGCTGTATTTTATATCATCACTATATTTTATGTTAACACTTTTTATCCACATAACCACAAACTCAAATCATTTTCCCTTTGTCCCTCTATCCTTTTCCCTCTCTTATCCCCCATCTGGTGTAATTATTATTTTTTATTTTGTTTTATTTTTATTTTTATAATTATTTTGTATTTTTAGTGTCTTATTATTTTTTGTATTCTCTTGTTTATTATTCCTGTAACTGATTGAATTCACTATGGTGGTTGACTGGTAGAAATCGCCTGCGGGCAATAAGTCGATACTTTGTTTTATCACAGTAAAAGTTTTGAATTATTATTATTATTAAATATTAGTCTGTTTTTTTAAAATTATTTTTATATTTTTTGCGGAAGGCCATTTGAAATCACTCTTCCATTTTCAGACACTTTGATTGGTGCAAATCCCCCGACAGACACCTTTGATGTATTACATTATACTCGTGTGTGTATAGGCAATATATTTGAAAAAATCCTAGTTTCGACTCTGTATGGATGTAGGGTACTCGCGTGTCCTACTCGAATGACATAAATTTACAATCGTTCGGCACACGAACACTATCGGAATTTGCCGAACGATGATTTATCGATGTTTTCAGATAGGTATACTCATAATTTATACACTGATTCTCAACATGTTTTTGCATCAAGAATGATTGAAATCTATTATTTAAATTTAATTAAAGCTTCACCTGTAACTGTGAGTTTACTTTATAATTTACTTCACTTTGAATTTTCAAGAAAATAACTGAAGAATGAATATTATCCCAAAACACATGATCGCGATTTCCTCTCCTTGTCCTTTCCCAACCGTTTTTTGGCTATTATGTCTTCTTTTCCCTTAGCGCTTTTGTCCCGTTTCTATCGGGGTACGCTTTGACCATGATCCTGGAATTGGCGAGTCTGGTTATTACATTGAAGCGACTGCCATCTGACCTTCGTAACCCTTAGAAAGGGAAACCAGACAAATTGGATCATGGCTACACATAGCTGGTGATATATTTTTTGGCTATTATGTGATTTTTTTAATACTTATCATAGTGTAATATATATTTTCTTTTCGCTTTCATTCTTTTGTTGTTATATATACCCATATATACAATTTTGTCATACTTTGTAATCTGCTTGGTTGGAAGAAATTGCCCAACGAAATAAGCCCGCCAGTGTGCATTGTATTTATTTATATTAGGTACAAAAAATGAATAAATAAATAAATAAAGACTTTGGGTGAGTATGAAGATTTTTACTAGTATACCTAGGTATACTATAATGCAAGGTTTTTTAGTGTTGGCCGATGTAAGAAACTAAACTCTAGGTTGTATAAATTAATTCTGAAGATAGTGTTCGTCACGAAATATAACTATCGTAAAACAACTTGAGCCAGACTTCTGGGTACGCATGCAGAGCGCAAATTTGTGTCTTTTTGCTTGGTTGGTATATGTGCAAATCATTACCGTCCACGGCGAAATGGCTCAAGAATTTGACGAAAACTATAAGAATAATAGTAGTTGTTTTTTGATATACCCCAAAAACAATAAAATTTATTTAAAACGAGTGGGTTGTGGCCAACACTAAACTCTCCACTACACAATGAAGCTTCCCTGCTAATATTACACTCTAATATCAATATGAAATCAAATATGTAACTAAACATTGCTAAACATAAAAATTCTCCTATATATTTTTCATACAAAATATCGATTAATAGAAACATAATTATTGAAAGGATATATATTTTTCTTTTAAGGTTGGCAAACTCTGAATGCAGTTTTGTGAAAATTCTTTTTTTTGCATAAATAATTCAAATAAAATGAAAATATCTCAAATTTCCAGGTCGTGAGAGCATTTTTAAAGTTTTAACAGATGAAATCATAGAGAAATAATTAACTGTTGTCTATGGAAAACTAATCAGCTCTAAGTTTATGTACTTCACACATATGGTATCAATATGAAGTTCATCAGTCATTTGGTTTGGGCTGTACAGAGGACACAAATTTTCAAATTTGTGTACGGCATACGGCATACACACAAAAACATCACGATGAAACTCAAAGCATACACTCTCTACATGATACCCATTGAGAAATTGATGTAAAAAAAATATACTTAAAAATTGTGAAATCATGACTCTCCACTATTCCATAATTGGTAGTGGAGAGTAAAAACATAGTCTACCTAAATTTAGAGTAACGAAATGTTTGCAACACCGTAGAACTAAATTGGCCAGATTGTCAACTATGCAAGTTTACCAACACAAAAACACGAAAGGAGTTATAGTGAATGATATCACAGCAAGTAACAACGATTGGATAGTATGAATCCTAAGTAGCGATGGCTTTCGAAGATAACAGCCTTCGATTTGTTGAAAATTGTTGAATTGACGTCAGTTATAGTATGAAGTGTTAGCATAGAAAGATGATTTTTTTTATATTTACTACGGCGACACTTTGGTTGCTGGAAACCCCCAGACAAATACCTTTCAAGTTTAATAAATTGTTATCTCTTAGGGTGTCAGGGGGGGAAGGGTTCCAACAACCAAAGTGTCTGTTGCCAATGGAAGGCGTGATTTCTAATTGTCTTCCGTAGTACCTAAATATAAAAAAATCACGCTCTATACACATATAACTGACTTGATAAAATAGCAATTTTCAACACTTTGAAGGTTGTTTTCTCCGAAAACTACCACTATTCAGGGTTCATAATTTTCAATAGTTCTTAACTACTTTTACAGAAACTTATATTAACATAACATATTTTCCATAACCACTGACAGATCATTTGAGGAGGCTTTATTAATGGTTAGGTACTCAATCTTTCATTATTGCCCTAGTTTTCGCTGCGGTTTTAATTTAAATATCAAAATAAATCAATAAATTTATTATGTATAGTTAATTATTTAATTTTAATGTCTAAATAAATAAATCAATTCACGAAATAAAATATGAATATAAAGCGCAAACACTAAAGTTGTATTTTTTTCAAAACGCAGCAGAAGTATGAATGAATTGCGAAGTTGTCAGCTCAAATAGTAACATACCAATTATGAATAGTCAAGAATATAAGAGCTTATTCTGTGATTTAGTTAGGTATATAATGTTTATTCAACAATATAAGGAAATATTATGAATAAGACATATCTTTATAATACGCAAACTGCTATTTAATGATGATGACAATGATTCTTTTAATGCTAATGATAATGATGATATCAACCTGAGTTTGTTAACCTTGAGGTTAGTGTGGTTGCCAGCCTTATCGTTGAAATGTTTGAGAACTCCATGACTGGTGTATGTAATGCATTTATGGTGATATATTGTAGATATTCTGTGTATAAACATGGGTATTCTTGCCAACTAACATGCACTGAAGGAGTTAGCTGTGTTTATTTATGGTAGTTATACACGAACACCCACTCCTTCTATGTACATACATACATACATACATATAACTAACAAACCTTATATACATACATATTTATATCAGCCCTGAATGTTAGTAGCTGCATAGTTGTTAAAATGTTCAAAGATGAAAAAATATATGTACTTATAACAAGGACACAATACGTCCTATTCATAACTTTTTAAACTAAAATAGGAACGTTCTAAAATTATAGAATTAAGGACATTTGAACCGAATTTCGTGTTCTATAACTGACGTTGTTGCTAAAACTAAAATCTACAAAAACGCAAATTGTCTATGGCTACGCATGCGTACTGCGCACTGTTCGGCCATGTTTATTTGTGTCATGTCGCCGTGATGTCGCCTAACCTAACATTTCATTTGATCTGAGTTGATATTCTTTGGTGATAATATTCAACATAACGCAACACGTGTATATTATCCATTTATATTTTTTTTCGTACACAAGTGATATTTAAAATTAACCAAAATACCCCAGACTGCTGTGAAAATAACTAGTACGCTTCCAATTTGGTGTGAACTAAAATTAGGAATGTTTTGACAGTTGATTCGACTAAAATGTGGTTATAGAATATAATTCGTGATTAATTTGGAAATATTTCAGCGTTATAGAATATCAACTTGGACTTTAGTGAATATAACGAGTGTTGAGTAATAACACAATAATCTGAAAATAGTTACAATTGCTTTTGACCATAGACAATAGGTACAATAGAATGTTCAGAATAACCAAAATGTGTAATATTGGATGACAATTGAATTGACAAACAATTACAGCTATTGTTATTGGATTCATATCTATGCATGCATACATACATACATACCATCACGCCATGTCCATTGCGGGGTAGGCAGAGAGAACCGAACGCCACTTATTTCTATCTTGACACACATTCATCGCCTCGTCGACATTCGAACACCGTCTTATACGTGTTCGTCTGTTGTTCACGCTTCTGACATTTCCGTCTTTCTAAATACCGTTCACATAGACGTGCCATCCCTTCCTTGGGCGGCCCCGACCTCTCATTCCATTCTTGTCCGCAATGTATATTTTCTTCGTCAGGCGTTCCTCATTCATTTTCCCCATGTGGCCAAACCATCTCAATGTGTTCACTTTCATTCTATTAATGACATCTTTCTTTATCTTACATTCTTTCCTTATGTCCTCATTTCTGACCCTGTCATACATCGTCCTATTACAGATTCTTCTTATCAATACAATCGTAGAATTTTCAGAATAACCATCATTTCCCCCTATTCAGTAACTATTGTAACTAGAATAGGAACGTAATAAAATTGTAGATTTTAGATTTACGGTCTTATTTCAGCGTTATAAAATATCAACTAGGACTAAATGGAATAAGAACGTACCTATTTTGGCCGAAACGTTCTTAAAAAAGTTACTGAATTAGACGTATTTTGAATAATTATGAAATTTATGAAAATTTCATGATTATTCATAATACGTCTAATTCAGTAACTTTTTAAGAACGTTCCGGCCAAAATAGGTACGTTCCTATTCAATTTAGTCTAAGTTGATATTTTATAACGCTGAAATAAGACCGTAAATCTAAAATCTACAATTTTAATACGTTCCTATTTAAGTTACAATAGTTACTGAATAGGGGGTATTGTCTCACAAATCCAATTAAAAACTGTGTCTCCACCGGGAATCGAATCCGAGACCTTTGGCTTAGTTGTCAGATATCCAACCAACCAACTGCTCTAAGAAGGCCGATAGGATTTGCCGTGATGGTATGAATGAATGAATGAACAAGGACGTATTCATTCCTTTATATCCCTCAACCCTTATACGTAAGTGGTGATTTTTTTCATGGGTATAATAATTGGTAGCAATTAAAATGTGCATTGTTTAATGGTGTATGGAATGTAGGTACATGGTTGTGAACATATTAAAAAATAATTATCGGAAGCACTTTACTGCATATTATACACAGCCCCCCGTAGTCTTGAGCGGTGGCGGAGCGTGCAGGCCGTATAGTGTGTATCCTCGCAGCGGGACTGCGGGTTCGAAGCCCCGACATCCCAGTCGGAGAGCCGAATTGAGAAATACCAACGACGTCAATGACAAAAGAGTCGAAACGTGAGGAAAAAAGTTCAAAAGTAAATTGAAAAGAATAGGATTAGATACCTATTTATTTATATTATTTGAATTGCCCTAAATTATCAGGTTTTCATAATAAAATATTTAAATTATACAAAATTTTAATACTTTGTGGAGTGACTTGGTACTGAGGAGTATAGCGTTGACCACAACTCGTTTTATTTATAAAATACACCACATATTCAAAAAATACAATTACAATATACGGAAAAAGATCAATATAATGAAGATAATTTTAATACAGGTATAAAAATCAATATAAAGGGGAGTACCAAAACTGCTGTGCAGGGACAGAATTTTTTCTATTATCATTTTCTGGTGTCCACACCCGCACACCTGTCGCTGTGGGATATGCCGTGATAGCGTGTGGTATTTTTATGTTTGTTAAACCAGTTAATAACAGGCAAGCCAACTTTCGTGCAGGACAACGTCTGTCGGGTCCGCTAGTAATGAATATAATTTTAATATATAAAAATCAATATAATGAATATAATTTAAATCAGTCAATATATTATTATCTTGTCTTAATCTTAAAAATGTATAAATCAGTACCTAATCGATCATAATATCTTAATCTACGTTCAATCATAAAAATTTGTTACTATCAAAGATTAGTATGAAATCGTCATTAATTTTTGTATAAATTAACATAATCAATTCATCTAATCATAATAATTACCTTCATGAGTAGCCCTGCAGAGCCAAATATCCCCAGATGTCTAATATGAGCGATTGTGATATGACTTGTCACAAAAAAAATTGTGACAAGTCCAATAACTAGTATAACTTACAGGTATTCACATTTATTGTGACATCTCACATAACAATTCGCTCATATTAAAATAAAGGAATGGCTCTTAGTATCAAGCAGACACTATGCAGAGAAGATTATTCAACCATTGCTTTCGAACCGCATACTTTATTTTGTTTTAAGTATATTAGTGCATTTTTTTTATATTATGTTTTATTGTAAATGTTTTTTTTATCGAATATTTTTACTAGTTGCATGTAACACATGGGATCCAACTGTCGTCAGCGATAGTATGTATAGTTGAAGAATAAGTACCAAACCCATAGATACAAATTATTTATTATTTTATGATATTTAGTTTTCTATACAACACATGTACCTAGGTAGTCAAGATAGGATAGTATGGAGGTCAGTCTTTTTTTCCTACCCGGAATATGAAAACAGCATGATGGTATATGTATATTGTATGTTTAGAGATGAAGTATCAAACTATTAAGTCTTCTTTGATATTGTGTATAGGTGACTACCATACAAATTGTATGAAGCGATGTCGTCACTAAATTCAATTTTTATAAAAATTGTTAAAAAAAATTTGAGATGTACTGCTACAATGTTAATATTTTTTATATAAAATTAAATTATCTAGTTGGGATGTTTCAGCTTTTTTCGATATTTAAAAAAAAATGGAAATATAGGCAGTAAAACTCATAAATTTATCATAAAAAAAATACTTTTCTTAATAAAAAATGTTTGAGAAACCCTGGAATTTTTTTGAAAAAACTAATTTGAGATTTTGTATTTGTCTATGTTTGTACCAATTTTCAGCGTTCTAGCGTTTATGGTTTCTGAGATATATGGAAAAATAAAATAAAAATTCAAAAGTTGATAACCCCTGACTGAAACAAAAATTAAAAATTCCGAGTATAAAAGTTTTGTAGGCCTGTAACTGTTTATATATTCTGAAATTTTAGGCTCTGTAAATTGAGCGGATCAAAAGTTATAAGGGGGGGGGACACACACACACAGACACACAGACACACACACACACACACACACACACACACACACACACACACACACACACACACACACAGACACACGAAATGTTCTACTCCGAATTCTGAGTAAATCCGTGTATGGAACATATATGCTGCGAAGCCTCTAAGTTGGTGCTTTTTGACTTCAAAGTTGGAAAAGCCGTGAAAAAAGTAGACCTCTCCATACAATTCTCGCGTATTCTGGCTTGATACATTGTCGATATGTTAAGAGAAAAAAGTTCTCCTGAACAAATCGACAGTTGGATTATTGCATATGCGCAAACATTGGATTTTTTCCCTGTCGGGAGTCAAAGGTATTTTTTAACAGATTTTTAATTATCTCAATAGAGACGAAGTTGGAATATTTACTGTAGGAGAGCCGGGAAATCAAGGCACCTACAGGGCTTACGACCTGTCATCGGCTGGTTTACGTGATCACTTTTTTTGCGCTTGCGCAACGTTCACCAATTATGCCCTTTGAATGAGATCCCTATCAATTCAATTTTGAAAGTTCTATATATTGTAATACTGAAATTCTTTTCGCTTGAAAATAAGGAATTTTTTACTACAGCCATCTATGTGTGAAATGTTGTTCATAATTTCACACATAGATGGCTGTAGTAAAAATTCCTTATTTTCAAGCGAAAAGAATTTCAGTTTTACCTACAATATATAGAACTTTCAAAATTGAATTGATAGGGATCTCATTCAAAAGGCATAATTGGTGAACGTTGCGTAAGCGCATAAAAAGTGATCACGTAAACCAACCGATGACAGGTCGTAAGCCCTGTAGGTGCCTTGATTTCCCGGTTCTCCTACAGTAAATATTCCAACTTCGTCTCTATTGAGATAATTAAAAATCTTTTTTTTTTTATTATTTCCATTGTTGTTTGTGATATTATCACTTTTTATATACGATTGATGTTGGCATCAACTAATACAGTGTCACTGTCTCGAGATGCATTGGCCCCGGCACAGGTTTTTTGTCTAGTGGGGCATTGCAGTTTCAATAATTATTGTAATGTCATCAATGTTTGTATGAATAAATAAATATTAGATCCCCAGGTTCGATTTCCGGTGAAGAAACAGAATTTGTGACACGATTAATTATCATTATAAGTCTCCAGAATGTGGCAACTTGTTATTGGGTGCGTGATAAAACGTTTGATCACGTTTGTGCGCAAACGTACCTCTCCAGGACGAAATATTTCTTGAAAATGACACGATGACATGTATAATCCATGATGTAAAAACCTTCGTCCGTCACTATATGATGCTACGAGTCAGATTCTATAACGGTGTGGTTTGAAAGTGGGAGATCATTTGAGTTTTACGTGTCGTACTCCGAACATGGACGTAAAAAAAGCGTGTCCGGACAATTGACCGTAGCCGATTGACCGTGGACAATTGACCGTACGCCATTTTTACCGTATGGACAATTGACCGTGAGGACGATTTACCGTGGGGACAATTTACCATATGGACAGTTGACCGTGAGGACAATTTACCGCACGGACAATTGACCGCGGGGACAGTTGGCCGTGAGGACAATAATTGACCGTGGGGACAATTGACCGTAGGTACGGACAATTGACCGTGAGGACAATTTATCGTATGTCCAATTGACCGAATGAACAATTCACCGTGTGGAAACTATTTTTAATAATAGAAATAACATCCTTTTTTCGTATGAGTTAAGTAAGTTGCGTGAAAAAAAATGTTCATTTATGGCGACGAACCGATAGCCTTCTTTTCTATAAATATCAGTCACCAGAATGTGGAAACTTGTTATTGGGTTCGTGATAAATTAACATAGTACCTACTGTTAGTTGCTCGAGAAGCAAATGTTAAAATAAAAAATTAAATAAAAGTTAAGAAAGGATATGACATTTATTTCGTCGTGAAAGCACTAAGCTCCTTAAATATCTCAGAGGTGATCTGAGGTGCATTTTTTTCTCATTTAACACTAAGTGTTATATTTATTTATTTATTATAAATATGTACGCCCTTAATAGGGCATTTACAATAAAAGACAAGATAAATAATAACAATGTAGGCACAACAAAACAACAATAAGTGCAAACACATCAATAACACAAATAATAAAAAAGTAGTAAAAGAAAGAACAATATAAGACAACATAATATTTTTTTTTATTATAAAAGAAAATAGAGATAAATGATAAAAAGAGCAAGCAAAAACAAAAACTAGACACAAAAAGACGAAGAAAAAAATATTAATAAATAAACATTATTACAAATTCTATTTATTATTTCTGTAAACTTAATTGGTCCACTAATGGAGTATTATATTATTAATGTATAATTTGTTAAATGACTGTATGTTTACAAAATAAAATAAAATAAACCAGAAAATAAACCAACCAAAAATCAAAAAATATAATTTGCGCTAAGCATCCTTTTGAAACCATCTATAATGTGTACATTAAATATATCAACTGCAATATATTGGTTTCCAAGGCGGTGCAATCTAACATTGGTGAGTTAATAATGAAATTACTTGGAAGATTCTCTATATGAAAAGGTGCATTTTGACGTGAAGCAAACCTTGTAGGTACTCTGAATTTTATCATTTCAATTAGGTCAGGTACAATACCCACCGTATTGTACCAATTTAACTTTAGACACTTCACGTTGCTCGAGTTGGTTGATAGAAATTGCCTTATGGCAATAAAACCGCCTTACTGCACTTGTACATAATGTTTTTTTTTTTTTTTTTAATATAAAAAATGAATATGTCCTTGTTAAACAAGTACATATACATCTTCCTACGTTCCCTAAAATAAGCATCAATGCTTGTGCTATAGGTGAACGAAATCGGTCGAGGCAGGATTCGAACTCGCGACCACTGGATTACTAGCCCAGCGCGCTAACCGCTCTGCCATCGACCCATGTATTTAAATACATAAAGTAAAAAAAGTACATGAGATTTTTTCGTCATGAAAGTACAAAGCGCCTAAAATCTCTCAGATTTAATTAATTAATTTATTTATTTGGATTAGTAAACAGTCATGTTAACAATTACAATACACAAACGATTTACAGAAATGAGACCAATTACATACCAATCCCAGAAAGTACAGAATAATGACAGTTACAAAAAGTAGAATTAAAAAAAGCATTTCAAAATATAAAAGCAATAATAGCATGCAATAAGTAATTCGACTATGTGGAATGTTCCTTGTTAATTTTGTTGCGCAATTTCAAGTTCATAATGTGATTGTACACCGCTCGCAGTGTTCACTGCAAACTGCACACGCCTCACTTCCATATCGTATTGATTATGTGTGTTTTAGGAAAACGTCTGGTCTTAATAAAAGCACGGCAGCTTTTTGAGTGGGTTTGTTATGGCCACGTGTCAGCCACGTGTCGCAGTGCGGTATGTGCGGCAGGCAAGCGCCCCGGGCGGCTACTCCGTGGCCCGCGAGAGGGCGTATCATCGCCTCAACTAATACTCATGTACATCAGACTTCTCTGTCATCAAACGAATATAGGTACCCTGACTATTCTGACGTAATGATCAAATTCTTTAGGGTGACGGATGCAAAGTTTTCATTAAAAGAAGCTAGCAAACATTCTGCGGTAGGATATTGACGATGGAAAAACGAGCGAGTTGTGGCCAACGATGTACTCCTCACTATCAAGTCACTCCACATAGTATTCAAATTTTGTATGAAAATGAGTGTGTTAAAAATATTTTTTATTTAAATATTTAGTAATGAAAACTGGATAATTGATCAATGCCACTTTATAAGAGTGACGTGCATTTTTAGCATTTTCAAAATGAAAATATTTATTTATTTATTTATTTGATATCGCTTCTCGGGAAACTAACAGGTAGGTACTATGTCAAATATTAATTTAACACGCACCCAATAACAAGTTGCCACATTCTGGAGAATTACGATGTTAATCGTCTCACAGATCCAGACTGAAAACACAATTATGAACTGTGTCTCCACCGGGAATCGAACCCGGGACCTTTGGATCAGCAGTCAGAAACCTAACCTAACCTAACCAACTGAGCCACGAAGGCCGACACGAAATCAAATTTTAAATTTTCTGGTCACTTTGAAATATTTGATAGATAGTTAAAAAAATAAGAAGCACTATTCACATATCCTCCTTCAAAATCTAATGGGGTCTAAGCGAGTATTAGATATATAATATCGTAATAATAATAATAAACAACACTTCCTTGCACCCTGTGCAAGTGGCAAGTTTATTGCAGTATGCCAATTTCTTCCAACTTACTAGTGTTACCAGCCCAGAGAAGCATTATTTGCGTGAGAAATGAATTTAAATAATTTTCTCCTCTTCTGGGAATCGAACCCAGGACGCCCGCACAGAAACCGAACGGCTTACCAACTGTGCCACGGCGGTCGGTACCTACACAGCACGCACACAGATACATTGAGATGAAACTTATACTAGTTGACAATCTGCAATAATAAAAATAACCATAAAATTTCGAATTCATAACTCCACTAAATCGCTTTGGGTTAGTGAGGTGTAAAAATAATTTTCGAAGCGACGTAAAAGCTATTTTTTACGATAGCGGGTCACTCTCGATACTAGATTTCAAGTTCAATTTCAATTTACGCTTAGAAACTAACCTGCCTGCCACCTAATTCTCCATTATAAGTGCATTTTAATTACTTTTATAGATTATATAGCGGCATTACTTTTCTGATTCTTTTTATATTAGGATAAAATACGGGTTTTTCAGGAAGTATGCACCTCCAGGGGGCCTCATGTGATGCCGAGCTCCAACTATCCTTATCCTTCCAATGAAAGGATGGTATGTTTTGTGGACGAATGCCAAAACCTCTTGTCTCCCATTCTTGACACGTGATCTCAACAGAATCTTCTTCGGCTTCTGCATCATCTTGCAATATCCTTTTAACTTGTGGCGATCTACTCGCGTATGTGACATCCGTTTGGGGTCGAGTTATGGAACGCTTTGGAGAAGCTCAAACTGTCGCCCTTGACATCTCTAAAGCTTTCGACCGGGTTTGGCACCGAGGTCTCTTAATGAAACTCCCTTCTTATGGACTACCCCAGTCTCTGTGTACTTGGATTGCGAATTTTTTAAAAGATCGCGAAGTCATAACTGTAGTGGACGGTTGCTCTTCTTCTCCCCATTCCATTAATGCGGGAGTCCCTCAAGGGTCCATTCTATCTCCAACCCTATTCCTCCTACATATCAATGACTTGCTCTTACGCGCCCCCATCCACTGTTACGCTGATGACAGCACAGTCCATGACAATTTCTCTTTTGACAAACCTCCTAAACAGAGTGAAATATCAGAAGCCCGGAAAGACCTTCATCAAAAAATAAATAGCTACCTCCACTCAATCAATACCTGGGGTGAAAGTAATTTTGTTTCATTTAACGTCTCAAAAACCCAAGCCTGTCTAATTTCTGCGAAGAGAAACCCCAATGAATTGCAAGTGTCTTTCAACGGAAGCACCCTACCTAACAGCAGCTCTATCGACCTGCTTGGAGTATCTATAACGAACCAATTACACTACAAGGGCTCCATCGAAGCTAAGGTGAAACTCGCCTCCAAAAAATTGAGCGTACTATATAGAGCGCGCAGATATTTTACTAAGACCCAGATCTGTATACTCTACAAAGCGCAAATACGCCCAATTATTGAATATGGCAGTCACCTCTGGAGTGGCGCCCCCCAATACCTACTGAATACCCTCGACGCTGTCCAAAGGCGTGCTATACTTCTGATTGATGATCCATCACTGACTGATGGATTGCAATCACTAGAACACAGACGCAGAGTCGGTATTTTAAGTTTATTCTATAGATACTACCACGGGAATTGCTCAGAAGAACTTGCATCTTTGGTCCCTCCTCCACCCACTCGCAACAGAGTCACTCGCTTCACTCAATCGCAGCATCCATTCACAGTGGACCTTCAACATATACGAACAAGTCGCTTCTCGAACTCCTTTATTAACACAGCAGCCCGACTGTGGAACGATCTTCCGAATTCTGTGTTTCCACCTTCGTACAACCCGGGTCTTTTTAAAATCCGAATTAATAAACTCTTTTCTAGATTGCAAACCCCTCCCAACGCTACGTAGTGCGCTTCTTCGGAAGAGTAAATTGGACCCAAATCCTAATAGCTGGCGTCCCCTACGTAGACATGTTAAAAAAAAAAAAAAAAAAAAAAAAAAAAAAAAAAAAAAAAAAAAAAAAAAAAAAAAAAAAAAAAAAAAAAAAAAAACTGAGGAGGTTCTCCTTCTTTACATATTCCTTATTCGGTTGATAAAAGTGACCCCTACGATGGAACACAGGGTCCTCATTGACTTATGCTGGCCTTGCTTTTGACACTCAAATCCCAATTACGAGTTGTCGCTAAGAACCTACCTACATGTCGCACGCGTTCATTCAAATTATTCAATATTACGATTAAAACATACTTATCTATTACCGCTTTATTCTCCGTTATAAATGTAGGTTCTCAACGAAAAAAATCGAAATTGGCGTTGGATTCGAGCGTCAATAGTAAGGCACTATTGTGAGCATCTTTATCTTGTCTGCTCAGTGGAAGGGCTTAGATTATCTGCGCAAGTCACATATCAATAATATATAGGTAGACATGACAAAATCATAATTTCGTGGTTCACAACGCGTGTCTGTATGTACATCCAAAACTTAGTGGCAATCAATATAACGTATTTGAATATTTTCGGAATGGTTTGGAATGAAAATTGAAATAATGGTATTTAAATTTCGAAAACAGAAATACTTTTACTGCTTTATAATCGTCGGCCTTCGTGACTCAGTTATTAGGTATCTGACTTCTGATGCAAAGGTCCCGGGCTCGATTCCCGGTGAAAACTGTTTTTAATTGTTTTTTCAGTCTGAATTTGAGAGAATGTAGCATCTCTCTCTAGGTTGTGTCCGACCTAGAGAGAGTAGGGGAAAGGGAAGATTGACACAAAAGGACACAAGACCGAAAGAAGTGGTAAAGCATCTTTTATATTTCCTTACTCGGTTTAAGATATTTTAAGCAATCCTGTTCCCTTACCATGACAATTATTATTCCAATCGCATTTAGATATTCAAGCGGCCATGTGAGAAAATTTTTAAACCATAATAAATTTGCAATATTTCTATTTTAAAATAAAACATATCTTAACTATCGCATACGCTTACACGCTTAGGTAAGCGTATACGATACTACGATATTTTTATACGCTTTTCGTCGCTTAGGTGCTGAATACATAAAACAAAAGTTTTTTTTTAAATCGTGTGTTTCTGTTGTTTATATATTTTGTTCTAAGATTCTATCTGTTTTGCTTGTTTTGATACTACATTATTATATTATTGTTTTTTTCATGTTGTTTGATGTCTTCTGTTGTGGTAGTGTGTTTTCCTTTTGTTTTTATTTTGTGTTTTATATGCTTGGGTGTTCATATAGTCATCCGATGTTCATTTTTTTTTATTATTTGTTTTTATTTTTGTTTATACAAGATGTAAGAAATTGTATTTTTTTTACATCTAAATAAAATAATATACAATACACTTCACCAAAATATCAAATTATAAAAATATTTCTACACATTTTAAAAGGACCATTCTGTTCATTCTGATTATATTTTACATTATAAATTGATAAAAACTGAAGATATAACTAATATTATATTTATTTATCATGCTCCTAATAACAAGCTGTCACATTTTGAGAATAATATTGGAGAATAATAATGTTCAAAAGGTCAATAATTGACCCGCAGTGGATAATCTATGACGGAAATTGAATCCGGTATCTACGACTCTGAAGTAATTTCGAAAACTAAGCCCCAAATTGCCTCATAGATTTTTCTTATAAAAAATCCAAAAAATCGAGGGAGTGCTAGTGAATCCAATAACAAAACTTGCGAAAAATACATCAAAATAAAATTAAAATAATACATATAAAGAAAAAAGAAGTATGAACATATAATAATGGTGAATATGTGAAAGAGGCCGTATAAGATTGGAGGCCATCGAGATGTGGACCTACCGACGTATCGGCATATCTTCTTCTTCTTCTTCGATGGTGCTACAGCCCATATCGAGCCTTGGCCTCCGTTAACTTTCGCCTCCATCCAATCCTGTCCTCTGCTGCCACTTTCCAGCTCCTCTCTTGTAGAAGCTGAGCCGCATCCTTTCTGACCTCATCTTCCCACCGCAGCCTTGGTTCAAATTTCGTGGGCTAGTTTTGGTTGTACAGTCGTTTGCTATTCCGTTAGGGCAGCTCTGTTGAGATCCTCCAGTGACTTACCTTTCCCGCAATCCAACCCATGACCCTTCACCACGATGGAGGTTTCAGATTATAGGATGACGAAAAGGGAGCGAAAACGAAAGAGGCAAAAGGAACTCTTGAGTCTGCCAGCAATTGCTAATGATTCCCCTCCCAGTACAAGAACCAGAACTTTTAGTCCCTCTGCAGTCCCCTCCTCCCTTGTCTCCATTAAACCTCCTCTACCCTTATCGTCTGCAGTCCCAGCTCCCACTGCTGAAGCTGAAATAATGAGCGCTGATTCCAGCACAGAAGACGATGACGAAGATGATCCATTGCCTTCTTCCAAAATAGAAGGAGCCTATGTTTGTGTAACCAATATACAGGAGATAGTTAACAAACACTCTAAAATCTCGAAGACACATCTCGTTCGTGTTGGTCGCGAAGCGCAGCTTCTTCTGTCAATTATTGGTGGATTATCGACTGAACTAGCAGAAGCTAGAGGTACCATCTCCAGCCTTACCGCAACCTTATCCAGCAGAGATGAAAGAATATCGCACCTCTGCGAAAAGCTTGAAACAACCGAATCCCAGATTGCTCCAGTAATGAACCAAATTGCGGACAAATTGAAAGAACTTTCTCCGACCTCCTTGTATGCCTCAAGCGTGGTTAATAACAATCCACCACCCTTGTCCAAGGGCGGATTTCCTGCACTCCCTGCAAAGCCAGCCGTGTGTATTTTTCCCGCAAACGATGAGGTTAAGTCCTCAACGGAAACGAGGAAAATTTTGAACGCTGCCATTAAGCCATCTGATGTTGGTGCCCGTGTCACAAGTGTGCGCACAATAAGAGGACATGGCGTCGTTATCAACACAGCCACTGCAGAAGACTCCATCAAGTTGCTGAATGCCCCAGCAATCAAATCTTCGACGACCTTGACTGCACGGCTTGCTGCAAAGAGACAACCTCGTGTGAGGTTCAGTCACGTGCCACGGGACTTGTCGAATGACGATTTTCTGGAGATAGTGGCAGAAAACACTAAAGATCATGCCATTAAAACTGCCATCTTCAGTCATTTATCAGGACCTATGGTCGGCCCGACGTGCGATAGAGTCTTTTCAGTGCCTGCCGCCGTTCGCCACAGCCTAATCAATCTAGGGAAAGTGTATGTAGACTGGAATGTCTGTCATATAACGGACTTCCTACCAGTTAGTGTTTGTGGCCGTTGTCGGATGTACGGCCATGGTTCGAAAACCTGCAAGGAGCCTACTAGATGCTCTCACTGTGCTTCAACTGATCACGTATATGATTCTTGTCCAGATAGAGCAAATCCACCAACATGCACTGTATGTAAAATATTTAACAAACCAGCAGCTCATCGATCCGGTACCAATGACTGTCCAGCCTATCAAGCAACAGTCAGCAGAGCCTTGCTCAATATTGACTATGGCGTTTGATGTTTCATTTAGTTTTGGCCAACTTAATCTTGGCCGTGGTCAATCAGCTTCAGCTGAACTTAGTCAGTCTGCTCACCGCATGAACATTGATATTTGTTTAATTCAAGAGCCATACTCGCGAGATGGAGTTGTGTCATTCGGACCAGGTGTTCGAGTTGCTATGGCCTCGAGCTGTACAATAACAAATCCTCCAATGAGTTGTATAGCTTTTTACAATCCCAACATCAATTTTATATGCCTGGATCACTTATCTTCTAGTCATTTGGTTGTAGTCGAGATTTCCTCTCCAAATGATTCTTTTTACATAATTTCCGCATATTTTCAGTATAGTGAATCCGTATTCCGCTTTTTGGATCAATTAGATGTTATACTGGGTCAACTTGGTAACGCATCATTGATTATTGGAGGTGATTTTAATGCCGAATCTATACTATGGTGTAATTCTACCACTTTCGGATCCCGAAAATTCACCAGAGGTGTAAACTGCGAAGATTTTATCTCTCGCCACAACTTAACTGTGCTGAACAATCCATTCAGTGCACCCACCTTCTCCAATCATATGGGTTCAAGTCATATAGATGTCACCTTAGCTACAGCTCAGATTAGCCCTAGAGTAAGGAATTGGACTGTGGACGAGGATGCCTCGTGCAGTGACCACAACCTTATCTTGTTTCAAATCATCTCAAATGTACCCTCAATTCCTTTAGCGAAACCCCTTCCAAGAAGATTTCGAACTAGATGTGACAGGTGGCGTTGGTCTGACTTTGACCGGGACTTTGAATGCTCAATGGATCGCTTATCGTGCAGATCTTATTCTACTATGGATATGGCCTCATTCATAACGCAAAACATAATTAATAGTGCCGAGAAGGCGATCGGTAGAACTTCTCCTAGTTATGTGTCTCCTAATGAATGGTGGCATCCTGGCTTAGACATCTTAAAACGGTCTTCGACCCGTGCTCACCGCGCCTTGAGAGTGGCTCGTCGTCGAGGAGGTTCAATTGACTTTATAACCGTACTTCAACGTGAGTACAGACGCTCCAATAATATTTACAAACGTGAAATTGTTCGTGCCAAGTCTGAAGCATGGCGCCGCTTGGTTTCTGAGGTTTCAACCTCTGATCCTTGGGGTGCTGTTTTTAGATTTGCCTCGATGACAAAAGATCCAAATGCGTCAGTCTCGTGTATCCGTGATCCACGAACTGGGATTCTCACCAAAGACTCTGATTCGACGACGAGTACGCTACTCGACATACTTATTGCTTCTGATGACATTTCATCTGATACTTCCCTTCATTCTCAAATCCGTAACCACCAATCCAATATCCCACAAACTTCCATATCGACCCTAACCAACTTTGATGAACTTGATTTTATCATTAAAAATCTTAGTCAAAACAAATCGCCTGGAATTGACCGCATTGACGCAGCTCTTATACAAAGGTGCTGGCATATAGCTCGCTGCGAAATAACGACATTATACAACAAATGCTTGCAAGAAGGCTACTTTCCGGATTGTTGGAAAACTGGATTGATGACAGTTATTCCCAAGCGTAGCGATCTAGATCCTTATGACCCAAAATCTTATAGACCTATTACTTTATTACCTATATTGGGTAAGGTCTTAGAAAAACTTATTTGTCGACGCTTAGAAGTTCATCTTTCTAGTACGCACCCTCTGTCCGATCGTCAGTTCGGTTTCCGCGCTGGGAAATCAACGGTTGATGCTATCCTGGCTATTTCAGATTTTGTCAACACTACAGACGGTAAATATGTGATATCAATATCCCTTGATATTGCGGGAGCATTTGACAATGCCTGGTGGCCTTTAATCCTCAAAAAACTCAGAGACCGAAAGGTTCCCTGTAATATATACAAAATTGTGAAGAGTTATTTTACCAACAGGCATGTGGCCATGCCCGGGGGACGAGTATTGCACAGGCGATCTATCAGCATCGGGTGCCCTCAGGGTTCTGTTCTGGGTCCACTATTATGGAACATTTTGTTTGACGATCTTCTCTCACTTTCAACTCCTACGGGCTGCAGCATTTTGGCATATGCCGACGATGCCACAATCCTTATTCGAGGTGACTCACGAGCACTTATTGAGCGTTCAGCCACTCAGATACTCTCTACTGTTGCAGACTGGGGTGTAAGCCACAGACTCAATTTCGCACCCAAAAAAACTTATGGTTTAGTGTTAAAAGGCATAATGAAAAGTCCTCCTTTCATAAAATTTCTAAATACGCGTGTAATATTTAAGGACAGAGTTAGAGTGTTAGGTGTTACACTCGATAGAGGCTTAACCTTTCAATACCATGTTCGTGCTATATCCGATAATGCTAAAGCAGCCTTCCAAAAGATTTCACGCCTAGCTCGAGTTAGTTGGGGCCTTAAATATCCAGTAGCAAAACTGTTTTACAATGCTACCTTCCTGGGGATTATGTGTTACGCCGCCCCTTGTTGGGCTCACCGTTGTGAAACCCAATACATCAGACGTCTGCTGCTTTCTGGACAGCGCTTCGCCCTTCTGGCTTTAGCTAAGGCTTACAGAACCTGCGCAACTGACACACTTCCTGTTCTTACAGGTGTGGCTCCTCTTGATCTAGAAACACAACGACGAGCTTCAATATACAACCTGTATAGGGGTCGAAGCTCAATTTTGGGTGGAGTATCTCTCACACCCGTGAATTTACCCACCTTTCGTGGAGTGATTGAAAACTTAACTCAAAATTCACTTCTAGACGCTTGGCAAAATCGCTGGACGTCTTCTTCCGTGGGCAGACTGACATTCTTATTTCTTCCTGATGTGAGGACCCGTATTTCATCATCTTGGATTATTCCTGATTATTGGACAACGCAATTCCTAACTGGACACGGCAGTTTCAAAAGTTACCTTTTTCGTTTTCACTTATCCGATTCCTCCTCATGTCAGCTTTGTGGTAACTCTGATCAGACTTCTGAGCATATCCTATGGGAATGCACTAACTTCTCCGTGTCAACATTCCGACGAGAACTCTACAACGATGTTCGAGGGAATTCCTTTGGCCCCATTGGACATGCGGACCTTGTAGCCACGAAGAGCAACTTCAGAGCATTCAAGACTTTTTGTCAAAAATACGGTGAACTAATATCTTCACTTTCAGTGCACAACGGACCTACTGCTCCCTTATAATCTGCTCTCTTTGGCACTCTAAGTGCAGTGTCTGCAAGGTTTAAGAGTTCTCCGGACTCTTCTTACGTTCTTATGTGTTCTTTCAGAGTTTTGCAAGGGGCCGTTTTTAGTCCCCATAAGCAGAACGGGTGGTGGTGGGGGAAGAACAGCCTTGGTTTTCCTACCCTTCTTCTCCCACCTGGGTGTCCAGTCATGATTCGTTTCGGCACCCGTGAGGTTGGCATTCGTTGTACATGTCCAGCCCATCTCAGCCTAAGTAATTTCATGTGCGTTGAGATACTTGGGGTCTGGTATATGTTGTACAACTCATCGTTGCGTCTAATGCGCCATTCATCGCCATCCTTCACGGGGCCGCATATTCTACGCAGTACCTTTCTTTCAAAGGTGTCCAGCGTTTCAGACATCTTCGCCGTCATGGTTAATGTCTCGCATCCATATGCCAATATATGCATCGGCATATCTTGGAGAGACCATATTACAATTGAGGTTCTCAACAAAATTGAAGGAACCAGTGACATGTTAAATACCATATCTAAAAGGCGTGCTAACTGGATGGGCCACGTGTTGCGAAACGAGGATCTACTTTTCATCATCTTGGAGGGAATGGTTGAGGGAACAACTGGTAGAGGACGTCCTCGCCGGGAGTAGGTATCTATATTTAGGTGTGCGAGGACATGAAGTGTACCTCCTGCACAGACTTGAAGAGAGTCGCTGAAGATCGGTATAAGAAGAGATGCATCGCTTTGATGCCAACTGTGGTGTGTTTATCAATGAACAAACCAATGCAATTTACATACATACATACATACCATCACGCCGTATCCCTACTTTGGGTAGGCAGAGAGGACCGAACGCCATACACCTCTATCTTGACATACATGTTTTGCCTCATTTTCATCCATGCATCGCGTCATGTGTACATGCTCTCCTATTATTCTGACTTGGTATATTACCATCTTTCAAAATCTCATTTATATGATCCAACTCTTTCTCGGGCGGCCACGACCTCTCATTCCACTCTTTTCAGCCTTGTATATTTTCTTTGTCAGGCGCTCATCGTTCATTCTCTCCACATGTCCGAACCATCGTAGTGTATTTACTTTCATTCTACTCACAATATCTCTTTCAATCTTGCATTCTCGTCTGATGTCCACATTCCTTCTCCTATCATAGATCGTTCTACCGCACATTTAACACTGTTTATTTTATATTAATCAATACCTATATTTACAATAAGTATAACAAATTAATTTATTTAATTTCGCACGCGTATTCTATACAGATAATAACCTAATTTGACATAGTGTGAACGCTTTCAAGGTTGAACGATATACCTATAATATGTTCTCAGTGGTATCAAATACCACACCAATCAAACACCAAGATTGAAACCTGTGATATATTGATGTTGCGCCTTGTATCAAGCAATATGTATAGCGGGTTTACGAGATTGTACGAATAGGGTATTCGGCAATCTTTCAGGGTTTACAGGGTTTAACACCTCATATTACTCAAAAAACTTGACTCGTTTGGAATTGAAATGAGTATTTTAAAGTGGCTGTCCAGTTACTTATTATCACGTAAACTCTCTGTCAAATTGTATACCAATATATCTAATCAATTCATTGCAAAGAGTGGTGTCCCACAAGGTTCTCACTTGGGTCCAGTTTTATTTCTTTTATTTATTAATGATATTGTTGATATATTCCATGATGCTCAGTTCTTACTTTTTGCAGATGACTTGAAAATTTACAAAACGATAAAGAACTTAAACGACTGTATGGCGTTACAATTAAATCTTAACCATTTACTCGAGTGGTGTGCTTCGAAATCTTTATACCTAAACCATACTAAATGTCAATTCATCAGATTCTGTAGAAATAAAACTAGTATCAATTTTCAATACACAATGGACAACAATAACTTAACTAAAGTAACATCAATAAAGGATCTTGGTATATTGTTTGAAGAGAGGCTTACATTTATTTCTCAAATAACTGAAACAACTAATAAAGTTTTAAAATGCCTTGGATATATTTTGAGAACAGTCAAAATTTTTAGATCTATTAATACATTTAAAACCCTATATACATCACTCGTTCGTAGTAATCTTGAATATAATTCAACTATATGGTCGCCGTTTTATAATGTGCACTCATTGAGGGTCGAAAGGGTTCAACATAAATTTTTAAGATTTGTAAATTTTAAATTTATCGAAACTATCAAACAGAAGAACGATTTGTGATTTAATTTGTTTATTTAAAATAATTAGTCGGCCTTCGTGGCTCAGTTGGTTGGGTATCTGACTGCTGATCCAAGGGTCCCGGGTTCGATTCCTGGTGGAGACACAGTTTTTAATTGTGTTTTCAGTCATGATCTGTGAGACGATTAATATCGTAAGTCTCCAGAATGTGGCAACTTGTTATTGGGTGCGTGTTAGATTAATATTTGACATAGTACCAGTTAGTTGCCCGAGAAGCTACATAAAAATAAAATAAAAAAATAAAAATAAATAATTAACGGTATATTGGACACCCCTGACCTAGTTGAAATAATAAAATTCAGAGTACCTACAAGTTTTGCTTCACGTCAAAATGCACCTTTTCATATAGAGAATCTTCGAAATAACTTTATTACTAGTTGCATGTAACACATGAGATCCAACTGTCGACAGCGATAGTATGTATAGTTGAAGAATAAGTACCAAACCCATAAATACAAATTATTTATTATTTTATGATATTTAGTTTTCTATACAACACATGTACCTAGGTAGTCAAGATAGGATAGTATGGAGGTCAGTCTTTTTTTCCTACCCGGAATATGAAAACAGCATGATGGTATATGTATATTGTATGTTTAGAGATGAAGTATCAAACTATTAAGTCTTCTTTGATATTGTGTATAGATGACTACCATACAAATTGTATGAAGCGATGTCGTCACTAAATTCAATTTTTATAAAAATTGTTAAAAAAAATTTGAGATGTACTACTACAATGTTAATATTTTTTATATAAAATTAAATTATCTAGTTGGGATGTTTCGGCTTTTTTCGATATTTTAAAAAAAATGGAAATATAGGCAGTTAAACTCATAAATTTATCATAAAAAAAATACTTTTCTTAATAAAAAATGTTTGAGAAACCCTGAAATTTTTTTGAAAAAATTTATTTGAGACTTTGTATTCGTCTATGTTTGTACCAATTTTCAGCGTTCTAGCTTTTATGGTTTCTGAGATATATGGAAAAATAAAATAAAAATTCAAAAGTTGATAACCCCTGACTGAAACAAAAATTCAAAATTCCGAGTATAAAAGTTTTGTAGGCCTGTAACTGTTTATATATTCTGAAATTTTAGGCTCTGTAAATTGAGCGGATCAAAAGTTATAAGGGGGACACACACACAGACACACACACACAGACACACGAAATGTTCTACTCCGAATTCTGAGTAAATCCGTGTATGGAACATATATGCTGCGAAGCCTCTAAGTTGGTGTTTTTTGACTTCAAAGTTGGAAAAGCCGTGAAAAAAGTAGACCTCTGCATACAATTCTCGCGTATCCTGGCTTGATACATTGTCGATATGTTAAGAGAACAAAGTTCTCCTGAACAAATCGACAGTTGGATTAACTCACCAATTCATAGATTGCACCTTGCCTTGGAAACCAATATAGTGCTGTTGATATATTTAATGTACACACTATAGATGGTTTCAAAAGGATGCTTAACGCATATTATAATTTTTGATTTTTACTTTGCTTTGTTTATTTTTGTTGTTTAAATTGAATATGTAATACTGTTAATTTTTTTCTTCTTTTATGTCTAGTTTTTTTTTTCATTTACCTCTATTTTCTTTTATTATGTTGTATTATGTTGTTTTATATTGTTCTTCCTTTAACTACTTAAGTTTTTTTTTTATTATGTACCTATATAATCGATGTATTTACACTTATTGTTGTTTTGTTGTGCCTAGATTGTTCTATTTATCCTGTATTTTTTTGTAAATGCCCTATCAGGGCGTATATATAATAAATAAATAAATCTTCGGGGTTGAATATAAAGGAATGTCGGTGGTTTGTTCGGGGCTTTTTTATCTACGATAGTACTCTCACGTTGTGGTTCAATTTATAAACTAATTATCGTACTTCACTCTTGTATATATCAATTTATTGTAATTGATAATATATGTACTTTGTAATTGTTAAACGCGTGTTAATTTAATATATATATGTGTACTAAAACTACCAGATATCACAAAACCCAAGAAGTAAGATTAATGAACCTGGAGGGCTACTCATGACACATTCTTAATACGTTCTTAGCTTGCCTTAATCTTAAAAATGTATAAATCAGCACTCGATCGTATTCCAATATTAATCTTTCTCTACAGTTAATCATGAAATTTTTTTTGATATCTACATTTAGTTTGAAATTGTCATGAATTGTTGTGTAAATAAATAGTATTATTTAACTAATTTAACCTCAAAGATTGCTGAAGTCTGAAGCTGTTCTTAATTTTACTGTAATCAACTTCATGAGTAGCCCTGCTGAGCCTATAATGACGAAAAATTAAAATTTGTAAATGTAAACTTTTTTTAATTATTTTTCTAACTAACGAAGTAATATTTTTTACCAGTGGCATTTTGTGATTTAATGAATAGTGAGTTGAAAAAATAAAAATATTATTTAGGTGGTCGTAGAAGAATCCAATAATAATAATAATTTAGTCCGCTCATTGTCCGATGTCCGATGCATAAAATATGATCGATTTAATATTATGGACTGTTGGGTACATTAGTTGAATTAATTGTGAACATTTCGAAAAAGGAAATTATATTTATTTATTTTATTGAAGAACTCTGAATCCTTGTTGATAATGTACTCAAGTGTTCATTATAGAGCTAGATTGCACATTTGAGCTAGATTATTGTATAATATCTAAAAATAATAGAAGATAAAGATTTTTTTATTTTATAAATGTACAGAATCAACAGTTTACAGTGTATTTACAATAGTTTGTGTTTATTTATTTATATAGTAGCACAATATTAAAAACAAAATACATTAAAGATAACTGCTTCACTAGACAGAGTCTGTTCCGAAGCAATTATCAGTAAAGTTTGTAAAGTTAGTAGGTACATTTTACAATACCTACATAAAAATATAACACATACATATTTGGTATACAAAAAAAAAAATAATAAAAAATATACATAAATCAACCTTAACAATAAAAAGTTCACAGTAAAATATTATTTATATATCAACCTACATAGTAAAAAGTTTATTTATTTATTTATTTATTTATTTATTTATTTATTTATTTATTTATTTATTTATTTATTTATTTATTTATTTATTTATTTATTTATTTATTTATTTATTTATTTATTTATTTATTTATTTATTTATTTATTTATTTATTTATTTATTTATTTATTTATTTATTTATTTATTTATTTATTTATTTAAATATTTTTTATTTATTTATTTATTTATTTATTTATTTATTTATTTATTTATTTATTTATTTATATAACACTTTTTGGTACGTACATAAAATTACATAGTACACTGGCGGACTTATTGCCTGGAGGCAATTTCTTCCAGTCAACCATCTGAGATCAAAAGTACATAACATAGTTTCGGCATATACATAATTTTTTAAGTACCTAGGTTAAAACTAAATATTATGTAATATAACTTCAAAAAAAGGTTGTTATAATCTCCTCTTCATTTTACCATATGAATTTTATAGTTTGTATGTATGTGTGTGCGAAGTTTTGTGTGCCTGTATATGAATAATAATATTGTAGTTTTAGTATGTTGTAAATTTCAAATTGTATATTTTCGAACTACTCTCCGAAGCACAAAGTTTCATACCTTCTTTTCAAGGAGAATTTCAAATTTCGATGAGAATATAAATTTTGTTATGTAAAGTGAGAGAGATTCTATAAATAAATAAAATAAATAAGAGTTGTATGTTGAGAATTTGTAAGACTCAGATGGGCTTGACACGTCCAAAGAATGAGCGAGGAGGACGTCCCAAGACGGATCATGAATGGTGCACCGGGGGGACGAAGAAAAGTTGGAAGGCCGAAGCTTCGATGGCTGGACGGAGTGGTGAAGGATGTGAACAACATCGGCGTCCATAACTGGCGCAATGCGTCGCAGGATCGACAGTCATGGAGGCGGGCTCTGCAGGAGGCTAAGACCCGACCTGGGTTGTGGAGCCACAGATGATGATGATGTTGAGAATTTGTTCCCTTGTTCCTATGCCTTTTACAAATCCCGCTAGTTCTTGTGGTATCTGTGACTCGAGAAATCGTTTGAGCCGTTGGTTGATTATGTCAAGCAAGAATTTACTAGCAAGAGATTCAAATTACAAATTAATAATAGGTATGTATTTAAATTTAGATACTATAATATATTGTCTCACTAGGCAAAAACCTGTTCCAAGGCAAAACCTATTCAATGGAGTAAGCTATAAACTATGTTTATCATAGATTTTAATAACAATATTGCAAATTTTCATGTTTTTTGGATAGGTATATATCTGCGTTTCACTATAGCATTATTGTTTATGTAACACGTCAACTTTAAGAGCACTATAAATTTCAAAGAACATTTAAAGGATCCTTTTGCAGTTACAAGAAGTAACAAAAAAACTGAACTTTAAGTTATTTTTTGGACATTCAATATGTCACTGAAATAATATTATTTATTTTATAGTTTGCTCGTGGTCATTATCAGTCCGCGTAAACAAAACAAAGGGTGGATGCAATTGATTCTTCTAGTGTACGTATATCGATAAAGAAGGCATAGAAAAGAGTTATAATAAATAGGTAGATGTGTCTGACTGTATGTATGTGGTAGTATAGTATGTATAGATAGTAGGTTCAGTAGGTAGGTAGGTACCCAATCTGTAGCCGTGACAGTCAAAGGACGATATATTACCACCACCATCCAACAGATGGCAGGCCATTAGGTATAACCAATCTTCAACCGCTCATATCGATGTCTATACACTATTACCTTCAAATACACGGTAGCCCCACACTTCCCCAGATTTTTTTCCACCAAAACCTTCAAAGATACGTCATTGAAATAAAGAACAGTATGTTTTCACTTATTTTTAGTATTGCTTCATTTGTTGAATACTTTTCTTGTAAAATTAGTTTTAACAAAACCATTTTTTTACTGTAAATAACTAAAAAAAACTTTTTTTTAAATTTTATTTTATAAACATACAGAACCATCAGTTTACATTACAAATTTACAATAGGTATATTATATGTATTAAAGTTATAAACCTTTTAAAGGTTATTTAAAATAATTTGAACTCAGTAAGTAATATATTGTTTAACAATTGCAAGATTTTTTTAAACGTTAGTAAGTAGGTACATTTTTAATAAATACATTCTTTTCAACATAAGTAAGTACATTAAAACATAAAAAAGGAAAAGTTAAGAAGAGTAGGTATAATACCTATCTATTTAGCCATCCGCATCCCCACTAATAAGCATGCGCACTTAATACATTCAGGCGTGATTGTTTAAACAAATATATTATTTACACTGGTTGTGAGTTTAAAAATCTAAAAATAATGTCGCAATCCAAGATATCTTTGGTTAGGTTTCGTTGTCATAATTTTATCAATAAGTTTTTTTTTTAATTTTTCAAATTGCGCTCGCTTAAAAAATAACTGTAGGTAATTATACCAACATTTCTTTTTAATCGATTTCTAATAAAAAACTTTTGGTACAAATAAATTTAGTTTTAACCACTTTGAAAACAAAATTAATTTGTACCAAAAGTTTGTTATTAGAAATCTTTTAAAATGTGCCACAAAATCATAGCTACGTATGAAGATATTCTTTTAATGATCAGAATATTATGTTCTTGTAACAACTACAAAAATTAAACACAAATGTTTGTGCTATAGTTGAACGGAATCGGTCGGGGCAAGAATCGAACTCGCTACTCATGAAAACGCACTTTTTGCAAAGTCGTATCAGCGAAAACGCTCAATCAGAGGGTTCGTATATTGTATTTATTATTTAAACGTAATGAGCTATCGAAAAACAATCGTTACCGACCGTACCTCATTTGTTTCTATCGCTATAAATTATAACAAAAGTTTTTTTTTCGTTTTTTAACCATTCACTGCCCTCCGATATACAATATAGGTACGGAATAAAAACACAACACATCACGAACAACAAAAAATCAATTTGAATATTCATGAAGTGTTTAAAAGAGCGCTCTGCGGACTATGCGACATCTGGCGGGAAGCAGCGATACTAGAGAGAGGTGAAAATTAGAAACTTTACTATTATCAAATACCCCACAATAGAACGGTCATTAGTACCCACATTGTTAAATATTTTCGAAGTAGGTACCTATCAAAGAAACTACCTATTATCTGCGTATTATGATTTATGTTGCACTTTGTTTAAACCACGAAAGAGGTTATTTAATGACCGGTTTCGAAGAGACCGCTTCTTTCTCAGGGCGATTGACAACTGAAAAAGAAGAGATTGCTTCGAAATCGGTCGTACAAAAAAGCTCATCGTGGTATAAATTCTAATTATTATAATTAAATTTATTTTATTTTATATATTTTATATTGCTTTTTAGGTATCTAACAGTTAGGTACTATGTCAAATTGCCACATTCTTGAGACTCGCGATATTAATCGTCTCACAGATCATGACTGAAAACACAATTTAAAACTGCGTCTCCACCGGGAATCAAACCTGGGACCTTTGGATCAGCAGTCAGATACCTAACTAACTGAGCCACGAAGGCCGACAAGATATCAAATTTTAAATTTTCTAGTCACTTTGAAATATTTGATAGTTAAAAAAATTAAGAAGCACTATTCACATATCTTCCAAAATCTAATGGGGTCTAAGCGAGTATTAGATATACAAATTCACAAAATTATAAAATAATGAATTAGTACATTTCACACCGTACATCGTACTTAATTTATTTTTGCAATAGAATTATGACTTATTTTAAGCGTAATTGTGTATAACATACCCAACATTATTTTTTATTGAATGGAGTAATTGTCAGTTTTTACTGACAGAAGTAGGTCATTTTATATTGACAATATGCACCTTATTGATTATTCCCTACTGACTAAATTAGGTGTTTTTCTACAGACAGAAGTTGGTAAATTTCTTTTGACAATAGGTACACAATTGATTATTTCCTACTGACAAAGTTAGGTATTTTTTTACAGACAGAAGTTGGTCATTTTTTTTTTGACAATAGGTACCTAATTGATTATTTCCTACTGACAGCATAAGGATTTTTTTCACATACAGAAGTTGGTAATTTTCTTTTGACAGTAAATACACAATTTATTATTTCTTTCTGTGCATTGGGTATTTTTCTACATAGAGAACTTGGTAATTTCTTTTGACAATATTTATATTTCTACAGATGTTGGTAATTATCTTTTAACAATAAGTATCTTATTGATTATTTACTACTGAAAGCATTAGGTATTTTTCTACAGACAAAAGATAGTCATTTTCTTTTGACAATAGATAAATAATTGTTTTTTTTCCTACTGACACAGCATTAGGTGATTTCCTACAGAACGAAGTTGGTCATTTTTTTTTACAGTAATTGAAATTATTTACTACTGATAGCAATAGTTATTTTCCTAAAAACAGCAGTAGGTCATTTTCTGTTGTTCGCAATTGTGATTATTTCCTAATGACAGCAATAGGTATTTTTCTACAGACAACACTAGATTATTTTTCTAATTTTATTCTGACAGCAATAAATAATTTTCTACTGACATCGATAATAAATTTTACCCTGACTGCAATATATATTTTTTCTACTGACAGCAATAGATAATTTTCTACTGAAAGTAACATAATTTTCTTCTGACATCAGTAGATAATTTATTCTGAGAGCAATATATAATTTTCTACTGATAGCAATAGATAATTTTCTACTGAAAGTAACATAATTTTCTTCTGACATCAGTAGATAATTTATTCTGAGAGCAATATATAATTTTCTACTGATAGCAATAGATAATTTTTTCTGACAGCAATAACTATTTTTCGGTAATTCCCTACTTACTCATAGTGTAATAGTTAAACAAAACTGGCAAAGATTCACTATAATATGTGGATATTGTTAACCCCTTTTAACCATTTTCAACATTGTTGTAATTGATAAGTGTATGTAATTCACTCGACTTCCTCCATTATGTTATTTGTTAGTTTCAATAAAAGTGCATAATAATAATAAAAGTATTGAGCGCAAACAACCGGATGAATCCCGCTAAAGACTGCGAGGTAAAGATTAACATGCGGGGCACGGGATGTCAACACTGGTTCTCAAATATTATCTATATTTTATTTGAAAAAAGTATTATAACTTCAAAATTATTATTATTACAAAATCCATTAGAGTACAAAAACTTTGGTGAAGTACAATAAATTAGAAAAAAATATACAATCTAATAAAATGCTGATAAGAGGCATTGGATGTATCCACTCCACTAGCCAATGGGCATATGCTGGAGTATACGTTATTTTTTAAATCATAAATTAATTTAAACTATGAATCGCTCCTGATTATTATTATTTTTAAATATAGTTATGTGTGTGATTTAAAATATTTACAGTTTTGTATTTAATTACTTTAAATTGTCACTCATATTATTCTAATAGGAGGGACACAATTTTCACATTGTGATATCCAATTATATATATAAAAAATAATAAATACGTTACAAGTGATAAATTTCGGCAAACAAATAGTAAGGCGCATCCCTCACTTAATTCTTACCGCACTTTAGTTGCACACAACATTTTGTAGTGTTCGGACGTATTGTCGTAATCAAAATGCTATCTTGTGTGATGAAATCCTGTAAAGATTACACTAGAACTGTGAAGGAACGACCAGATATATCATTTCATACTACATATTTATTCAATAGCTAATATATTTATATGGATTTTTCGATAATTACTTTTTATTTTGTGTAAATAAGAGTAGACAAATCATATTCGCTTGCAGGGGGATACTGTTATTGTATTAGCATTTTCAAACAGCTATAACTTAGTATATAAGTTCGTCTCTATCACAATCATTATTTGGTGTGAGAGATAATTATAATTTGATTGCACTGGAGTAAAAGAGAAAATACGATTGCATAGTGTGTCTATTATTATATGATCTCTTTCTCACTTATGGCCAGTTTCATAAAAATTAAAGGAGACTTAATGTCGACTTTAAAATAAATTGCGTTTCATAACAACAAAATGTCACTTAAAGTTCACTTTAATTTAAAGTCCAGTGTCTTCCTACTTTAGTCACTAAAGTCTTCCTTAAGAGCAGTTCATTTTTTTGCCACCAGAGTGTGCTACAATATGACATAATGTTCAAGTCAGTTCTTGTTGATGTCAATATTGTCAATTGAATGTTGACGATCATGTCCATATTACTTACTAATATTCAATAGTTTTGTTATTATTTAAACATTTTTTTATAAATAATATAAAAAATGATGTTTTCAAAATGAGCTAATTAGAAGATGCGTACAGCAGTGAAAAGTATATAGGAAAAAAATCGGCCACATGGAAAAGTAGAAATAAGGAGAATTTTTCGATAGATTTTGTTCCATAAACATGTCCTATACATCAATGATCAGCTCAATGACAGAAATAACATATTATATGGTAGTAAACAGAAAGATTTACCTATGCTATGAGCTATGTTTCCATACATTTTGATAGCAATATTGCCAACTTTCAGGTATTTTGGTGACATTTCTGCCTTTTACTAAAGTACGCGGCATTATTATTTATGAAACGCAACGACTTAAAGGCGACTTTAAATTTTTAAAGGACCTTTAACTAAAGGGTCCTTTTGCTGCTTTTTATGAAACTGGCTGTTAATGTATTCTATCATGTGTGCTCTTTCTTGGTGATATTGTAAGAATTCGTTAAAATGTACCATTTTTGTTGAACATTTTGCACTCATATAACGTGTCTTTATATAACATGATGTTGGTGATATCAGTGTAATTAGAGTTTTTTTGTGAATCTTGTGTTCCCTTGATGAATGTGTTGTAAATTTTGTGTGGCAGGAAAGTATGATGAAATTCAGAGAAGAGTTGATGTAAAGGGGAATTTTATTGACTTTTACGTTTATTAAAGATTTTTGTTTTGTGATCAAAGGTTCTCGTAACGAGCTAGACATAATCTATCATTTTGTTATTTGCTGATTTATGAACAATATTGTATTTAATTAATATTTATAAAGTTAACCGTTTTGGCATGTGAATTTTGCCCTAAACCACTATATTTTGAGTCACTATGCGACATGTTTCGGCAGTGCTGTCCTGCCATCGACCGGCTACTCAGTCTCAACTAGCCGGTCGATGGCAGGACAGCACTGCCGAAACATGTCGCATAGTGACTCAAAATATAGTGGTTTAGGGCAAAATTCACATGCCAAAACGGTTAATATGAACAACCACAAAATATCCGCCGAGTATTTAAACTATATTTATAAAGTTAATTTATTTTATTAACATGTGAACATTGAAATTTATCTTACAAATATAATATTTATAAACAGTGATGTAGATTGAGCTATAACCGAAATACCCAAAATTGAGTTGATTCAACAATGCTAAGTAACCTAATATATTTAATAACCTGTGCTATGAAACATGAACAAACAACACTTTGTAACAAAGTAAAGCTGAGTTAACAAAACTTAGTAGTCTTAGTACCTAAACTTGTAAGATTAATATAAAATACATACTTCATTATTTAGAAATACTCCAGCTTCCAGAAAAGTCGAATTAAAATTATTTTGTTACCTTATGGAAACGAATTACCAATGCTTAGTTAGCTAGTAGGTGAAGATGAATTACCAATACTTTGATAGATAGAAAAATTGCCAATACTACAATAATCACCTCAGCGACGTGGACATATTGTCTGTCATTACACAGTAGGTATTCCTACAGACGGGCAATAAAATTCAAATTTTTTGACTAATTTCGTGTTTACCAATTTCACGCATCAACATACATACATATCAACACATAATTATTTTTAGTTTATATTATATACTTACTTCTTTCTTCCAGCTTGAGCATTTTTTGATTTATTTTTTTATTTCTACTTTTTCTTATTTCTATATTTTGCCTATGTATCTCTTACAATTAATAATTTGATGTTGAATTTATCTCTTAAATTTTCATTTTTTTACATTAGTTTGTGCATTTTAATATTAATCAGAATAATTTAAAAATATGTTTTTTTACTGCTTGCTTGTTCCCTTTACTTTTGCTATGAAAATTGCAAATTTTTAACCGGGGTAATATTTGACGTTCCTTTTTTCATCGTGTCTCGAATGTACCCGCCTTATGATGATGAAAAAAAAATTAATAAATAAAATAAAGAAAAAATATATAACTTTGTATTTTACCACAAATATTTTTTATATTAACGACCGAACGTTTTCGCCAAGGTGACTTCTGTAAACACGAAAACTCTAGAATCATGAAAAAAAATATGTTTAGGTACTACTTTTTTTATATAAGCGAAAACATGTATTTAGGCATGAAACTGTATATATCATTTTTGTTATTATTATTATTATGTAATATGCTGTATGTTTTCTGAATAAAATAAAAATAAAATAAAAATAAAAAATTGAATTACCAAAACTTTAGAGAAAATGAAAAAAGGGGTAACTATAGTATAATATGTGTTGAACCAGTGTAGTTACTACATGGTACAGTCCCGCATCTGCCGCAGTACTAAATGGCTCCAATAGTTAATCCTAAACTAGCCCCAGGCTCGAATCCACCACCCGTCCATATACTACACCAATCCTAAGGTAATGTACATACAACTACTTATCTATAACTCACTGCCTATACGGCATGTGGAACTCGATTAATAATTTCTAACTTTATATAAGGTACAGGGCTTGGAAAGGAACCCTGAGGTACACCTTTTTCTTTAAATTATATTGAGACACATGAAGTACAAATGTGGTAATAACTACAAACATGAATTGGAGACTTTGAAGACAAGGCGAGGGACCGCAGAATTATTGTAGGTACCTTTATGACATAAAAAATTGCAATATTGACTATACAGACCTTCTGAAAAATATTAACTTCAAAATACCAAACAGACGAACAAGGCACACCTCAACGTTCTTTTTAGACAAAAAAATATTTATCTCGCTCAGAATTTGCCAGAATGGTATTATTTTTTTTTTTCTTGGTCACAATCCTAGGATTGGTCTGCACCAAACACTCGATCTTTCCACTTATCTCTGTCGTCCACCAGTCTCTTCATCTCTTTGTAACTGCTACAGCGCACGTCACCGATTATCTGGTCTATATAGTTGTTTCTGGGGCGACCTCTACAGTTATCCCCATCAATCATTCCTCGACGATGGTAAGAAGCAGGCCTGGGTGCCGGATGTTGTGGCCTATCCAAGTTGTTCTCTGTCGGGCAATTCTTTTAATAATTTGCCTTGTCTCTCCAACCCTACTTAGTACCTCGTCGTTGCTGATTTGTTCTGAAATTTAGCCATGCGTCTGTAGCACCACATCTCAAACGCAGACAAACGTCCCGTTTCAATTATTATTAAGAGTATGCTAAATAGAAAATTTTGAAAATCTTTTCCCCTGTAGCCTCAATAAGTTAATTTATTCATTAGTTTTAATACAACCCTTTTTTAATTATTTTATTGTAACTAAAAAAACTAAAGGGCCTAAACTAAGTAGATTTTTACTTCAGCCGAAAGACAATATGAGAATCTACCAGCTTTTAATAAATTAATTACTATTCTTGCTATAAAAAAAAATTCTATCGAATATTTTTTTAATTGCTCATACAAACATTGGATTTTTTCCCTATCGGGAGTCAAATGATGATTTTTCTGACCAGATTTTCAACATCTCAATAGAGACGAATTTGGAATTCTATAGAAGAACCAGAAACTCAAGGCACCTACAGGGCTCACAACCTGTCATCGCCCGGATTACGCGATCACTTTATGCGCTTGCGCAACGTTCACCAATTATGCCTTGTTATTGAGTGCTTATCAATGCAAATTTTAAGTTTTCTTCACGAAAAATATTGTATATCATGGATTTGGTGATATAAAATTGTTTCGAATTTCATACATTAGAAGGTAATTTAGTGTGCATATTTGTGTATAACCGTAAGCCCAAGAATTCTCGTTGGATGGAAAATATTTCCAAAAGGCAATTATCTCACCAGTGTACAGTCTGGATCTGCACAAATAAATACTTGAAATGAATAAATTTGTTATTTTGTATTTCAATTTTGTATAGTTAATGATACCCCTTTTACGACTATTTATACACTGCCATAACTTATTTAAATTTAAATTATATGGACAACTACATATAATATGTACAATATCTTGGAATAGTTTGTCAGGGCCGAGTTCAGTACAGGTTGAGAAAAGCGCTGATTCACCACGTTGTTGGGTGGATAATGAACCAGAAAAAATGAACTGGGAAAATAGAATAAATAATAATAGAATAGGAAAATAGAACTGGGACCTTAGGCACCGGATTCAGATATCTATCTAACTGATTCACGAAGCTCGACGTATCAATGATTGCATTTTTTACTCCTCACTACCCCAATGGGATATAGTGGGGAGTTATGAATTCACTATTTTTAAGGCTATTTATTTAATGCAGATTATCAACTAGTATCACGCTGAGATTGTATTCTGAAATTTTCATCACAATGTATCTGTGTGTGTGATATATACTATGTGCTTTGTACGGAGTGTTTATTCTACTTTATTGCTTACAGACTACTCATTCGATTGTTTTCAAATTTTTCAATTTAAAATTTTGATTGGTAAAATTATTTTACTGGCAATACGCGCCCCCGCTAAACCGGATACATACGTCCACGGACAGATTGGGGTGGGAGACGTATTAAACTTATGGGATTACGTTTTTTTATCTTGTGCAATTTGTTATTTGTCTATGATAATCTTCTTCTTCTTCGTTTAGCAAACCTGTTGATCTGTAATTTAAACTATCCTTCCATCTGTTGGGTGGTCTTCCTGGTAGACGGCGTCCAGAAGGGATTTCATTTGCTTCTATATACGCAAGTCTATCACTGTCCATTTTGGCTACGTGATCTATCCAATGTCTTCTTCTGGATTTACTCAATCGAACGATGTCCTCTATTCCACGCGTTTTTCTTATTTGAATATTGCGAACATGACCTCGAAGAGCTTTTCCAGTGATTGACCTTAGAACCTTAGGGCCGAATTTATAAACAATTCTCAAATGGTGACTCTGAGAATTCTCACGTAAGCACTACTCAAACGAATCTGAGAACTACTAACACTGTCCTATTAATAAACAATACTTTGAGTTTACTCAGTCGAGAACAACGTTTGTCAATGAGTTGTATTTTTTGCTTTATATTGCCAACACATTTAGGGCCGCTGCGTTGAAATTCTGAATACTTATTGCATAGACACGTGCGCACATTTATAATAATAATAACAACTGGACATGGGATGGTGAATTGACAACATAATATAACAATGAATCTCCATTGCCTCTCTAGATAAAAAAAATCCAAAAATCAAAAATATAAAGAGAATTACTAATTTTGAACAACTATGAATAAAATCAAAAATATAAGTACATCGTAAAAATAATGTATTAAAAATCTAGCAATAAAACATTCAAATAATAAAAAAAAACTATGGTTATGGGTATTTATATATATTTTTACTATGATGGAAAAAATACAAATTCTTACATGTATAATAGTATAAATATTAATCAAATATATATGCCAATAAAAGAAGTATCATAAAAAACAATCAAGGTAGTTTTACAGAAAACATCACTATCCCTATTCAATCCCTGAATTCAACACATCATAAGTATTTATGGCAAGTATCAGTCAAATAAAAAACCAAATAGATATTATTCAAATTTGTAGAGCAACCCGAAAATTTAACGAGATGCAATACACGAAACTGACAACTGTAAAATATAATATATAATGGCGAAGTTATGTACACGCATATTATCATCTCTCTCACTCGGTATAGCTCTGTCCCGTTCCGTCTCTCTGAGTAGTTCTCCAAGGCAGGTAGCCGGGCGACTTGAGCATTCGATATATTTCTATAGACTGCGCTGCAATGCTTAAGTACGCGTTTACGACATAAGCATTGCATATTGTTTATTAATACGATTTTGGGGTGCTAAGCATTGAGCACATACTAAGTACGTTTTATAAATTCGGCCCTTAATTTTCCGTTGTCCTTAAGAGCCTCTTGGTTCGTACAGTGTC
Source organism: Molanna angustata (assembly GCA_963576475.1). Lineage (NCBI taxonomy): Eukaryota > Metazoa > Arthropoda > Insecta > Trichoptera > Molannidae > Molanna > Molanna angustata. The sequence continues at coordinate 28,827,913 of OY754979.1, forward strand.
TGCTCGCGTTTCCACAGCATACGTCATGATCGGTCGCACGCGTGTCTTATATATTCTCTGACCTCACTGTCAATACGCATGTGTTTATTTTTCCAGATCATATTTTTTAGATATCCAGATACGACAGATGCTTTATTGACTAGCTCGCAGACTTCAGTGTTTGGTCATTATGGCTGCAGATCTCTCTTCCTAAATATTTGAAACATATTACTTGCTCCACGGGCTTGTCATCAACAGTTAACTTACACCTTGAAGGTTGTTTGGATATTGTAACACTTTTTGTTTTACTGACTGATATAGCCATCTTTAGCCTTTATGTTATCACGTGAAATTTGTGAAATAAATAAATTTAAAAATATATATATTTGAGCTTCAGGCGCTAAAAAACGTAGGTATGACCCTGTTATAAAAGTGATAAACGTATAAAAATGTTATAATGTTGTTTGGGTTTTATTGTTATTGACTCTTTGAAGATCTCAATGTTCTCTGATTGAAGGGACTCTTTATATGGTTGAGGAGGAGCTCATATTATTTTTGTTAAATTAGCTTTATTTTGTTTGATTAGAAAATTGCAAGGTTATTTTATTTGAACGATAATTCATCTCATGGTTTTATAGCCAGCATAGTATATTTAAAATGTATGCGAGTTTATACGTAAATATTTTTTTCAAAACAAATAAAGCATGCTGCATGCTAAGTAGGTAGTAATTATTGTTCCTACACTTATGTATGTCAGTGAGACATGGATATTTATTTACACTAAAAACGGACAAAGTTAAAAGAATCTTATGACCTCAAACCTCTGAAAATGTGTTATATGATTGTTTACCATGCATAGTAAATAATTAGATAACACATTTTTCGTGAAAAACGTTTATCTCGGGAGAAACAATACCAAAGCACAATCAGACTTAAGCAGCTGTTTTGGAGTATTATCGATAAGCAAGTCCTGGGATGTGTTCAGATTCAACGCTAGACATCGGGCATCGAATGTACCTGTTTTAAAATTATGAAATGAGATTTTTAAATTTTCTCCACGGAAAAAAAAGTAAAAAAAAATCAAAATTGTGGAGAAATACTTTTTTAAAATATTAAAATTAAAAAATATATTCGTATAAAATCATATTTTGACTGAATATTTTTTGATGCAAATTTCCTTTCATGAAAAAAAATTGTGCCCGTCTAATATTTTCTTAGGTCTTCGGCCGCCACTGGTGGCATAGTTATATAATATAGGCAGGTACCTAATTAGCTGTTAGGCACCGGCTTAGAATAGTGCTTCCACTCTTTTCTATTATTGTTTTCGAGTGTCCCGTAAGAGCCGGGTGATCGAAAATACAACAGGCAACAATAACATCTTACATAGTTCAGCAATGAGGTTCACCACCCATTCTGAATATAGTGTTTTTTAGGTGAGACGAGACTGGTGTGTGGGTATACACAGATATGTTGTGCTCCCTTTTATAAGGCAATGCACACCCGCACACCTTTCGCTGGTTACCCCACATTGTGGGATATGCCGTGATGGTATGAATGAATGAATGAAAAAAAATCATATTTTTTTGGAATGAAATATTTCAACGCACATTAAGACAAATTACCAAAGTTTGAAGACAGATATAAATGAAAAATACATTAATATGTACAAACTAATCACAGCGATAAGAAAAACTTCAAAGTCAAAATTACCATAGTAATTTTGACGATACCTTTGCTAAAATACACATATATCAATTCATTTTTGAGGTATTGACAAACGATTGCATTATTAAATAGTCTTTGAAGTGATCAACAATGAACCCTCCTATGGTATTGACGTGTTGCCAGTGACATATGCGATATCCCTTTTGCTCCATAGGGGGAATTAATAACCCCAAAACCAAATTCATAACGGGAATAATATACTACAACCATATCATGGATAGACAACCGATGTACATATTATAGTATAGTTTGATTATTATTTGTGTAACGTTATGTATGTAGGTAATTAGTATTAGAAGTGACAAAGTTATCCGAAGACTGTCTGAAGACTTCGTCACACACGGACTTGTTCGCTCTGTCTGGCTGAGCTACTTGGAATGTGTACAAGTGAGACAAAAAGAGGCGCGGCCAGTTTATATGTTTTTGTTTTGTCGTAATTTTCGAAAAAGTGCTTGTTCTAATTGTTTCCTACCTAACGAAAAAGTTTTTATAAAAATATAACTGAAGCAGATCTGTAATTTGATTGCGAGACTTAAAAAATCAGTACTGAACAGCACGCAACAATTCTTCAAACCTATGATGTCGGCTTAGCAAAAAAAGCGGTCCTATACCTTTTAAATATCGTTGACTATTTAAATTCAAATATTTCAAGTCTCATTCTCAGTGTTAATTTAGCAATAGACAACTCTTTAACCTACGCAATGGGGTCCAACTGTTTAGGACCCCCATATTTTTTGGTCATCATGTCGCACACCCCATGCTCGTTTGATGTTGGTTACAACAAAATACCAACAACGATGTAGTATAGAGGCACATTTATATATGCAAATCGTTCTATGTTCATTTATGATCGACCGCCTCTAGATAAAAAGGGCCTATTATGCATAGCTAATTGCAAATTTAAACGGTATTTTAGATAAGAATGAAAATACGACCAGTCACTGAAGGATTATTTTTATCGCTTGCTCTTTAAATAAATACGCATTAGATATGGGAAAGAACAAATTCAACAAGATTTTTTTTAAGAATGAAAATACGGCCAGTCACTGAAGGGTTATTTATATCTTGACCTTAAAACAATTACGCATTGGATAGAATGACCAAATTCAACAAGAGATTTTTTAAATTTACGTAGTTTTTGGTAATCGATATCGCTACATAACTTGTTATTATTTATTTGTGTAATAAACGACATAATTTATATAATAATTCTATTTAATAAGATATTATGTTAACAGTGTAAAAACAGTGTTTTTGTGTTAGTATATGGCGTATGAATAATTTATATTTTTTTATTTCTTTTTAATAAAAAATTGAACATGTACATATACATCCTCATCTTCTTCTTCGATGGTTCTACGGCTCATATCGAGCCTTGGCCTCCATGAGTTTTCGCCTCCAACCTCTCCTGTCTCCCGCCTCGGCCTTCCAATCTATTGCCTGGAGCAATTCGGCAGCATCCCTCCTAAATTCGTCTTCCCACCGTAGCCTTGGCCTCCCGACCCTCCTTCTTCCACCTGGGTGCCCTTCCAGGATCTTTTTTGGTGCCCGTGATGACGGCATTCTCTGCACATGTCCGGCCCATCTTAGCCTATTCAGTCTGGCATGTACAGATATTCTGGGTGCCTTGTAGATGCTGTACAGCTCATCGTTGTAGCGCACTCTTCAGGCTTCGCCATCATTCACGGGCCCCAGTGTTCTACGCAGCACCATGTATTTTCTAAATTAAGTATATGCTTGTGCTATAGGTGAACGAAAACCGTCGTGGCAGGATTCGAACTCACAACCACCGGATCGCGACCCAGCGCGCTATAATAACCGCTCTTCCTCCACCCATCTAAATCTTTACTATTTTTTTTTTTTAGTTTTAGGCAATTCACCCTGTAAAGAGTGCTATGTGCCAATTATTTCATGTCCGAGGAGAAAAGTTAATTTTATTATAAATTTATGTCATTCAATGAAAGGAATTTTGAAATAACGGACAGTACACGTGAATTATTAAGAGACAAAAGATGTTGGATATTAAGTCTATTGTTGTTAAAACTCTTTTTGTACAAATTCATGTATGTTATAAATAAATATATAAATATTTTCATAAATAAGAAGAAATATTTGTAAAAATTCAAAATACAAAAGCCAAAAACCCACCATATCAAGAAAGGGAGAGAAACTCCTATATTTATTCTGGGCATGCACACATTTCCACTTGAATTATAATTTAAATTTCAAATTGTGCACTTCTGTATCCCCTTCAGATATAAGTTGTATCCACTCTCAAACACCTTTTCTCTCCTCTTTGAAGATGCTGCATTGCAATTGTTTTACAAATCTCATAGATCAATCTCAGAAGATCGAATTTGAAGGTGATTTATTTTTTAGATAACAGAGGGCGTTGGGCGTATAAAAGAAGAAAAAAATTCAGATAACGGATATACGTTTTTATATTGAAACATTCTAAATTCATACATTCTTTTTAGTACCATTTCATAACATTCTCTACCATTTAAAGTATTCTTAGAGTAATTTAACATGTTTTGCTCGCCTTGGTACTAAAAAACGTAATATTTTTAAGAGCCAACTTCGTGGGACATTTTAAACAATTCACCCTCAATCCAGATTGAGTTGCACTATGATACGACAGGTTTAGAAGTTACTGCTTCTTCTACATAATATGCAAACCGTATTGACAAAGAACCTGTCGCTTCGAAACTGATTGTGTCAAATATATATATTTTTTTTCATTTTTCAAAGAATATTAATCAAATAATATCGGGGTTCTTCTAACTTTCTTCATTTTTTATTTTAATATTTTTTTTCTTACGTGTAGGTATCTGCTATTTCATAAACCTTACTTATATATTTTTAATTTAAAAATATGTACATAAGTAATTGCAGACCGCTAGATCACATGGTAAACCAAGCAATCTCCGTGCATTTTCCTCGATTTACATCCTGAACAAGACCAAAGAATTCCTATATCGTGCTAAGATAAAGCCTTTTGCAGAGGCCTAGGTGACATAATACAGGACAGAAGGACCTATAATTTGAGGACGAGGAGAGCTGACCGCAACAGTCGACACAGACAAAGAGTTGGGATATAGCAAGGGAGAAGAATATTTCATTGTTTTCTCTTAATATATCTTTAAATATTACCAAAGCCTTATTACCTTCAAGCGTTTGGTACAAGCAACACAACAATCAATATGAGATGTTTTCCCTTCTGCATAGTGGATTGTTTCTTAATAATAGTTTTTCTGAGACATGTTTCTAACAATACATATTTTTTTTAACTGTAAAAACAATTCCAAAAGTATATACAGATTACTCATCAATCTCCACTTAATATCCAACATCTTTTGTCTCTCCATAATTCTCGTGTATTGTCTGTCATTTAAAAATTTATATTATAAAACAATTTAAACATATGATCAAAAATAACTTTCCTTATAAACAGTAAACGTTAAATTGGCACAAATCACTCTTTTCAGGGTAAAATTGCCTAATTAAAAAAAAATCAAAAACTTAAAAAAAAAGAATTTGTGATAGATAGTTGCAGAGTGCAGATTTAAACATTTACAAACTGTAGTTACTTGTTTTAAAACCAAGCAGTGATGGCATGAGTGTTTTTTAAGCCCCATTGAATGTATTTTAGTCATTAGCCCAAGTGCAGAGCAAATAGGGTCACTAATCGCTGCTTAGCTCACTGTCACACAACTGTCACATTCTACTACGAGTAATTTTATACTAACACGGTGTACTGTGTTACATTTAATTAACTGTTTTTTTTGCAACCCTTGTGATGGTTTTAGTTTCTCTGTGTACTCTTTAAAAAAATATATGTAGGTATATTTAATCCTTATACAATACGATTTATTTATGTCAATTATCTAATGGCGTACCTGATTCATCATCATAATAATTGGCTCGACAGCCCGATGCGAGACTTGGACTTCTCCAGCATTCCTCGCCATCTTTAATCCTGGCTTGTATTTCTTCAGTATGTTACACCAACAGCCTCCACGTCCCGCTGCACGCCATCCAGCCATCGGAGCTTGGGTCTACCCAATTTTCGTCTACCTTGGAGCTTTGTGTACAGAATCCGCTTTGGAACTCTTTCATCGTTCATTCTTTCCTAGAGTTGATTTCTAAATCTGAATCAATTCATGAATAGCCCTATGCTGTAAAGATGTCATGAAATTTCATAGTACGCCACACACTAACACAAAATAATAACATCACGACGAAATTCATAGTCTCTCCACACGATTCATGTTGGGAATAAAGTAAAAGTACATTAAATTATGTAAAAAGTACGCTTAAAAATTATATAATGATATCTCTCTACTGTAAGTGCAGAGTAATTATATACTTCAATAATACATATCTTTCGCAAATGTCCGACTTTGGGCCTATTTGCGAATTGACACCAGCATTTGTGGATTGGCTCGGAGCCCTCGACGTGAATGTGTGATTGCCATGTCGTGATGTTTTGTGTTTGTTCGCTGTGTTTGTTCATTTTGATTTTAAACATGTAATTCACTATTACCATACGATAAATAATACATATCTTTTATTTTTTTATAAAAATTATATTAAATTCTTATAGCAAGAACATATAAATCCTCATATATTCCCTAAACTAAGCATAAATGCTTGTACTATAGGTTAACAAAATCAGTCGAGGCAGCTTGGATGGAGTTCGAACTCGTGATCACTAGATTACTAAGAGCTCTGCCATCGACCTTTTTATTCCATCATGTATAGCAAAGTTTCTGTTGTGAATTAGCATAAATCACCCCATTTGCGATACTCGAGGGTCGGGTTCACATCCCAGCGGTGAGATTATTATAGATATAGATATCAGAAAGGGATAAGTGTATGAGACACCATTATTCGTCCCTTTTATGCGACCGTTTAAACACAACTTGGAGTGCATTATTTAACAATGCAGTGGATTTTGTTCATTGACTCTACACGCCCAAACTATTCATGTTTTATTCCCTCTCCCCGCCCCCCTCCCTCCAACTCTCAACTTCAATTTTAACCGTGTTTCAAAATCGATTTGCATTTATAAATATTTGGTTGGTATAAAGACTCAAAACTGTAGTGTCTATTTAGGTGAAACAAGATTGGTGTGTATGTATGTGTATTTTATTTACATAAAAATAAATTCATTTTTCTACATCTAGTATAACCAAACAAGTTGAAAAAATAACAAATTTACACAGTATGAATTATATGAAAAACAATTAAATATTCCAATTTACACAAAAATACAAATGAAGCTCACAATATCTTTCAAGCCACGGGCGTCCACTTCGATCTGCTGAACGTGCTTTACTATCTATCCCTATTCATAGTTCTGGATTTTATAGCTCTTCATTTGAAGTATGTACATTCAGCTAGACTATGGAATAGCCTAAGTCCCTTTATTACGTCGTCTATCTCATTAAACATCTTCAAGAAAAGGCTAAAGCAAAAATATTTATCTGACAACACCTGATAACAACTTCCTCTCCTCTTCCTTTCCTTATCCTTTAGTTTTCCTATCATTGATATGAATTGTTCTTATTTGCTATCTTCTTTGTTTTTTTTTTACTTTTCTTCTGCTATCTTTATTTATTTTGTAATGTGATTAACTGATTGCCATAGTACACATTGTTTTGTATACTTAACATTTACTCGGGTTGGTTGGAAGAAATTGCCATTGGGGAATAAGCCCGCCAGTGTACTAATTATAATATGTACAAGAAGATTCAAAGAAATAAATAAATATCTTAAAAGAACTTTTCCTTTGTGTATTCAACACCTTGGAGACGAAAAGCGGCAAAACCAGATGATGCTTCATTCACACATTCTGGCAAATCATTATACTTATTGATGTAATTTGTAATACACATTATTTTGTGTACCTGTCAGGTTAATCTGAGGCAATCTAAAGTCCCGCCGATTTCTCGTCGGGTAGGTGAGAACTTCAAAATTATAAAGAATATTTTTTTGTAAATATCGCGGCAATAGTTCATTTTTTAATTTATATATATAAAAATTAACACATTTAAAATTATTTGCTGTTTTATTGTCAATAACTTCAACTGCTCAAGCATATATTTAATTCGGCTGAATCTGTTGCATTTTAAAGTTGTCCACATTTACTGTGTCTGAAATATGTAAAAAGAAGAATATTTTTTTCATAAATCTTCCCGGGTGTGCGTTGAACAAATCACCAAGTTTCATTGTAATCAGATGGATGGTATAAGAGCACAAAAAGGACATACAAAGATACAAATGATACCAAACGGCGTTTTTAGTGCCTGTGTGGCCTTAACATACTCGCAAAGAAGAGCACGAAATGTCAGTAGAGTGAATGGAAACGCCGAGTTCTTTCAACGAATCTAGAAACAGGTAATAATTTACAATTGTTTTGGATGTATAAAAGTATGTCCTCTGGTCCTCTATGTCAGCCTCGTCAGAGACATGAGGTGATGGTATGCATTTCGCCAGAATAATAGGTGACAGGAAAATTATTCGAAAAACAATTATTCGAATGCTCAATTTTACGAAAATCAATTTTACGAATGGCAATTATTCGAATCACATTTTTTCGAAAAACAATTTTCCGAACACACAATTATCAGAATTTACAATTGTTCGAATTTTTATGACGTCATGTTGGTAGTATTGTGAGAGGAATAAACCATAGATTTTTATTATAATATACTAGATGTCGTAGTTAGCAAATTTTGTATGAATCGAAAACAAATGACACGCTTTTTGCACGGAGTACTACATCTACATAGTATATTATGTATAATAAAAATCTATGGAATAAACAACATGGCGACGCACCGCGCTGTCAGATATCCTAGGATGTACACCTATTTTTTAAACCTAAACCTACAAAACTTTGGTAAAAATAGGTTGGTTAGGCTTGTTTGTAGTTATAATTGCGACTGGCGTGAGCCAGTTGCATTATATATTAAAAAAAGTAAGTGTAATATTAAAATAAAATAACTAAATTGGTGTGAATACTAGATAAACATAAACTAGTGTACAAACTAGGCTATCCCGCGCTGTCAAACATCAGTTATTAAAAATGTGCAAACATACGTACCCAACAATAATACAACAAGTAATAATAATCTTCATCGAATCTATTTTACTGGCAACAAATATGTCAAAGGAGGCAACATAATGACACAAAAATATATTAATTTCGGTTAATTGGTTTTCCAACAAATGTTAGTTCGAATAAATTGCTTTCGGACAATTGTCATTCTGATAACTGATTTTCGAAAAATTGTTATTCGTACAATTGCGCATTCGAACAATTGTGTTTCGAAGAATTTTCATGTAATCGAATAATATAAGGTACCTACTTATATCACAACCATATATTTTTATGTACCAAACGTGCATATTGTTGAACCCCCTGTGTGCGATATTAGCATAATATATGAGATGATATTATGCAAATAGCGAGATAAGACTTTGGTGTGGGGTGATCCTGCATCGACAGCACCCGCTAAGCCACCGCATCCAATGGACCAATTATCTCCGGATAATGATTATGTCGGTAATTACGGCATTAAAAATTGGATGAATAATGGTTTTGCATAGATAAGGTTATTACAATTCTACCGCAACGGTATAGCTAATTTCATTTCGCAAGTAAATATGTTTGCAAGAAATATTCATTTCAGTAATGAGATCGTTAAAAATGTATGCAAGATAAGACGTTAGTATAATAATACACAAGACAAGTCCCCGTCCGTCGTGCTCCCTTCGGAGAGTTTCAAAAATTTGACCTAACCTGTACCTACCAATAATGCTGTTTTTAACGATTTCAAAGTGTCTTTATTGTCGATCCTTATATAGCTCACAGCATGGTGGAAAAAGCATCGACTCTTGGATTGATCTCTAAGACGACATATATGCAGATACACCTACCCATCATTTAAATCGCTGAAGTTTTTTTTTATTCTTCGTCTCAAATTGTCTTTTACGATAATATATACCACTTATTATTACAAGAAGTCGACCGTAGCATCATACTTAGTGATATGTCGTAAGGCTACTTTTCGGGCGAAGTGGGTTCAATCCCCAGCTGAGTCGCTTTCTATACGTTTCACATGATCCGATAGGTATATCAAGTTAATCATATAACAGGATTCAATTTTCACATAGTGTATGGGGATTAGTTAATGTTGTTCAAATACCGCATAAATAATTTCATCGCCCTCATTGGACAGTCAGTCCCATGGGACTGAATCCATTCGGGACTAGAATTCTGCGCAAGTAAAAGTTTAACGTGAAAATCAACAAAGATAAAACTATGTTATTACACTGAAAAAATCTAAAGTTAGCAAAGTACCTTTTTGGCTCGGTTAAAGTCATATTGGTAGTTATTAACCAATATATGATTAAAAATAACAAAGTTGCACTTGGCTATTATCTAACAATTGAATACTGTTAACGTGTAGTTGGTTACCAATAGCAATGTAAAAAGTCATGTTGGTAGTTATTGACCTATACATGATTAAAAATAACAAAGTTGCACTTGGTTATTATTTGCGAATATAATACTGTTAGAATGAAGTTGCTTACCAATAGCAATGTACTTGTTTAAATTTTACCGAGTAACAGGTACCTATACGGACATTTTGTATATGGCATCTGTCAAATTTGACATTTTATACATAAAAATATTAATATTTCTCAAATTTGACACGATATATTAAAAAAAATATTATATAAAGTATAATTCTCGCCAAATATGATATGTCACATTAAAAAATGATTAAGTAAAGTATAATACTCGTCAAATTAGACATGTGACACTGAAAAATAATTGAATTAAGTTGAATTAAGATGAGATATTCGTCAAAGATTATCATTATTATTCACAAATATCTTGTGTTAATTTGCTAATATTTACATTTGAGATGTAATTTAAAGATGTTTATACTATTTTGATGTTAAAGCTGGATGAATAATAAGAGACCATAATGGGGCAATTAATGAATGTAAAGAATGTATTATGTCCAATTATGTCAAGATCATTGATTTGTCAAGATTGGTTTTGTGGTGTTTGGTTTTCTCTGCCCCAATATGGTTATTGTGTTAAGGTATGTATGTATTAGTTAATATAACTAATATAAATAACTCATAACTTCAATATTAGTTAATGTCAGTTTATAACATTCACAAATAATAAAATAAATATCTACATAAATATGTAACATTAACATACACCCATTTGAAAAGTGTGAGTCAATCGTTTGATATTGGATTGTTGTTTAATATTCATGTTGATGCCATGCTGGGGAAAGCATACAGAATATTAGGCTTTATATGTAGACTAACTATAGCCTACCCATACTATGACCATACACAAATTAAATAAATAGATAATCATTGCACTATACTCTCAGCATCATTGAATATCAACTGCTCAACTGTCTGGTCACCTCACTATGATATTAACTAAAGAATATAAGGATTTCAATGGAAATTCAGTGTGACACAATCAATTAACTTATTCTTTGGAATGAACAGCCTGTGCAGGAGGAGAGAGTTGGCCGTTCTGTTTGTGTTGCTTAAAATCATAAACGGTTAACTTTATGTCCCAACGATATTAAACAAGTTATATTTTAACACAAATCCTAGAGTAACAAGAAGAAGGGTCAATATGTTATTAGTGTTATCAATATACATATTATTAATGTTAACAATGTAGTTTGTGTTAAAACCATAAGGGCTGAATAATCCTGATAGTGAACTATGATAGTAAAAAAAAAATATTTATATTCAATGAACTTGTCTGCATACTATATATTTATCAAACCTCATTTAGACTGCAAATACATTTTCTCCATGTGAAAAAAATAAAACAAAGTAAATATACTTATATCAAAATAGAGTAAGTATACTCTTGAGGGAATTACTTGAGAATTTTCATCGTGGATGGTTGCATATAGGTGTACAACCTAAGCAAAATACCCAAATTGACGCTCTACGCAGCCCATGTGATTTCTCAAGTTATTTGCTTATAACTGTAGGCAGTGTGATAATGTATTCATTTTCACCATACTATGCAAGTCTACTAGGACATGGCATACTATCCATAGTATGGTTGCAGATCTTTAGATAGGAACAACGCTTTTGTTATTAATACTTGCATGATAATATATTATATATAGCAGGGGTGGCCGACTTGATTAGATCCAAGATCTACTGTTTACTGAGGAAGCCCTGTGCGATCTACCAATTACATACTTCTTGAAATTTAAAATGAAACAGCATGGTTCAGTACACAATTAAGTAGTATTTTTTAAATTTTATTAAGAGGGAAAACATAAAACTGAAAATTATTCTTAGTAACTACTTGTATATTAGTGTGAGCACTGCGTCTGAGCATCTTCCGTTAGATTAGCAAAATCAGGTTTGTAATTGGAAATTGCTAACCTTAAAGAATCCAGTGTATGAGCGTCTGTCAAGCGAGAACGGTGTTTATTTTTTGTTTGCTTTGAGTAGGAAAATGCTGACTCACATAAATATGTTGAACCAAAACACAAATGCAATATTGTTCAACACATTTCTTCAAACATGGATATTTCTCGTTGGAAACCAATGCCCAGAAATCTAGATAAATAAAGTAACGTGACAACGTGAACGTAACGTGATGGGTGCAGCAGTTGGTGATTACGTTGCGCAATCTGTTCTACGTATTTATGTATGTTTATATTTTTTGCCTTGCCACGATCGACTGGACTAATAGTCGCGATCGACAGATCGATCGCGATCAACCGGTTGGCCACCCCTGATATATAGTATTCTTTAATAAACTCAACATCTCTGCAATCTCTTCCAGCGCATTTAAGATAGCTGCTTCCTCTGGTTTCTAAATATTTTGATTGGCATGATGTGTCATTCGGAATATAAATAATATATGGATTTTTCACTCAATTGTTATTTATAAAATGTTAAAAGACTATGGGTCGCCATAGAAAGTGCTTGAAACAGTCGGGGTTGGCTGTTTCAAACTGTTGCAGCACGGATGTTTGCAGTTCCAGTGCAAAATTCTTGTTTACAAAACACTAACCGCTTGAGCAGTCGTAGCCAAAATGAGCAGTCGGATTGCGGTCGAATTTCGCCGTGTAGCTAAATTCTTAGATTAGTTGTGACAGCAATACACAACTTCTTCAATCTGACCACTACAATTGCTAGACTTTCTTTAGGAGAAATACTTTTTCTTATAACGGTGTCCGTTTCCTAATTTTTATTTCATTTTTTATTTCATAAATAAATAAAATATGAAATAATATATTTAAAAAAATAAAAAGAACAAAATAAATAAAATTAAATATGAGTCAGTTCTTCATTGACATCAGTTAAAAAGATTTTGTTGTATTTTTCTGTAATGGATACAAAAGTGTGAAATATTCAGTATTTTCAATGTTGGATGTGCCCATGTAGGTCAGTTATTTTATAGTAGAATAAATAATGTTTCCTCCTCGAAATCCATATTGCAACTGAATTAACGTTGACAGCGATTGTGTTGCAGTTGAGCACTGCTTCATACTAAGGCAACATACTTTCTGAGTTAAGCAAGTTAGACAGCAAATTTTTTTGCAGATGTATACCTATTATTATTTTGATATGCTTGAACTTAATATTCATGATTTTTTCTTTCATTTGTCATTTTAATATTAAAAAAAATATCACACTGGCTAACTTGAAAAAATGCGTTTCATTAATTTTAAAACATATTAATTTCGTTGTATTTGGAGCCTGTCACAGGAATGACTTGTATAGTATACTGATAATGATAAAACGATCCTAAAAGAACTACACTTTCATATTACAAAATTGTTTTTAAGAAAAAACCTCGGGAACGTAAAACTGTTATAGAAAATTAGGATCAATTTCTTAACATCATTTCTTGAATTAACACACTGAAAAATAAACAATTTCATTCAATAATAATGTTGACGAATATTGTATTTAGTAAATTTTAAGGTTAGATTCTACGTTCTATTTGTGTATAAAGCGACATGTCAAATATTTACGTTTCGGTGGTTGATATTGGTGGAATGACCATATATAAAAATGGTATTTCGTTTTAATATCTACTTATTCTCATGATGGAATACATTAACTACTTTATTTATTAAAATAATTGTTATTTCTTATTTTTTTACATATATTGCGTTTATTAAAAATATTCAGATGAATTTATTTACTGGAAAGAACTGAAATGATGTTGAATTTTTTTTTGTTCTGGCAATAATATGTATTACGCGCAACCGTTTCGCTTTGGTCTTCTGTCAAAACTCAAAACGACGTGTTTTCTTGTTCAAATATTTTTGTGTCTTGCTGTTTTGTTTTAAATTGTGTGGTGTAATGGTGTTATTTTTATTATTTAAAAATACCACATCAATGTTGTCAATGTTATCAAATGCCACATCAATGTTCTTGTGGTTCAACGGAATTAACGACAATATTGGAAAAATATAAATGGACAGCCAGAAGAACCAATGTGTCAATTCTAGATGAGCTAAGGATCGAGGATCGTCTATCGACGATATGTTACAGACGTATCCTTCAATTCTTTGGACACATTGCCAGAAGGGAACCAGACTGCCTCGAGAAGCTTGTTGTGATGGGCAGCGTGGAGGGACGGGGTCTTCGGTGACTGGTGCTCTGCGTTCAGCCAAAAATAGATTGGCATGGAGGCGGGCCATACGTGTGGCGACAGACTACAGCCGCTATCCTCAGTCATGAGGAAAAGGACGAATGATGAAATGGTAAGTTGTACAGTGTGATATCATGCTATTAAATGAATTCAAAGTTGTAAGAAAATAACAGATTAACGCTCGCTCTACATTTGTTTTTACAGAACTCATTTATGTGTCAACATCAATGGATACCGTCTCATCCCAGATAATACCCGCTTACGATTGTCCACTCAAGTTCACCACTCTTTCCACATCCATCATAAGTAAGTTAAATAAAATATTTAATTGCAATAAATGTACCTATAGCAAACACTTGATGTATTACTTGCAAATACTTGATTTGTGGCAGGATAAGAAATGAGGACATTAGGAAATAATGTAAGATGAAGAAAGATATCAATAATAGAATGAAAGTGAACACATTGAGATGGTTTGTCCACATGGGAAGAATGAATGAGGAACGCCTGACGAAGAAAATAAACATTGCGGAGAGGAATGGAATGAAAGGTCGGGGCCGCCCAATAAAGGGATGGCATGACCATGTGAACGATATTCTGAAAGACAGAAATGTTAGAAGTGTGAACAATAGACGAACATGTATGAGAATATGCATGAATGTTGACGAGGCGATGAATGTATGCCAAGATAGAAAAATGTGGCATTCGGTTCTCTTTTCTGCCTATCCCGCAAGGGACCTGGCGTGATGGTATATTGTTGATGTATTAACTACTTAATGAACTGTGTATGTTTTCAGTTCCTGAACCTCGCTCGACGTTTGTCGCCCTATGTATCTACATTTCCATGTAATCCACAGGACGTTCCTCGAAAAGTAAGTTAAACAAAGTTTATGTTTTATTTATTTATTTAAATATTGATTATAAAGGTGTAACACTATGGAATAGTGGAGAGTCATGATTTCACAATTTTTAAGCATATTTTTTACATCAATTACTCAACGGATATCATGTAGAGAGTGCACACTGAGTTTTTCATCATGATGTGTTTGTATGTATGGCGTAGGTACGGTGTATGGATACGGATATTCATATACCATACTTACAAGATACTGTAGATCTTCCATACTTACTGCTAACAGAACTTTATCGTCTGCATACATCAAATCTCGCACTATAACAGTACTCAATTTTAACAAACTTATGGCTCTATAGTTTTTGCAGTCGAGCTTTGAGCCTTTACTTTAATACAAAGGTACCACGACTGCATTTCTCCATGATGGTCTGATAGAAATTAAATGCATCATTGTTATTAAACATTTCTTGTTTCATTATAGAAGGAGGCAAGATGAAAAAACAACATGCAGCCAGAATTCAGTGGAGAGTCTTAAAGAGAGTCTTCCCCCGGGCCACAACGTGGAGTGGCGTACGTGGAAGACACTAAACAGACTGAGGACGGGCGTTGGGAGAACATTGGATAACCTGTCTACATGGGGCTTCCTGCAACAGGGAATACCAACGACATGTGACTGTGGACAACAACAGACCACCGCACATCTGTGCAGCTGCCCCTCGTTTACATGGTCGTGCCATCCTTTTCTAGGTCGCCCGCGACCTCTTATTCCGTTCCTGTCAGATTTGTATATTTTCTTCGTCAGGCGTTCTTCGTTCACTCGCAAGAAAACAAATAATTGTTTGCGGAAACATATATCTTTAAAAAGACGTGTCCTGGTATTGAAAAAATGTTTAAAAAAGGGTGAATGGTCATATCTGAATGAGCTGCCTCTAGTTGTAAAATATTTTCTTGAAAACCAAGAGCAGAATATTAGACATAATAAATTTCATTGAAAATATTCTGAAGAAGATAAGATGTTTGCATTATCTGTACAAAATAGGTATAGAAATCAAGTGGCGATAGCTCTGGGGATTGTGCGGGCCACGGAATGGGGCCTAGACTTCCAATCCGGGAATTGGCATACTATTGCATAGTGAACCGGACACAACAAGTTGTTTTGAAGGAAATCCATGTAATTTATACCATTAAGGTTGTCCAGCTAGTAGTATGGTCCCACGATGATATTGCCTATCACTCCTGCCCAAACATTGACTCTAAATTTTCTCTGAAAGTACACTAAACGGGCCACGCAGGATTCTCATTAGACCACATGCATATAAATTGTGAAGGTTTATAATCCCCTCGCTAGTAAATTTTGACTCGTTTATCCACAAAATTCTTTTTGAAAGGGTTGTATCGTCAATTTCAGCAATTTTTAGAAAATGTAACTATCGCATGTACCTACATGAAAAGAGTTCATACCTAATTTAAATTATCTGAAACCCAGAATTTGTTGTTTTTTTTGGAATTTTCAGAACCAACCTAACTTGCATGAAATAAAAATTATGTACTCTTGAGAATTAAAAGATGTTTTTTTTATATTTATTATGTTTAATATGTCTCTATGTATTAGAAATATAATATTTTTTTAATACAATAAATCACATTCCTGTGCAATAAATGAAATTTTGAATGAAACCTGTATTTTATTTCACTCCAAATATCCTACCTGTGTAAATTAGCAGAATACTGAGTAAGTAGATTGAAAATAGCCAAGTAGCTTTGCTGTGGCTACAGAATAAATTAATTCAGAATACTGAGTGAGTTGATTAAATCTAACCAAGTTGTTTGCTGTGGATACTGAATGAATTAGTTCACATTACTGAGTAGTAGATTGAATTTAACCAAGTTGTTTGCTGTGGATACTGAATGAATTAGTTCACATTACTGAGTAGTAGATTGAATTTAACCAAGTTGTTTGCTGTGGATACTGAATGAATTAGTTCAGATTACTGAGTAGTTAATTAAATCTAACCAAGTTGTTTGCTGTGGATACTGAATGAATTAGTTCAGATTACCGATTAGTAGATTGAAATTAGCCAAGTTGTTTGTTGTGGATACTGAATGAATTAGTTCAGATTACCGAGTAAGTTGATAGAAATTAGCCAACTAGGTTGGTTGAATTTGACAGTTACTTTGCTGATATTACAAAGTTAGTAGGTTAAGTTTTGACAGGTTACTTGGCTGATTATACAAAGTTGTCCGTGGTTAACCAAGTTACTAGATTAATTTTGACAGATTGTTAACAAAGCTACTCGGTTAAAATTAGCAGACCATTTACTTGGCAATTTTTAGCAACGAACTTTGCAGGTACTATATTAACAAAGTTGCTTGGTTATTATTAGCAGCAAATCATTTATTTTTAACAACTACATTTTTTGAGTGTACTGGTAACTGTAGGCAGGAAATGAATTTACTAATTTCTGGAGATGTGCTTAAGAATGCGAAAGACTTTGTCTTCTTAGGGAATAGGATCGCTTGTGATGGCCGTTCAAATGAGGTAGACAGTCGCGTCCAACAAGCAAAACTCACCTTCACAAAATACATAGCTAAAAAAGGTATGAACATATAAATACGGCAAACAGTAACAAAGATAAGGAAGTAAAAGGTGTAACAATATAGTACCTACGTATGCTACAATACATTCAGTCAGATGTCTGTCCGCACTCACACCTAACCCTCTCTCGAAATTTGTAATGAGAAAGGAAAAATATGTTAATGTCACTAAATCTTTCATCCTTTTGACCAAAAATTCAATGATTAAGTAGAGAATTAATTAAATACAGACAAATTAAAAAGGAGAAAGATAGTTCGCCAAACGAACCCATCTATAGAGGATCACAAAATACACAATATAAAGACGAAGAAGAAGAAGAAAAAAGTTTCTTTAAAGCATAGTAAGACACAGCAAATCTCGTATTCCGTAAAAAATCCAAGATCTTTGAGTCCTACAATATGGAGCTTAAACTCCGAAAAGATTTAACAAGGGCATTATGTGTGGAGTATTCTGCTGTATACTTGCTATATCTTGGAGGGACCATATTACAAATTATGGGGTTCTCGGCAAAATTGAAGAAACCCTGCATTTGCAAAACACCGTATCAAAAAAGCGTACAAATTGGACAGGCCATGTTTTGCGACACGAGGATCTTTTGCATAGAATCTTTGACGAATTGGTTGAGGAAACAACTGGCAGAGGGCGTCCCCGCCGGAAGTATCTAGAGCAGTTGTGCCAGGACATGAAGTGTACCTCCTACACAGAGTTGAAGATAAGTCCCTGATAATGAAGAGCAAAAGTCTTGACAGCTTTTCGACCAAGACCGCATGTGTCGCTGCAAGACCAAAACCAGTCCACTTATTTTCGTCGTTTATTCAACTATTTTATCTTATAGCTCGTATTTTCATATAATCATATTTCGTAAAAAAAAACTTAGAGAAATGCATCGATTGTAGCTCGTATACATCGAAACGCGTTGATTGCAGCTCGTAGATAGAGAAACGCGTCGATAGTGGCTCGTAGAAAGCAAAACGCGTAGATTGTATATCATAAATAACGAAACGCGTTGACCGTAGCTCGTAGCTACAAAAACGCGTTGAATGTAGCTCGTAGATAACGAGACGCGTTGACTGTAGATAGTGAAACGCGTCTATAAGCTACAGTCGAACAACTTTATGATACATACATACATACATACCTTCACGCCTTGTCCCTCGCGGGGTAGGCAGAGAGAACCGAACGCCATATTTCTATCTTGGCACACATGCATCGCCTCGTCAACATTCATGCATCGTCTCATACATGTTCGTCTGTTGTTCAAGCTTTTAACATTTCCGTCTTTCAGAATATCGTTCACATGGTCGTGCCATCTATTTCTTGGAAGGCCCCGACCTCTCATTCCATTCCTGTCCGCATTGTATATTTTCTTCGTCAGGCGTTCCTCATTCATTCTCCCCGTGTGGTCAAACTATCTCAGTGTGTTCAGTTTCATTCTATTAATGACATCTTTCTTCATATTTCCTTATGTCCTCATTTCTTACCCAGTCAGTTTTCGTTTTATTATAGATTCTTTTAAACGATCTCATATTAACTGCATCTATTCTGCAAATATTCAACTGATGCCAATGTCGGAAAAATAAAAATATATAATCATGAAATATTACTTCTGATGATGGCAGTGTATGGTAAAGACATCACCAATCATATTAATGACAGTATAGTGTCTGTAAAATAACTTTAGTATTTACGTCGCGGAGCGGAGCGGTTTGCGCCTATAACAACCTAGTACCTACAAAACAAAATTTGCGCTCTGCGAACCCCACGTTGCGTACTCACGAAGTTTGTCCTTAACTATGCCAAGTATGCCAAGAATACATACTAACACCAAGCTTCTTGTCCAGTTTCAAATGACAGTGGGCAGGTCACGTGGAAATACAGGAAGTTGACAGATGGGCACCACGAATTCTATAATGGAGACCTTGGGAAGACGAAGGAGGAGTTGGTCGACCCCAGCATAGATGGGCTGATGATTTAATTACAGTCGCGGGAAAAAAGTGGTACAGGGACGTTCAGGATAGAAAAGGGTGGAAAAAGTTGAAAAAGGAGGCCTACATCCAGGCTAAGAAAAACATGAAAGGCATGAGGTCTTCATAAAAAGTGCGTACGAACAACTTGTGCACTGATGTAGGTAGATAGGTACCATATATCTAAATATGTTGGAACTATGAGCCCTGGGGTATTATAGCATTCGCCATTATAAATATCTTCTATGAGATAGATGTGTCGATAAAACGGTCCTCTGCATTATCGACATAATCCATCCATTGAGAACTACACGCGTATTAATATTATGATGATGGTGTATGTACCGTAAATATAAAATTTAATGTTGTCAGCGCGTGACTTTCATATTAAGTTCCCTACTGTGACTATGAAAATGAAACTTACGGGTCTTAGATTGATTTGTCACTAATCATAAGACGATTTTGGTACTCTGGTACTTGCCTCCTTGCCTTCATGATACATGCCTGGTACTAATCTCCTTTACTTTTTTAATAACATATAATATTTTTAATACATAAGGCAAATGGAATATGCAGGACTTATATATTAGGTATGTATATTTCGGTGCAGTAAGTTCTTCTTACCAACCTACCACTGGTTGTAAATCAACTTTCCAGCGTATTTTGTCGCGCCTCCGGCACTGTAGATACACCCATCCCAGTGGTTCCCAACGAATACGAATCAATATTTGTTAGGTATATACTTTTTCATAGTGTGAATCTTTAACTACACGGTGATATCACAAGTAAAAATATAATATGAAGACTGAAATAATATCGAAATTTTGATAAAATTGGAGTTTATATTAGTATCCTCATTCACAGTGATCCAGTATCATAATCATACACTAATGAGGGATGTACCTAATTATAATGAATTTTATATTGGTGTTCGGAGAGGTTGGTTCCATTTTCAAATAATACATTAATGAGGCATGTACCTAATTATAATGAATTTTATATTGGTGTTCGCAGAGGTTGGTTCCATTTTCAAATAATATACATTAATGAGGCATATAATTATAATGAATTTTATTTTTGTGTTCGGAGAGGTTGGTTCCATTTTCAAATAATACATTAATGAGGCATGTACCTAATTATAATGAATTTTATATTGGTGTTCGGAGAGGTTGGTTCCATTTTCAAATAATACATTAATGAGGCATGTACCTAATTATAATGAATTTTATATTGGTGTTCGCAGAGGTTGGTTCCATTTTCAAATAATATACATTAATGAGGCATATAATTATAATGAATTTTATTTTTGTGTTCGGAGAGGTTGGTTCCATTTTCAAATAATACATTAATGAGGCATGTACCTAATTATAATGAATTTTATATTGGTGTTCGGAGATGTTGGTTTCATTTTCAAATCAGTCAATGTCACAAAATCAATGAGTCAAGAAGGTGTACATATATAGATTATATAAAAATCAATAATTTTGATGAAATAAAAGAATATTAAAAAAATGTAAAAGCATTGTTACCCCACTTATAAAGACTGTTGCTTTCATTGCTTTCAAAGCACTTTCTCAATAGCCGGCGTTTAAAAACATTTCTTCGTCACTTCATAGATGGCTTTTCTGTTTCAGCTTATTCTCAGACAAACAGATTTTCATAATTAAAATATTTAGAACTTTCAAAAATTGTAACTTAATAAAATGGCATAATTGGTGAACATTGCGCAAGCGCATAAAGTGATCACGTAAACCATCCGATGACAGGTCGTAAGCCCCGTGGATGCCTTAATTTCCCAATTCTCCTATAATATTCCAACTTCGTCTCTATTCAGATGCTAAAAATTTGTCTTATAAATATTGAACGATAATACAGAGCATAATAATATAGTTATATTCATGTGACATTGAAATTAAAAATTTCATTAATATTCAAAATCGTTCGACGAAAAATAAATATATGATAATAGTCATATATTCCTTCCTCTCAAATAAATTATGACATTGCTCAAATTAATACTTTGAGAACTAGTGTTTTATATGAACTTCCATGTCTGCAACAGTAAGTAGATTGTGATGTGCGCAGTATCGCACAATACGCACGGACAGGTGTACTCAAACTGTACATACCTATACATAATATGTTCCCACAATTAAGTATATAGATTTTTACCATTACACAGATGATTTTTTTTAATTATATAAAACAGATTAAGATGGCATATAACACTAAGTCCAGTGAATGAAAACATGATTATATCATCCCAAAATTTGTTATTTTTTTTTTTTTGCTTTTTAAGAACAAACCTGACTTTTGATCTCAACCTTAAACCTTTTTTCGTGTCTTTCACTTTGATTTAATGCAGTATATAAAATATTTATTTTTCTACAACATATAGCTATGGAGTAATATAAAAAATGCTGATATAATCGATATTTTTAATATTTTTTAGGGTAATTTATGATGAATTTTAAGATTATGTAACGCTTATTCACTGGAGAAATTTTGAAAATATTTTTTTTTATAACACAATATTCAGGTTCCACACAGGCTCTCAAAAGTGATTACGCTACGTCCTACGTAGGCGATTCAAAGCGAACGCGATTGCGAAGCGACGCGGTGCGGATACAAGCGAATTCAATGCGATGCGGTGCGACGCGGCGGCTCTGTCCTACGTGTGCGCGAATCGTTCCCTCTGCCGCCAGCTACTGTCATGGATATACGTATATAAAATACTCAAGAAATATGTACGGCAGAGAAGTGAAACTAATATTGTGTTCATAGAGAGGCATATTTATGAGGAATATCACAATTTGTGTGAAGAATTACGTGATCTTGAATTAATAAATTAGACTGAATTTACATCTTTCCAGGAAACATATCAAAATTTAACATTCGTGCAAGCGAGAGAAAACTTTGTGTGTTTTGAACAACATCCTATTGTACATAAAATAGCAATAATAAATAAATGTGTTTAATTGTAGTCCCATTTATTTTTGCCAAAGATAATAATAATTCTTTTGTCCCATAATATGGGACGTTCATGGACAGAAGTGATTAAAATTTCTGTTTCTGACATGTCAAAAAAACAATGGCGCCGCTTTCAATTCGCGCGAAAATATCAAACCAACTGATCGCGTTCGCTTCGCATCGCGCCGCGCCGCATCGAAACCTACTCGCGGTCGGTAACGTAGGACACATCTATAGTTACCGACTGTTTGTTATTTTCGCGCCGCGCCGCGCCGCTTCGCATTCGCTTTGAATCGCCTACGTAGGACGTCGCGTTAGTTGCAATGGCGTTTCATCTTTTGAATGTCGATTTTGAAACTCTCGTCTTGAAACTAAAGAATCGTAATAATTAAAAATTATTTTGATAAATTCCGAAATTTACGGGAATCCCTCATCAACCATCTAATTGTTAGACGTAAAACTATAATCTTGTAAAAATATTGTTAGATGTGATGTAAACAATATATATAAACAATTTTTTTTTTAATTGGGTCTACACGCACAAACCATTCTTGTCTTATTCCCCCCCCCCCCTGCAAGTCTCAATTTCGATTTTAAACATGTTTGCATTTATACATATTTGTTTAGTATAATTAAGCAAAAATATTGTTAAATATGACAAAGTGTAACAAAAAAATTGGAAAAAAAATCATCGCTCAATTTCTACAAAAAATCGTAAAACATAATAGGGGTATTCTGGTACCCCCTCTATACTGTAATTTCTGGGACACCCTGTATATTTAGAATCACCATCGTAACCAAATTGTTTTTTTTTAAGGTTTGTTCTTATCTTATCTGCCAAGACAATATTATAGGAGGATAGAAATATGTATATATGAATCGACATTACCGTAAGGTATCCGTAAGGATTGTATTTCAGCTTATTTTCAAACGAAAATATTTACATGTTTAACATACTAGTTGCATGTAACACATGAGATCCAACTGTCGATAGGGATAGTATGTATAGTTGAAGAATAAGAATCAACACTATAAACACATACATACAAATTATTGAAAATTTTAACACATGTTGGTATGTACATATGTCAAGATAGGACAGTATGGAGGTCAGTCCTCTTTTCCTACCCGGAATATGAAAACAGCATGATGCGGTTCTGTATGTATGTTTGGATATTAAGTACCTATCAAACTACTAAGGGCCGGTCTTATAAACGTCCGTTAGTTAGATTTCAGACCAAACAAACCGAAATTTGATACAAATGCTCTATATTTCGTCTTATAACAATCCGTTAGTTAAATTTTAGTAAAATTTTACCGATAGCCTTTACTGACGGTCGGACCACCGATTTAGCGTTCGTTAACGATAAGTTATGGAAGGATTGAGTTTTACCACACTTGTTTTTTTTTTTTATTTTGCGGTATATTTTTAATATTACGAATATTTTGAAATAAACTGTTTTATATTTTTTGGATTTTTATTTTGAATTGATTGTTTTCGGGAAAATATGTCGTCCGACAGTGATTTTGAATAACCAAAACGAATTTGATTACAAGTTTGTGTTTGACCAAATATTTTATTATTTCAACATGACATTGATGACACTGAATTTCGTTTTTTTTATTTTATTTTTTTTTATTTCAAAAAAATTAATGAATAAATAATTGTTACTAGGACCTACATATGCATTAAGTTTTTTAAATTTCATTTTAATGCCATAAATGCTTGTGATATAAGTGAACAAAATCAGTTGAGGCGAGATTTGAAACCGTGTCCACTGAATTACTAATCCAACGCGCTAGCTAAATAATAAAGGATTATCACCATTTTTGTAATTTTTGATATTGTTTGAAGTACGCAAAAAAAATAAACACTCTCTGTTTTTATATTGCAATGACAGCACCGCTTTATCCATTACAGTCCATAACAAATCTAATGAAAATCCATTGTAGTCTAATTAGACTGTAACTGTCAAATAAACGGACAGTTAAAATAGTTTTATAATACCGCCGATAGTAATATCTACTTAGGAACATCCATCCGTTAGTAAATCGTAAACATACTTACGAATATTTGGTCTTTCGTTAATAAGACCGGCCCTTAGTCTTCTTACATATTGTGTATAAGCGACTGCCATACAAATTATATGAAGCAATGTCGTCACTAAATTCAATTTTTATAAAAATTGTTAAAAAAAATTGATATGTACAAATACAATGTTAATATTTTTTATAGAAAATTAAATTATCTAGTTGGGGTGTTTCGGCTTTTTTCGATATTTTTAAAACATTTGGAAATATAGGCAGTTAAACTCATAAATTTATCATAAAAAAAATATTTTTCTTAATAAAAAATGTTTGAGAAACCCTAGAATTTTTTTGAAAAAACAAATTTGAGATTTTACATTTATCTATGTTTTTACCAATTTTCAGCATTCTTTCTTTTATGGTTTCTGAGATATATGGAAAAATTAACCAAAATTTCAAAAGTTGATAACCCCTGACTGAAACGAAAATTCACAATTTATTTTATAAAAGTTTTGTAAGCCTATAACTGTTTATATATTCTGAAAATTTGGGTTCTGTGAATTGAGCGGATCAAAAGTTATAAGGGGGGACAGACAGACACACAGACACACACAAAACTCACATAAAGTGTTCTACTCCGAATTCTGAGTAAATCCATGTATGGGAACATATATGCTGCGAGGCCTCTAGTTGGTGTTATTAGCATGCAAAAAGTCCACTACACCATACACTCATCTTGGCTTAATTAATAATGTCGATTCATTAAGAGAATTGAATTCTCATGAACGAATCGACAGTTGGATAAAGAACTTTCAATAATTGGTTTGATAGTGAACTCAATAAGTAGGTATAATTGGTGAACGTTGCGCAAGCGAAAAAGTGATCAAGTAAACCAACCAATGACGGGTCGTGAGCGTTGTAGGTGTCTTGATTTCCCGCTTCTTCTTTAATATTCCAACATCGTCAATGTTGAGAAATTTGTCATTACTAATTTGTGTTGAGGCCAGCCCAAGTCATTTTTCTAGGTGTGTTTCGATGGTTCTACCTTTCTTAAGCACATCCAAAATATATATTATTCCAAACATCGCTTTATATGTTTAATGTCTCAAATTTGTTGTGTAATGTCTCAAAATCGCTTTATATGTCTGAAATTTGTTTTTTCAAAAAAATTCTAGGGTTTCTCAAACATTTTTATTAAGAAAAATATTTTTTTTATGATAAATTTATCAGTTTAACTGCCTATATTTCCAAATGTTTTAAAAATATCGAAAAAAGCCGAAACACCCCAACTAGATAATTTATTTTTCTATAAAAAATATTAACATTGTATTTGTACATATCAATTTTTTTTAACAATTTTTATAAAAATTGAATTTAGTAACGACATTGCTTCATACAATTTGTATGGCAGTCGCTTATACACAATATGTAAGAAGACTTAGTTTGATAGGTACTTAATATCCAAACATACATACAGAACCGCATCATGCTGTTTTCATATTCCGGGTAGGAAAAGAGGACTGACCTCCATACTGTCCTATCTTGACACCAACATGTGTTAAAATTTTCAATAATTTGTATGTTTGTGTTTATAGTGTTGATTCTTATTCTTCAACTATACATACTATCCCTATCGACAGTTGTATCTCATGTGTTACATGCAACTAGTATGTTAAACATGTAAATATTTTCGTTTGAAAATAAGCTGAAATAGGCCCAGTATTTCAGTCGGCCCTTAGGAGTTTAACTCTAGTTTAACAAAAATATTGCGTATTTCAGTACCTAATCTTCCCTTAAATACGTCACTAAACGACAAATATTTAACTCAACGTTTCTGGCGGATCGCGTGTCTTAATCTTGAGTTAAGTATTGTTTCTAGTCTTTTTCGCCAGGTGGCGTACTAATCGCCGCACGCTTTAATGTTTTATTTCATTTTATACTACAAATAACTATGCATAATAATTATAATCATGATTTATTTTTGTTGTTAAAATAAAAGACTTGATATAGAAGTGGTTTATGTATTTAATATTTATTTTCTTTTTTACATAATTATGTTGTATTGCCTGACAACAAACGAAATAAACTGTCAGCCATAATGAAACGTCAGGCACGCAACTTTATTTTTGCGAT
Organism: Molanna angustata; assembly: GCA_963576475.1. Classification (NCBI taxonomy): domain Eukaryota; kingdom Metazoa; phylum Arthropoda; class Insecta; order Trichoptera; family Molannidae; genus Molanna; species Molanna angustata. Next base: position 28,854,855 of record OY754979.1, read on the forward strand.
GTTTTTTCATCCCACTTTTTAAATTGATCCATCCTGTTTCTATATATATAATGTGTATTCTTAAATTTTCTACATAAGACACTATTTTACCATTATCACTTAGTTCCATATCCATCTGTAAAATGTACATACATTTTGCATTGAAGAACTAAGTACGTAGTACATATTCAATGACATTTTTTCACTACAATGTTTGATTTTAATTAAAAAAAACATCGATCGGTATAAAAAATTGAAAAAGTAACATGCTGTGTAATGAAACAAATAAAATAATGTGTTGTTATAATAATAAAATAATATTTAGTCACAGCTTCGCGTCACGTATCATTTAAGGTTATTACAATTTTGACAGATGCGTTATAGACAATAACCATAGAAAAACGTAAAATATATCTATAGTTGAAGATTACGTAACTGACGTTTCATTTTGCACTGTAATACGCGAATGAAATTTAATCTTCCCTAAACTTTTAACTTGGATTGCCAAATCCAACGATTTAAGGGCCAACTGAAATCTCGGGCCATACAATCCTTACGGATACCTTACGCTAATGTCGATTCATATATATTTCTATCTTCCTATAATACTGTCTTGGCAGATAAGATAAGAACAAACCTTAAAAAAAAACAATTTGGTTACGATGGTGATTCTAAATATACAGGGTGTCCCAGAAATTACAGTATAGAGGGGGTACCAGAATACCCCTATTATGTTTTACGATTTTTTGTAGAAATTGAGCGATGATTTTTTTTCCAATTTTTTTGTTACACTTTGTCATATTTAACAATATTTTTGCTTAATTATACTAAACAAATATGTATAAATGCAAACATGTTTAAAATCGAAATTGAGACTTGCAGGGGTGGGGGGGGGAATAAGACAAGAATGGTTTGTGCGTGTAGACCCAATTAAAAAAAATACTATCAGCGCCCTTGGTATGATCTCGAATCATTAAACGGCGCTATACAAATGACTTATTATTATTATTATTATATGAGTATTATTTTCTCCATTATTTGCGACCCCTATCATTGCAATTACGAAAAAATTAAATAATGTCATTTATGTGAAAAATAACAACATTTTATTTTTCTCTTGTTCCGCGTTTCGTTCAACAGTGTTTTATCTTTTTCTTTATCATTTGAATTTGCATTTGACTACCCGCCATTTGACTTGAATTGAACACGATTTCATTTATTTTAGACCCTCACTTTTTACTCCTCACTAACCCAAGGTGATATACCTAGTGGGGAGTAATGATTTTGCAATTTTTAAGTATCATTATTAGATTGTATTCTAAAAGTTTCATCAGAATGTATCTATCTATGTGTGTGTGCTATGTGCTGTGTGCTATGTACGGCGTGTTTATTTTATTTTATGGATTATAGACTAAAGTACTCATTCGATTCTATTCAGATTTTGCAAATATGTATATCTAATACTCGCTTAGACCCCATTATATTTTGAAGGGTTTCTGAACAGTGCTTCTCAATTTTTTTAACTGTCAAATATTTGAAAGTGACCCCAAGCTCAGGAAACTTAAAATTTCAAATTGGTAAAAAGGCACATCACTTCCTTAAAACGGCATTGAAGAGTTATCATGTGTTCATAATAAACTATTTAAATAGAAAGATAATTGAACAAACTCATTTCATGAAAATGCTGAAAATTTTCCATACAAAATTTGATTACTTTATGGAGTGACTTGTTAGTGAGGAGTTTAGCGTTGGCCACAACCCACTCGTTTGATTTTGTTTTAAAACATTGATCTCTGGTCGAGAGATTCCAAATAAACAAAAGATACCGCGAACGTCACACGCCAACACAACACAAACGGCAGCCATGTTGACTCGTCGGTAACGAATAATTTTACAGATTTCTGTTTTACTCTTTGTTCTACCTTTTATGGTCATCGCTTGGCCCACCCCTACATCGCTATGTTATGGTGATTCTTGGCCAGCTTCACCGGGACATTATAATTACTATTACCATGGTTTAAAATAAATTATTATGCATTCATAATAATATTTTACGGGCCTCATTTCCAGAAGATCACCGTCCGAGAGTGTGGTGTACCACAGTGGTATACCGCACCGCTGTTTATATGCGGCAGGTGCCCGGTTCGAATCCGTCCCCGGGGCAATATTGTACTGTATAATTATAACGCGAAACAACCTGTTTGTCTCGGAGATCGGCCATGTTATTATTATTATTATTATTGTTGTAAACCATAGAAGATGTATATAAGTATATTATGTACTAGAAATAAGGTGATTTATTCTAAAATTCGATTCTATAAAGATACGACGAAATCTCGAAAAAAATTGTACGACAGGGATGTGAATATGCATATAAATATTATGAATGTGAATATTCAATAAAAAATAAATTGAACTTATAATGACATCTGTGCAAGAGCATTGTCATCTGATGTGTAAGGACTGTTGCTTTCAATGCTTGCAAACAAAACAAATTTTCAATAGATGGCGTTGCAAAAAAGTTTCTTCGTTACTTCATAGATGGCTATGGTGTTTTCCAGCTTATTTACAAACGACCAGTTTCTTATTATTAAAATATATTATTTTAAGTTTCAAAATTGCATTGATAAGGGAACCCAATAAGAAGGCATCAATCAATTTTTAAACCAATTACTGAAATTTTGTGTGACAATATTATAAATACCATTGCGTATTCTTTCACATGTGTATTTACATAATTGACCAACGGCGGGGCATTGAAGCTAGTAATCTTATAAAGTAATGACAGTACATAGATGAATGTTACGACGATCTCGTATCTTTGGCCAGCGATGTACATATTATATTTTTACAAGTCGAAACAAGATCACATTTTTTGAGATTTTAAATGAACAGACATTCTGTAATCGTTGCAGTTTATTTAATACTTCTTTAATGGCATCCAGATAACACACTTCACCCAAATCAAGCAATGGAAGAAGTAAATAGTGAGCTAGTGTAATTTTACAACGTATTGGAAGAAGTAAATAGTGAGCTAGTGTAATTTTACAACGTATTGGAAGAAGTAAATAGTGAGCTAGTGTAATTTTACAACGTATTGGAAGAAGTAAATAGTGAGCTAGTGTAATTTTACAACGTATTGGAAGAAGTAAATAGTGAGCTAGTGTAATTTTACAACGTATTGGAAGAAGTAAATAGTGAGCTAGTGTAATTTTACAACGTATTGGAAGAAGTAAATAGTGAGCTAGTGTAATTTTACAACGTATTGGAAGAAGTAAATAGTGAGCTAGTGTAATTTTACAACGTATTGGAAGAAGTAAATAGTGAGCTAGTGTAATTTTACAACGTATTGGTAGAAGTAAATAGTGAGCTAGTGTAATTTTACAACGTATTGGAAGAAGTAAATAGTGAGCTAGTGTAATTTTACAACGTATTGGAAGAAGTAAATAGTGAGCTAGTGTAATTTTACAACGTATTGGAAGAAGTAAATAGTGAGCTAGTGTAATTTTACAACGTATTGGAAGAAGTAAATAGTGAGCTAGTGTAATTTTACAACGTATTGGAAGAAAGTTCTTTAATCTATTGATCTTCAACATCACAGATTCTTCTTATTTTTGAGCTCCTAACTCAATCTCGGAGTGAATTATTGTAATAAATTAAATTGTGCATAATTTACAACAATGTTTGCTCTCTCTGCCTTCCCTGCGAGGGACATGGCGTGATGGTATATATGTATGTATGTTTGCTCCGAAAATATTTTTTTTTTATTTTTTTTTATTTATTTAACATAATAATTTACAATAACAAATCAAGAGATAATTCACAGGTGATAATATTTTTACAAATTTTTCTTTGCAGTTCCTCATCAAAAAGATTACAATCTTGTGCTTGATGAGGGAAATCACTTATAAAAAAAATAAAAAATATCAAAACAAAGCAATTAAACAAAGTCAACAATAGAGTAATTAAATCAAATCAACATGAATAAAAAATCAAATAAACATTAAAAAAGTTTGAAAATAAATGAAAATGAGAAATATACAAATGAGTAAACATATCTAAATACATATTCAAATAAAACAAAAGGAGATACATGAAAAAAAATTGAAAAATGAGCAATATAGACTATTCAAACATACCAAAACACATATTTAGAAATAAAAAAAGAAAATACTGGCAATTGAAACAAATCAAACAAACAAAATCGAAAACTAATATTTTAGAAGTTAGAAGTTAAGTGCAATTTTAATTTTTGTTTAAATTTTTTAAAGGAAAGTGTATTTTCAACAATAGGAGAAATTTCAATCGAAATCCGCCATGCCACATACAGAAAATGCTATTTGACCTATTACAAGATCAAATAGTAAATCTTGAACAACTTACCTCAAATCCTTCAAAAGATACATCTTTGAAATAAAAAAAACTGTTGATTTTTACAAATTTATTCCATCGACTAAGTTTTTCAAAATTTTAATTGGTTAAATACTTTCCTTCTTAAAATAGTTTTTACTTGTTTTTTATTGTTAATAACAAAAAAAAACTAAAAGGCCTACACTATAGATTTTTACAATAAACGAAATCTATCGACAAAGTTTAAAACTTTTTTAATTGTTGTCCGGTTTGTTTTAAAATATTATAATTCAGCAAAATTTGAATAAATTTATATATAATTTTACTTTCTATTTAATTTAGTGCGCAAACGTGCCTCCCATTCACCGGTATCGCTCAATGTCGAGCATCGTCAGTATGTACTAAATTAAATACGATGTTTACTATTTATATATTATTTTTTTCATAATTCTATGTGATTATAGAGTTCTATCATGAAGTGACACTTTCAAAAATTGAAAAAAAATGGGTTTCCGAAAAAATGTCCATCAAAGTTATCTAGGAAAATATAAAATGTCCAAAGAAATATTTAGTATCAATTAAAAATAAAAAAATATTGATATTTACTTTTTTATTTTGTGACACCCCTACCGTGTCGTGTCATCCATAATATTCGACACGAAATATTTTCGAAAAAATATTTTGATAAAGTATCTATGATATAATTAGGGTTGTACCATCAAACGGGGTTGTGTTTAACTATCAATTTGCATACTAAACAGCTTAACATCACGGCCACCGAGAAATGTCAAAGTGAACATCAATTTTGACGAGGATCTTGATTATATTTGGATTGTTTTATGAATTTTTATTTATTTTACACAAGATGGCTCCGCCCGATATAACAAAAATAGATTTTATTCTATACTGTTAGAAATATTTTTCTATACCCTTTGGCGGTATATATTTATTCGATTATTGAAAAGGATTATTTATCAGAATTATAAGATTATATGCGTGTGATCAAAAAATTATTATTTAAAAATCTACCTCCAAATATGATATTACAAAAGTCAGTCAGTTCAAAATTGGATTCTTAATTAAATATGATAAAGGGATTTAAATCAAATATTACTTCCATGATCAATATTTCTATATTCAAATGAATAATAAAACTTATTAAATTATAATTCAGTTGTTCGTGGTGTTAAGAGTAAGAATAAATAAAAGTAATATAAACGCGACACTGACGGCTGACGCATGAATGAAAGTACTTGATTGGTTTGTACAAACAGCGATGATCTTTAGATCGTCAAACTTCGAGAACTGTCGAAGATGTGAAAATTGCAGCTATTGAGGAGCGCAGCTACAACCCTTTGCTTTAACTTCACTGTTCTAGGTGCAATCGATTTTTAACTAACTTTCCGACCAGTGAGAACTCAGAAACTTTTAGAATTTCCAGCTTGATTCATTTGTTATTTTGGTAAAATTGAACAATTTTGTGTTTATGAACTTGAAGTGTAACTGCTATACATGTTGCTTAATATTAAGGAGTTATTTAAGTCTTTATTATCCAGCTAATTTGCAAGCATAGCACATAAATTAATAATCAAAATTAATTTTATAAATTAAAATTTACTTAAAAAAAGAAACATTCCATCACCACATTTTTTTTCATCATTTAATGTTCCTACACTTAACGAAATTTCTGGCAAAATAGCTTTATTACCTACAGATATTCAAAGAAATCATAGATTGACATTTGAGAGTTCGTTGCCAAAGAGCAAATGAAGTTGGAAATATACTAGTTGCATGTAACACATGAGATCCAACTGTCGATAGCGATAGTATGTATAGTTGAAGAATAAATACCAAACTATAAACCCAGAAATCCAAATTATTGAATATTTTAAGATATTTTGTTTTCTATACAACACATGAAGGTATGTATGTCAATATAAGATAGTATAGAGGTCAGTCCTTTTTTTCCTACCCAGAATATGAAAACTGCAGCATGACGGTGTTATGTATTTTTGGAGATTAAGTATCAAACTATTAAGTCTTCTTAGATATTGTGTATAGGCGTCTGCCATACAAATTTTATAAAGCAATGTCGTCACGAAGTTTAATTTAAAAAAAAAATTGAGATGTACTAGTATAATATACTTTTTATAGAAAATTAAATGTTCTTGTTGGGGTTTTACGGCTTTTTTCGATATTTTTTATACTTTGGAAATATAGGTATAAGTTAAACACATAAACTTATTATAAAAAAAAATGTTATCTATGCAATTTTAAAAATATCCAAGATTAAAAGACTGACATTCTCGTAAAAAAATAATATTACCCTTCATAATGTCAGCCACTGGAATTATTCCAAAATCGTTTATCCGTAGTTTTTAAGTTTTTTAATTTATCGACAAACTTAATAATAAAAATGCAAAAATCTGTAATATTTAATACATGTTGGTCGTAATAATCAGGAATAAGCAGTAGGGTTGATAGATAATATGATGTGTATCTGGATGGGTGAATTGATGGGTGCGTTTGTTGCATTATATTTTGATATATTGAAGTTAGTTTACAATTTACGCATTGACCTGCTAATTCTTTCGGGGATGTGTATAATGGTAGTAATGATTGATCATCTGAGAAGTTCCACATCGGGAGAGGAGTGAGACAAGGCGACACAATATCTCTAAAATTATTCACACTAGTTCCTAGAAGATGTCTTTAAAACCTTCGATTGGAGTGACAAAGGTGTATAAATAAATAGCGAATTTGAGGTTCGCAGATGATAATATAGTCTTATTTGCCAATGATGTCAAAGATATTGCGAATGACATATGCAAAGCATCTTGGAAAATTGGTCTCAAAATGAATACATCTCGTCCGCCTTCGTGGCTCAGTTGGTTGGGTATCTGACTGCTGATCCAAAGGTTCAGGGTTCGATTCCCGGTGGAATGGTTGGTTCCACCGGGAATCGAATCGGTTGGTTCGGTTCCCGGGTGAGACGATTAATATCGTAAGTCTCCAGAATGTGGCAACTTGTTATTGGGTGCGTGTTAAATTAATATTTGACATAGTATTTGTTAATATTTGACAGAGCCGTCGAAGAGCATCATGGTAGAAAAAGTCATCGAAAAGGTTGAGAGTTGTGTTTATCTTGGACATAATATTATGAAACTCGATAAAGAAAATCTATAGGCAGAAATTGAAAGAAAAAAGAAAGATCTAGCAAGGGCCGCGTTTGATAAACTCTCTTACATCCTCAAAGTACGCCAATTATCTTAAAAAGAAAGTATTTGACGCTTGCGTTCTCCCGATTCTGACGTATGGCTGTGAGACTCTTGTATTTACAAACAAAATGCTACATAATTTAGCAGTAACACAAAGAGACATGGAAAGGAGAATTCTGGGTATTTCGTTAAGAGATAAAAAAACTAACTTGTGGATATGAGAGAAAACCATAATAATTGACGTTGTCCAAAAGGTTGCCAAGCAGAAGTGGAGCTGGGCAGGGCATGTCGCCCGAACCACATACTCCAGATGGACTAAGAAAGTGCTGGAATGGCGACCTAGAACGGGCAAAAGAAGTGTTGGAAGGCCTCAAACCAGGTGATTTGATGATATAAGACGAGTGGCTGGAGGCGGATGGATGCGGTCTGCTCAGAATAGGGAGCTGTGGAGGTCTCAGGAGGAGGGATATGTCCACTACTGGATGAAAGAGGGCTAAAGAAGGAGAAAAAAAAGAATGATTGAGCATTATTATTTATAGTACCTACTTAATTTTTAATGAATCCTCGCAATGTCGTAAATGCAGTAGCGTTGTACCTACTAACGCTCTTTTAATTTTTATGTGACCCCTTCAGTGATGATGTGGTTTTGCCTTATATTCTTATTATATGTAATTGTTTACTTACTTACTTCCGATGGCCATACAACTCCGGTAGAGCTTTAGCCTCCTGAACAATAGCTTTCCAAGCCTTCCTGTCAGCTGCAGTGGACTCTCAATCATCACAAACATTCAGCACGTTCAGATCTCGGGTAAAATTGTCCATCAACCTCTGCCTTGGTCTACCCAGGGGTCTCTTGCCCACAGGGTTATTTTGCAGGATACGTTTTGTGGCACCTTCTTCCCCTGATCTGACAACATGTCCAATCCAAGCTAATCTTCTGGACCTGATTTCGCTGGTGATTAAAGGTTGTCCTGTCAATGCACGAATTTCTTCATTTCTTCGTGGTCTCCAGGAACCTGCCTGCAATTCCTGGTCTTGGAGCTAATATTTTACGTAATATCCTGTTTTCAAATGTTAGCAGTCTTTGTTGGTCCTTAAGTGTCATAATTGTGTATATAAAAAATGTACATATTTAAAAATAAATATAATAATAATAAATAAATCAAATAAACAGCATTAATAAATAGACCGTGTAAATAATGCAGAGTATATTTTTGAGTATAAACAAATCAATAATCCTATTTATCGTAGTAAATGAGTAAAATGTTAAAAAAGAAAGAGGTAGGTATCTATCAGGTATCTATGTACATGCAATGTAAATACATATAAATCCAAAAAAGGGCGACTTACGCACAAAACCACTATACGTATCTTGGCGTAAAGTGGTTCAACGATCTATTGCCTGAGCAGAGACATGCAGATATTGTTGATTTAAAGAAATTTTATAAAGATATAAAGAGGGTTTGTGTATAAAAAAAAATTTACTGTTCATTGTTGTATATTATATGCTGATTTAGTTATTCATGATTGTATTTTTTATATATCTATACATTGTTACATATTATGTCTATTTTTGTTAAATAAGTTTATTTTTAGTTTTTAGTTTATTGTTATTTTTTTTGTATTATGTTTGTGAAGTTACAACTCCCTTCAAAGCACGAGTTCATCTCTTTTTGAAGGAAGTTATATTGTAAAGTGTTTTAATTTCTTTTTGTTAATGTATTTTCTTGTGTAATATGTTTTTATTTGTAATAAAATAATTAATAATAATAAAATAATAAATATATTCGTAAATTTGTAAGTGTAGGTATGTTCATGGAATATAATAAATGAATTTGAATATTATGCACGGTGTATATTTTGTTGTAATTTGTAACATTTATTATAATGCGGTTAAATGGTAACTATAATATATTATTTCATCTTGACGGGCCACGTTTTTATTTTGAAAATAATAATTTGGGAACATCAAGTCAGTATGGCACAAGCCACAGTCACGATTTTGAAATGTGTAAAAATACCCTTTTTGGGTACACACCCATCTTGTGTGTGTTAATACCAACTAACCCTACATTGGCATCACGGAATGCGAGTGGAATGCCAACTATTTGGGGAAGTAAATTACCCCAACTATTTTTTTTATATTTAACTTTTAAACTGACATTTTAAATGATTTTTAATTTATATTTTATTTTGCGGAATTGTCAACAGGTAAACTGAGTTTACTTATAATAAGCCAATCAGAGACAATTCATAATATTTTGAAAGAATTATACCATTGCGGCATATCCCACAAAGTGGTGTAACCAGTGACAGATGTGCGGGTGTTCATTACATTACAAAAGGGAACACACTATATACGTGTATACCCACACACCAGTCTCGTCTCAACTAATAAGGCACTACATTTAGAATGGGTGATGTATGTGAGATGTTGTTGTTGCCTGTGAATTTTCGATTACCCGACATAATAATAGAAAACAGTGGAAGCACTATTTACCATAAATGGTTACATATAAATTATTTACTATACCACCAATGTTAACTATTAGATAAAACAATAATAGTAAATAAAACCCGAAAACGATCATAATAGAAAACAGTGGAAGCACTATTCTTAGCCGGCACCTCATTTAGTAGTATAGAGTAAAAAAAATCCGAAGAGATCGTTCTCAAACATGCAAAAACACCCTCACCCTCACAAATACACATGTTTTTTATGAGTATAGTCTTTGATACTTTTTTGTACTTTTATACCTTGAAGTTAATTGAGAATTTATGTAGCAAAAATGTATTGCATAATTTTGTTAGTATCTTCAAAATTCCATTATCATATAAGTTTACTTATATAGTATTAATTTGATGTATTATGGAAATAAATATAAGTACAATCAGCAATACTATGGAACACCTTAAGTAATGATACTACGACGTCTCAATCGATTCAACTTTTTAAAAAGAAACTAAAGCTGTTTTACCTGTTTAATAATTCTTAACTGACACCCCATAACCATCCTCCCTCCCCTCCCTCAGCCTCTATTTCCTTCCTTCCTTTGTTGCTGTGAATTTACTCTTAACAATGTTACGTGTTTCTTTACTTTCCGTTTGTTCTAAATTTATTGTACCTACCAATATACTATCTATGACCTCACGTTGCTTTGGTTGGTTTGAAGAAATTGTCTTGTGGCAATAAACCCGCCATTGTACACAGTATTGTACATGAAGTTTAATAATTTTTTTTTAAAGTACTTGTGTCGGTCGCGGTGTACCCCAATGATTCATTTTAGGGTTAATTGGTTATCAGATCAGAGAGGATTGTATAATGGTTTATTTTTTGTAGGCGGCTCACCCTCAATCATCATTATAAGCCACTTGGTCCTGCAATGTTGGGGGAGGGTTGTGGATAAAACAAAAGGATTCGTGGATAAAATGCCTTTTAATCCAAAGTCCTGCTATTATTGTTATTATTATCCTCAAAGCGAGGAACAAAAAACCTGGAGTACAAGATTGTGATCATGGTATCGGAACATTAGATCATTTGGAATTTACCTATAGCAGATATCAGTAACTTTATGAACTAAAACAGGATCGTCCTAAAATTTTAGAATTAAGGCTATTGGAACTTACTGTAACTGACTAAAACTAAAATCTGAAAAATTAATACACAGTAGATAAAAATTTTAACTCAAATTGTCTATGGCGCAGACTACGCATCATACTGCGCAGTGTTCGGCCATGTTTATTTATTCCATGTCGACGTGATTTCACCTAACCTAACATTTCAATTGATCTGCACTAATATTCTAAGGTTTTTATTTTCAACATAACTCTTTTCTTAACGCTAACGCTATGCTTTTCTTAACGCTATTTCAATATAAAAATAAAAATTATCCATTTTTGTTTTTTTCCGTACACAACTGATATTTTCAACGTAATTTAAACATCCCGAAATGCTATGAAAATAACTAGTTCGCTTCCAATTAAGTGTGAACTAAAATTAAAACGTTTTGACAGTTGATTCGACTAAAATGTGGTTATAGAATAGGGAATTAATTCGTGACTTACTAGGAGTAACAATGTTCCTAAATAGGTACGTTCCTATTTCAGCATTTTAGAATATCAACTTATTTATTTATTTATTTACTCTCAGAAAGCTACAGCTGTTAATTATATCATTTACAATTCTGTTTTTAAATGTTAACATAGCCAAAAATGCTTTCTTCTATTTACATTTGTGAATGTATAATGTTTGGTTACATACTTAGTTATGAAAAAAAAAATTATACAACAAGTAACATCAATTTGGACTAAGTGGAACAGCAACGCACCTATTTTAGCTGGAACGTTCTTATAAAGTTATAGAATCGGACGTAATACGAATTTATATAATACTACAACTTTTATTTTGTAATATTGTATCTGTCGGCTAAAATAGTTGGGTATATGAGCGAAAGGTCCCGGTATCGATTCCCGATTGAGACACAGTTTTAAATTGTGTTTTAAGTCTGGATCTGTGAGACGATAAATATCCAGAATGTGACAACTTGTTATTGGGTGCGTGCTAAATTAATATTTAACATAGTACCTACCTGTTAGTTACCCGAGAAGCAATAAAAAATAAAGTAAAATAACTAATTTATTTAGTTGTAAGCATTTTTAGTTATAACAATCGCAACTTGCGCAGAGCACAGGAAGTGTTTATTATTTTAATAACAAAGTACAGAACTGTCAACATTCGTTTCAAATCACATAGCCCCTATATTGAACAAGTGACCAAATACCAATTTTTGTGTCGAAACGTAAAAAAAACTATTTCTTTAATATTGCTTCTCGGGCAACTAACAGGTAGGTACTATGTAAAATATTAATTTAACACGCACTCAATAACAAGTTGCCACATTCTGGAGACTTACGATATTAATCGTCTCTGAAAACACCAGACTAAAAACACAATTAAAAACTGTGTCTCCACCGGGAATCGAACCTGGGACTTTTGGATCAGCAGTTAGATACCTAACCAACTGAGACACGAAGCCCGACACAACCATATTTTATTACCAAGCAGTATAATAAATAGATAAAGATGGATGGATTTCACCACGGGCATCAAAAGACAATCGGATTGGAATGTGTCAGAGGTGAATAAATGACTAATGAGAAGAAAAAGAAGAAGGATGTTGATTGTGATGGTGATGAAAGGTGTACCCCCCGCGGGATTCGAACCGGCGACCCACGCGGCGCACAGCAGGCGATTGACATCACCACACTACCGAATGCCACCCGAAACGGTCGACCCATTTGCATACATTATGGTATTTTGACGATTTCATCTAATGCCTACTTAACATTTTTGAAGAAGAGTTCTTAATGTGTGAAATTTGTATAAACTAGTTGCATGTAACACATGAGATCCATCTGTCGATGGCGATAATACCCCTATTCAGTAACTATTGTAACCAAAATAAGAACGTTCTAAAATTGTAGATTTTAGATTTACGGTCTTATTTCAGCGTCATAAAATATAAACTTGGACTAAATGGAATAGGAAGCTTACACTATATAAAACTATTGTCAGACCAGTGCTGACATATGCCTCCGAGACCTGGACTCTAACTAAAAAAGACGAGGACCAACTTAGCATTTTTGAAAGAAAGATCCTGCGGCGAATTTACGGGGCTGTCTGTGAGGGTGGTGTGTGGAGGATAAGATACAATCATGAGCTATACCAGCTTTATGATGATATAGACGTTGGAGTATTTATAAGGATTAGGAGACTCAGGTGGCTTGGACATGTGGAGAGGATGAGTGAGCAGCTGCCCGCCAGAAGAGTCCTTCACCATAGACCAGAGGGTGTGAGGCGTAGGGGGAGACCCAAGTTGAGATGGATGGACTGCGTCCAGGGGGACCTGGACTCTTTGGGCGTGGTCAATTGGAGACAAGGAGCCGCTGACAGATTGGAATGGCGAAGACTTCTTTTGGAAGCCAGGTCCCACCTTGGGATGTGGAGCTGATGATGATGATGAAATGGAATAGGAACGTACCTATATTGGCCGGAAAGTTCTTAAAAAGTTACTCAATTAGACGTATTTTAAATAATTATGAAAATTTCATCATTTTCATAATTATTCATAATACGTCTGATTCAGATTTTTTTAAAGAACATTCCGGCCAAAATAGGCACGTTCCAATCCCATTTAGTCCAAGTTGATATTTTATAACGCTGAAATAAGACCGTAAATCTAAAATCTGCAATTTTAGAACGTTCCTAATTTAGTTACAATAGTTACTGAATAGGGGGTAGTATGCATAATTGAAGAATACGTACCAAACTATAAACACTTAAACACAAATTAATAAATATTTTTAGATATTTTGTTTTCTATATAAAACATGTAGGTATACAATATGTCAGGATAGGATTGTATGGAGGTCAGTCTGTTTTTCCTACCCATAATATGAAATGAGCATGATGTATGTTTTTAGATTAAGTATGTATTAAACTATTGAGTGATATATTGTGTAGTGTTTACTGCCTTACAAATTGTACGAGTATGAAACGATGTCTTCACTAAATTCAATTTTTATAAAAGTTGATAAAAAAAATTGGGATGTACAGTACCGCTACATTGTTCAAATTTTTTAAAGAAAATTAAATTATCTAGTTGGGGTGTTTCGGCCTTTTTCGATATTTTTAAAAACTTTGGAATTCTGAATTCATCCATATATGTAGAACATTATATTATGCTACGAAGCCTCGAAGTTGGTGTTCTTGACATACAAAAAATCCACTACACCGTACAAAATGTTCTTTTATTCAAAATGTTCCTTCATACACGCGTTGGCTTAGAATTAAATTCTCTTGAACGAATCGACAGTTGGACAAATTGATTGGGGCCAACACTAAACTCTATTTTTTCTTTTTTTTCAACTATCAGGTACTATAATATATTATCAAATATTAATTAAACACGCATCCAATAAAAAATTTATATATTCTACATACTGATGATTTGTTTCCTGTTACAGGTCTAGACTGAAAAGCAATCGAAAACTGTATCGCCACCGGGAATCGAACCCAGGACCTTTCGTTCAGAAGTTAGATATCTAACCAAATGAGCCACGAAAGCCGCTAATTTAAATATAATATCATAATTTTAATAAGTATTTTTATGTAATAGCGAAGAAAAAATAAATTTAAAAATTATTGGCACATTGTCAAAACTGGAAAACCGAAGAGAACGTGGAGATCTTATTGAAACATTCAAAATATTATCAGGCCATTATGACTGTATAAATATGAAAAATCTCTTTCAATATAGCCTTAACACTAATTTGCGTGGCCATAACTTAAAACTTGTGAAAAATAGGTTCTCGACAAATCCTCGAAAGCATTTTCTTTCAAATAGAGTGGTAATACTTGGAATAAACTGCCCCAACATGTTTTGGATGCTGAAAATGTTCATATTTTCAAGAATGGACTGGACTTTTTTTGGGCAAAGGAAAATAGTTACAACTAAATAATAAAATTTGACAGTGAATATAGGCACATCAGCCTTGGCTGCCTGCCTATAAATAATAATAATAAATAATAAAATTTATATAACATGAAAACAAAACTATCGTAACGTCTGATTTACAATGCTCTAGTTTTAAAATGGAAATTATGAAATTTCAGTGCATACTCCAAACACCAGCATTAATTGCGTTGTTATAAAGCGATTTTATTTTCTTGAAAATTGAACATAGTTATGTATTAAATACGTTCATTCATACCATCACGCCATCTCCCACAATGTTGGGCACGCCATCTCCCATATGTGTGCTGATGTGCATCACCATATACAAGGACTCGCAACACATGCATATATCCTAGTAAAAACATAGCAATTAATTATAAAAGTATTAAGGAATTAAATAATAAACTATCAAACTCTCGAGAACTGTTTCATAGTGCAAAGCTACGATGAAGTGACCATTTCAAAAATAAAGCATTTAAAACTGCTAATAGAACAGGGTTTTCTAGTTGGTCAGCAGTAGGTACTCTAAAATCTCATTGTAAAGTGTGGTGTGATAAATAAATAAATTAATTTAAAAAGAAATGCTTGTGCTGAAGATGGGAGTTCATTCTATGACGATGAAAAATATGCTCTGATATATGAGTTGGTACCTAATCAAACTGTTGACCAAATGTCTCAGCGAGTTTATATATTTTAAATCGATTGTCTCAGGTTCTATTCCCGGCTCGATAAGTTTTTTAACTGTGTTTTCTGCCTGCGTTTGTTTTACGCTTTACGTCAGGAGTCTCTAAAATATGGCAACTTGTTATTCATAGATGAGACGTGCTTCAATAGTTTTTCTCTACGTCCAACATCTAGACGCGTAGTTACCTTTCCGTGTTGATTGAAAAATTCATGAGTACCAATCTCATACAAAAAAAATGTCTTAATGAATTTATATAATATAATGTAGACATAACATGGAGACCAAGAGCAGCAACCAGGAGCGTGGGGAGGCCACCATTGCGATGGAGAGACGACATGTAAGATATGCTGGTATAAACTGGATGCAGGCAGCTCAAGACAGAGCAAAGTGGAGAGAAATGGAGGAGGCCTTCGTCCAGGAGTGGACGGGAGTAGGCTAACAACAAGAAGAAGAAGAATGTAGATTTTTGTAGATTAATCTATTAAAACAAAAACAATCATACACAAAAAATGGCTCTAACACAGCCTTGTAACGCTCAATCAATATGCATGGTAAAATTTATAAACCTGCAGGCTAAGTCTGTAAGTAGATCTCGACCGATAAATGTCGACTAATCGATATTTTGACAGTTTTGGTAGTCACTAAGCAGATAATGCGTGGAATCGTTCTCGCCCACTTATTTGACGGCGAGATTGGGTCGACATCGAGTCGAGAGACAAGATCTAACGTCGCCATGTTGAATTAAATGTCATTTTTACGCGAACAATGCCGAATTTCATATTTATTTTGAGAATAATAATAAACGGGTTAAACGACGCCGTTTAAGAGATTCTTCAAACCCTTTAAATATTCCGCGTAATTCATTTATGGCTAATTACCGCATAACAAAAGTTTTATATGGTTATATATTTAATGGAAATATGCGTCCGTACTTAGATTATAACATTATTATTCTATGATGATTCTATGCGTCCGTAAATGTTTTCCGTAGGTATAGATTTGAAATAATTTTTGATTTTGAGAAAGTATTCTTGTAAGCTATTTTATCACATATGTATTTTAACACTTAACAAAAGAAAATTCGGCGTAGTTTTTAGTAAAAAAATAACACGCTGCTGTCATCGACTTGATAAATTGATCGAAATATAATTAAAAATAATTTTTAAAATTACACTCAAAACATTCAATAAACACAAAAGAAGTTAATTTAATCGTATTATAACTTGCTTTCGTGCTTAAAAATATGACCATATTATATTTATTTAACAAATTTATGTAAACAAATTTGACATTTATTCAAATCATGGGGAAAATATTGTGTATTGCCATAAATGATAATTCAAAAATGTACCGCAAGCCAGCCTAACGGCTACAAATACTCATAAGTGCATTTACGAACTCGACAGCGCTTAGTGACTACGAATTGTCGTTACGGGCGTAAACATGACGAGAAGAGCGGCGATACGTTGTCGGATCTCGACTTTTTTACTGACTTAGCCTGCTGTGTACGATTGAAAGACGCGTACCTTAAACCATGTGCATTTGGAGGACACGTGTCTTAAACTCAACACGAGTTTTTAAGTGCATTAGCGCAACAAACTAGTGCCTAATTCGAGGCAGTACTTGCCTCCTAATCAACATGGAAAGGTATATATGCCACCTGGACTTCGTTCGCAATGAACGCCGAGTGCACTTAGTGACGCTCCAAGCCGTTCATAATGGACGAAAACAAATGCTCGAAAGACAGATTGGACTTCGAGTATACTCACCAAATTCTGTGAGTATACTCGAAGTGTTTGAGTGTTTGTCCAGGAGTCTTCTGGCTATATAAGTGTCCCGCTCATATCCATTTCAGAGTCGCCACACGGTGGATAATATCAGTTACTTTTGATGACAGACCCAGCATGCATGGTTCTTTACATAGCTCGTTGAGTGACTCGCAGTTTCTCGGCACTTATATAGTTTTATATTATATAGTTTAGACAGAGCAACTGCTTCTAGGCCATATATAAAAACTTTATACCTTATACCTTAAATGCTTAAATACCAGTAAACAAAACTCATACCTACCGTGCATATTACTAGGTGATTTGTAGAAGCCATTATATTTTATACTGGCTGTACCCTCAGGGTCGGAGACCAGCAAAGTTTTTCCTTTTAAATGAAGAATTTATGTATATGGGTGATGGGTGTTTAAAAAACCGGTCAAGCAGACTCAAATCTTTAAAATGTATACCTACATGATTTTTTTTTATAATTAATTTGATAAAATAGGTATCGAATTTTTGTATATAAATAAAATATACCTATTAGTTTTGTTTTCCTACCACATTAAACTATTAAATAACCCCTACCAGCAACAGTATTTTTTATATAATTTTTAACAAATTTTCCATTTACATAAAAATATACAGCATCTATCATAATGTTTGCTTCCATTAATTACAATTTATTGATTCTCAATCACATGACGTGTAATAAATTAGTAATAAGTAACTATATTTTAAAATTAGGAAGATTTGCAATGAAGTTTTCTATTGCCTCAAAATTTAACCTACATACCAAAATATTATTTTTATAGATAAAATAATTAACTTCCTGTTGATTTTTTTTAAAACGGTTTTTTTTTGCTTATGAAGTTATATGCTTTAGTTGATATTTTTTGCTCACCTATAATAATATGATCTCGGAGAGTTAAATAGTAAATTTAATATAACTATTGACCTCTACATTTTTGTAAAAATTGGGAGACTTACGTATCGGGCAAAAATCGAAACACCGAGAAAAAATATTGATTTAAAATATGGGTCGAGCCTTAAAACATCTTTAATGAAATGAAAATTTTTAAAAATATTCTTATTATTATTTGAAACATATTTTCCTTAGTGAAAAAGACTAAGTATGTAAGACTTAAATCACTTCTGTTATTACAAGACGCAAGAATAATATCATCAGAGAGACGCTTTGAGATCGTCAGAATACAAATTCTTTAAAGGAAATGGATAGAGCTAATAAAGCCGATCGTGGTTTTAGTGAAAACGGACCTATTAAGTAAAAATAAACTATTGCTTATTTCAAAGACGTATCTTTAGAGGATTCTGGAGAAAAGTTAAGAGTTTTGGGACCTTCAGTAAATTAGTTAAGACCAACAAATAAACACAAGCGCATCTCAAAATTTGAATTGTATTTTACCATAAAAGAGAGCTACAAAAATTTGGTCATTATTTTTTATTTTTATTAAGACTAAGTTCGCCCTGGTCTTGATCTTGCTTATACACATCACTAAATATTATGTCAGCATATTTTTTACCAGTGATATAGGTACATACATATATACACTGTAGAGGCCTTGATAGGTACATAGACATATCTCGATTCACGTGAAGGATATATATTTAAAATAAAACCAAAAAGAGACATTCTTCTTTTGTACAATTCAAACAGGCACAATTTCCACCCTTGAATAATATTCCAAGGGAGGTCAGCCGCGGGAATTAAATAACAAATGTCCCCAGGGGAGGTTCTCCTACCTACCCATCATTGTCTCCAGGGGTAGCAGTTTTGACAATGTTTGCACAAGTCATTTGTCACTCAAGATTAACGACTGACAACCCTGCCCTATAGAGGATAATGGTACATATTATATATTTGATAATACCTACTAGGGGTGTACAATATAGGTACAATTACCTTGTGGATTGAATTTTATACCTATGTGGAATGATTTAAATATTGCCAATTGAATAAGCTAATATGAGCAAAAATATTTACGAACATCACCGAAATTTAATCTTCAAATATTTTTTTTATATTTTGGTGAATAATTACTCGATCATAAAAAATTAATACATAATCAAATTTCGGCTATCTTGATGTAAATTAAATTGTGTTATTAAAAATAGATCTAAGATTTTCTTCTATGTAAACTATGATATCACAAAAATTTTAGGTAAAAAAAAAATGCCGACCGCCGTGGCACAGTTGGTAAGTCGTTTGGCTTCTGTGCGGGCGCCGTGGGTTCGATCTCCAGCAGAGGAGAAATTTATTTGTATCCATTTCTACTGGTTAGTTTGAAGAAATTGACATACGGCAATAAACTCGCCACTTGCGCGGGGTGTAAGAAAGTGTTTATTGTTATTATTTATTTATTTATTTATTTATTTATTTATTTATTTATTTATTTATTTATTTATTTATTTATTTATTTATTTATTTATTTATTTATTTATTTATTTATTTATTTATTTATTTATTTATTTATTTATTTATTTATTTATTTATTTATTTATTTATTTATTTATTTATTCATTCATTTATTTATTTATTTATTTTTTTTTTATTTATTTATTTTTTATTTATTTATTTATTTATTTAATATTGCTTCTCGGGCAATATGTTATGTTAAAAAAAAATATGTCAGAAAGAAAATTCATAAAAAAAATATTTTTGATATATATTGTCATGAAATGTTTGTTATTTATTTAAGAATTACAATTAAGCACTACAAATAATAACACTCAATCATTATTATTACCATTATACACTTCCTCAAAAGAATTAGCAGATCAATGCGTAAATTGTAAATTATTTAAAAGAGCAAAATAAAATGCAACAAACGCATCATCAAGCTTTCAATTGGAAATAGTTCACCCATCCAGATACTTTACATATCAAAGGATTAGTTATAGTTATTTTATATTAGTTTTATATTTATCTATTCATTTTAATGTTTTTTTTGCTGTTAATTTTTTGTATCTTTTTATTTTTCTTGTAATTGTTTTGTGTTTTTTTATTAAATAATTTTCAAGACCATAATTATTTTCGCTAGCACTTGATTATATTATATTTAAACAGGAATATGGTAAGGGATCCGTCTCAGAACAGGTTTTCCTAGTGAGACGGGGAACGAAAAACATGATTGTAGTTTATGTATTTTTGAATAGTAAACTTTCGGTTGTCGACACCAAAACTTAAAAAATCGTATCGATCTTCAAACTTCACACCTTTGAATAGTGCTTCCACTATTTTCTATTACTATCGTTTTCGAATGTCCCGTAAGAGCCGGGTAATCGAAAATACAACAGGCAACAATAACATCTCATAATTCAAAAACCACCCATTTTGAATTTAGCGCCTTTTTGGGTGAGGCGAAAAATGGGAAACTCAAAATTTATTATTTTTTTGCATTTTAAAAACAAACCAGCCCCCCTAGACAACGTGTCATTAAGCTCAAGAAAAGATAACTAAATGTATGACAGTGATAGTTGTCACGTGACTGGCAACTGTCACCTCTATACATTGAGTTATCTTATCTTGTTTCTTTTCTCGAACTAAATGACACGTTGTCTAGGGGTACTGACATGAACAGAAAATCTTTATATGGCTATACACTTTGATTTTACGCACTCGTTAAGCACATATAAGATTTATTTGTTTACGACATATAGGTGCCTAGTTGTAAAAAATAGGTATATTTTAATCGAAATGCAGATAGCGCGCTGGGTTAGTAATCCAGTAGTCACGAGTTCGGATCCTGCCTCGACCGATTTCGTTCACCTATAGCACAAGCATAACTGCTTAGTTTATTATATGCACTACTTGTTGCAAAGAAGTCAGCAAGACTATGGAATAATCTAAGTCCGGATATTGCGTCATCTAACTCATTTTGTATTTTCAAGAAAAAACTAAAGTAGGAATATTTATCCCTTAACACCTGATCCCGATTTCCTCTGCTTATTCTTTCCCAATCCTTTTTTTGTTATAATGTTTTTTTTTGTTCTTAATATTTATAATGTAGGTATATTTATAATATGTTATGTATATTTTCGCTTTCATTCTTTTGATGATGTACATAATCTAATTTTGTCATAATTTATTATCTGGTTGGTTGGAAGAAATTGCCTAATGCCAATAATCCCGCCTGTGTGCATTATATCTGTTTATGTTATGTGCAAAAATATAAATAAATATATTCATCCTTAAAAAAAAAAAAAATTAGAAGAATTTATGCAAAATATTAAAATTGTGTAACGCATAGATATGTTGAAAATTCATTGTTTTTTTTTTACAAACACTGTTTTATATATTTGAGAAATTTAATTACAAAATGCGATGTTCACGTATATGCACTCTTAAGGGGAACAACATAATTTAGCTAATAATGTTTTAATCCCTCACTAAAGTAATGTCATGTATTACGTACACATCGGATTAAACTTCAATATATGTAATGGTACTTTTCTTTTATTGAATCTCAACCCCACACAAAAGATTTCTTTTCAGCACTGTAAGTAGTCACTCACATAATTAGGGATTTAAATGGCTTCTTTCAATGTTTATCTCACTGTTTTGTGTTAAGTATACTATGGAAAATGTCTATAAAAAATTTAATCGTTTCAAATTAATAAAGATATTCACACAAGTTCAAATCAATTTCCATTTTCTATAGGCAAGCAGCAGAATAAATACACAAAGGGTGTATTACCATTCCTCTTTTACGTACAACTGCCTCACAACATTTCTCTAAGTATAAAGGTACTACATAAGTGATTTAATGAACTCCCTTTGAGTCTTAGACTTGAAAAATAATTACAATATATTTAAGAATAAAATCCAAAAATTGTATTGTTTTTTTTTTGTTTATTTCATTCTTGTTTTTGTGTAGGTTTTTATTTGTTAAAAATTATGTTTAACCTATTTACACAATCTTTAGTTATATATAAAGTATTGATTTGTCTTCATATAAATGTTAACCTTAGTGATAATGATTTACGTATTATTACAATGCAAAATAGATACTCCCCTTTTTAACACGAGATTTTGTCTCAATCAAAGAGGGTTATTATGAAATATATCATGGAGCTTGTACACCTTGTTAATTGTAATTTATATGTATATGTAATTGATTCGATTAATAAATTTTAAAAAAAAACATATAATACTTGCGCAGGGTGCAAGGAAGTGTTTATTATTATTTATTTATTTAACACCCTTTTTAATAATATAACAAATAAATTTATAAAATACATAATGATATAATATGGTAAAATTGTTGTATTACCCCATCAAAAAGATTAAAACCTTGTACATTTGAGATTAGATAATAGGTACAATAAATACATCTATACAGCGGTGAATAAAAAATCAAACATACATAAAAAAAACAATAGAAAACGGGCAATTCTAAACAATTTTGGTCATATCAATATATACATGATTACATACACCAGTTTAGATTGTGAAATGTTTTTCAGTCTTTGTTTAAACCTTTTAAAATCAAATTTCGCTAGAGTATAAAGTGATCACGTAAAACAACCAATGACAGATTGTGGTGTTGCGGGGATTTGCTGGTTCATTGTAAAATTGACAAATTTCGTATTGGTATTTGATTTTATGAGCGATTTTTATGCACTGCAGTCCGATAAATATGACACCTCGTATAAAAGCCAAAAGGAAACAATGCACTTACCTTTAATTGGCTGGCAGATCCTTGGGCAGAGGGGATTCTTCTCCTGCAGTGATAGCGGGCGTTGAAGATTGATGAAGCGGTTAAAAACTGTTAAAATGTTTATGAACTGCGATGTTATTGTAGACGATAGCGGTGAGGTTGATGAAGAATTTGCGGTAAAAGTAGCGGTTGAAAAGTAAGCGGGTTTATTAATTTAGCGGCGAAAAGCGGCGGTCACACAGACACGAACAAAATATAGATATCCGTACTCTACGAATGACAAGCGGGAAGTCTGTTTTTAGTGTTGCCAACACTCAGGCGTGAATATTTGCAATATGTTGTAAGTAGGCGGATATTTTTTTAAGCGGTAGTTGAAGCGGTGATGAGTGCGGATGATGACGATGGATCCCAGAAGAAGCCTCTTGATTGCCAATGGCCACTGACTTAGTGCATTACTTCTTCCGGCGATACACAAAGGCATCACAATTCATCGAAAGCAGTGGATTTTATTTTATTTTTATTTTTATAGCAATTAAATATAAAATGGCGCGAACAGATTGTAAGCCCTGTAGGTGCCTTGAGTTCCTGGTTCTCCTATAATAATCCAACTTCGTCTGTATTGAAATGTTAAAAAATTGTCAAAAAATATCATCGGCCTTCCTCTGAATGTAAATCTAGGAAGATCCATGGAGATTGCTTGGTTTACCATGTGATCTGGCGGTCTACATTCAACGTGCCCGTATCATCTCAACTGTCTTTCCTCTATCTTACTATGTTGGTACATCAGTAACGCCCAGTCTTCCACGAATGCGTGAATTCTTTATTTTGTCCCGTAAGGACACTCGGGCTGCCATATGAATTGCTTCATATGAATTATAATAATATATCAATAGAGATGATACAACTACATAAATTTTGAGACGGTGGATGTGTGTCAAGAAAGAAAAATGTGGCATTCGATTCCCTCTGTCTACCTAAGTCTAAGTCTATCTATGTTAGTACAATTAATACAACCAACACTTCGGTTAACAGAATTTCGCAGTCTGCTACCACACTCCATTGGGACCATTTCAGAGCTTGTAGCTCTATTCATTATAATTCACTTAGGTTAATCGACACACGTATAAGATAGAATCCAATAGGATTTTTTGTGAACATTATTTAAATCGTTTGAAATGTATAGGAAAAAAGTTAACGCCATTTATATGCGTTTATTAATAATATAACATAATGTCAGTTGTTAATATTCGTCTGATTGTTAAGTGTAATACCTATTTCTATCGTCAGATGGCGGTACGGTCGTGTTTTATAACCTAAAATTGACGAGGACTCCATAATGACAGCTTATCGAGTCCTTTTAATTTGATTGTCTATGGCTAAGTGGCGTGTTTATGGTTCGATTCCGAGATATTTTTATTATATAATTGTGGTTCAGTTCAAGGCAAGGATATCATAATAAATGGATAATTTGATAGACGAAATATTATAATGATATAGTTCCTAAAAGAGTATTTCTATTGATGAACAAAGAATTTATCTAATGCTATAGATAAGTATGAAGTACCTAATGTAATCTGTGTTTTGAGAGAATAATAATTATATAGATATTATTGCTGTCGTTGTGTGTGGATTCAAATCGAACTTTAATATAGACTACGAATAATTACATATTCATAGAAACCTGTTCTCAATTATTCGCGTTATTTTTTTGGAAAAGGTTTGTTGTTTTTTATAGAAAATGGTTTTATTTTTTCAGAAAAGTGGTGTTCTTTCGAAGAAATCGGTGTTACTATTCGTGTTATATTTTTAGAAAGAGGGGTGTTATTTTAAAATGGTGACATTTAAAGAAATCGATTTTATTTTCTACGTAGAGATGTAAAGTTGGAGGGATCGACGCATGATTAAGATGTGCAGGTTCTTTATCGGCTATGAATTATATGCTTAAATAATTACCATAGTGAAGATTTAAAATTGTTTGTAAAATTACCAACCAACTGTCATCCTAAGTCGTCTTTATTGAGTTTAATTAAATACACTATTTAAACGGAATAGTGTATTTAATTAAATTATGTTCGTCTTATTTTAATTTAACTATATTTAATGCATTGTCTATGTAGATTTCGGTGGATAATATTGCTGTGTATTTTTTTACGAAAGTGTCATTAAGGGGCGACTGCTGCCAACATACCTATTTTTCAATTTGTTATTGCATCATTACTACAAAACGAATCATTTTGAAAAAAATACTTTAGTTAGTTTGGATATTGATAAAGAAAAATATACCTTAACTATTTAATTATGTTCTGTAAAAAAATAAAATAATACAATTTATAAAAAAGTTTTTATCATATAATCAATCCATTAAAGACAAAATTAAACGAAAAAAGACATTTTTGCAAAAATGATATTTTGAAAGTAGTGCGAAAAAGGACATCCAGGGTCAAACGCATTTGTTTAAAATTCAAATACAGTGTTTAGAAAAATATATTATCTTATGTGAAACAATATAAATAGTTAAACAATATTATTTTATTTATTTATTTATTTATTGATTCACGGCCCAAATCCCTTTACAAAACAAAATATTACATGACACAGCATAAACTAAAGAAATACAATTTATAAACATCTTGACATATCAACGGTAGCAGAGGATATAGAAAGAAAAATAAAAACATATAAGAAAGGTAAATTAAGAACCAAAGAATAAATAAATAAAAAAAAACTCAAATTAAAAATAATAGGTACATAGCATGAACATAAGGACTGACTGAATAATATAAAAAAAATGGTGTGAATAACTACCGACATACTTAGCCACACTTAATCAGAGAATGCTGCCAGATGTGATTATATATTACATTATTGAATTAAATAAAATAAAAATCAAATGTACCAAAATATATAAAAATATATAAAAATGTAAAAATATATAAAAATTAAAACAACTGACTACACAATTATTTGAGGTTATTTTATCATTTATGTTGTTTCAACTTACTTAAACAATTAGGTACTTTGCAATATGTGAAAAGAAAACTTTGTACCCCTTGATGAAAGATGTAAGATGATATCTTATATCTAGCCTTACTCTTGAAACTCGAATCCGATCCCAAATTCAAATTTTCATCAAGAACTTACCTATGTAACTGCCGCCTGCGTACATTCAAATTATCAACTATCATATATTACTAGTTGCATTTAACACATGAGATCCAACTGTGTTAAATGCAACTACGCGTGGGGTCAATTAAAGCTTCCATTTTCCTCCGTGGTATGTGTGTATTGCAGTGCGCACGGCGTTCTGCGCACCCGGGGCTATCACGATTTCCCGCTCAACATGGCCGACTGTCTAGTAATAATAAGAATATACACCACCCCTTCTTATTATTGCAACTGGTAACATCTGAATACACCGATAACTTTCAAAACACAATATTTGCAATTTTTCGTACGTTTACGCAGATATTATGCTGGAAGAATTTGATAATTGCTGCCTTACTCTTGATTATCAAATCAATTTAACTTCCATTATTATTGAGAATAAAGCAGAAAGTAGATATGTTCTAAGGGTAGATTGAAATTAGGTTTTGTAAAATCTGCAAGATATTGTGAAAATTGCATAAGTAGGTAGTATATTATTTTTTATACGTAGATTCCTTCGGCTTAAGTTGATAATAGCGTAAATACTGTTTAAATAATAAAAGTCTTACTAATAAACGTGTTGTAAAAGTTAAACGATCGTTAAACACCCGTGTAGGCAAAACGTTACTAATTAACGCTGTGTTACTAATTAATCAGTTGGTTAATGGCTTTGTATCTCTCATACAAATTTTACACAACGCTTGCACGCCTGTCCAAGGTAGTTTAGCGGTTTTTAAGAGATCTGTCATCTATCACAAATCACATTTGTTTTTGATCTGCATGTTTATATTGTTCTATCTTGGAATGATATGACGAAAAATCTTTATAAATTATTTTACTCTCGATAGTTATGCATTATGTCAAAAATTAGCTCATTTATAATATCTACAACGGTTTTCGCATGGGTATTCGTATGATTAAATAATTCGTTATATTTTCCATACTCATATTTTAAAATGTGAAAAACAAATGTGAAGGCATAGTTGGCAAACGTTGCGCAAGCGCATAAAGTGATCACGTAAACCAGCCGATGACAGGCGTAAGCCATGTAGGTGCCTTGAGTTCCTGGTTCTCCTATAATATTCCGACTTTCATTATCATTTGACTCCCGACAGGGAAAAAATTCAATGTTTGCGTATACATCTAAAGTAATAAAGCAATCAAAATGTTAGTGTTTGTGTGTGTGTGTGTGTGTGTGTATGTGTGTGTGTGTGTGTGTGTGTTTGTCTCACGCCTTCTGAAAAACCAAGAGCATCTAAAAATCTAATTTATGTGCGAACGTGTACCAGTATACCTGATGCAGTGTCACGCTAAAAATTATGCGATAAAAATGCTGAATTTTAAAAATATTTCAATAATTATTTTTCTCATACAAAATTTTCCAAGTCATATCTGTCAAAAAAGTGTACATTTTGCACGCAAATATCTGTTAGTTTAAAAGTTAGAAGTACGTATTTACACGAAAAAAATTTACTTTCAAGTATAACTTAGCGTTTAAGTGAAAAACATGGTGAATATTTAGTATAATTATAATGTTTAACTTATTTTTAAAGTAAGCGTTTTGTACATAAATGCCGCCATTTTAATATCTTTTCATACAATATTTCATTTTCCCACCGAATGAATATGTTCTTGAAAATAATAAACCTTTGAAATAAATGTAATTATGAAATAATAAAATGAAACACAAGACATTACGGCAAGTTTTAAGACATATATTGTAAAAATGTGTTATTTATTAGTAAAGATATAGGCATAATAAAATTGCATAATTTGTAAATAATATTTGATTTTTCTGACAATTTTCATTTTTATGGCATCGAACAAACCAATGTAGGTACCTACATATTCAAAAAATGTATCCGAACCATTCGATATTACTTACGTGTTCGAATCGTTTCCATGGCTACAGAAAGAATGTGATATTCAAATAAAATTTGTTAGGAATCGAATTTATTTAGAAGGTTGTTGTAGGTAGGTACCTACCTAATACTATTTACTTACAAATCAACAATAATATACCTATACTGATTTCCTATAGGAAAATTATTTTATTTATTTATTTATCAACCGTTTGTCCGATTATAATGAAACTTTGGTGAATTGTCGAGCGTATGCCCAGGATGGTTTTTGGATTTAAACTTTTTTCTTATTCTTCTTCTTCTTCGTGTATTTGGTCGTTTTACCTATAAAGGGGGAGTATCCTGGGAAAAGAAGGTCCGACTGTCCCTCCATCTCTTCACAGGTCTTCCAGGACGGGTTCTGCATATAAACTTTTTTCTTCTTTTTCTTCAACGTGTACTTGGTCATCTTACCTATGAAGATGAACTATCCTGGGAGATGAAGGTCCAATTTTCCTTCCATCTCTTCGCAGGTTTCTGGATTTAAACTTTTTTCTTCTTCTTCTTCAACGTCTATTTGGTCATTTTACCTTTGAAGGTGGACTAACCTGGGAGAAGAATGTCCAATTTTCCTTCCATCTCTTCGCAGGTATCTGGATTTAAATTTATTTCTTCTTCTTCTTCTTCATCGTGTATTTTTGGTCATTTTACCTATGAAGTTGGAGAATCCTGGGAGAAGAAGGTCCAACTGTCCTTCCATCTCTTCGCAGGTATCTGGGTTTAAACTTTTTTCTTCTTCTTCGTGTATTTAGTCATTTTACCTATTAAGTAGAGCATCCTGGGAAAAGAAGGTTCTTTCATCTCTTCGCGGTTCTTCGGGGATGGTTTCTGGATTTAAACTTTTCTTAACCGACTGATGGGACGGGATGTAATGAAGGGAAGGGAGGCACTAAAGGGCCTGAAGGGACGGGAGGTATAAAACTGCCTGAAGGGACGGAAGGTACTGAAGGGCCTGATGGGAAGGGACGTAATGAGGGATTAAAGGGACGGGAGGTACTGAAGGGCCTGAAGCGGCGGGTCCTGGAGTCTAATTCTTTTTCTTCTTAATTTTATGTAGACCTTTAGGGCAGTTTTTATACAAACTATTTCCTATTGTCTAATTCATCTTCTTCTTCTTTTATGTATACATTTGGGTCATTTTTTTATAAAAATTATTTCCTTTAGTCTAATTATTATTCTTCTTCATTTAAGTACGTAGACTTTTGGGAGAGTTTTAATACAAACTATTTCCAATAGTCTTATTCATTTTCTTTTATGTAGACCTTTTGGTCAGTATTTATACAAACTATTTCCAATAGTCTAAATATTCTTCTTCTTCTTTTTTGTAGACTTTTGGGTGAGCTTTTATACAATCTATTTCCAATAGTCTAATTCTTCTATTAGGTATATGTATTTTTACTTATTTGGAATAGTTTTTTATACAAACTATTTCTTATAGTCTTATACTTATTTTTCTCTTTTTTATTTAGTCTTTTGGGTTAGTTTTAAGTCTAATAGTCTATTGTGCAGAAATATTATTAACGATATGCACACTTGATGAAAATACATATGAAATGAATGGGATATGGGATGTGACGATATAACCTGCACTAGAATCTTTTCAATACTTTTGTTTAATTAAATTTAAACCATTTATATCATCCTATTTTGAATAATTTTCAACACCTAATATTTAAAGAATGGGGGTTGTGGCCATTACTGAACTCTTCACAACATTTATATTCAAATTAAAAACTATTTACTATAGTTCAAGTCATCTTCTTCTTCGTTAATGAAGACTTTCAGTCAAATTGAGCAAAAATATAATGCACACTTGATGAAAAAATATAAAAACGAATGGGATGTGACCAATACAAGATCTTTTCAGTACCTACGTTTGTTTAATCAAATTTTAACCACATCCCAACATCCAAAATTACTAAATTTTCAATAGGTACACATTACAATTTGTTTTCGATGATAATATTTAAAAATGGGGGTTGTGGCCAAACCAATCTCTTTACAACGTTGATAAACAGTCATATTTAAAACCATTACGCATAGTCCATGCGAGCAGAAATTGTATAAATATAATACTTCATTCACACTTTATAGCAATATATAAAAAAGAATGGGTTGTGGCCATCACTTGAACATTTTACAATACTTAAACTCAATCAAATTTCAAACCACCTTTCATAGTCTGATATTGCAAAATAATTGGGTGACAATATTATAAAAACGATTGCTTTTTCTTTCACAATTTTACATTCTTGGCCAACGGCGGGACATAAAAGCTAGTATGCAATAAAAAAAAATATTCATGGAGTTTTCACTGGTCCACTAATAAAGCAATGTACGTTGTCTGTTTTATAAATTGTGTAGACTGTATAACTCTCTATCAACCAATAAATAAATATTATTCTATTGAATAATGCATGGAGTTTTCACTGGTCCACTAATAAAGCAATGTACATTGTCTGTTTTATAAATTGTGTAGACTGTATAACTCTCTATCAACCAATAAATAAATATTATTCTATTGAATAATGCATGGAGTTTTCACTGGTCCACTAATAAAGCAATGTACATTGTCTGTTTTATAAATTGTGTAGACTGTATAACTCTCTATCAAAAATAAATAAATAAACTTATATTTTCTAAGATATCAGATTTGTATTGTTGCAAGTGTACGGTTTTGATTGAAGACGGCTATCATTGGACCCTGGGGCAGTCAGGGAGGACCCTCTGCTAAATTAATAAATGAAAATTCTTCTTCTCCGTGTACTTGCCTTACCTACTTATACCTACCTACTACACATCTACTTGTCTTTCTTTGTGTCTGATGAATTCTATATTATCTAATACTATACACTAATTTAATAGCAGATCTATCAGAGGCCAAGGGGGTTAGATATACTCACGACACTTTCTTAATATGTTCTTATCTTGTCTTAATCTGAAAAATGTATAAATCAGTAGGTACTCGATCATAATTTAATGATTATGTTATACTACATTTAATTATATTTTTTTAAAATCAATGTTTCGTATGAAAATATCATAATTTTTTTTATAAATAAACTTAAATAATCAAAACATTTTTAAAGGTTACATATACGCAAACATTGGATTTATTCCCTGTCGTGAGTCAAATGATATTTTTTTGACAAATTATCAACATTCGTCTCTATTGAGATGTTAATAATTAAAATATCATTTAAATCATTAATTAATTTAACCTCCAAATTTCTAAAGTCTGGAGCTGATCTTAATCTTATTTTAGTCAACTTAGTGAATAGTCTTGCAGGAAAATGAGTTCTTTGAAAATATAAAGATATACTATTAAGAGGGTGACTATTGCCAACGTACCTATTTTTCAATTTGAATTTGCGTCATGACTACAAAACGAATCATTTAAAAAAAATAACCTAGTTAGTTTGGATATTAATAAAGAAAAATATAGCTTATTTTTTTAATTATGTTCTGTATATATTCTTGTAGGAAAATAATAAGCATACCGAATATTCTTTTTTAATTGCATATACGCAAACATTGGATTTTTTTCTCTTTCGGGAGTCAAATGATATTTTTATTGGCAAACATTTTTTCAGCATCTCAATAGAGACGAAGTTGTGATATTGTAGAAGAACCAGGAACTAGAGGCAATGACAGGTCGTAAGCCCTGTAGGTGCCTCGAGTTCCTGGTTCGTCAACAATATCCCAACTTCGTCTCTATTGAGATGTTGAAAAAATGTTTGTCAAAAAAAATAAGCATACCCCGATTTTTGACATTTATCTTAAATTTCTAAAAAACTATAAGGTATAGAGCATTAATTTTTTTTTTAAATTAAAGAAGATCAAAATATCTGGAAAAATACGATGTAACGTTGCATTAATGCATCAGGTTAAGTTAATAAACAAAAAAAACTTTAATTTCGCAATGGCGCTGAATGGAAAATAAATGTTTTTAGGTTTATTTACTAAACCTGAAGCATTAATGCAACGTCACATCATATTTTTCTAGATATATTTTTGTCTTCTTTAATTGAAAAATAATATGTTGTTATTAAAAATATACGATAAACGTTGAAAATCGGGGTATGCCATTATTTTTCTACAATAATTTATTTATTTCATTTATTTTATTTATTTATTACCAAAAAAAACATATTACCTATATAAGAAAATTACATTAACAAAAAGAAATTAAAACACTTAACAATATAACTTCCTTCAAAAAGAGATGAACTCGTGCTTTGAAGGGAGTTGTAACTTCACAAACATAATACAAGAAAAAAAAACAAAAAAACAATAATTCAAAATAAAATAAACATAGATAGCAAAAGAATAACTAAAAATAAACTTATTTAACAAAAATAGACATAATGTAACAATGTACAAATATATAAAAAATTCAATTATGAATAACTAAATCAGCATATAATATACAACAATGAACAGTAAAAAAAAATTTTATACACAAACCCTCTTTATATCTTTATAAAATTTCTTTAAATCAACAATATATGCATGTCTCTGCTCAGGCAATATACGTATAGTGGTTTTGTGCGTAAGTCGTCCTTTTTTTCGGGATATTGAGCATTATATTGAATTATTATACAGAACTTTATCAAAAAGTAAAGATATATTTTTCTTTATTAATACCCAAACTATCTAAATTATTTTTTTCAAAACGATTTCATTAGAAATAATGATGGTATATTATCAAATTGAAAAATAAGTACGTTGGCAGCAGTCCCCCCTTGACATCTCGTTTTTCTATTTGAAATAAGCAAATTCTATACATTTCACTTTTGCTATAAAATTTACTTTCGTGTAACTACAATCATTATCACAACAACGTCAGTTACAGAATACGTAATTAAGTTCAAATGACCTTAATTCTAAAATTTTAGAACGTTCCTATTTTAGTTCAAAAAATTACATAATTGGACGTATTCTCTCCTATAAATTGAATTTACATATATCCAAAGTTTTATTTCATTACAAGTAGGTAATTTGATGATATCGTATTACTTCATCTCATAGTATTACGTCATTTCTTTAAAAATTGAAATATAAATTGATCTATATTATTTATTTTTTGAAATATGATATTTAAATATTTACTCAACCTTTTAATTCATATATCTACAATAATTACAGTAATCGAATCAATAAACTGAATCAATCGACCTTCTAATACGACGTGGTCAATTATAATTTTACAAATTGTTAAGGATCCCAGAAACTACAGGTGTGGGAAAAATTGTTAAGATTCTTTGTTAATAATAATATAATTAGTTCACGGTAGCGCCGACAGACGGTGTTCGTAGCAACACTGTAGTATGCATACTGCCTACATATATAATAAAATAAACAACATGATTCCCTCAAATCTAACACATTATGGAGGTAGAAGATAGTGAAAAGATAAGAATACACGACAGAGACTTACATTGGAGACATAGGTCTTTAGTCAAATCTTTGTGCAATTTACGCTTTGCTAACCAAACGTGTGATTCTATATATAGATGTATAGTAATATGTTACATCAAGAACATAGGTCCGAATGCAGAGTCCGACCTAAATACTAAATTTTAAATACTAACCATGTTTTCATTGCACAGTAGCTCACTTAAGTTAGAAGATCACGTGGCTTCCTAACTGGAGGATGCTACGAAGTTTTTATATGAGAAATGCATTGCAGAGACATACTCACATACCTAAATACTTAGCGCATGCGCGTCGTGGTAAACTAACATTTGCGAAGTGTCAAAAAATTAGGTTGATCGCGATGAATCTTACGATTGGTTTTTAATACATAAATGCGAGATGTTTTCGATGGATGATGATTTTAACTACTTCGTCAAATATGTATTTGGAAATATTGTCAAATCAAATACCAGAGTATACAGCGTACACAATAATTTAAAATTCTACGCCATCGACCATAAGTTTGGCGTAGTATTTAGTTAGTGATGTCTCTGCAACGCAATTGCTAATTTAAGAATACTAAATACTTCAGTGAAGTTAGGAGTTGCATTCGAGTCATAATGTTCATTATTCTTCTTCTTTGGCTGGTCCTCTTCCTAGTTCATCTGGGGTCAGCTCTCCTGGTACGCAGTCTCCACGTCTTTCTGTCCTGTGTCATCTCACTGGTCAGCTGGTCCTTCCTCAGCTCTCTCTCAATACTCGTCCACCAGGTGGCCTGTGGACGGCCTCTAACTCTGGATGGTGTGGGAATATTTAGGGCCACCCGACCACTTGATCGTCTCCCCTTCTATTTACATGCCCATACCATCGGAGTCTGGTTTCTTTAATTTTCTCCAGGATGGACGAGACCCCAAAGCTACAAAGCTACTAAAAACTGCATTTTCATTTCAAAACTATATTTATTTTATTACAAAAAATATTTTACACAAGAAAATTACATTAACAAAATAGTAATTCAAACACTTACAATTAAAACTTCCGTCAAAAAGAGATGAACTCGTGTTTTGAGGGATTGCAACTCCCTTCAAGGAGTTTACATACCTTACATACCGTATTTTATGAAAAAAGCAAAATTACAATATGTAACATATGATAGTAAAAAATAATCATTGCGTCTAAAATCTAGACAAATATTTAAATTCAGTGGTAATGATTATTATTTGTATCATTAAAGCGCGAAAAGGTGTCCTATTAAAAAGTCTTTTGACATTCCCTAGAGATCTATGTCTCTACAGCCCCGTATCATCACCGTGTAAACTGCACCCATTAGGTTGTAATGTGTAATTTAATAAAATTGAGGTAGAAAGATATACATGTACGTGACCATTCAACGTGTAACACTACCAACTATGTATATTAGGCAAATATTTATTTATATGAATAAAGATATCCGGCAGATATTTATATCGTTTTATATTTATTAATCTTTTTATACATAATGTAAACAAACAAATTGTTCCGTGGCGGGCTTATTAACATAAGGCAATTTCTTCCAACCATCAAAGGCAGCATAATATTAACAACAGCAATAAGATTAACGTAGTACACACACACGAGAATCATTCGTGTTCAAAGGATATAATTATTAATAAAAGGAAATAATTCAAAGGATATAATTCGTGTGCTGTGACGTAATCCTGGCTGTTAGTGTTGTTTCTTAAATACAGATTTTTTTTATTAAAAACGTTGTCTATCACCTTCCCATTTTAATGTATTTATTTAATCATAATATTATAAAGAAAATATAAATATTAAAGATAACTGCTTCACAGGACAGAGTCTGTTCTGAAGTAACTACCTGTATAGCAGTAGCGGAATTGCTTATATAAGCCGAAAATCTTGGCTTGCCTATGAATATTAAGTTAAGAAATTCAAAGCCTAATATTTTGTTGTCTGTTTTATTGAAACCATACTACAGGATTAAAAATTGAACCGTATGTAGATACGATGCTCGACAGGGTCATAAATATAAACCGTGGGTTCATTGATATAGTTAGACAACTCGAATTTCCAAGTCATAGATAACTAGTCATTACAAGTACATACACTGCAACAATGGTACGCGCTATAATAAATATTTACCATTTTAATCTTTTAAAAAATAATTTAATAATATTAA
This sequence comes from Molanna angustata, assembly GCA_963576475.1. Taxonomy (NCBI): domain Eukaryota; kingdom Metazoa; phylum Arthropoda; class Insecta; order Trichoptera; family Molannidae; genus Molanna; species Molanna angustata. The sequence continues at coordinate 28,890,693 of OY754979.1, forward strand.
ATTAAATTTATACATGTGGCTTCTTGATTTCTTACCGATGTTATTCGACATTATACTATGTTTTATTACACTATCCTTCTAAAAGTAATGACATCATTTGTGTAGGCAAAAATTTTAATTGTCATTTTCTCATATCATTATATTTTGAGTTGTCTGATTATAACATTGAACCCATTTCAAAATATTTTCATGGCCACTCAAATGAACAACGATGCTAAAAAAAAAAAATTTTTCGACATTTCCCATTTTTCTTTCACGGTTTGCCAAGGCCGAAGGTTCTAGGCACGCCCCTGCTGTATATTTTCCATTTAATTAATTTAAATATGCTCAAAATACAAATTATTGAGAAAAAATTAAAATAAAATAAAATGAAAGCGAAAATAAAAATCGCAACAACAGAAAAGTTTAATAAAAAAAATAACCACTAAAAACACAATATACATAGATTAGAAAGACATTAGTTAGATTATTATTTCTGAAACATTTATTTCATTTTGATGTCTACCTACTTCAAGTAACCATTTTGTACCTGCCCCCCTAGACAACGTGTCATTTAGCTCAAGAAAAGATATCTCAATGTATGGAAGTGACATTTGCCAGTCACGTGACAACTGTCACTTCCATACATTGAGTTATCTTTTCTTGTTTCTTTTCTCACGTGACGTGACAACTGTCACTTCCATACATTGAGTTATATTTTCTTGTTTCTTTTCTTGAGCTAAATGACACGCCTTTTCTAACCCTTAAAGTGCCGATGGCAGTTTGTTATACATTCGTGGTACAATAAATGTTAAAAATCTTTATCCAAATTTGGTATTCATTTTCGGAACACGATTGCTACTCGATGTTTTGCTCCTTGTGTCCTTTATATTTAGATTCGTGATTCGTTTTTGAAAAACTAACACGTGATTGATCTAGTGTACAGTTGTCATAAATCCATAACTTTTAAAGATGAAAAATGTTTGTGTAAATGTTCCATTTAAAAATAAAAATAAATTAAAAACGAGATTGAAATCATAGTTTGGAGCGTATTTGGAGCGGACATCCGGATGGGCAGAGCGTAAATTTGTGTAGGTATTTTTGCTTGGTCGTTATTTGTGCAAATCGTCTACGCCTTTGACCTTGGGCATACGGGATGTACACAAATATGCACATTTATTACATTCTAATGTATGAAACTGGAACAAATATTGTATATCACCAAAGCTGTGACATACAATATTTTTGAAGTTTGGTCAGGGTGATGGCATAACTGACATGAGGAAGAGTTTACAAGGTGGAATCTATGAAGGTACCTATTAAAGCTGCCGTGTCCTGTAATAAACTGAGATGTCCTGAAATCTGGGACGGCCCAAGAATGACGAAGTCTAGTCCTAAACTTCAGAGCACATCCTCTGGGAATGCTCTCACCCAAATGTGTCCTACAACAGAACGGAGCTCCTCGCTGCTGTCCGTGGGCCTCTTCAAGGTCCCATTGGGCATGCGGATTTTGTGATCTCGAAGAACAATTTCAAAACCTTCAAGAAGTTCTCTAAGAAGAACTTTACAGCCTTCAAATTGTTTTTCCATGGCTATAGTGCCCTTCTATCTGCTGAATAAAACGAGTGGGTTGTGGCCAACGCTAAACTCCTCACTAACAAATCATTCTATAAAGTATTCAAATTTTGTATGGAAAATTTCCAACATTTTCATGAAATGAGTTGTTAAATTATTTTTTATTTAAATATTTTATTATCTAAACTTGATAACTCTTCAATGCCATTTTATGAAAGTGATGTGCCTTTTTACCAATTTGAAAATAAAAATTTCAAATTTTAAGTTTCCTGAGTTTGGGGTCACTTTGAAATATTTGACAGTTAAAAAACTTGAGAAGCACTATTCATATATCGTTCAAAATCTAATGGGGTCTAAGCGAGTATTAGATATACATATTTGCAAAATTTGAATAAAATCGAATGAGTACTTTAGTCTATAATTGATAAAGTAAAAATAAACACGCCGTACATAGCACACACACACACAGATACATTGTGATGAAACTTTCAGAATACAATCTCAGCATGATACTAGTTGATAATATGTAATAAAAAAAATAGCCTTAAAAATTGCGAAATCACAACTCCCCACTATATCCCGTAGGGTTAGTGAGGAGAAAAAATGAAATTCCAGAGTGTCCTTGGTCAACTCTCTGATGGCCAGTTTTACAGTCACAGGCTTGAAGTACTCTCGCGACAACCCATGTCTGTGAATATTATCTTCACCGACGTTGATTGTTATTTTTTGCACAATTGTGCCGAGACCACGAGTCTATAGAGGAGCTTCTAGAGCTACTCTTCGTGCCATGAATTCTTTGTCATTCTTACTAGCCGGCCGTTTTCAGTCCCCACATGCGGAGCGGGTGGAGGTGGGCGTAGCATACAATATTTTTTTTTCGTAAAATGTAAAATTAAAAATTAGTTTTAAAAAAATAAAATTTTTAAATATATTAAATTTTCATAATTTATCGCAATAAAAATCTACTTCATAAGATTAAAGTTTATTAATTATTTACAATAAAAAAAATAAAAAGGGTGGGTAATATTAAAACTTATTTTACAAGAAAAGTACTTATCAAATTCAAATTTCAAAAAACTCACGCAATAGAATAAAGATTTAAAAATAAACTGTTTTTTGTTTCAAAGACGTATATTTTGAGGGTTCCAGGGACAAGATATTCAAAATATATTATTTCTCGGGCGACTAACAGGTGCTATGTCAAATGTTAATTTAACACGCACCCAATTACAAGTAGTCACATTCTGAAGACCCAGACTAAAAACACAATTAAAACTGTGTCTCCAACGGGAATCGAACCCGGGACTCTTGGCTCAGCAGTCAGATATAGCCTACTGAGTCGCGAAGACCGACGATTATCATTTCAATCTATCAATGTGTGCATGTAAATTACATATGTGTGTATTTCGATTTTATCGCAACCGTGCACGACATTATTGTATGTGTGGATATTTTGATGTATAAAGGTATAAACTGTAGATTTTTTTTTTATATTTCTTATGTGAATATTAAAAGGTCGGTCTCTGACTAACGAGAAACATTTGTCTGTTGAGGAGACCTATTATCTTCCTCTAAGTTCATAATCTTCAATTATGAGCCCTTCAAATTCACCTTTAGGTACTATCGAACGCCTTTATTAGCGTACTTCATAAAAGAAAAAACATAGGATTGACCAGTCCTTTTTTGCAAAGCTAACAACTCTAGTGACTGAAAACATGATATATTAAATACGCCTAATGCACTATGAATTTACGTATTAGTAAAGGTAACAATCGCGTGCGTTAAAAGGGGTTTATATGTTATTTGAATTATCGAGAACCCAGGATTTATTATTTTTTTTCATTTTAAGAACAAACCTAACTTGAAATGAAAAAAAAATTACAGTTCATTCATTTTAATTTTATTTATTTATTAATTTAACTTTTTGTACACAATATAAACAAATATAATGCACATTGGCGGGCTTATTGCCATTAGGCAATTTCTTCCAATCAACCAGCCCCCCTAGACAACGTGTCATTTAGCTCTAGAAAAGAAATAAGAAAAGATAAGTCAATGTATGGAAGTGACATTTGTCACGTGACTGGCAACTGTCACTTTCATACATTGAGTTATCTTTTCTTGTTTCTTTTATTGAACTAAATGACACGTTGTTTGGAGGGGCAGATAGCTGTAAAAGAACAAAGAAAATATAGGTAGGTACATAACACCAAGATAAAAAAATATTTTTTTAAGATTGTTTTTTAAGATTGTTTTGATCTTTTAGCTCTCTAATGGAAGTGGGGCAGGCCATTGTAAAATAATATTCCCCTATATGACAGTAATTTTTGTGCTATTATTAGGGTTACCTACACCTATTACGGGGTTATCAGTTATAAAAAAAAAACAACGGGGGAGTTCTCACGAATTTTTTAGTTTTTTGACAATTTTTTAACATCTCAATAGAGACGAAGTTGTAATATTATAAAAGAACCAGGAACTCAAGGCACATACAGTGCTTACGACCTATCGTTTCACATATACAATGTTTGCGTATATGCAATATTAAAAAATATTCGATATTTTTCGTAATTTTACGACTCCATTCTATGGCAATAGAAATTTACGTAGAATGATCGAAATCACAATCAAAATAATATTTTCACAAAATAACAAAATATTCCCTCTTATTGACCGTGTAATGTAGATAATAGACAATAACTATTTTTACTATATTATGGGGTGAAAAGACTTTATATAAGTTGACAGCTATCGATGTAGGAAAGATCCATTTTTACTCCTCACTAACCCAAGGGGATATAGTGGGGAGTTATGATTTCGCAATTTTTAAGGGTATTTTTTTTTGCAGATTATCAACTAGTATCATGCTGAGATTGTATTCTCAAAGTTTCATCACAATGTATCTGTGTGTGTGTGCTATGTACGGCGTGTTCATTTTACTTTATCGATTATAGACTAAAGTACTCATTCGATTCTATTCAAATTTTGCACATATATATATATATATATATATATATATATATATATATATATATATATATATATATATATATATATATATATATATATATATATATATATATATATATATATATATATATATATATATATATATATATATATATATATATATATATATATATATATATATATATATATATATATATATATATATATATATATATATATATATATATATATATATATATATATATATATATATATATATATATATATATATATATATATATATATATATATATATATATATATATATATATATATATATATATATATATATATATATATATATATATATATATATATATATATATATATATATATATATATATATATATATATATATATATATATATATATATATATATATATATATATATATATATATATATATATATATATATATATATATATATATATATATATATATATATATATATATATATATATCTAATACTCGATTAGATCCTATTAGATTTTGAACGATATATGAATAGTGCTTCTCAATTTTTTTAACTGTCAAATATTTCAAAGTGACCCCAAGCTCAGGAAACTTAAAATATGAAATTTTTATTTTCAAATTCGTAAAAAGGCACATTACTTTTATAAAATTGCATTGAAGAGTTATCAAGTTTTCATAATAAAATATTTAAATAAAAATAATTTAACAAACTCATTTCATGAAAATGTTGGAAATTTTCCATACAAAAATTGAATACTTTATAGAATGACTTGTTAGTGAGGAGTTTAGTGTTGGCCACAACCCACTCGTTTTAATATACGTTTTATTTATTTTTTAATTCAAAACTCTTGCACACTAATAAAGGTTCATAATATATATATATATATATATATATATATATATATATATATATATATATATATATATATATATATATATATATATATATATATATATATATATATATATATATATATATATATATATATATATATATATATATATATATATATATATATATATATATATATATATATATATATATATATATATATATATATATATATATATATATATATATATATATATATATATATATATATATATATATATATATATATATATATATATATATATATATATATATATATATATATATATATATATATATATATATATATATATATATATATATATATATATCTAATACTCGATTAGATCCTATTAGATTTTGAACGATATATGAATAGTGCTTCTCAATTTTTTTAACTGTCAAATATTTCAAAGTGACCCCAAGCTCAGGAAACTTAAAATATGAAATTTTTATTTTCAAATTCGTAAAAAGGCACATTACTTTTATAAAATTGCATTGAAGAGTTATCAAGTTTTCATAATAAAATATTTAAATAAAAATAATTTAACAAACTCATTTCATGAAAATGTTGGAAATTTTCCATACAAAAATTGAATACTTTATAGAATGACTTGTTAGTGAGGAGTTTAGTGTTGGCCACAACCCACTCGTTTTAATATACGTTTTATTTATTTTTTAATTCAAAACTCTTGCACACTAATAAAGGTTCATAATATATATTTTGGTGCAGTCCCGAGTGATTCCCGATTTGGTACAATTCTCACACGGGTTAGTTTAGGATAGATGCAACATAACATAGGGTCAAACTTGACCTCACAAGGACCCAAAACATCGTGCCTTTTTACAGGTACCGACCTACATACCTATAAACGACTAACTCTTCACTATAAACGATACTCGCGTGAAGCTATACCAACAAAATACAATAATCCTTGTTGGGCCGACAACGCACGCAAAGTGCGATGCCGCTACACATATTAAAATGAGTAGATCCACTGACTGACTGTCTGTGACTACACAACATATATACTGACACACATATTTGGCAACATTGTAACTCCGCCCCATAGATTTTTATTATAATATAGGTACTAGATGTAGCAAAAACTGCAAAAATAGAGTCATGGAATATCGCGTGTTTGACGTTTTGGTTAGCAACATATTTCAGTTTTCCTCAAATTTCAACAAATCCTAGATAACTGTTCTCTAAACCTTAGTAATTAAAATGTTTTTTAGACAAATAAATCCGAAAACAATTACATTAGTCGTTATTCTCTATAGAAAAACGATGTGGTCTGGAACCAAAACGTCAAAAATCCCCCGGAAAAATAACTCACTTCGATTCATACAAAATTTGCAAACTACGACATCTAGTATATTATATGAAAACCTATGATACTCACATATTTGGCAACATTGTAACTCCACTCCATAGATTTTTACTATAATATACTAGATGTAGTACTGCGTGCAAAACGCTGCATATATTGTAGTGTAGGATGATTTTTGTTCAATTCAGTTAGTATCATTTTAGACCTTGATAATGCCGAGCTACCTCAGCGAAAGCGTTGGGTCATTATAATAGAATTTTTCTGGAAAAATACTTTGGTATATGTTCAATAATTTTAAAAAAATGTATAGCTTTGCAGCCAATAGAACACATTTCTCCCTGGTGCCAGTGTTCAAATTCCGTGGCGTCCATTGAAAGACTTGCATTTTTTACTGCTATGCATTTTTTACTGTTGCTCACTTAGCGTTCTGCAAAGGGGCCCTTTACAGTCCCCATATGCAGAGCGGGTGCTGGTGGAAGTAGCGAATTAACAATAACAAGTCTCTTAAAAAACTACCGAAAGTGTGATTGAAAAAATATTATTTTGGAACACATATTATATATATTTCGCACATCTATAACTTCATATAAGTTCGTCTCTTTCACAGTCATTTGGTGTGAGAGATACCTAATTACAATGTAAACGGGAGTAAAGGAGAAAATACGTAAGTAGTGTGTTTAAAAAATATTGTAGTTTTATCTCTTTTTCACTAATGTATTTCGTCATTTCGTGCTCTTTCTTGGTGATATTGTAAGAATTCATTAAACTGTGCCATTTTGGACGCAAACAGACTGATAATAATGATAATATTAAGAGATATGTTTCTTCCGTGGTTTGAAAACGAAAATAACATCGATTAAGAATAGTTTTTTTCGTTATATTTATCAGCTACAACACTATGCAGTTAGGTATACGACATTGCTTTGGCACGGGGTGAGAAACGAATAGATATTAGGGTTGCGTGGAACATAGACAATAGACTTACCCATAGATAATTAGGCAATTCATCAGATCCTTGTGTCAAATATCTATGATTTATCATATTCCCTCGCTTAGGCTCTGATTGAAAATATAATTATCGACCCAAATTGATTTATTGCGAGATTGTATTTTTAAATAATTCCGAGATTTGAACAAAAAAAAAACAAATTGTTATTACTTTATTATACATGATTGCCTTTATGTATTTAAAACAATGATAAGTTTTTGGGTTCTTTTTCGCATTTTATTATTGACAATTATTATTTTTTTTTGACAAACTTTTCAACATGATGCTTCCCCCCACTCCCTTTCCTACCTCTCTCCTTTCCAATCCTGTTTCCATAATTGTTAATAAATGTGTATGTACTTAATATACTTTTGAATACTTACTATAATTGGCAACATAAAAATTATCTCTATATATTTGTATAAAACTTTGTTGTATTGCTGTTGTATTCTATAAAATAAAATAAAAATAAAACATCTCAATAGAGACGAAGTTGGAATATTATAGAAGAACCAGGAACTTAAGGCACCTACAGGGCTTACTATTTGTCATCGGCTGGTTTACGTGATCACTTTATGCGCTTGCGCAACGTTCACCAATTATGCCTACTTTTTGAGTTCCCTTATCAATGTAAATTTTTGAAAGTTCTACAATTTGAACAATGAGTACGAGAGTATGAGAAGACAATTTATTATTAAACTAGCCAAATACAATTATTAGATCAGAAGAAGGACGCAATGATTGAGCAAGATATATTGATCAATCTAAAATCTAAAAGAACCCTCACTAAAACTACAAAGAACAAACTTATTATACTATGTTGTATGCTCTAATATTAGTTGAAATAATACTTATAAAAAATATACATATTAGAAACATGCGAATACTCTCCATTCGTTCTTCAAATCCTTTTGATATCATATCAAAAATCTTCCTTATCCTAGAATCCCCATACCTACTACAATAATGTTTTTCTTTTAATTTTTTTTTTCAAATAATCAAACCACAGATTTACAACCAAAAAATTTTTGATTTTACAGTTTCGTATTTTACGATCGATCATGACGTTTGCCGTGGAAACGCGAGCAGACACTATTACACGAACAAGGGGCTCATAAGTACAACGGAAATGAAGGTTCTAAGGTCAATCACGGGAAAAACTCTCCGAGATAGTGTTCGCAATGTAGGAATAAAAAAAAACATGTGGATTAGAAGACATCGTTCGGTGGAGTAGATCCAGAAGAAGACATTGGAGTGACCACGTAGCCAGGATGGACAGTGATAGACTTGCGTGTATATGTAGTAGCAAATGAAATCCCCTCTGGTCGCCGTCTACCCGGAAAACCATGCACAAGAGATGGAAGGATAGTTGGACTTCATCATTTCAGGAGGCATAAGTTTTTGAATTACAGACCAACAGATCTTCTAAGCGAAGAAGAAGCATTTTGCATACCAATTCAAGATTTATATAAATATGTATAAAATTTGTTAATTTTGTCGACGGATAATTCTTGGTGAAAATCCATTATACTAGGTATAAATGAAAACGCTAATTTGGCTAAGTTTCACTATTTAATTTAAAACTGGCACTGACCGGTATCGATCTGTTGAAGACCATCGTCGCGTCGTTGACATTGGCACTCTGACGATGGTCTTCAACAGATCGATACCGGTCGGTGCCAATTTTAAATGAAATAATAATGAAACATAAACAAATTAGTTTTTTCATTTATACCTATGTATAAAATTGTTAAATTACTACAATCAAGAATTAAAACAATATGTTACATTATATTGATAATAATTACTAACGATATATTAAATTATAAATATGTATATTGCAGGATATATCTTGATATATTATTTTAAAATTCTTCTTCTACGTGCCATATAAGTTCTCCCTGACTTTGGCGATCACCGCCGTACGGAACAATTCCCTGATGTTTCTGATGCCGGTCCACTCACGAATTTTGCGGAGCCATGACATCTGACATCTTCCTATTCTGAGGCGTCTCTCTATTGCAGCTCTTCATAATGAGCTGTTTTAAATTTAAGTATTTTATAATGGAAACCTATATATTAATGATCTCTCATTATTATTGTTAATATAAACGTGCTGCCTATGTGGAATTGAAAAAAATACATATAACTATTTTTTTATACCTATGTATTAATTTATGTACTTTGTGTATTTAATTAGTGATGAGTAAAAGTCTTGCAAGTCTCGCAAGACTTACTCATCACAATTTATTAAAAAGATTGAATTTATTGTAAAACTAAGACTAACCACTCGCTGACATTTAAAAAAGAGAAAGTTAACACAAAACTCTCCGCTACATACTACAAAGTGAACATTTTTTTTCTTCTTGAAAGGTCGACGCAAGACTTACTCATCACAATTTATTAAAAAGATTGAATTTATTGTAAAACTAAGACTAACCACTCGCTGACATTTAAAAAAGAGAAAGTTAACACAAAACTCTCCACTACATACTACAAAGTGTACATTTTTTTTTTCTTCTTGAAAGGTCGACGCAAGACTTACTCATCACAATTTATTAAAAAGATTGAATTTATTGTAAAACTAAGACTAACCACTCGCTGACATTTAAAAAAGAGAAAGTTAACACAAAACTCTCCACTACATACTACAAAGTGTACATTTTTTTTCTTCTTGAAAGGTCGACAATCCCTGAATGCATTTTTATGAATTAAGTTCCTATATTTCTATTGCAAACATAGAAAAACTAAATTTGCCAGAACGTGAGAGTATTTTTGATTTTTTTGACAGATCAAACCATACAGAAGAAATGGTAATTTCACACATAATATTATGATTCAATATAAACTTATATTTTGGGCTGCAGAGAGGTCACAAAAGGGATACGGCACACCATATATGCAATAGGTACATGAAAAAAACATCACTACGAAACTCAAAGTGAGCGTTATCTGCATGATACCCGTTGAGAAATTGATGTAAAAAAATACGCTTAAAAATGAAAAATCATGACTTTCCACTATTCCATAGTAGTGGAGAGTAAGATACAAGGAAAAATATAATTAAAAACAATATATTATATAACTGTTGAAAATATAGGTAGGTATTTGACTTTGAAAATTTATAATAAGTAGGTACCTATTATTTAAAATTTGTTCCACGATTTGACCATATGTCCATCTTGTATTTCCGTGTTGTTAAAAATGTTACTAAATATCACTATAATAAATTACATTATTTTTGAAATTTGTTTGCCGTTTGAAATATCAACATTAATTTCATATATAGCTCCAACGATACATGCTTCGTTTTGCCACCATAAATTCGTCACACAAAAAACACGAATTCGCTGGGGTTCTCGCATTTTGCGTAATCGATTAAAATATTATTATCTCAAAAATAACTTTGTTGCATTCCACGGCCTGCTCGATTAATAAATTCGCCGGTCATTTGTCAAATGTCAAACGTGAAATAGTACCGCCATTTTTTCCCGCCGCGTTCGATCGTACCAATACGACAGACAGAAACGGCAGCTTTATGGCTGCTAAATTACTTTTTTCGCCGGCCGGCTCCTAATGCGAACCAACGTGTTGTTTAATGTTTAGCGGTAGCATTTTTCGTATTTTTTTAAAGGTGGGTCACATAAATCGCCACTCTGTTAATTAGAAATTATAACCGAGACAAAATTATATTAATGGGGAACGGTTGTTTCGTCATAACTCGAAATGAAATGCGCGCGATATTTATTTCCTAATCTGAATCGAAATACTTATGTAATATCAAAAAAAGGTTCCAATTAATAAAAATATCAAATAAGTGAGTACCTAAAGGTCGGATTTTAACGATTGATACAACTTCTATAATTATAAATTATGGAGTACCTACCTACTGCTATAATTAATTATCATTATTGTAGTAGAAAAATCACATTTTATTTTTTACATGACAATTAATTTTGATGATAAAACGTACGTTCATTATTTTCTTTCTAGTGGAGCAAAACTCTACATTTTTTATTTACATATTTATTTAATTATCTCTACAAAATAATAATAAAAGTTAATATAACAAAATTTGAATAGAAAAGAAACAAAAATTAACAAAATACAAATGAAAAAAATCAGCTCAGAATTATAATAAACCATGCCGCAGTTAACCATAGTTCGGTACCTGTGGTGATAACTGCAACAATAATCCTATATGTAATCCCAACTGTAGGCTCACTATGTAACTCTATATGGAAATCAATAAATAGCAACATCATACAATAACGAGTGGGTTGTGGCCAACGCTAAACCTTTCACTAACAAGTCATTCTATAAAGTATTCAAATTTTGTATGGAAAATATTCATGAAATGAGTTTGTTAAATTATTTTTTATTTCAATATTTTATTATGAAAACTTGATAACTCTCCAATGCCATTCTATGAAAGTGGTGTGCCTTTTTATCAATTTGAAAATAAAAATTTCAAATTTTAATTTTCCTGTGCTTGGGGTCACTTTGAAATATTTGACAGTTAAAAAAATAGAGAAGCACTATTCATATATCCTTCAAAATCTAATGGGGTCTAAGCGAGTATTGTATATATGCATATTTGCAAAATTTTAAAAGAATCGAATGAGTACCTACTTAAGTCTATAATAAAGTAAAATAAATACGCCGTACATAGCACATAGCACACACACAGGATAGGTACATTGTGATGAAACTTTCAGAATACAATCTCAGCATGATACTAGTTGATAATCTGCAATAAAAAAATAGCCTTAAAAATTGCGAAATCATAACTCTCCACTATATCTCCCTGGGTTAGTGAGGAGAAAAAAATATATAGTGATCATGCATTATTGTATCACATATACACTATTAAAAACATCAAGCATATTTACGAAATTAGAAGCAACATGAAAGTGAACCATTTTTTCTAAATTTTGAAATATTTTTCACAGACTTGATAGAAATAGGGAGAACATTAAACATAACAGGTGCTATGTATGGAAAAATAATTTCTCAGACCGTGTTCATTCTGTCTGGCCAGAATTAGTCAATATGCTTTGTTGTGATCTATATAGTAGATGTACCAATATTTATTACCAATATCAAGATGTTTAGTTATAGTTTTTAGAACCCCGAGCAATGCATCACAAGTACTTTTTCCCTCACGAAAACCATATTGATCAACAGATAAAAAAAGATTTTTTTCAAGTGTGTCTTAATCTGTGTAAGTATCTATCTTTTTTGAGATACTTAAAGCTTTATAAGTATCTCAAAAAAAACAATAATATACTATGTCACAAAGCATTCTTCTCTCTGTTACCGGTGTTCAGGTCTAGAAGTGTCCATAGAAAGACAAAAGTAACCCTATATAAAACAATCATCAGGACTGTTTTATCATATGGGTGTGAGGCTTGGACACTGACAATAAGGTCTGCGGAGATGCTGGACATCTTTGAGAGAAGAGTGCTGCGTAAAATCCTGGGACCCGTGAATGATGGACAAACATGGAGAATTAGATACAACGATGAGTTGTACAGCATTTACAAAGCACCCTAACTGTCTGAACATATAAACTATAAGCAGGCTAAGATGGGCCGGGCATGTTCAGAGAATGCCATCATCACGGGTACCAAAAAGAGTCTTAGAGGGGCACCCAGGTGGCAAAAGAAAGGTCGGGACACCGAGGCTGCGATGGGAAGATGATATTGGGAGGGACGCATCCCAGCTTCTGAATGTGCCAAACTGGAGGGTCGCAGCAGGTGACAGGAGAGGTTGGAGGAGGAAGTTGCTGGAGGCCAAGGCTCGATATGGGCTGTAGAGCCATTGAAGAAGAAGACTATGTCACAATTGTCTGCAGTCGGGTACTAGGAAGGTACTTGTGAGTTGTGACAATAACCTTCATGTAACCAACACACACAATTAATATGATAAAAAATAGTGTTACCTATTTTTTATTTATTTTGATTATTTGACAACGTGACTTGCACAAAACGTGTCAATAATCAAAATATCAGAGGAAATTGAAAAAAAACAAGTATTTTGTTTTTAATTAAATTACCAACCTATTAACTATACCTAAATATCGAGTCGACTTTGTGAGAAAGAGTTCAAAAATGGCCTCTCCTAATCCATAGTTTAACGTCTAACTTGTTATTAAACTTAATATTCAAAACGACACGAGAATGGTTATTTGAGAGAATGCGAGAATAAGATGCCCCTTTTGTTTTCGCAGAAACCTGGAAAATTAATAGGTGGTGTTGCCAGCGAGACAGAGTATAAATCCCGAAATTCCTCGACGTTTTTCCCATAAGAAATATATTTCGGTTGTCTATAATCATATGGGTATAAGTATTCACGACTCGACTCATCTGTAATGCCATAATATTTTTATTATTAGTTCGTTATAAAGGCGACTCACTAATGTTGACACGCAACTTTAGACATCATGAGAAAATCAAAAGGGATTAGATTATTATATATAGGTAGGTAGAGTTGTATCGGATGCATACCAATTCACACACTGTCATGCGAAACGTATGTAATTTTTAATTTAAATAAAAACGCCACGTTTTTTACTCTTCACACTATGGAATAGTGGAGAGTCATGATTTCACAATTTTTAAGCGTATTTTATAGGTACATCAATTTCTCAACGGGTATCATGTAGAGAGTGCACTCTGTGAGTTTCGTCGTGATGTGTTTGTATATGTATGTACGAATTATCCTTTTGGCGTCCTCTCTACAGCCCAAACTATAAGTCCGATCGACTTCATATTAACATCATATGTGTAAAGTGCATAAACCTAGAGCTGATTAGTTTTCCATAGATATCCGTTAATTTTTCTTCACTATGATTTCATCTGTCCAAATTTTCAAAATGCTTTCACGTTCTGGAAAATCGAGGTATTTTTATATTGTTTGAAATTTTAATACAACAAAAATACACTCATCAAAAATGCATTCAAGGATTGTCAAAATTTAAAAAAAAATCTATGGTCTGCCATATCAATGTGAAATAAATTTCTGATAGCTTCAAATAGCTTCTATAAGGGAAAATTGAGTGATCAACTTCATATTGATATTGTATGTGTTTCTATAGACAAGTGTATTTTTTACTCTCCACTTCTATCTTCCTCAAGCGGTAGGCAGTGAAAACCGAACACCGCATTCTTCTATCTTGACACATACATCGCCTCATCAACATTGATACACTGTCTCATACATGCTCATCTTGCTAGTAATGATATTTTACTTAAAATTTCTCAACAGGTATCATGCAGAAAATGTATACTATGAGTTTCGTGACAATGTTTTTGAGTGTATGGTGGATTGTGAAAACTTTTGTCCTCTGGGAATCTTATATTTGTTTAAGAATCTAATAGAAATGCACTTTCAAAAAAATGCATTAAGAGATTGTCAACCTTTCAAGAAGAAAAAATGAACGCTTACTATATGGTGTGGAGAGTTTAATGTTGGCTACAATCCACTAGTTTTTTTTATATACAAAACAAACACTTCATCAGATGAAAAAGCTAAATAAATGCATTATAAAATAACAAATATACTTATTCGTTATATTTTTTATCTCTATTTTTTTTTTAATTTTTCAATTCAATCCTATTTCTTGTCTATCATACTTAGATATACACAATAATTGTGTATTAACTTTAATTATTGTCATTGTCATTATTTGTATTCACATGTTTAACCTTAGTGAAATGAATGACTAGGTATTATTTAACAAATTTATCAAACAATATGCAAAGTATTTTTATATAGGTAATAATATGGAGTTCAGAGACATAATTAACATATTGAAATAGGATTCTGAGAAATGATTAAAATATCCCCTTACTGGAATTATAAAAGATTTATAAAATAGCAAAAAAATGTTTCCTTCAGAGATTATACTGTCTGTGTTTGAAAAATTTCATCAAAAATAAGGTGACCGGACAAATCTTTGAAGTCTAATCAGAACACATCAAAACAGAACGGTTACAAATCAACACAGACATAACAGAACATTTTAATTGTTTTTTTTTTATGCTAAAATTGTATTCACCACTAATTGGGCAATTTGTGGAGAAATGATGACAGCGTTCATATCATTGTAATATACATTGTACTCTTTGCCTGTTGGTGAGTCTTTGGGATAAATAAATAAATAAACATTTCTAGTAGGTACCTACGATTTCAATAAGATTATGAAATTAGACAACGTTTTGTTAGAACAGACTTTTGGGTAGAATAGGTTTGTTATGTACCTATGCATATAATTTCGCGTGATACAAATGTTCTGTTTTGATTGTTTTGAATGTGTGTTGATTTGTCACTGTTCTGTTTCACGACGTTCTGTTTTGACTGGTTACGAATTGTCGTGTTCTGATTATACTTGAACGATTTATCACAGAACCTAAAAAATACAAGAGAAACAACACATCAGCCATAAGGTTCACCATGATGCACCTATTCTGAATATAGTCCCTTTTTGGACGAGACGATACTGGTTTGTAACGTATGTTAAAATTATTCATTTGATATTTTTATGAAATTGAACTATTTTGTACTTCATACAAATTAAACAAAGCTATGCAATTCCGGCTGAGATTACAGTAATGAAATTTTTATGTTATTCGGTTAGATGCAACAGTAATATTTTACTGTTTTCGCACGTTTTCAACAATGAAGTTAAAAATCATAATAAGATGCATTTCTAAACATTATTTAACTGTAAACTAAATTAAAATTAAGAAAAAATATTAACACATTACCTATTTAGTATGACGGCTATAGCAGTCAAAATCGAATCTCTTATTCAGGTAATGACGGCTATATACCCGTCATCTCTGGTAAGTAATATTTCTTCATCAAAGAAGAGAATGACGGCAATGATCGTCATATTTATTTTTTTCTGTAAAACACTATTTTCCGCATATTTACTTCTAACCTTCCTAAATTTACTTTTAACCAATTCAATCGAAAATGAAATATTCCAAAAAATAATTAGTTTATGGTATGTGTCTATATAAGTTGATCCTTCATGAAATATGTGTCCGCGAATGTGTTAATATAGGAATTAAATGTACGCTGGTGAAAAAACTATTACAAATTATTTATTTCATACTTATATCAAGAAAGCTTTGAAAAGAGTGTCGTCAATTTTGTTTTATTTTATTTACCCTACATTGGGGGATATGCCGTGATGGTATAAATTATAAATGATTGAATTTTTGTAAATACTTATAACATTGTTAATCATATTTTTTTATTCTAAGTATCTACATGCTTCATGCCATATCCCATGTAGGTAAAAATAACCGAACGAGAGACTGTCCTATATTGATGTACCTAATTATAATAAACACTTTCTTGCACCCTTTGCAAGTGGCGAGTTTGATGACATTTGGCTATATCTTCCTACTAACCAGTGTTGCCAGTCCAGTGTACCTTTGTTTCATTTATATACATTTTCAAACGTGTCCTAAGTTTCATTCTACGAAAATATTTTTTTGCCTCGTGAA
Source organism: Molanna angustata (assembly GCA_963576475.1). Lineage (NCBI taxonomy): Eukaryota > Metazoa > Arthropoda > Insecta > Trichoptera > Molannidae > Molanna > Molanna angustata. The sequence continues at coordinate 28,907,944 of OY754979.1, forward strand.
TTTTTTCATGAATCTTATAAATATACTACGTTACGCAATCTATAGACATATTTTGTAACTAAAAATGAAATTAGTTAGAACCTATGAAAATAATTCAAAAAGTTTCACAATATTCTCATAGATGGCGATATTTTGAAAATAATTTTTAATTGTTGATAGTTAATTTTGACAGGTCGCGGCTTTCTTTACTTATTGTATCACCAATTTATGATAATTAACTCAATTATGTCGTTAGAAACCAGTTGATAAGACATATTCAAAGGTTTTAACTGTAAAATGTTTGATAAATCAAACATTTCGGTTACAGTTAAATAGAAACAAACCCATAACCTCAATTTTCTCCTTTCTGTTTTGTTTGTGTTCTTCGACGTGCAAGATGTCTGATGCTTGGGAACAATGGCAGGCGCTGAAGAGCAAGCAAAACAGTTACAGAGAGAGGTTAGAGAAGCGTAAAAAGGAGAGGCAGGACATTTTAGGAGCTTCCCTCGGAGTGCCTGTCAAATCTGAAGGTTCACCAGGATCTATCAAGCAGGAGAGAGGCGTGCCGAGCCCTTGCAGCATCAGAAATGAAAATTGTAATTATTTTTGCATTCCGATTATAATGTACTCATTCAAGGTGTTGTGTAATCTGTAAACTCAATAACAATGTTTGTTTTACTACAAAATTACTTATTACAAACTTGAGGCCACTCGTTTTCACACAACAATATTTATTTTATTTTATAATGTTTATTGGATCAATTAAGTAACATTATTTTTTAACAACACGAATATGAAGAAATCTTAGATTATATATGATACAGATACCTAGTCAGCGCGATGAATGTATGCCAACTAAAACTACGAGGAAACAGAAGAATTTCTAGTATACGTACACCTACCGACACGCACACCTACATAAAACGTAGACCAACCGATCTACCGCCTCACACACACACATGTAAAAAAAACTTGGCATACATTTGAATTCGAAATTTGTACTAGACGCGGCTTCTGTACATTATAATTCTATGGAAGAAATTCATAAATAAACAAAAAAATTGGCAAATTTTCATTGTAAATTAGTATCAATAAGAAGTCAGATGACAGGAATATCCTGGTGAATAATAGAGCAGATAGATATACCCTTCCTTAGGAGATCTGCATCTCATCTTTTAGGCCTGACTTGACAATAATATATTCTCATTCATTGAAAAGAGTTATTTATGTGGAACTGACAGTTCCATGGGACACAAATATTCTAAAAGACCACCAATACATGCTAAACAAGTACAAGGAACTGTAGATAAATATAGGTCAATATGGCTTTAGCCCAAATATGCTGTAGAAAAGAGGGCGAGAGCCCTGCCCGCAAAGTCTTTATATTTCTACTTTAAGGACCTAGATCTCCCTAGGGGTAAAATACTTCTGGATAGGGTGTCAAAAGGAGCATTGTCCGCGTCCTATTGCATTTGGTTGCGCAGGGGAGTATAGTGTCAGTCTGAGGTTGGTGGGTTAGTGGTGAGCGTGACTAGAGTCATAAAGGGGATCTTTAAGCCCGCATACATGGCCGCAAGCCCATGTGGCTCGCCAATTTATTTAATATTGTTTCTCGGGCTCAACTAACAGGTACTATGTCTAATATTAATTTAACACGCACCCAATAACAAATTTCACATCCTGGAGACTTACAATATTAATCATCTCACAGACCCAGATTGAAAGCACAATTATAAACTGTGTCATCACCGGAAATCGAACACGGGACCTTTGGATCAGCAATCAGATACCCAACCAACCGAGCCACGAAGGCCGACTGACTTTTCTGACTGATACTCTGGTTGCCTGTGCATGTGGGCTTAGATTTGTGAATGCAGTGAAACCATGATTGCCTTCTCTTATTTGTAATCTTACATACTATATATAATACGAGATGCACCCGGCCGCTACGGGCCGCACCCGCAATCTTAATAATACCGAAATAAAGCGAAAAGAACTTTAAATGTCAAAAAAAGCCAAACTACAATGTAAATGACAGATTCCTTAGTGTTGTCAGATGGAAAAACTAAACATTGCCAAATTGATATTAGCGCCACCTATCTTAATTTATAGTTGTAAAAAATCATGTTTTTTATTTTCCTTTTATTATATTAATGTTTAAAATTCTATTTTGTGAATCTTAACCATTTAAAGACTTACATAAACACACACAAAAAATTTCATCAAAATCGGTTCAGCCGTTTAGGAAGAGTTCAGTGACATACACACGTACAAAAGAATTATATAAATAAAGATATGCTTGATTTTTTTAAAAGATGTTTTTATTATCAATCCTCATACATGATAATACAAGTCTTTCTAATATGAATATATATGTGATGATTAGTTTCTTAAATGACAGATCGATCGAATCCTCGGCAAGGCTCTTTAGCAGTCAGAAGACGGGCGTATGTGGTGTTGGTGTTGGCACAAAGATAAATAATAAACCATTCGTTTTTCAGCGGATTCTCAGTCAAAGTTTGAGGAGTCTGTGGAAACGGAACGGGCCCTGCTGCGAATACTGTCTGGTATCCTGCCCCTTCCGGCTTCTTGTAAAGAGATCACGGCCACCTTGGGTAGGGATATCAACCCGGGAACTGTCACAAGTCTCCTGTACAAGTTGGCAGCTCAACAACTGATTGTGTAAGATTATTGATAAATAATAGTATAATTAGATTGATGAAATGAATTTGGATAATCAAACAAGTCCACAATCAATATTAAAACATAATAAGATTGCTGAAATGAATGTGGATAATCAAATACATCCACAATCAATATTAAAACATAATAATATTGCTGAAATGAATGTGGATAATCAAACAAGTCCACAATCAATATTAAAACATAATTAGATTGTTGAAATGAATGTGGATAATCAAACAAGTTCACAATCAATATTAAAACATAATAAGATTGCTGAAATGAATGTGGATAATCAAACAAGTCCACAATCAATATTAAAATATAATAAGATTGCTGAAATGAATGTGGATAATCAAATACATCCACAATCAATATTAAAACACTACAATTTACTGAATGATATTAAATAAAAATAGCTCTATCAGTTCAGCTATTTATTATATCACCATTTTCTTATTCAGGGTAGGCAGGGAGAACCGAATTCCAGACTCTTCTATCCTGACATACATATTTTGCCTCATTTACATCCATGCATCTGACTTCATATATTACCATCTTTCAAAATCTCATTTATATGATCATGACAATTCTTTCTTGGCTGGCACCTACATCTCATTTCACTCTTTTCAGTCTTGTGTACTTTCTTTATAAGGCGTTCATCCTTCATTCTCTCTACATGTCCGAACCATCGCAGAGCATCTATATCATTAAATTATACAATTAATAATCTAACCATCATTCATTTTCAAGCAAAGAAATACCTGCGATTCTTGTACTGTCTGTACAATAGATTGGTGGTGGCAGGACGGTTAGCACGCTGGGTTAGTAATCCAATGGTCACATATTCAAATCCTACCACAGTCAAATTTTTTTATTAATATTAATAATAAACACTTCCTTGCAATTTGCGAGTTTATTGCCATATGGAAATTTCTTCCAAATAACCAGTGTTTCCAACCCAGAGTAGCAATATTTGCGTAAATAAATTTCTTTAGGGAATGTGTGAGGATGTATATTTACTTGTTACAAGTACATTTATTGGTACCTATTTTAAAAAATATATATCATGGAGTTTCACTAAGAATTGTTCATCAATTAAATTCAGACTTTGTTCGTAGTTGTGATTTCGTTATTTGACCCTAGAGTCATAGTAAAACACCCAAGCATAAAATAGAAAGACATACATAGGTGGGAAATGACATAAAATAGGTTGGGAAACCCTGGTGGAGACTTTAAATATTATTTATTTTCTTAAAAGACTTTTCTTTGCAGTTGGACTGATAATATCAATGTTATATTTTCAGCATCAAAGAGACCTCTAAGGATCCTGGAAGTCCAACACAGCTGGAAGTGCAGTCCATCGAACATGTAAAGTTAGCGGCAATGATGAATGAGCTCGGAGTCGACTCAAATGATAAGAGTGAAACAAAATACTCTGACGAATTGTCTAGAAAAAGGAAAGGTAATTAAATAATTATCATAAGTTAATTTCAAATGTAAAAATAATACAGAAAAGAAACCTTAATGAAACCTGTCTTGTCTTGGCAGAGCAACATTTAAATATATTGACAAGCATGGTATCATTGCTGTGGACGTATGCCTATTATTTACTAACTATTTTTAGGGAAGTAAAAATGTAGAAAATGTATTTAACTCAATTTATAATGCAACATAAAACATAACATGTAAAATTATTAACATGCAAGTCATAAAAATTATGAACCAACCTCAAATTAGAAAATACTTCTCCAGCCGTCCCTGTCCTCCACCGCTCTCCTCCAGTTTGCTATTCTGATCTCCCTTATGTCGTCTTTTGTGTCATCCAGCCATCTTAGCTTGGGCCTGCCTCTACTTCTTCTGCCCTCTGGATTGGTGTTAAGAATCTTTATGAGTGTACGATAATCAATGATGGGCTCGTCATATTATATCGCATCCTCCAAAGTCCATTATCATTTATTGGGCCAAAAATCTTTATTAGGATTTTTCTTTCAAATTTCAAGAGGCTCTTTTCATGATATCTACATGGCGTACTAAATAATTGGTTTAGGTATTTTACTGATTTATTTAAGAAGTGTCAAATTCTTAATAAAACCTTTTTTTTTATTCATTTTTTTTACTGAAAATTAAACTTTGCCAGCCAACATCGTACTCAAAAAAAAATGTTTTTGCCAGCCAACATCGTACTCAAAAAAAAATGTTTTGTGTGACAACTCAATTATTGAAGCTTGTACAAAATTTGTTCTTTTTTTTTAGCTGACGACGAAAATGAAGAAACATTTGGAAAAGTTTTGAAGACAGGATCTGAAAAGGAGGACAAAAAATCCAAAAACAATGAACCAGACATATTGGTAAGATGATACTTGTAATTCAATAGTAATTTACTTAATGGAATATGTACTAGTCTCTCTTGCATCTGTCAATCTGTGATGTATATTATACTATGCATATTTATATTTTGTATTATAATTTCAGTCCTTGCTGTCGATGCCTTCGAGTCGTGAAAAGGAAAGCAAGAAGATGGGAGAAGAAATATTAGACTTGCTGAGTAAACCAACAGCAAAGGAGAGATCTCTGGCAGAAAAATTCAAGTCCCAAGGAGGTATGAATGTTTACATTTTATTTTATGCCATGAGTTTGGCATTAAATTTTACAAATAACTTATATGCAGTATATTAAACAAATTCTTATTCACTTTAAAAATGATAAGAAAAACATTCTCACGATACAAGACACAGACATCAACTAATCACTCCAAAGACAAACACTATCAATACTTGGCTCCAAAGATCCTAAATATAGTTGCAAAAGATATAATTAACATATATTTAATAGAAAATACAAGACTTAAACATACAATACAAACATGATTACATAACAAAGGGATCAACTATTGTCAGCAAATTCTCAATTCATAACAACATACACGACAAAACTACTAACATAGGACTTAAAAAGTGAACCATGGGCTACACAATCATTCTATATAACAGCTTACAATGACTTAGTAATTAATATTATGTAACTAGTCTACCACCTCGGAACAGGCCTAGCCTAGTCAGGTGGTCTAAACCAACCCAATTTATTTGTTATGTTACTTGTATAAAATAATATAATTTTTGGTATATGTAATAAAAAAAAATTAGGTTCATATTTCAGCTCAAACCTAAATAATTGTTATAAACTTATACTTACTTAACGTGTCCAAATATACTTATTATGCTTTTCCACTCCAATACCAAGTCTTCCTCGTTGGACCTCCCCACAATCACAAGATACTTCTTCTTCACATCCTATACCCCACTTTACAAGTTCAGTGTCTTCCATGTGCGGTAGGGTAGATGTTGTCCCGGCTCCAAAGTCTCAGACAGCTCGTTTCGACCTTCATTGTGCTGTTCAATCCAGTGCTCTTGCCTTGTCCTTTCCGACGACACTTGAAGGGGAGATGTCATGGTCAGGATTTTAATCTCGCATCTTTTTTTCATAGTCTGCAGCTACCTTTCCTTTAACGTTTGGAGGTGCAAGCAGCCAGATATTATACGATCTGTTGATTATATATGTTGAGGAAAACAATACAGATGCTGTGAACTTATATCAGACAAATAGCCTGCTTTGCACAAACAAACACCATGTTTATTTGTGTATCAATTAGGAAATTTTTAAGTTTCATTTCTTCCTATTTTAGCAGTCTATTAATAATATGGTATCTTTTAAACTTTAATGCCAGGTGCTCAAGTGATGGAATTTTGCCCACACGGTACACGGGCGGAATGTCTTCGCAACCACATGGCTCAGCAGAAACAGGCAGAGACGGCTTCCACTGCCACCGGCGGCAACCAGTCCATCAACCCCGCAGCCAACAACAACAAAGACGGATCAGGAGATCAGAAGCCGATACTGTCGACACACACTTGCAAGAAGTTGCATTTTAAGAAGATTATACAGTCGCATACGGACGAGACACTGGGAGACTGTTCGTTTTTGAACACGTGCTTCCATATGGACACTTGCAAGTAAGTACAAACTTGTTTTATTCTTTCAATAATCATCATCTTCAATTCGGGGGAATTCTGGTTACCCATAAGATCTTTAAACTCTGCTCCAAGTTAATAACAACAAGAAATTTTTACAGGGACATTTAATGCATTCCTTTGATGCACTCAGCGCATAATCATCTCATCTCTCCAAACAATCTTACCTCAACTTAGTGTCAACGTATTATCTCTTAAGCGCGCTTTAGATGGACGAGGTTTTCAACACTTAAAACAGCATCCAAAATACAGGTTACTCCAAAGATCGCTTTACACAAGTATTATTTTCTCCTTTATTGCAATTCGGAAAAAATGAAATATGCAATTTTTGCGAAAATTTGTAACATTTTATTTTTGACAATAGGCAAAGTTTTAAATTGTCTGTGTTATTTAACAAGTCGGGGAGTGCTCTGTAAGTGAAATATCGTACTATAGGTATTGAATTTTTTTCACATACAACATGACAAGATCGAAAATGTGGTTGATAACTTCACATACAAAACTATATGTCTTTACAAAATGTTTTAGAATATTGTCCAATGGTGCCTCTGCTATAAATTTTTGAAGTTATTTCCAATGGAGTGTATTTTATGAACCATGACGTTGAGGAACGTTGCCAAGCGTAGATAAGTTATCGCAATATCCAACCTTCAGTTTTGGCACTTTCCAAATAAACAAAAGACACCGCGAACGTCAACACCAAAGAGTATATAATACCTACGGAACACGTACAATTTTTTTGCCCACTGCGTTGAAAAACCGGTCGAAAACTTGAACCCCGTTGAAAATCTCGTCCGTCAAAAGCGCACTTTAAATGGCAATCAACATGTTTGACAAAAAAAAATAAAAAAATCAAATATCATATTACTCTCTTCCTGTTTTATATTTATTTCTTATTTCATTCACACTTTTTGACTTTTTCCTTTATATTGTATCCATAACATTATCAATTGGCAACTGTCTACAAAAACAATGACGGCTTTCGGTGTGGTAATAGCATCAACTCGTGCTGATTTTGTCACCTTAAATTGTTTTTTTTTTTACTGTAGTATGTTATTTTCTTTGGTAGGTATGTTCACTATGAGGTGGATGGTTCTGTTCAGCAATCAAAAGACACAGATGGTGGTGGAATGAACACAGTTGGAAGTAATGCCAATTGGACTGCAGGTCCTCAAACACTCGTTACCGTTGCAGGAGTCACAAATGGTTCAGGTAAACACATTTATATGTAATCATATTTGTACTCTAAAAGTGAAACAGAAAACTTTAAAAACTTAATGTAAGTATTTTTAATTTGACAGCCAATTTCCTGTATTCTTCTTCTTATTGTGCCTCTCCTAACAGAGGTTGGCGACCATCACACGAAACTCATTCCGATCCTGCACTATCCTTACTAATGACGCCACTTTTGGAATCTTGAACTATTTCCTGAGTTTTTTAAGGCACTATATTCTTTTATGCCCCATACTCCATCTTTCCCTCCACTATAGTAGAAGGGCATACCTATCACCATGGAATATGTGAACAAAATATGCGGCTTGCGTCCCTTGACAGTGGTCAGCAACTCTCTCTTTCTCCATCGTGTTTTAAAACTCTTTCATTGGAGACTCTATCGACCCATGAGATGCGCATCAACCTTCTGTATAGCCACATCTCGAATGCTTCAATTTTATTTACTGTTGAGAGTCCAAGCTTCCATTCCATACAACAGTACTGGTGACACGTTTGCTTTAACAAATCTTTGACAATTCATATGCATGCCAGTTTCGAAATTTACGCTTACACCTACATTCATTAGAACCTACATTTGTAATAATGCAATATGAAGGTACATATGTTTCAATCGATATAGTAGATAATTTCAATGTACCGAGCGATAGGTAGATAAGTTCTTAACGAAATTTTGAAATTGAGATTGGGTTTGAAAGATCTCTTTTTTTATATTAGAATCATAGAATTTTGGAGAAGTATTTCTTTCTGAATAAAAAAAAATACTATCATATTATTCATTCATTTCCCCTTTATAGTTTCTTTACCCCATTCCCAAAAAGTATTAGATGCTTGTCCTGTGAATATCTAGTATCTAGTAGCTCCTTATTTATTGAAATAATATTATGTAACGTTACAGCTTTATTTTCTCAGAACACATACAATACATTAAATGATAGACAAAAAAATACAAAACATTATTGCGTTCAATAATTTAATTGACCGTACATGAACTGCCTTACATTAATTTCCTGATAAATTATAACACTTTTGACTGCAGGATCATTAAGGTTAGCCAGTGGTACCATCAGTAGAATATCTGGAGCGGGCGGTGGAGCTGGTGACACTACAGTGCTATATCCCCCACAATGGGTTCAGTGTGACCTTCGATACCTGGATATGACAGTTTTAGGTAAGTATTTAATTATGCTTCATTTTTTATGTGTATGATTAATAATACTGATCTGCAAAAAATAATGGAATCCCGAAACCATTGCTAAAATGACATCCTGAATCAGAATAAAACCCTTTTCCCCCATCATTAGCAGTGGAACTCTGATGTCTTCTTCTTCTTTCGTGTCAGCAGCAATCAAACTCTTCTCGACCAATACTTGGCAACGTCGACCGCAGAGACGCTACAGCATAGCAGGTCCTCATATGAACGGACAGCAGGGCAGTTTTGCAAGTGGTCTGTGGTCTGCGGCACGCCACACTCACGAGAGGCAGTCATCATTTGTTAGGATCCCCCATGTTGTCAGGTTTTGATGTCGAGATCCAAGAAATTCAATTGGTGAATTATTGGTGTAAACGGGTCATATTTGGATTCATTTTACATAAAAATTAGATTTTTATACAAACTAGTATAGGTAATGATGGGTTTTCATGAACTTTTTCATTTCCAGGTAAATTTGCTGTCATAATGGCTGACCCTCCCTGGGATATTCACATGGAGTTACCATATGGAACAATGTCAGATGATGAAATGAGACAGTTGGGAGTGCCACAGTTACAGGATCATGGTCTCATCTTTCTCTGGGTTACAGGAAGGTACAGATTTCTTATATTAACGACAATAATTAGATAATATAATTACTTCATTATTCAAATATAAACAGTCATAGGAAGAGTAACAATTTTTAATTAGACTTAATATTTCAAATAAACCTCGATCATGGATCATTTTAGCTAGTAAAATTAAAAATCTTGTCTAGATTTGTCATCAACAGCGTTCTGAACCACATCATATTGGTTAATTACTGTATTTTTGCATGTATGTACAATGTACATGCATAATTATTTTCAAATCAGCTGTTAGCAGAGATATACAAACATTCCATAAGAGGCTTTATTTGATTGAATTTTTCTAACAATATAATTTTATTTTGAAGGGCAATGGAGTTAGGAAGAGAGTGTCTCAAGTTGTGGGGTTACGAAAGGGTGGACGAGATCATCTGGGTGAAGACAAATCAACTACAGAGGATAATCAGAACTGGGAGAACGGGACACTGGTTGAACCATGGAAAGGAACATTGTTTGGTTGGTATTAAATAATCACAAAAAACAAAAACAGCCATTAATGTTTTGAAGACATTTTTACTCGTCACTACCCCAAGGGGATATTATCAACTAATATCATGCTAGGATTGTATTTTGAAAGTTACATCACAATGTGTGTGTGCCGTGTATAGAGATGATCGTTTAAACGAAAGCTGATTAAAATATTTGTTTAAAAAAAATAATCAATCAAACGTTATAAATTTTAAACCATATTCGTTGAACGTTGCGAGTGTTACAACGATTTAAATCATGAATCATAACGTTCCGATGATGATTTCGTTAAAAGCTGTTTTTCGTTAAAAGCTAATCATAACAAAGATGTATTATTTTTAACGACAACGTTGCGAGATGATTGTGATTTATGATTAGCTGACCGGCGCGGCGTGCAGCGTTGTCGGTCGCTAGACATCTGTTGACATCATTGTGACGAATGATCAGTTTCAAATCGTCTTGTTTTGTTCAACGTTATAAGTTATTATTATTACTGATTTTTGTAAACGTTTATTTTTTGTTTCTTTAGTATCGTTTAAAACGCCTATCGGGTTGATTTATTGTGCGTTGTCGGCTTTGTTAGATGATTCGAGCGTACAAAATTATTATCAACATAATTTTTAAACTTTACATGTATGTATTGTATAACATTTCTACTGTATTTTCGTCAAAGGGTTTAGACTACATTTTAAATACTTTCTAGAGGAAGCAAAAAAATTAAAAGTACATTATATTTATTTCAAAAACATACCTTTTTTTCATTGCATGTTAATGTGTTTATTTTTTTTTAGATTTAGGTATATTGTACTTGTATATATAGAGTACAAATATAAATGAGCCTTTAAAAATAACGTTATTTAAAATTAACGAAACGTCTATAACGTTTAAAAAATAAGCTGTTTTTCCCACCTCTAGCCGTGTACTATGTACGGTGTATTTATAATAATAAATAGTATTTATAAAGCGCCGTATAGTGATACAAGATCACTCCAAGGGTGCTGTAGCTTATTTGTTGACTCTTGGTTGGTTTATTCTACTTTATCGATTATAGACTAAAGTACTCATTCGATTCTTTTCAAATTTTGCAAATTTGTATATCTAATACTCGCTTAGACCCCATTAGATTTTGAAGGACATCTGATTAGTACTTCTCATTTTTTTAACTGCCAAACATTTCAAAATGACCCCGAGCTCAGGAATTTTATAAACTCAAACAAAAGTTAAAACAATGAAATGTAAGGGTTAGAAATATTATTTTTTTATTCGTTCTGCTTGTTTATGGTGCCCCATTATATATGCACATGTGGACATATGTTCAAATTGTCGAGTTTACAGCCAACTCATTGTAAAATTTTCTTATTATATAATTTATAGGTGGGCATGAAGGGACGACCGCCTCACTTAAATCGAGGTCTGGACTGCGACGTGATTGTAGCTGAAGTTAGAGCTACTTCACACAAACCTGATGAAATATACGGCATCATAGAGAGACTAAGTCCAGGCACCAGAAAGATTGAACTGTTCGGAAGGCCTCATAATGTTCAACCCAATTGGTATGCGTGTTAATTAATCTGTTCAATTTTTAATCTTCATAGTCAACATTAGTACTGTCACAACTTATTACATAGTGATCGAAAATTTAATTAGTTTCTTCGTCAATTTAATATAACATCTCAATAGGGACAAAGTTGGAATATTATAGGACAACCAGGAACTCACGGCAACTACAGTGCTTACGACCTGCCTTCGGCTGGTTTATGTGATCACTTAATGCGCTTGCGCAACGTTCTCCAATTTTGTCTTATTGTATCTGTGCGAGAACATTGTCACCTCATGTATAATGGCCCTGAGTCAAATTGAAAACGCTGTTCGTTATCGCCAAGCGCTATTTTTTTTTTGTATGTGATTTGACGTTTGTTGTAGAAATTTTTTCTACAATAACAAACAACAAACGTCAAATTCCATACAAAAAAAAATTAGCGCTTGGCGATAACGAGCAGCGTTTTCAATTTGACTTGGGGGCAAGGACTGTTGCTTTCATTAATAATTGACACAGTTTTTATTTTGTAGAATTCCATTATAAATAATGTCTATAATTAAAAGTAAAACACTTTTATTTTGTAGAATTCCATTATAAATAATGTCTATAATTAAAAGTAAAACACTTTTTTGATTTCGCCTTGTTACGGCATTTAAGCTCGTGAATTTAAATTCACGTAGAATTAAAAAAGTGTTGCTTTCGTTGTTTACAAAAACCAATTTCTCAATAGATGGCATTACAAAAAGGTTTCTTCGTTGGCGTTTACCTCATAGATGGCGATGGTGTTTTTCAGCTTATTTTCAAACAATCAGTTTCTCATTATTAAAATATATAGAACTTTCAAAATGGTATTGATAAGGGAACTCAATAAAAAGCATAAAGTGATCATGTAATTTAGCCAATGCCAGGTCATAAGCCCTGTAGGTGCCGTTAGTTCCTGGTTCTCCTATAATATTCCAACTTCGTCTCTATTGAGATGTTAAAAATTTGTCAAAAAATATCATTGACTCCCCGACAGGGAAAAAATCCAGTGTATGCAACTTAAAAATATTTGATTTTAATAAAAGTTAATAAATATTTGTTTTTCTTTTGTTCCAGGATAACTTTAGGTAATCAAGTTGACGGTGTTAGATTGGTCGATCCCGAGTTGATACAGGCCTTCCAGAAACGATATCCAGATGGGAATTGTATGACACCCAAGTTGGATGTACCTTGAACAATAAATCCCATTGCTATGTGTCTATTAATGTACATTTAAATTTTGATGTGTTCAATCGACGTTAAAAAAATTATATTTTGTATATAATAATACAACAATGTCTCAACACAAAGTATTTTATGATTACTATGTTTTTAACCGATGCGAATTGTATATCCTTGAATTTTAATATTTTTTTGTATACCGTGGAGAACTGCACAATGAATATTATTCATTATAATTAACTTTGTTTAAACCACAAATTTACTATTTTATGCAAACCCGAGTAAGTTTGAATTTTGAAATGTTGTTTTAAAATTGGTCGTATAAAATAAACAGCTCATTCATGTGTTGAATAATGTTAATTATTATCAATAAAATTATTTGAATGTGCTACAAAGTTAATTCTGAAAATATCAATAATAATAACTACAAACTTCTTCTTAATCAAACTAATTTTTATTCTCTGTATGGTTGTTTGCGAATTCTTTCAATGAAGCTTTACACAATATCGGTTTTCTCTGCCTACCCCAAATAGGAAAACGGCGTTATCGTATGTATGTATGTACTTTTTTAATAAACTATCCTCACCATGTGATGGACACAGGGGGGCAAATCTGGTCCAACCGGCGAAATCAAAACCCTCACAATTACCCATATCATGGATATAAGTATCATAATGTGGTGTTCTATGACATCTAACGATATTATAGAACTCCATATAATAATTATATCCATGATATGGGTAATTGTTAGGGTTTTGATTTCGCCGGTTGGACCAGACATGCCCCCCTACTTTTGATTATTATTAGAATATTAATATTATAGATTTTAAATATGTTTCCTTGAATAAAACATAACATTCTACATTAAACCAATCATTAAAAATGTTTTCAAAATGCCTTCTTAGCAACTAACCTGTATTGTTACATTCTTAACTGACAAATATTATTTGTTATATATTTTTTTTATTCTATGAGTTTTAAACTTTCAAATTATTTAAAAGACATCTTGCATTGTTTGTACATAATATTTAAGTGTCAGTGCTACCACTCTAACTGCACTAATATTTTAACACGATGTTGACTCTATTTGACAATACTCGGTGCAGATCGGGATGAACAAATAAAAATAATAACATAGATTTATGGAACGAATCACTTAATTTATAATATAAATATTTTGATTTATATCCCTTCCCTTTTACTTAAAGCTCAGTGTTTTTTAAAATAATTATTTTACTGCATTCTGGCATTAATTCTCTATCAGTATTCATTGTAAATCCTTGCCATGTTTTCAATTAATTTAAAAATGATTTACAAATGTATTTTTATTTTTTGACAAATTATGCTATTAAACAAATACCAACACTTGTACACTAAACAAAATATTAATGTCTTATTTATAAATGTGTCAAAATAAATTGTTTTTATTTTGTGTAAATTTACATATTTTATATGAAGAAAATAATAAATGTTTATTCATTATTTTTTGTTTTATTTTCTATCATGTATTACAGTAATCTTTCCTAATCTCATTTTATAAATAGGTATACTTCGTATCATACTTCATTTGAAAAAAAAATCTATGTATTTCATAACTTTGTACTACTAAACGAACACTATGACTGCCCTGAATTGAAGCTGATGTTCTGCCTCAACCAAAATACTAATTTAAGAGGTCATAATTTTAAGCTAGACAAACACAGTTTCAGGCAGAATCCCTGGAAGCATTTCTTGTCCATTAGAGTTGTGGATGCGTGGAACTTGTTGTTGCACAATGTGTTTAAAAATAGACTTGCCAGACTGAACAAGTGAATACTTTTATGAGATCAGACATATCAGCATAGCTGCCTGTCTAATAACATTTAATAATAATAATATATTAACTGTAATAACTAATTCAATTAAAACTGCCTGCTACTGGACAAGATCAATGATTAATTAAATTTAAAAATATAAATATACGAATTAAATTATAACCCGAAAACCTTTGAAAGATTCTTCTTCATGGCCACAATCCTAGTATTCCATCTCTACACATATCTCTTCATCTCTTGGTAACTGCTACAGCGCACATCACTAATCACCTGGTCCATATGGCGACCTCTATAATTTTTGCTCTCCGTCATTCCTTTGGCGATTGTAACAAACAGACCCGGATGCCTGATCTCATGGTCTATCCATTTTGATTGTTATTGGGCAACCCTCTTTAGGAGTCACATTTCTCCGACTGTTCAGTACCATGTCGTTTGGAATGTGGTCTTACTAATGGATCCTAGCCATGCCCCTGTAACACCACATTTCAAAGGCAGCCAGATGTACCTACTTATTCTATCCAGCTGACAGTACATCATTCGCTACCATACAACAGCTCACTCCAGACAAGAGTTTTAATCATGATTCTAATCGTTGATATCAAAATGAGGATATTTAATTATAGATTTTTTGGTGAAGGCAACTCTTGCCTGTTGAACTCTATTATTTCTGCCTTTGAGCGACCATCTTGAAATATTCCGCTGTCCAAATATACAATTTTTTTGACTTGCTTTATTAAAGTTTCACCCAGAGCTATATTTGCAGTCACCGCTTTTCTTCCAGTAGCCATGCACTTTGTTTTATATTTATTTATTTTCATGTTATATTTGGATTCCAGATATTTTCTATCTTTATCGATTCCTGTTCCATCTCTGCAAGCAATGCAATATTGTCGGCATACCTTATCATATCAATCTTTTGTCCCTGAATCCTCACACCGGACCAGTCGTTCATTTCCTCCCTCAAATCTAACAAAATGAAATATTTCCAATTCATTCTACTTTTTTCATGGATTTGCATACTCATTTTCTAAGATGCTTTGTATATTATAATAATATTATGAAATTAGTAGGTATGTTGCCAAATTTAGCATCCCATCTATAGTAATTTTTAGAATGGGTGTGTAATAAATTTATTTTCAGTACTTGCCTAGAAGGATCTAGCTAGAATATTTTTTATCCTAGCAACACTGTAAGCTAAATTGTTAGGGCACGATACTTATGTGGGGCACGTTACCAAAATTATCCTATTAGTTGTATGTTTGTACCGGAGCATTCGTAATGTTATTTTTGAATTTTGACATTTTGGATGAATATTCTATAGACGTTTGTGTGCGAAAGAAGTGTATTGCGTTTGTTATGTCAAATTTGATCAAATATTTTTTTTAAGGCGCCGCCGGTGATAGTCGTGTGTGATAATTGTGATTGTTTGTTTGTTGGCGTGATCGTTTATCCAATTAATTTAATCGACTCAAATGATTTGGCAACAAATAATGTGTGTGAACTGTGCTTGATATATTTTAAATCACATTCTGTCATTTCTAGTGCACAATCTTGTGTTTTTAACTCAGAATTTGTGTAGTGTACGGAGTGTGTTTAAAAATGGATTACGAATACCTAACCAAGGAACAGCTGAAGGGCTTTGATAATTACAAGGTTTGTGTATTAAAATCTGTGCTTGTTATATTTAGATATCAAATTACAATCCCTTTTGGATTTCTGAAATATTCAAAGCTCGCCTACTTGTTGATAGTTTAATTCAGATGTCTGTATATTATCGTAGGTGGAAAATCATTACATCTGACAGAAAATTCAATGTTTTTATCTTGTAGTGGCTCGTGGTGTATTAAAGATAAAATTACGCATGTTTTCGTCACATCTAATAAGTACTTAAATTAACATTGTTATTATCTTAGCTTATCTTTATTATATTTAACTGTCATTATTTACTTAACTGTTAATTTACAAATATAATTTGTTAATTATATGATTAAATAAAAGCTACACTAATTTACTGATATAAATGCTTATATATCACACAATTTGATGAAAATTCGCAATCTTTTGATAGATAATTTAAACACATTTTTATAATGAACATATTTTATCTAGATATAAGGAATCTGAAGCATGAAACTACCAATAAGTTTGATATTTTATCTAGATATAAGGAATCTGAAGCATGAAACTACTAATAAGTTTGATCAAGTTTTTGAAAACACATCTTTTTACCTACTATAACGTGTTATACTCTTCAAAAATATTATTATTATTTTTATAGTGCCATTCTCCTGAAAGCTTAGCTCAATAGCATTATTATAAGAACCCTTGTAGAGATTGTTAATAGCTTAAAATTTAGGTAATTGACTCAATATTAGGTGTATTAAAAGTAGCCAAGTTTAGGTTGACGTATATCGGTTAGCACTCATATTTTTAAGTATGTAAAAGAAAATATTAACCAAATAGCACTCATATTTTTCAAGTATGTAAAACAAAACATTAACCAAATAATAATAACAATTTGGGTAACTATATAGCGCCGTTTTCGTGAATATCTCACCCCTCAAGGGCTCTGGTGCACAACTTTTAAGTATTATGATTGACTTTTAGATAATAATTGAGACAGGATGTTAAGATATTACATTATTATATCTGCATATTATTAAGAACTCTTCTCTAAAAACATTTATATAAATCAAACCAGTACAAAACAGTTATACACGGAGTGACAAATGTATCAGCATACATGCCATCAAAATGGGGAAATACCTTGCATGCCAAACAATGGCATGAGCCAGTAACTGGCACACTGATGATACATTAGCGAGTAAAATTTCATGCAAGCTGTTTCGTGGCATGCCTGTAGCTGGTAAGTAAATTGCAAAATTAATGTGTAAAATTGAGTAAATTAATGTGCAGTAAATTTCTTAACATTTGATTTTTTGGCATGCAATGTGTATTCTGGGTGGTGGGAATTGCAAATCACATACTAAACGTAACCTCCACTTGCCTCTACAGGCATGCCATGAAACAGCTTGCATGAAATATTTCTCGTTAATGTATCATCAGTGTGCCAGTTACCGGCTCATGCCATTGTTTGGCATGCAAAGTACTTCCCCATTTTGATGGCATGTATATACCTGGTTTAATATATGAAATCTGGTTTAAAAATGTATTGAGCCATACATTCCGTACCCGTTTATTTATTTCACATTATTAGATATATAATGAAATGAATGTTGCTTGTTTATTTTTTGTATCTTTATTAGTCCTTTGTAATCACAATCATACAGAGTGATACTCCACTTATTGTCTATGAATTATTGATTTTATACACTTAAGTATGACAATTAATAATATTATTAACATGTATAATGTATTTACTATCAATCAAAGTGTTGTTTTAAAAACTGTAGACATACCAAGATAAGAACAGTTACTCCAGATATCTTAAGTATAGATTTTATTTAATGTTATTATAGACTAACCTAGATAACAAAAGATTATTTAATTGAACTAGAGATCGTGTACAGGTCAAAATTCGACTGTAATTTATTAAATTTTGAAAGTTTGAGAAGTCATTGGATCAGGGGGGCAAGTCTGGCTGACCGTCGAAATGAAAACCCTCCCTGTTTAACCATATCATGGATGTAATTATTATATGGAGTTGTATAATATCTTTAGATGTCATAGAACTTCATACGATAATTATATCCATGATATGGGTAATCACTGGGGTTTTGATTTCGCCGGTCGAACCAGACTTGCCTCCCTGATCTATGATAAAAAAATCATACTCTATTCATCAAGGGTTACAAAGTTTTCTTTTCATATATTGTGGGCCTTCGTGGCTCAGTTGGTTAGGTATATCCCCCCAGGGGACTTGACTTACCGGTAAGTCACGGGTATGGCGAACCTGGGGTACCTGAGCTGAGCATTCATCTTATCCTTCTTCCACGTCACAGACAATGCTCTCCTACATCTCCACAACTTCCTATATCCACACAATCCCAGCCCAAGCCAAGGTCTTAGGCGACCCGTTCCAAGGGCTGAATGATACCAGGGCTATATGGTATCGCTAACGGAGCTTCCAAGATACCAGGCGACCTCCTGGAATAACTAGCCTTGCTGCATCATTCGGGGCTCTGATGCAGTCGATCCCCATTTCACTTAGATACTCGTGGGAACAAAAATGAAGAATAAAAAAAAGCTGATGGCAGGTCGTAAGCCCTGTAGGTCTATTGAGTCTATTGAGATGTTAAAAATTTGTTTTACTAAACATGCTTATTTCAAATAATGTTTATCAAAATATCTGTATACTATAATCCAAACGCTTTGTACCTCAGAACAATGTTTACATTTTGAGTGTTTCGAGTTTGGATTATCTTGGCTCTACTGTCTAGTGGTTTGTTCATTCCTACATTTCCTTCCTCCGTTTTTTTATGTAGCAAAAATTGATTTTACATAACATTTTCTTCAAGGCAAAATGTGGTTATGACAGGATAATGACAAAATCAATAGCCTGATTGCTTCAATCAGGTATCTGTAACCTGTGGCATATGTATATTTTTCCATAATAATGATGGTATGTGATAACACATAACCAAGTTTGAATATTATACAAATAATAATCTTAACATTAATGAACATGTTGAGATGGTTAGTCACTTCAGATGAATGAATTATTATTTATCGTACTTGGTCTTGTCACTTTTACAGAATCATACAATGCAAATAAAATAGTAAAATTTCTTATACAAGCAGAGTGTGAAAGGTTCTGTTAGCATTTCGTCGGGGACATATTTAATAACAATTTGAAGAAAGAAAGACAGATGAAGAAAATATACAAATAAATAAAACTGACTTACTTATATGATAGCATATATTATGTACTTATAACATTTATTTTTATTTGTTCATTCATTCATTCATACCATCACGGCATATCCCACAATGTGGGGTAACCAGCGAAAGGTGTGCGGGTGTGCATTGCCTTATAAAAGGGAGCACAACATATCTGTGTATACCCACACACCAGTCTCGTCTCACCTCAAAAGGCACTACATTCAGAATGGGTGGTGAACCTCGTTGCTGAACTATGTGATATGTTATTGTTGCCTGTTGTATTTTCGATTACCCGGCTCTTACGGGACACTCGAAAACAATAATAGAAAAGAGTGGAAGCACTATTCTAAGCCGGAATAAAGAAATAATATATATATTATATAGGTACACATCAAAGTTTAACAATACAATTTTTTTACAAAAAAAGATAAGTAATTAGAACTAGATGCGGAACGTAAACTGTTTCACTAGGTTAAAAACCTGTTCTGAAGCAGCTTATAATTATATAAGTATATTGTTTAGGAGTGCGTGTGTGTCATTGTATGTTACCGTAGTAGTTTGTTTATCACTGTCTTGTCTGTTTTTTTTACCCACTTTTTTAATCCCCATTTAAAGCTGTTTATATTTGTAGTTTTCTTCAATTCGATTGGAAGAAAATTGAAAATTTTAACTCCAAGGAAATGAAAATTTCTTTGTCCATAAGTCGACTTGGTTCTCGGTATCTGTATATTTGTTTGTCTAGTCTGACGTGTAGTTTGGGTCGATTGGAAGTCGTTATAAATGCAAATGTTTTTAGCATATAACTGTGGTACTTATGTCTAGGATGTCAAGTTTTTTGAATAGTTGGGCTGAGGGTGTGCGAATAGGTACATTAAATATTATTTTCAAAACGGATTTAGAGATAAAAATTGAATTTTGAGTTAAAACCATTATAACTTTCTTATTTTTTCCTATTGGAATGATTTATACCTATATAGAAATTCTTATATAAATACTTCATCTAAAGAATGAAAGTAACTAAAATTACACACATGTTACAGATTAGAAAGTAATGTCCTTTACGTCATTGATTAATTTCCTATTATTTTATTTTTGTACATGCGTTTTACAACATTTTTAGATATTCTTATTTTAACCTCAACTATAGAGACTTGCATTACAAAAAAAATAATTCTCCTGAAAGTGCTGTATGACATAAAGTTTTACTTTGAGTCTTACTTCTAGTTACTACAAAATAAGTACCGTTAATATCAATTTTATTTGAATGGATATCATAATTTCATCTACACCAAAATGAAAGAGCAAAAAATTCTGAGTTTAAGTTTATCTTAAGTGTACTTACGACATTTCGAATTGAAACAGTCAAATTATATTAATCCTCTTCTTCAGATGTTTCTGATTTTAAAAAAGGTTGATGTCCTCTGATCTGGATTTAATGTCAACTAATTATTCTGTTACTCAACCCATTTTATGGTTGATTGATTTCTCAAATGAATATTTTACTATTTCTTTGATTTCACTGTGTTTCATTTGATTGATTTAACAAATTGATATTTCATTAACTAAATTAATATTCTTAATTTAAATGATTGAACAAAAGATTTGATTGATTTACCAAATTTTAATGTTCCTAATTTGAATGATTGAACAAAAGAATGACTTAATAGTTTGATACTTAATATCTAAACATATGTATACATACCATTATGCTGTTTTCATATTCCGGGTAGGAAAAAAGGACTGAATACTATCCTAACTTGACATACATACCTACATGTGTTGTATAGAAAACAAAATATCTTAAAATATTTAATAATTTAGATTTATGGTTTAATAGTTTGGTACTTATTCTTCAACTATACATACTATCGCTATCGACAGTTGGATCTCATGTGTTGCATGCAACTAGTTGTAAAAGAATCTTCCTCGTTTGATTCTATTACAGAGATGATTTTTTTACAATTAATTGAGATTTTAACAATACCTAATTAATTTACATTTTATAAAAATTTTCATTGAGAGTATTTTTTCTTGATCAACAATGAGATGATAATTATAATTACTTCCTTATTTAAAATATTTTAAATTATTCAAACATTTTTGTGATAAAACACTGAATATGTATTTGTTATTTTTTTATCAATGTTTAAAAGTGATCTTATCTGGTTATAACCAGCAATTGATATAATTTAATCCACTATTTATTACATGCCGCTGGGCAATTTATTAATGATATTAGTTTCAATTCAGTGCCACAAATAATAATACTCAATTATTATTACTATAATTATGCATTTCCTCAAAAGAATTAACAGATCAATGTGTAGGTAGATTGTAAATTATTTAATAGATTAAAATAAAATGCAACAAACACAACAATCATGCTTTAAATTGATATTATATAAGAATATGAATGCAACATCACAACGATCAAGCTTTCAATTGATATTATATAAGAATATGAATGCAACAATCACAACAACTAAGCTTTCAATTGATATTATATAAGAATATGAATGCAACATCACAACAATCAAGCTTTCAATTGATATTATATAAGAATATGAATGCAACAATCACAACAACTAAGCTTTCAATTGATATTATATAAGAATATGAATGCAACAATCACAACAACCAAGTTTTCAATTGATATTATATGAGAATATGAATGCAACAAACACAAAGATCAAGCTTTCAATTGATATTATATAAGAATATGAATGCAACAATCACAATGATCAAGCTTTCAATTGATATTATGTAAGAATATGAATGCAACAGACACAACGATCAAAATTTCAATTGATATATCTTATATAAGAATAAAAATGCAACAAACACAAAGATCAAGCTTTCTCTACGAAATACTTATATGCAGTTATGGAGTAATTATATGAAATCCTGTAAAAATATGTATTTTTAATATTTTCGGGAATTTATGATAAATATATAAATTGTTTGACAAACCTTCACTAGAGAAATGTTGAAAATACTTAAGGTATATTTTTAAGAAACACACTATTAAATTATATTTGAGAAATTTCATTTCCAATTGGGGTGTTTAGCAGGGGCGATCCTGGGACCTTCAGGCCACGCAACCCTGGACAACAAAAATTGGGAAATGTTGTTTTTTTAAATTAAGTAATTAATTGTTTGGCCAGTGAAATAATGTTTATGAGACAACATAAGTAAGATTTGAATTAGGTTTTGGTCTTAAATTAGTAATTATCTAATTCTTTTTTTTTCATGAAATGATAGTTTTTCTAACCTGTGATATGAAATTAATTCCTTCAGACATCTGAATGAACTATCATTTATCACAACACTTTCAGATTTATCCATAACAAAATAAATAAACTCAAAAAAGAATGTATATAATATCGATTACAACTTTCAAAAATTCCATTCATAAGGGAACTCAATAGGAGGGCATAATTGGTGAACGTTGCGCAGGCGCATAAAGTGATCACGTAAACTAGCCGATGGCAGGTCGTGAGCCCAGCAGGGCTACTCATGAAATAGACTATTCATTCATTCATTCATACCATCACGGCATATCCCACAATGTGGGGTAACCAGCGAAAGGTGTGCGGGTGTGCATTGCCTTATAAAAGGGAGCACAACACATCTGTGTATACCCACACACCAGTCTCACCTAAAAGGCACTACATTCAGAATGGGTGGTGAACCTCATTGCTGAACTATGTCAGATGTTATTGTTGCCTGTTGTATTTTTGATTACCCGGCTCTTACGGGACACTCGAAAACAATAATAGAAAAGAGTGGAAGTACTATTCTAAGCCGGTGCCTCACAGCTAAATGAAATAGACTACAGTAAAATTAAGATCAGCTTCAGACGTTAGCAATCTTTGAGGTTAAATTAATTGAATAATAATATTGATTAATGCAACAATTAATGACCATTTCATACTAAATGTTGATTTTAACACATTTTCATGATAATATTATGTAGAGAAAGATTACAATGTAAAATTGGATTTTAATTGAGTACTGATTTATACATTTTTAAGATTAAGTCAAGCTAAGAACGTGTCATGAGTAGCCCCCCTGTAGGTGCCTAGAGTTCCTGGTTCTTCTATCATATTCCAACTTCGTCTCTATTGAGATGTTAAAAAGTTTGTCACAAAAAATAATATATCACGCTTACAGTCACTAGATTTAGTCTTAAGAGGAATACAAAAATTAAAAAAAAAACAGCGGCTCCTGGGGGCGCCTCGTGGTTGCTATGTATGCATAGCTTAATTTGTATAATTTACGTTTTACATACCTACATGTGTAAGATACAGGAATTTACCTTGACATAATTTGTGTTTGTGTTAAAGTTGATAAGATAATAGTTATCTCATAAAAAGTCTCAATTGATTCATAATTTTCACGAATATCACAATTTCGTTCGCTCATGCTTCGACCGCCGTGACATAATAGTAAGCCGTTTTACTGTGACATAATAGTATGCCAGAATTCCGGGTTCGATTCCCAACAGAGAAAAAAAAATCATTTGAAATTATTTGTCACGCAAATATCACCATTTTGAAATACACTCGCCTGTGTTACCAGCCCAAAGAAGCAATAGTTGCGTGAAAAATAAATGTAATTAAAATACATTTCTATTTTTTTAATCGCCTTAGTGACGTCATTTCTACATAATTTATTTATTTATTATAAAGGACCACTTACAGCTAACAAGTTATTATACATCATAGTTCCATAAAATAAGGGCAAGCTTCTACAAAACTGGAGAGCCAATTACAAATGGCCACATCCTGCATTAAAAGTTGGCGTACAAATTTATAAGAGAATGAAAATGCCAAAAAAAAAAGAATTTATATAAAAGTGAAAAGATACAATAGAAACTAAGATCACAACAAAGAAAAACAGTGAAAAATATTAACAAAAGAAAATAAAACGGAAAGCAATACTATAAAATATATAACTAAGCACAAACAGATAAAAAAGAAAAACATAGCTAGAAAATTAAATTAAAAAAAGACTAGTCTATATGGTTAATATAAGTGCGGAAAGTTTTCTTTTGAATGTCACCAAAAATATCTTATGTCATTATTGATATGTAAAGTATTATAAAATCTACACATCCGAGTAATGGAATTAAAAATATCTTATGTCATTATTGATATGTAAAGTATTATAAAATCTACACATCCGAGTAATGGAATTAAAAATATCTTATGTCATTATTGATATGTAAAGTATTATAAAATCTACACATCCGAGTAATGGAATTAAAAATATCTTATGTCATTATTGATATGTAAAGTATTATAAAATCTACACATCCGAGTAATGGAATTAAAAATATCTTATGTCATTATTGATATGTAAAGTATTATAAAATCTACACATCCGAGTAATGGAATTAAAAATATCTTATGTCATTATTGATATGTAAAGTATTATAAAATCTACACATCCGAGTAATGGAATTAAAAATATCTTATGTCATTATTGATATGTAAAGTATTATAAAATCTACACATCCGAGTAATGGAATTAAAAATATCTTATGTCATTATTGATATGTAAAGTATTATAAAATCTACACATCCGAGTAATCGAATTAAAAATATCTTATGTCATTATTGATATGTAAAGTATTATAAAATCTACACATCCGAGTAATGGAATTAAAAAAAAATCATGTAAATGTTGAAAAACCGTAATCTAAATAGTTGTGGGTTCTCGAATATATTTTTATTATTGCATATGCGCAAACATTGGATTTTTTTCCCTGTCGGGAGTCAAAGATGTTTTTTAACAGATTTTTAATTATCTCAATAGAGACGAAGTTGGAATATTTATTGTAGGAGAACCGGGAAATCAAGGCACCTACAGGGCTTACGACCTGTCATCGGCTGATTTACGTGATCACTTTATGCGCTTGCGCAACGTTCACCAATTACTTATGCCTTTTAAATGAGATCCCTATCAATTCAATTTTGAAACTTCTATATATTGTAATACTGAAATTCAAAATTGAATTGATAGGGATCTCATTTAAAAGGCATAAGTAATTGGTGAACGTTGCGCAAGCGCATAAAGTGATCACGTAAACCAGCCGATGACAGGTCGTAAGCCCTGTAGGTGCCTTGATTTCCCGGTTCTCCTACAATAAATATTCCAGTTGTGGGTTCCTTATACGAGAATGTTTTGTGAAGTTTTATTTCAGATAGAAGATCGGTGTCAATTTGATTGTTGATAATTTTATACAAATATACCAAGTCTGTGACGACTACGGGATGAGAGACTTTTGATTTTGTAGTGATTAAGGAGGTCATTATAGGTATTTAAGTTGTGGTTTCGACAATCGCCAGTGCGATAGGCAAGAATACGAAGAAATTTATTTTAAACGGATTCGATTGTATTTGTATGGGCAGCATAATGTGGACTCCAAACGACAGAACAGTACTCAAGGATGCTACGTACTAGAGAAAAATAAAGATTTTTGAAGCTCTCGGGTTTTTTTGAACCAAGCAATTCTGTTGATAAAACATAGCATTTTGTTAGCTTTGGTTACAGTTTCGTCAATATGATTTACTCTAAATTCATTGGTTTTCCGCTTATATTAGGTACATTGCAAATTACGATTTTGATTTTGTTCTGTTGGCTTGTATTTTTTTAACAATAAATGTGTATTTGAATTAACTAAGTACGTATACATACTCACACATATTTTAAAATAAGCAAATACTAGGGTATAGGTGAACGAAATAGGTCGAGACTGGACTCGGATAATCTGACTAACTTAGCCACGAATGCCGACAATCTATTTAACTGAGCCACGAATACCGACAAATTAACTGAATAAGCCACGACTGCCGGCAATTTAACCAACTGAGCCACGAATGCCGTCAAATTAACTAAATATGCCACGAATGCCGGCAATTTAACCAACTTAGCCACGAATGCCGTCAAATTAACTAAATTAGCCACGAGTGCCGACAATCTAACTAACTGAGCCACGAATGCCGTCAAATTAACTAAATTAGCCACGAGTGCCGACAATCTAACTAACTGAGGTACGAGTGCCAACAATATAACTAATTGAGCCATGAAGGTCGAAAATTTAACTAACTGTACCACGAATGCCGACAATCTAACTAAACGAGCCACGAATGCCGATAAACTTATCAACTGAGCCACGAATGCCGACAAATTTACTATATAACTAAGCCACGAATACCGACAATGTATCTAACTGAGCCACCAAATCCAAAAATCTGCCGATAATGTTATCAATCCAATAGATAATAAAGTAAAAACTGTATTATGAAATATTTGAGTTGTAACAATATTATGTGACTTAATATCTTCATGGTATATGATATAAACGCTATTGACCATGAAAAATTTAGAGAAATCGAACGTTTTTAAACATGATACGTACGACATATTCAAACGACGTTCATACCAGCACGACGTATCCCACAACGTGGGGTAACCATCAACAAATGTGCGGGTGTGCATTACCTTATAAAAGTTTGAAAACCTGAAGCACTCGAAATGTGACTACATTGCAGAATGCTCAGAATATACCGTGGACAGACATGGTTACCAATACCGAGCTCTGAGACCAGACGAGCTGGAACAACAATAGATATCATATGTATATTGGTGATGTGCTACGTGGGTAATTTTCAAAGGCAAATTTGAAGGACGCCGAGGGAGAGAGTGGACCGGCATCCGGAACTTGAAGAATCTGTTCCGAGCGGCGAAGGACCGAGATTCGCTGTGGATGCCAACTTTAGGGGGGAGGACCCAACAGAGCACATGAAGAAGGAAAATATTTTTTCAGATTTTTTATATTTTAATGTATGTCTTTATAGTCAAGTTATAACGCAGTGATTTTTTATGTTAGACGAAACTGGTGTGTAGACATGCGCGCATGTTTCGTGCTTCGTTTTATAAGTTAATGCACAATCGCACATCTGTCGCTGGTTACCACTTACCCACACATAGTGGAATATGCCGTGGTGGTGTGAATGAATGAAAAACAAATAGCTTCAACGATATCGAATATTTTATGATTGCATACCCCTACACTGGATTTTTTCCCTGTCAATGATATTTTTTGACAATTTAATATGAAGTAGTAGTGTCAGGGGGGCAAGTCTGGTCCAGCCGGCGAAATAAAACACACCATGGATATAATTATTATATGGAGTTCTATAATACATATCTTCAGATGTCATAGAACTCCATATGATAATTATATCCATGATATGGGTAATCATGAGGGTTTTGATTTCGCCGGTTGGACCAGACTTGCCCCCCGGGTTGCGTATTTACCTTTCCGTGTTGATTAGGAGGCAAGAACTGCCTCGAATTTTTATGTTCCATATTCATCAAAATTGTCCAAAATACCTACCAATTTTAAGTTCCATATTACTTACGGCCGCTTTCTCCAAGGTCCCTCAAAATCGAACATCAGCTAAGTACCCATTCGAAACTTAAATCCTTAAGTGGCTTACTTAATAAATTTGCATTTCACCAACAAATAACAGCCACACTAAGCTAAGGTCAGGATTAGTTTTTGTTATGTTTCCGGTGAACATGAATATGGACTCAAGATAACGTTACTTTAAAAAATATGCAAATAAGAAATACATAATAAACTATAAAAATATCATTAAAATATTCTAACGTGTGAATTTCACGATTTTTACTCTATATATAAATTAATTATAAAAAAGTACTACTTTGATCTCATGAGTATAGGTAATTGCCGCTGGCGCCAACAGATGGCGCTAGCGGCGCTCGCTGTCAGGGTAGCCCAGGGCCTACCAGCCACCATACATTGAAATCGGTCCAATTCTGTGGTGATGGACGTGATGGTATGTGTGTGTGTGTATGTATGTGTGTATTATAATATCAGAAAGCTTTTGTACGGTTTAAAAGATGTCTCTGTTTAGAAATCAGAAAATTTTGCCATAAGTAAAAAAAAAAACATCGATCTTTCAAGTATATTTTAAATTTTTCATGAGCGAATACATTTTAACTACTTAATTTATTAATACAATTGTTATTTCTTATTTTTAGCATATGTCGCGTTTGCTAAAAATATTGAGATGAATTGATTTACTGAAATAACTGAAAATGATGTTGGAAATTTGTTTTATTCTGGCAATAATATATTCTTCACGTGTTGGTGATGTGTTCTGTCATTGTGTTTTCCGTGAAACGCGGTCCAAAACTATTATTTCTTATTTCGCATTTCATATTTAAAAGCTTTGTAAACAACTTGAATATTTTAAAATGCCACGTCGATGTTGTGTCACTTCATGTGGTTCGAAGGAATCAATCAAATCAATACAACGGCAATTTTGTTTTCCGTCAATACGAGATAGTTGTAGATTGATAAAGTGGATTTCCGCGCGTGGAAATATTCATCTTCCCAGCAAAGATTTTAGCAAATTTCATTTAAATAAGACAATATGATATTGTGGTATGATTTGGCATTTATATTTCATATTATATTATTTTATAAATGTCGAGTAATTCGTTATAATAAACACCATTGTTCGTTACAATTGTCTTTTCTTGTTAACCTAAGAATTTTTGTATGTGAATTTTACTTCCTTCTTGCAGTGTTTCTCATAATGGTTGAATAATATAAGCATATTATACAATTTCAACCATTATAAGAAATAAATGCAGAGGCAATATTCAAATAAATAAATTAAGTCGAATTTAGCCCCCCCCCCCCCCTATAGGCCTAGCCCCGCCTATGCCCCGCCTCTTAATGAGCTTTTGTACGGTTTAACAGATGGCAGTAAGCAGTATTGTTATGTTGCCAACTTCAAGTTGGTTCAGAAGTTGGTACAATTTCAATATACGGTGGCTTGCGTTCTATAGTTAGTGTGTTCTATGGGGTAGCCTTATTTGTACACCAGTTTTTGTTTTTGACACATCATGTACAGACAGTTTATTTAGTATTCACACCAATTTAGTTATTTTATTTTAATATTTGTTTCCTTTTAATATACAATGCAACTGGCTCATGCCAGCCGCAATTATAACTACATACAAACCTAACCAATCTATTTTTACCAAACTTTTGTAGGTTTGGTTTAAAAAATCGGTTTACATCCTAGGATATACTCGCTGTCATGGCTGTTTATTCGCTTCGCACTTGTTGATTGTTGAGATTGTTCGACACGGGACGCGCATATTTATCAGAGTATAATATTTATCAGAGTATAATTATGGATAAACCAAGGAAACGTTCTACAAATTTTACCCCCAGTGAAAAAACTAAATTAATTGAATTAGTTTCAAAAAACACGGCAATTACTTCAAAACAAACGGATGGAGCATGTCTATTCAACGATTTCACGAATCCAGCCATCTTCCAAGATGATAATAAACAAAATATAACTTAAATTTTACAAAAAAAAAGATAAATTCAATAATAAAACAACTCTGCGACGAAATCGTAACCCAAATATCTATCTGTCAAACGCGTTAAGTGACGCTTATGACGGTTAATCCACTAGAGACCGCCACTTAAAATTTTATGCGCCGACGTCGCTAAGCGAGGCTAAGATTGTTTGGTGAAATGCAATTTTGCGCTAAGTGGTTCATAAATGTGATTTTTTAAGTTAAGGAGCCTTGGGGAAATCGGGCATTAAAGACTTACTACCATATTATATGTGAACAAAATACAAATGTGACAGTGACAGACGAAATTCGAGCGAAATGAAATAGCGCGCGAACTTCATGGCTATATTATGTTACATATTCAATAATTAATTGCCTTGAATTCAACACGTATTAGCATTATTAACAGTTTGATTTGCTAAACTGTGTACATTTGGAGGACACGTGCCTTGAATTCAACACGAGTTTTTAAGTGCATTAGCGCAACAAACTATTGCCTAATTCGAGGCAGTACTTGCCTCCTTATCAACGCGTAAAGGTAAATACGCCCCCCGGGTCAGGTTCCGATGACCCGCGTCAAACGGAAGCAGATTTTGGGCTGACATTTTGTTTTGTTACAAAAATAATGAATGGATGTATATTTTTGGTTAGTCACACTACCTACTTATCTATATAATATGTTGTACGTGACTATTTAATCAATCAAGATTATCCATCGGCCTTTTCACGGTTCAATTTTTAAGATTGTTGACTCCCAACACGTGGCCTCAGCAGTTTTATTTGTAAAAATTCCTTGAATCGTGGTTGAACAGTTCAATTTAACCAGGTTCAAAGTCTTATTCCACTCTCTGAAACTAATGAAACCTTATTTATGAAAATACTTGAACCCTAGTTCAGTTGATCTCGATTTTGAGCTCTATTTCATACGACAGCACTGAATTTAGTTTTGTTAAGTTGGTTGTCATGACCACAAAACAGAATGCGCGGCACGGAACACGTGCGCGAGACACGATAGTTCTGTCAAACTCTAGTTAGTTAGTGTATTCTATGACTCTAGTCTAGTATACTAGCGTCTATAATCCGCATTTACCATTCCGCATTCTGTTTCCGGTTGGCTCTCTGATTGGTCGATGGCAGAGCGGTCAGCGCGCTGGGCTAGTAATCCAGTAGTCGCGAGTTCGAATCCAGTTTCGACCGATTACGTTCACCTATAGCACAAGCATTATTTTGCTTATTTTAGGGAACATAGGAAGATGTATATGTACTTGTTTAACAAGGACATATTCATTTTTTTGTATTTTTACTAGTTGCATGTAACACATGAGATCCAACTGTCGATAGCGATAGTATGTACAGTTGAAGAATAAGTACCAAACTATAAACCCATAAATACAAATTATTTAATATTTTAAGATATTTGGTTTTCTATACAACAAATGTACCTAGGTATGT
Source organism: Molanna angustata (assembly GCA_963576475.1). NCBI lineage: Eukaryota > Metazoa > Arthropoda > Insecta > Trichoptera > Molannidae > Molanna > Molanna angustata. The sequence goes on from OY754979.1 coordinate 28,939,443, forward strand.
ATGTCAAGATAGGATAGTATGGAGGTCAGTCCTTTGATCCTACCCAGAATATGAAAGCAGCATGATGGTATGTATGTATGTTTGGAGATTAGTATCAAACTACCATACAAATTGTATGAAGCAATGTCAAAAAAAATGAGATGTGCTGTTAATATTTACAATGTTAATATTTTTTATAGAAAATTTAATTATCTAGTTGGGGTGTTTCGGCTTTTTTCGATATTTTTAAAAAAATTGGAAATATAGGCAGTTAAACTCACAAATTTATCATAAAAAAATATTGTTCTTAATAAAAAATGGAATTAATAAACCCTGGAATTTAAAAAAAAACTAATTTGAGATTTTGTATTTGTCTATCTTTATACCAATTTTCAGCGTTCTAGCTTTTATGGTTTCTGAGATATATGGAAAAATAAAGTAAAAATTCAAAAGTTGATAACCCCTGACTGAAACAAAAATTCACAATTCTAGTATAAAAGTTTTGTAGGCCTATAACTTTTTATATATTCTGAAAATTTGGGCTCTGTAAATTGAGCGGATCAAAAGTTATAAGGGGGGGGGGACACAGGCACACACACACACACCCTCTCTCACACACACACACAGACACACACACATACACACAAAACTCACATAAAATGTTCTACTCCGAATTCTGAGTAAATCCATGTATGGAAACAAATATGCTGCGAGGCCTCTAGTTGGTGTTATTAGCATGCAAAAAGTCCACTACTCCATACAAAATGTTCCTTCGTACACGCATCTTGGCATAATAATGTCGATTCATTAAGAGAATTGAATTCTCATGAACGAATCGACAGTTGGATAATTATTTATTTTTTTTATTTTATCCGTAGTACTAAGTCAAATAACCTGTGAAATTATATATTAAATGCGAAAATTAAAAAAAAAATTATAAATTTAATTAATAATTCAATTTATAAAGCAAGTCGCTATTATTATTATAAACAAACTTAAATTTAACCTAAGAATGCAGAAAAGAAAAGCTGGGACTAGACGCTTTTGCGTTTTTAACAATCGATATTTTTGTTTGAATTCAACGTCAATCGAAAATTCTAATGGAAACATCATTCCACGTCAGATATTGCGATCAATTTACTTTGCAATATGCCAATCAATCATTTCCTGGAGGTACAACAAATATTGCAATAGACTAGGTTAGCAAGGCACAAAAATCAATAATAAAAATCATACTGAATGTGCCATACAGAACAAGCCCCACAGTAATTTTCAAGACTCTGGTGGAAGTTATGAAACTTCGACAATTTTACGCAAGATCTGCACTTCTAAATCATTTTAAACACAACTTACCCACTGTACACAATACACAACCTCCAAGAACAACAAGATCCTCTATCACCATCACAATAAATATCCCAAAGTTGCAAACTATTCATGGACAAAGACATCAAACTACATTATTGCCTACCAACCTCACTAAAACTGCTACCACAAAACACATCGTCACAAAAATACAAAAAACACAACAGCATTGATATATAACACCGGTTCAGATCATATCAATTCACCTAATCAAATATAATTAATTATCTTGGTATTAAGTATGTATATTTTATTAAGTATGTTTTGACTTCAAATTTGGAAAAACCGTGAAAAATATAGACCCTGCATACAAATCTCGGCTTGATACTATGTCGATATGTTAAGAGTATAAAATTCTCTTGAACAAATCGACAGATGGAATACGCAAACTATCTAAGTTATTTTTTTTTCATATTGATTTGATTAGTAATAATGATGGAATATCAAATTGAAAAATAGGTACGTTGACAGCAGACGCCCTCTTAAGCATATTATAATTATATTTTTTTCTTATTTTCTTTTATAATTTCTTTCGTAATTCTATTAAAAAAGAAAATGTACCTAACGGGTTTGTTTTATTCTGCCTAGTGTGAAACAGGGCGTGAAACTTTTGAACGTATACCTATATACATTTTCACGTATTTGTGATGCTATTAGTTGTAAATCGGTACGGACGATGACGCACCGACACCACACCACGCTTTTCAATATTATGACCAGATGTTTGGGGGCATAGTTGGTTAACGTCAAGGCCAATACGCCGAATGATATACTGATATTGAATTATAGTAACCAGGGCCAATTCCAGGCTTATCAAACTGTCCCGAAACTCGCAGAGTAAACTACAAGAAATAATGAAATCCCCAATATAACTACGTTACGTTATCAAAATGTATTGTTTCAACGCGGTCCCTTGCCTTGACAAGTCTTAGATTCGGTATTTTTGTGAAATATTGCTATGCTATACTAACGTTATCAAAATGTATTGTTTCAACGCGATCCCTTGCCTTGACAAGTCTTAAATTCGGTATTTTTGTGAAATATTGCTATGCTATACTAACGTTATCAAAATGTATTGTTTCAACGCGGTCCCTTGCCTTGACAAGTCTTAAATTCGGTATTTTTGTGAAATATTGCTATGCTATACTAACGTTATCAAAATGTATTGTTTCAACGCGGTCCCTTGCCTTGACAAGTCTTAAATTCGGTATTTTTGTGAAATATTGCTATGCTATACTAACGTTATCAAAATGTATTGTTTCAACGCGGTCCCTTGCCTTGACAAGTCTTAAATTCGGTATTTTTGTGAAATATTGCTATGCTATACTAACGTTATCAAAATGTATTGTTTCAACGCGGTCTCTTGCCTTGACATGTCTCAAACTCGGTATTTTTTACATTCTTTTTATTAACTTCACATGTATGTCCGTACTGGAATTTTACAAATGATTTTTAAATAACTTCCCCACCAGTTAGAGCTCTGAAACTTTCAGAATTTGTGTATTACCGATGACAATGCGTGTTGAAACTATTTCCTGCTCGATTTATTTGATATTTTGATGAATTTAAACAATTTTGTATTTCATACAAAGTAAATAAAGCTGCTATACGTTTCCGGCTGAACGTTATTAAATAAAATTTGAATTCTATTGGGTTAGAGGCAACAGTAATATTTTTCTGTTTTTACATGTTTACAATATAAAAACGGTCAAAAATCATAATAATATAATTAGTGAACTACCTAAATTAAAATTAAGGAAAATTTATTAATTGTTCAATTTAATGAATGCTAGTGACAATGCATACAAATTGATTCATTTGATATCGCACCAACCTTAAAGTATATAAAATAATAGTAAATAAAAAATAATAATCATTTAATGCCATTGATTTTTGTTCGCCTCGGCACGCCCCTGCTTTACATTGGCGTACGAAGATTCCCACAGTTAAGTTGGTTATGTATGTATGTAGGTTATGATTCTTTTGCCGGCTGCATGTTTTGCCAAAAATCAATACTTATTTATCGATTTCAGAAATAGAATGACGCTTATGCGGCGGTCGCTATGGTGACGGGGTCAAACAAAGAAACGTCAAAATACAACTTGGACACGGTGATTAATTGTTGCAACGCCACTGCGCGTCACAAATCAGACTCGTCATGGAAATGATGGTATGAGGAAATTGCTAAAAAATAGCGATTGGCACGAAATTTTACCAAAATTATATTTCTGTATCTTGTTTAAAAGCTTTTGGATCGAGATGGTTTAGGAAGCAATTTTAATTCCAAATTTTTATCCATCTGCAGAGCACAAGAAATATTTTGTATTTGATACACATTCATTTAGTTTCCGATAGATAACTCGAGAATTTTGGTCGTGGAGGAGGGTGGTGTGCAAATACATACATACACCAACTATGCAAAAAAAAAACTAATTTTGCTCTCTGCACAGCCCACGTGGTTTCTCAAGTTATTTGTCGCAAACTATACTTACATATCGTCCTTCCTATGGCAAACTCGCGAAACTCACATTTTTTACGAAAATGCGTTTTTGGTGTCATTTTAATCGTTTTCACAATAGCTACACTCTGGCAAAGTATTGAATCTGTAACATCTGCCATTAAGCTTAGAAAAATAGTTAACTGCGCTATAAAATGGATTTTACATAGAGTGTCAAAGTTTGTTTTTGCTCTCCTGAAAAATTTCTTTTTTGCAGATTTGCTAGTTTGCCATAGGAGGGACGATATTGTCACATCATATATCTAATAGGTAGGGAGAACCGAGTTTGGGCTTCTTTTACATTCATGCATGCTGGACGATTGTTCGCGGTTCTTTTTTTACGGCTGATTTATCAATGATATTAATAGCAATTAAGTGCTACACTTCGTCAAAAAAATTAGCAGATCAATCCGTAAATGCGTAACATGAACGAACACACCGATCAAGCCTTCAATTGGGAATAATTCACCCATCCAGATACTTAACATATCAAAGGATTAGGCTCTGAGAAGGTCACTATACTACCTATCAACCCTTATAATTCTTGATTATTAACGATTTTGGAATAATGCCAGTGGCTGACATACTTAATGAACGGTAATTTCATTATTTTACGAGAGTACCAGTCTTTTAATCCTGTTATCTAAATCTGTGTATTTACTAATTTTTTCGTCAAATGATTTTATAATATTACTAGAATTTGTAATTGCCACGTCGAATATTTTTACTATTTTTCTTCATATTTTTATTTCTTTATTACAATAAAGCATTATATATAAGATGGTCATCAACGTCCCATTAGGTATTACCTGTTCTGGGGCTGTTTTTTTTTTTTTTTAACATGTCTACGTAGGGGACGCCAGCTATTAGGATTTGGGTCCATTTTACTCTTCCGAAGAAGCGCACTACGTAGCGTTGGGAGGGGTTTGCAATCTAGAGAAGAGTTTATTAATTCGGATTTTAAAAAGACCCGGGTTGTACGAAGATGGAAACACAGAATTCGGAAGATCGTTCCACAGTCGGGCTGCTGTGTTAATAAAGGAGTTCGAGAAGCGACTTGTTCGTATATGTTGAAGGTCCACTGTGAATGGATGCTGCGATTGAGTGAAGCGAGTGACTCTGTTGCGAGTGGGTGGAGGAGGGACCAAAGATGCAAGTTCTTCTGAGCAATTCCCGTGGTAGTATCTATAGAATAAACTTAAAATACCGACTCTGCGTCTGTGTTCTAGTGATTGCAATCCATCAGTCAGTGATGGATCATCAATCAGACGTATAGCACGCCTTTGGACAGCGTCGAGGGTATTCAGTAGGTATTGGGGGGCGCCACTCCAGAGGTGACTGCCATATTCAATAATTGGGCGTATTTGCGCTTTGTAGAGTATACAGATCTGGGTCTTAGTAAAATATCTGCGCGCTCTATATAGTACGCTCAATTTTTTGGAGGCGAGTTTCACCTTAGCTTCGATGGAGCCCTTGTAGTGTAATTGGTTCGTTATAGATACTCCAAGCAGGTCGATAGAGCTGCTGTTAGGTAGGGTGCTTCCGTTGAAAGACACTTGCAATTCATTGGGGTTTCTCTTCGCAGAAATTAGACAGGCTTGGGTTTTTGAGACGTTAAATGAAACAAGATTACTTTCACCCCAGGTATTGATTGAGTGGAGGTAGCTATTTATTTTTTGATGAAGGTCTTTCCGGGCTTCTGATATTTCACTCTGTTTAGGAGGTTTGTCAAAAGAGAAATTGTCATGGACTGTGCTGTCATCAGCGTAACAGTGGATGGGGGCGCGTAAGAGCAAGTCATTGATATGTAGGAGGAATAGGGTTGGAGATAGAATGGACCCTTGAGGGACTCCCGCATTAATGGAATGGGGAGAAGAAGAGCAACCGTCCACTACAGTTATGACTTCGCGATCTTTTAAAAAATTCGCAATCCAAGTACACAGAGACTGGGGTAGTCCATAAGAAGGGAGTTTCATTAAGAGACCTCGGTGCCAAACCCGGTCGAAAGCTTTAGAGATGTCAAGGGCGACAGTTTGAGCTTCTCCAAAGCGTTCCATAACTCGACCCCAAACGGATGTCACATACGCGAGTAGATCGCCACAAGATCGATTTCCACGAAATCCATATTGGCGGTCGCTTAAAATTTTGTTTGCTTCGAGGTATGTGATCAACTTGGTGTTTAGTACCCTTTCCATTATTTTGGAGAGTACAGAAGTAATAGCGATGGGTCGGTAGTTAGATGGGTTGGAGCGATCACCTTTTTTGGGAATTGGGTGGATGACCGCTTTTTTCCAGTCACATGGGACAATACCAGTTTTAAACGAGAGTTTGAAGAGTTTAGTGAGAACTGGGGCTAGTTCGGCGGAGCATTTTTTTAACACAAGAACGGGAATTCCATCTGGTCCATTAGCTTTGTTAACATCCAACCCTCGGATGGCGAGTAAAACCTCAGAGAAGTTAATCCTTACTTCGTTCATTTTAAAACCACAATGTGGAACTGGTTGAGGAGTTTTTCCTCCGTCGTCAAGGGTTGAGTTATCTGCAAATAATTTACCGAGAAGATTAGCTTTGTCGGTGGCAGAGTTAGCAATGGATCCGTCATGGTTCGTTAAAGGTGGAAATGAAGATGTGCAAAAGTTCTGACCTATGGAGGTTGACAATGACCAGAATCTTCGGCTACCGTTAGGGCATGAGGAGAGTTTTTGACTTATATGTTGGTCATGGAGTTAGATATAAACTAGTTCTCCTATTATTTAATATTTATTTTAAACACCTTTACTTTGATTTATATATATTTTTTTAAAATGAATATGTCCTAGTTAAACAAGTACATATACATCTTCCTACGTTCCCTAAAATAAGCAAATAAATGCTTGTGATATAGGTGAACGAAATCGGTCGAGGCAGGATTCGAACTCGCGACCACTGGATTACTAGCCCAGCGTGCTAACCGCTCTGCCACCGACCCATTCAAATTTTAATTATATTTTATCATTTTTATTAAAACTTATTTTAAGAAGATTTGAATGCCAATTTTTTTTTTGTTTTATTTTATTTTATTCTGTGCTCTAAGGTAAGGCGCGCATGGAAGCTTAAATAAATCGGCCGATTATTATCGGCCGATTTATTTATCGGCCGATAAAAAATCGGCCGATCGGTTCTAACGCGCATGGAAGCTTCTAGAATCGTACAATTGGAAATAACACGGCGGTCAACATTCATATGATTAGAAATAATTGACAGATCATAATTTACCGAACTTAATCAAAAAATCATTAACTTGGGCTCCATGCGCCTGTACAACAAGCGGGAAAAAGAAAAACATTGCGCGGGAAACAGAAAACTGCGGTACCTTTGTATTGCGCGGTAAAAGGTATGTATTGCACGGGAAAAGATAAATAAATTGACAGATCATAATTTACCAAACATAACCTAGAAATCATAATGATGGGCTCCGCGCGCGTACAAGCGGGAAAATACAAACATTGCGCGGGAAACAGAAAAGAACTATTGTGTGACAGAGCAAATGTACAGACGCAATAGTGAACCAAGTATATATAATATAAAACTTTTTTTAAGGTTTTTTCGTTGACACAGTTGAAGTTCATAATTATAAATTGTAAAAAAAAAACACTTGAAACACAGTTAAGTTTTCATTCATTAAGCGGAATATTTATTAAATTACCTATGTAACTATTATTCAATTAAGTAATAACTTACCCAATTCAGTTCTTTTATTATGATTTAGCTGTTCCCAGCCAGTTATTAATATTTCGCTTATCTCCAACCATAATTTTTGCTTAATTTGGCGGTTACTATAATTTTTTATCATATAATGAAGTACGTGCTTCAACTAATATAATTAATTTTTCCGAATCAAAATTTATTTCATCTGACATTTCGTTTGGCAGCACTGACAACGTACTTCTCGATCTACTGCGCTCGGACGATTAAATTATCGGTGAGCATGCGCCATGCGCGCCCTCTCATACAACAAGATTGGTTACAAAAAATGGCCGATCTCGATCGGCCGATTTTTTTGTGTCTCGTCACAGATTTTAAAATCGGCCGATTCTGTTAGCTTTCATGCGCGCTCTTACATGTAATTCGTATGTTGTAACTCACCGATTATTAATCGGCCGATGAAATTAGCTTCCATGCGCGCCTACCTTTACTCTGTTTATAATTATTAACATTAATATAAACAATGATTATTTAGTGTTGATAGAGTCCCCAACGAAAGAGTTTAAAATTTGGTGGAGAAAGAGAGATAGAGTTGCTGACCACTATAAAGAGACTCGTAGCCCCATTATTTTGCCACATATTTCGTGGTGATAAATATGCCCTTCTACAACTGTTAGGTTTCCGTAAGATGGTAATGAGTTTGGTGTGATGGCTTTTTATTTTAGAAAAAAATATAAGTAAGCACGTATGCGTGTTGATAATAAAGTAAATATTATAAATAAAAAACACACAAACTTTGTAAATAATTCTACTTTGCAACTTGCGAAATAAGTTATAACGTTTTCGAGCTTGCGCTCATCACCATAGTGACCACTTATTGCGAAAAAGTAAACGTTATAACTTATTTCGCATGTTATAAAGTAGAAGTATTTGCTAAGTTCGTGTGATATTTTTAATGTAAAAAAATGAACTCACGCGAAGTTGGTCAGCAGCAGAATGCGGTAGCTAGGATTGCAATCCGGAAAACTGGATTCGGTAATTCGGCGGATCGGACAACACCAGACCTCTACCAGATCCGGCACCATTTGGACGGATCCTATTATCGGATCCGGTAGATTAACTAAAGGATCCGGCCGGATTGCAATTCCTAACGCGGTTTCGAATTTTGTAATTTCGAATTCGAAATTATGTTAGTTAAAGAACAAATAAATATGATTAAAAAACTGAGCGACTTCGAAATGTAAGCTTTCACGGAAGATGATAGTAACTACGATGAAATTTCAAGCGCTGCCTCACCTTTTATACCATCAAGGAGGTAGTTAAATGAGTACATACCGGGTCAATGTCCATAGTGTTTCTCGAACTTCTTCCCTAGAAAAGTACCTTTTGTATCTGTATTGTTGTCTTCTGGTAGGTTAATGGATTCTTCCTAGTGAAAATTGCTCGACAACAAGATGTATTATTTAAAAAAAAAATGGTAAATAAAAAACCTTCATATTAATGAAATATTTTGTTTTGTTCACAGTACAGCTCCTTAGATACGAGTCCAATCAGCGTATACGTGATGCACCCATTCTGGAACAGAATCGTAGAAGTAAGTGTATTTGTTTAATTTATACAAAACTTTTGCATAATGTTGATCATCTCAAATCACTCGTTTTATACTATCATATTATATTCTTTACTTATAACATTGTACCTTGTTTGTTTTCCAAATTAATAAATAAATAAATAAAAAAAAATAATCTCGACTGATGGAGGTGAGGAGGTGTTCGTCAGTCTGTATCTTGTAGGAGACATATTCTCTTATACCCCACCAGGGGGGCAAGTCTGGTTGACCGTCGAAATGAAAACCCTCCTTGTTTACCCATATCATGGATATAATTATTATATGGAGTTCTACAATATCTTTAGATGTCATATAACTCCATACAATAATTATTATATCCATGATATGGGTAATCACTAGGGTTTTGATTTCGCCGGTCGAACCAGACTTGCCCCCCTGAGCATGTTCTCTCTGCATCTGGTGACACCGACGCATAATCTTTTGAGTGTTTTCCATGTCAGGAAGGGTCTTCGATGTCCCGGTTCCAAAATTTCCGACAGGTCGACCCTATCTCAACTGTATTGTGCAGCTTGCCAAAGATCTTTTCTTGCCCTATCTGATGATATTTTTAGGGGGGATAAAAACATCGATAAAAAAACAGGGATAAATAAACTAATGACAACTTAGGAAGAAGAGAATTAGAGGTTGAAGTTCGGGGAATAGCGATCAAGAATCAGTTGACGAATATAACTCCAAAGCGGCCGTTTGACTTTTCTCTGATATATTATTATAGATTGAAATAACAACGTGACAACTTTCCGAAGAGAACTATACAACGATGTCCGAGGGAATTTCTTGGGACACATCGGACCTTGTAGCCACCAAGAGCAACTTTAGCGCTTTCAAGACTCTCTGTCTTAAATACGGTGCAGTCTTATCTTCACTATCAGTGAATGGTGAACCAGTTGTTTCCACATAATTAGCTCTCTTTGACACTTTAAGTGCTTCTTAATATTCTTTCGGAGTTTTCCAAGGGGCCGTTATTAGGTACGAACAGATTGAAATTACGTTACGTCATCGTTTATGTTATTAGATTTATAATTTATTCTGTCTCATTTTGCTGTCATAATTATACTATTTTATATAACAAGTTTACCTTGCAAATAGTGAGTTAATGATATTATAATATGAAGGTATTGCAGAAACTCGTAAACAATGTTGAAGGATATACATACTATAACGGTGCCCTCATAAGTTGACATTATTTTACACCGTTAATTTCACCAATGTTTCTTAGAGCGGCCACACACTGGGCCACTAGTGGCTCTGCTGTGGCCCGCCACATCAGAGCCACTAGTGGCCCTCGTCAACTTCGTCCACAGGTTGTGGACCTAATTTTTCATACATTTTAGTCTAGTGGCTCGACTGGACCACAAGTGGCCCAGTGTGCAGCCGCTCTTATAGTCGTCGCTAAACATCTAGAAAAATCACGTGGGCAAGCAGAAGACATATTTGGGTTTTATTTATTTAATTTAAATACAAAAGGAGTGAGTTATGGCAACACTGATCTTTCCACATGATTTTTTGGGGTAACTATTTTATTTATTTATTTCATAATTAAATCCTACAATTTTTAGAGGTTTTGTTTATTGATAGGTTTTAAATATTATTTGATTATTTGAAGGTTTTACTAGGCGTGTTCAATAATTGATTTATGTATCTCAACAAACAACTCCCTCTAAATATTAATTCATCTCAAATACAAAGAGATGTTTTGGGTCAACTGAATGAAAGAGATTACTTACTGAACTTCATAATTTTATTCATAAATAACAATCTTTGATTTACTTACTTAATTAATTTACAATAAGATTTTGACGCCTTACGTTGACAGTTCGAGAGAGCGATTATTCTGGAATCTTCCATAGATGAGTGTTGCCAAGTTTTTATATTTTAATAAATCACCACAAATTTATAGCATTACATACATGCCATCACGGTATAGCCCACAATGTGTGGTAACCAGCGACAGGTGTGTGGGTATGCATTACCTTGGTAAAGCGAGCACAACATATGTGTGTATCCTCACACACCAGTCTCGTCTAACTAAAAAAAGCACAACATTCAGAATGGGTGTGTGAACCTACTTGCTGAACTATGTGAGATGTTATTGGTGTATGTATTTTCGACTACCCGGCTCTTACGGGACATCCGAAAACGATGATAACAGAAAAGAGTGGAACCACTATTCTAAGGTCCGATACTTCACAACGAATATGTAAAAATGTGCTCACAATTCAATGTTTAAATATTTAATTTCATCAAACAACCTTGCCTCCAGCGTATAACGGTATTTTAGTTGATTCAAGATTAAACCAATCCTCAACACTTTTGACAAAAACATTTGAGTGCAATAACGCCTTTCTTAATAAGTTTTTTACTACCAATGAGGAAGTCAAGAATGCACCCAACAGCCAAAAAAGCTGTATAGTTTCGCAGGTTGAACTGTCTTGGACATGTCCTCCTTATCTGCTGACATCACCAACAGTCTGCGATAACACCCCGAAGGAAACAAACGTCAGGGTGGGCCTGCACCGACCATCCCAGAGACTGAACACAGCAGAGCTGCTTTCGGCTTGTTTGACTTGGGATCAGATAACGGAGTTGATCCAGGACAGAACGTCCTGGACAAAACGGTGATGACCACATGCTCCACTTTGGGAGCGGGTAGATTGATGATGATATGTGAGAAAAGGATGATTTTTAGGCTAATTGAACTTATAACCATTTATAAACAGTACAAGAATGCATTGCTAGAGCCCTACACCCCACTACCGCTACCGCCGTCATGCATACATAACGTTTCGTTTCTTATTTTGTATTAACAATTTTTCATAATAATGCATTATCTTATTTATTTTTTAATTAGCTTGTAGCCGACCTACTTTGAGAAATTTCTTTCGCGCGCGCCTAGTGACAGCAAAATACAGCAGATAATTCAGTAAATAATTCTAGAGAGTTTGCGGACATTGAACTTGCCACCCTTGACAGAAGTACTATATAAGGGAGTGTATGCCTGTACACAGAATGATTATTCGGCTCATTACTCGCTTGCTCCCTTCGACTCGCTCACTAACTCGCTCGCTGTTATACCGTATCGATATATCTAACATATCTACTCATCGTGAGAAAGTTTTCTTGTGCGCGTTATAAATATTTTCCCACGCTTATTATCGTGTTATCGATTGTAAATTTATCTGTGTGTAAATTGTAAATTATTTGTGCATCGTTGTAAGTTGAAACCATTCTTTCTTTTCTCGAACCACTGTCTGTACATACTAAAATCACCATTATATTAATCTCCTTGATTTGATATTCACCAATCACCAAATTGGTTATTAATTTAATTATTTAAACCCGAGTGTCTTGATTTTCACCTTCCGTGATATCTAGACTTGTCAACGTGATCTGCTACAGAAAGAAACACTTGTTTACGTCAAGCAAAGTGAATCTTTGCTTGACTGACTGTTCAGTCTGGTGACCCTATTTATCAAATAAAATATTGTTTCTCTTGCACACTTTGAGAAGCTACTCGAAATACAGTTACAAGATATATCCCTTCCGGAGACAGCTTGGCCTAGTGTATATTGGACAAAACAGAGACAAGCTCACAGTCCATTATAACCTTGTTAAACTGGATCCCAAATTGGACACTTATTACCAAAAGCTATATATTTGCTATGTTTTTCTCTTTTATCACCTTTTTGTTGTCGACGCTTATTTCTTAAATTCATATACAATTATTGTTTTTGTAATATTGTGTATGTACTTTATATTTTATGTATAATTATAAAAGGGTTCTGTCCGTAGATACAAATAAATAAATAAACTTTTCTACAACGTATTTCACGAACACTGTACTCTTTTCTGGAGCGCAGAACCTTCCATTTAATAACGCATACGAAGAATTTAAATGGAAATCGCCAATAAACTCATCACTTGAGCAAGCTGTAAAGAATTGTTAAAAATACAATGTTATATTTTTCAGTATATGCCGCGATGGGTGGCTCCCAATGTGATGACCTTTGGTGGTTTCCTGTTGACAATGGCCAACCTTCTACTGATGTGCTGGTTGGACTACAACTACTTGGCTTCCACAGATCCCCTCCTCGTGACGAACCCCTCCGCAGCCACACACCTCTCTCCACCACTCTCCAGGTGGTGTTGGATGTTCATGGGAATATCACTTTTTGTAGCGTACACGTTAGGTTAGTCCAAATATTCTTATTGAGTACTTACCTTAACAAGTTAATAATTTATCATTTTTTTTTACATGAATGTGTTCTTGTAAAAAGTACATATACATCCTCATACATTCCCTAAACTAAGCATAAAAATGCTTGTGCTATAGGTGATCGAAATCCGTCGTGGCAGGATTTGAACTTGCGACTACTAGATTACTAACCAAGTGCACTCACCACTCTGCCACCACCCATCTAAATTGCGATGACCATCAGCATATAGCAAAAATCAACTTCATTTAAAACTCCAGCAAGTTTCTATACTCATTGGGTCTTAGTTGCTTTTTGCAATATGACTATAAACCGAGGCATATTTAGTTTTATGCCCCTATCATTTCAACCCATATTTTACCCAGATTGAGTTGGGCTGGCCACGTACAGAGGATTTCAATACATGACTGCCCAAAATAATCATTTTTGTACATCCAGGAGGTAGGATAAAGATTGTGATGGGAAGACGACATGGAGAAATGCGGCACAGCTCCTGCGTGTCTCTAACATGAGAACGGTAGTGGAGGAAAGGAGTAGTTGGAGGTTGAAGAAGGAGGCCAAGGCTCGATTTGAACTGTAGCACCATCAAAGAAGAAGACTCGTTCTTTTTTGTATTGCTGAACCAGACAGCATCAGTGTATAGTCAAGTTGCAAATCCTAAATAAGACCGTTTATGGTAGAAGTGTGCCAATATTTATATGTTGCCACAATTCTAATACTTTATTTCATATCTTTAAGGTGCCTATCTGTATTTTCATCCCTCCTAAGTTACCCACACAACGTTGCCTGCCATTCTATCCCTATAGAACAAGCATTTATGCTTAATTTAAGGAATGTATGATGATGTATATATACTTGTTACAAGAACATATTCATTTTTTCCAACTGTCGATTCGTTCATGAGAATTCAATTCTCTTAATGAATCGACATTATTGCCAAGATGCGTGTACGAAGGAAAATTTTTATGGTGTAGTGAACTTTTTGCATGCTAATAACACCAACTAGAGGCCTCGCAGCATATATGTTCCCATACATGGATTTACTCAGAATTCGGAGTACAGAATATTTTATGTGAGTTTTGTGTGTCTGTGTGTGTCCGTCCCTCCCTTATAACTTTTGATCCGCTCAATTTACAGAGCCCAAATTTTCAGTATATATAAAAAGTTATAGGCCTACTAAACTTTTATACTCAGAATTGTAAATTTTTGTTTCAGTCAAGGGTTACCAACTTTTGAAATTTTAGTTTATTTTTCCATATATCTCAGAAACCATAAAAGCTAGAACGCTGAAAATTGGTATAGACAAATACAAAATCTCAAATTATTTTTTTTTTTAAATTCCAGGGTTTCTCAAACATTTTTTATTAAGAAAAATATTTTTTTTATGATAAATTTATGAGTTTAACTGCCTATATTTCAATTTTTTTTTTAAATATCGAAAAAAGCCGAAACACCCCAACTAGATAATTTAATTTTATATAAAAAATATAAACATTGTATTATCACATCTCAATTTTTTTTTAACAATTTTTATAAAAATTGAATTTAGTGACGACATCACTTCATACAATTTGTATGGTAGTCGCCTATACACAATATGTAAGAAGACTTAATAGTTTGATACTTAAATCTCGAAACATACATACATACCATCATACTGTTTTCATATTCTGTGTAGGAAAAACAGACTGACCTCCATACTATCCTATCCTATCCTGACAAACATACCTACATGTTTTATATAGAAAATAAAATATCTTCAAATATTTATTAATTTGTGTTGTTTATAGTTTGGTACGTATTCTTTGATTATGCATACTATCGCCATCGACCCGCCTGACATGTGTTACATGCAACTAGTTTAAATTAATGATTGTCATATATTGTAATATATTATTAATAACATTTGTAACTATGCCATATTATGTTTGTGATGCTTTTTAAGTAACACATAAAAAAAATTAATATCATTTGATTTGATTTGGGACGCATATGATTCATATCAACTACACAAACGTAGTTAACTAGTCTCTTTTCTATGGTTCTGAAATGAAAAATCGCGTCAGAGATTGTATTGATGACAGGTATTATGGCGGACATTAGGACCTGGTTGAACTGTTTTGTGTGAGCCAAATGTTTGTTGACTAGGCGATTGTGAGTGCAGAATACTGAGATTGTGTACATATATCATGTGGAACGGGAACTATCACACGGTTCATAGTTGCTTATATTGTCACTAAAAATATGTAAACTGCTAGCCCTAGAACAGGATTTTTAGTTGGGCAGCAGTAATCTACTTGTTGTTGTCATTGTAAATATTTTGTGATTAAAAATAAATAAATAAATTGTCTTTGCTTCTTTTGATGAGAGAAATACGGGATAATTAGATGACATTAGGTCCGATTCAGATTTGCCGACTAAAATTAGTTTTTATACGTCCCGAATAAAATTTTAGTCGCAAGCGTCGTAAACCCGTATTCTGATTTCGTCTTAAATAGCGACGGGGAAAAATGAGTGATCCGTATTATTTGACCGGATCATTAAATTGAATCGGTGACTCACGGTTCACGTTGCCACAACGATCCGCTCATGAACCAGACATCACTCTCACACTTTCTATCTCAAATAAAATATATCGTTAGAATGCGATACACACACCGACTCATGGCAATCATCGATTCACAACTAATTCATTATGGTTCATAAAATCTAATTCATTGCGGTTCTTAAATATGTTAAGCAATTTTGACCGCAACATACTTTGAAAAACAAATACGTAACGTCTATAATTGAATATACTATTTTGAAGGCGATCTTCGATTCACGACTAATTCATTATGG
This sequence comes from Molanna angustata, assembly GCA_963576475.1. Lineage (NCBI taxonomy): Eukaryota > Metazoa > Arthropoda > Insecta > Trichoptera > Molannidae > Molanna > Molanna angustata. The sequence continues at coordinate 28,955,650 of OY754979.1, forward strand.
TTCATAAAATATTTAAGCAATATTGACCATTAAGTACATTGAAATGCAAACATTTTAACGCCTACATTTGCATATCATATTTTGAATCGGTTTTGTTTTCTCTGTCATACTACGTACATGTTATATACGATAGATAAGGATAGCTATATTTGAATCATATTGAATCGAAGAGCGAATTGATGATCCGCATAAATTTCATGAATCGATTTTAAAAGACAGGATCTTACAAAAATATCGAACTTTGCACCACTAGTCTTAAACAATGGCCGACTAAAATGAATTTGATATATCCAACATGGATAGGTATTTGAACAAAATCACGCGTCGGGTCTCAGACACTACAGACGTGCATATTTCGCAGAATCCTGCGTAGGTGGTATGTTGGTTTAGCCCCGGAGAACCTTGTCGGTCGCAAGGAAGTGCCAGGCAGGACGCAATAACTTATAATTGACACATATGGATATCTTGGCTGGTCCATGGGAACACGCCAACGGTCGAGACATCGAAATGCGACATGGGCGTACCGAAATATTTTGGGTAATCAGAAAAATAGAAGCGGGAACAAGTCTTAAGAAAGAAAAAAAAGAAAATTGCTTCTGACATAGGAAAATGCTTTCAGAAGAAATTGCTAGTAATCGCTGGATCCTATTCAATAGAATGTGATACAGCTAATTAGTGTCGGATGATAATTAACGAAATGACAATAAGTAAATAATTAATCGGTAAATAATTTAATTACCCATAAGTTATAATTTGGCGGCATAAATAGGAAATCAACAGACAAGCTCACCGTGAATAATAAAAATATTTTCGGTATTTTTAATTTTGGTTTGAGAAAACAATAAGTAAATAATTAATCGGTAAATAATTTAATTACCCATAAGTTATAATTTGGCGGCATAAATAGGAAATCAACAGACAAGCTCACCGTGAATAATAAAAATATTTTCGGTATTTTTAATTTTGGTTTGAGAAAACAATAAGTAAATAATTAATCGGTAAATAATTTAATTACCCATAAGTTATAATTTGGCGGCATAAATAGGAAATCAACAGACAAGCTCACCGTGAATAATAAAAATAATTTCGGTATTTTTAATTTTGGTTTGAGAAAACAATAAGTAAATAATTAATCGGTAAATAATTTAATTACCCAAAAGTTATAATTTGGCGGCATAAATAAGAAATCAACAGACAAGCTCACCGTGAATAATAAAAATATTTTCGGTATTTTTAATTTTGGTTTGAGAAAACACAGAGATGTTTCGTATTGAACAACATCAAACGACCAAGTAGGTAGAGCTAGTTACGCCACTGGAATGTCCGTTGGAGAAAGGTGTCAGATTTCGCGAGCCGCTCTAACGGATACGATAAATCAGAAATTAGACGGACGGCGATGTGGCCCGGCAAATCTAGTTCGTGGGAACGCATGTGGGTCCAGACTGTGTTCGGTCACTATATCACTAGACCACCCCAAGGTATCAAGTTCATAAGTAGGTTCATAGGGTAGGACACATAAATTTGAATGAGACCAGACAAGGAAATATAAGTAGAGGTAGCCAGGGCTTACCCACTGTCGAATCGTTGCGGACCGAAAGGAGATAGAAAACAGGAAAATTGATTGATTTATTTAATTATTTTAATTTCGGGAAACAAGACCTACATATTTAACAGTAAACAAAAATAAATAAATTAATGAGCTGGGGAGTAAGCCAATTACGTGAATGTAGAAATAAACACGTAAGTAAACCAACAGAGTGATGCTGAAAGAAAATTTACAGATAGGTATAGGGGAATAAATACGTAAATAAATAACTAACGCAATCAAGAAAAGAGATACGAAGAAATAAGCAAACGTAGGAAGGGGTAGACAACCATTTCAGAGGATAAACGGCTAGATAAACAAATAAATAAATAAAGAATCGAATGATTAAATAACCCAGGAAGGAAATGAGAGCATGAATAAAATAAAAAAAAAAAAAAACCTCCCGGTAATAATGACCTAACACTAGAAGGTTAAGACCCAGTAACGAGTGAAATAGAAATTTAACTCAACCTATTCTTCGCACTACGAAAAAATAAAAACAAAAGAAAAAAAAACTACAGTCGAAAAGATCACGACCTTAGGTTTAATATCTAAATCATCCTCAGAATACCGACATGTATCGATGTTTTTTTTTCGCGCGGGTACCTACGACCCGGTCCGAAAGTACCAAGCTGCATACCTAGAATAATATCCCAGGATATTCACAAAAACCTCGATTCAAGAGAGACCAAATTAATAGCGACGTTCTAGGACTATGAAAATTATACGAATAAAAAAAGGACTTAGCATGTATACACAGACGAATTTTAACTTTTAACTATACATACATACCTACGTACATACTTACAGACCAACACGCCATGGCCCTCACGGGGTAGGCAAAGAGAACCGAACGCCGCATTTTTCTACCTTGACACACATTCATCGCCTCAGCAACATTCATACATCGTCGGAGACATGTTCGTCTGTGGTTCACGTTTCTTGCACTTTCATCTTTAAAAATATCGTCTACATGGTCGTGCCAACCCATCTAAATGTGTTAACTTTAATTCTGTTAATTACATCTTTCGGTATCTTACTTTCTTTCCTTGTATCTTCGTTCTGAACTCTGTCATACACCGTGCTGTTACAAAATTACCTACAAATTTTCCTACGACGGTATCAAGCAGTAGGTACGGTAATTATTCTGGCATTATTTTTTTTCAACACAAAAATAAATACATACTTCATACATACGCACATCTAAATTACTGCAACCTACCACAAAATCTTACAAAATTAACTAACACCATGACGAATTGAAATAATAGGACTGATTTATATACCTAACGTTACTCTGGGACAGGCTTACATAGCCTAGTAGAGTAGCCTAATCCACAAATTAAAATATAGGTATAAATGTATACACTTACGACATACTTTAACCTTTTTAAATTATAGTATAACTTATAATTTTATTTACTACGGTAGAAAGTTATATTATGTTAATTGTTATTGTGATACTTGAAAAAAAAAGGATTTTAGTAAATAAATAGAAATTAACAATAAGTAAATAATACCAGGCGATACCATGACGGTCATTGCGTTACCTTGGGTAGGCAGGGAGAACCGAACGCCGGAATTCTCCCTCGACACGGTTATGAAATTCTTATATAACCCATATCCGAGATCAGGTGATAGGTGATTATCTGATCGTATGTACTTCCCATATAGGCTATAAGCTATTATGCGCAGAAATATTTGGGCATTCATGCCTGTGTCTGAGCTGACTTAATTAAAATAAAATAAAATAAGTTGGTGGTTACGGACAGCGGAGGTTTCCATTCTGGTTATTATCAGTATAATAAGGTGGTTTTTAAATAGGTATTTTAAATATGCGCCAGCCGCTCAGAGGAGACGAGAGCTTTCGTTTCAATACTAGGGGAGACATCTAGCGAAAAATTCGATCAGCTTCGGGAAGCGCTCTGCTCGACCGACTGTCATAGGTCAGAGACAGCGCGCGAAACTCTATAGATGGCACGAAGAAAATAAGCCGAGGAAAATCTGAAAGGGGAGGAAATTGGCGCGAGGGGAGAATATTAAATTAATAATAATAAAAGGGAAGAAAATTGAAGTACAATAAGTTGATTTACGTCCGTAGGGGATACTTTCGCGCTTTGGTTCGGGACTCTGATGCAGATCGTTTAGCTGAGGTTAGTAAGCTTGGGGCGCAGGGAAAAGCTTCGCGTCTCGACATACAGAGGGCGAATAGCGATAAAGATAGGAAAATGATTTTCTCCTTGAGAAAATTCGATTCTTTTTTCTCCAAGCTTCGAAGAAAATTATGGCAGTCATCGAGGTAATAAGAATGAGTTGTTTTATAAAAAGAAAATGTACCTACGGGAACTTATATTAATTTATGTAACATAGTTAGGATTGGTAGGGCGAAAAGAAAGGAATAAAATAATGATTTTTGTCAATAAAATTGAAATAAAATAATGCTATTGTCAAGGAGAATAAAATAGTTGTTGGGAAGTACCATAATTTTATGTTCCTACAACATATCAGTGTTTAAATAATTTTGTGTGTTGGGTAATATAGTTAATCAGGGTTGGAAATACCTACCTATAGGCACACATTTCTGTATGGAGAAATTATAATGTTATGTTGCTCTGATCATGTAAATAGTCCATAAGAAGTGTATAAGTGTATAAGATGAAAAAAAAAAAAAAAAAAAAAAAGAAAAAGTGTATGTGTAACGAAAATTAAAAAGAAAAAAAAAGAAAAAGTGTATGTGTAACGAAAATTAAAAAAAAAAAAAAGAAAACATAGTGCGTGAACTTTGGCGCGAAAAATCAGTGCGTCCGTACGGGAACACAGGGACAGCCGAGGAACTAGGGGGGAGGGGCTTGCGGGACGAGATGCCGCCGGTCAATATTAGCGACCGCACGGGATGATCTGGAGCATTCCGATTTCGTCATCGCAACAGTAACAGTCTTCCTTCTCTTGTTCGCGGGTCTCGCCAGCTAGACCAAGTACCAACGATTCTAACCAACCGTCGTGGACGCATAGCAGATAAAATTTTACAAAGTACTTTACTATAAACCAGTGAATCAGACCAGCAAGGAAGGAGCCCATTTCAAACATTAAAATTTATATCAGGGCATACGCGGTCGTTACGGTCTACTACAGACTCGCTCTGGCGAGGTCCCGCGGACGGAGAGAGGCCAACCTACCAGGTTTTATTTCACATTATTTTGTATGTCCACTGAGTCCATTATACTCCACCCAATTGGAGGGCCATTTTTCCCGCCCTGCCAAGAAGACAACGGCAAGCACCTCTTTTGGAAAAGAGGCCCTGCCCAGGAGACATCCACGCCGCCTCTGGGATAGGAGGCAATTCGAGGATCATTGTCGCCGCCTCTGGAGAGGCCGCCCACGAGGATCACCAGCCATCGCCTCACAGGAGGCCAATACTGCCCTGTTCTAATTTTCGTTTCTTCACACTTCGACGTTCTCAACGTTCTTTTTTTTTCAAAGACTCCCTTCGTGTTTTGTTGTGTGCACACACATAGTTTTAAGTATACATTAAGATCTTAGTATAAGTCCTAGTATTTAGAAAATATTGTCTCTTTAGCTTGTAATGTCTTTGTGTGCCTAGATGCTAGTAAATTTTAGTTAACTGAATTGATTTTTTTTCTTCTCTCTCATATACAATCCCAATCTGAAGCCTGTTTTAATTATAGTTAGTAATTAGGTAATTTTAAGGTTTAATTTAAGTTTTAATTCCCGGGGAGGAATCACAGCGACGGCTTGCACCCGATAGCTGGCCGGGCAAACCAACTAGTGGGCGGCGAAGGGCGGCCACCGCCCTGAGCCTAGCAAGTCGTCGAAATCGGCTGTGCCGATACTCTAGTGCCACCTCAGTGTGAGCACTGAATAAGAAAATAGTTCCCGACAAAACCAATACCCAACTTTCACTCTCAAATAATATTTAAATACTTATCAACAACCTCGCAACACCTTCCGACCTTCCCACTTTCCGTCTTTTAAACTCCCCCCGGTGTATTAAATGGCGCCCAACGTTGAAGGCAGCTTAAGCGACTTCTCCGCGAATTATATCTAATAAAATAAAGAAATTAATCGTTATTAAAAAAACTATAATTAATCGTTGAAATTTCGCGATTTTTGATTTTCTTATTGGAAAATAGAGATTCCAGTTGGAATCCCATTAATAATCCAACCAGATATTAATCGAAAAATACCTTCCGCGGATTAAGTCGAAAGAAACTTAAGTTTGTTCACTTACGAAAATAATTGCTAAGAAAAAAAACACGTACCCACGAATTTAGGATAAAATAACTCGAGGCTTCAGAAGGGTTGTAGGGGAGAGATAGAGAAAGAAATATTAATATCTAAACAATTACCCAACACTAGTTTTACCTATTACTTTACAATGTTGGTAGGTAATATTTTTATTTGTATGTCTTGAACCACCGAATCTGGTGATCCTTATATCATTTGACTAATCACCGAAGCTGGTGACCTTATAATTTTTGTATTTGGTAGTTAGATCTTTATCATCGACACTCGTAACGTTTTAATTAGTAGGTAATTGACTGATCGACTATAGGTATCTGAATTGATAGAATAGGTATATACATCAGTAAGAAATCGCTTGGACGACGGGAATAATTCTTTTTTTATATAATAAGCGTCTCGATGAGTAGATAGGGAAACTCGCTTGGCAATGAATAATTAGGCCGTTATAATATTTTTTTTTTGGGAATATTACGTTTTTTCTGCTAATGATAAAATAATAAGGATAACTGCTAATTACGAAACAGGATTTTGTCCTCAGTAGTGGGGAGATAGATAATTTTTGTTCTCGATTTTTTTTTTTTTTTTGTTCTCGTAGGTATAGCTATTTTCAATCGAGATTAATATCGTTAGTGGTGAGTTGGGTAAATTAATATTATAGACTAATTTCGTTTGGGAAGCATAATACTCGCTTAGGAAGAAATATTCGTCTCTCCTTAGGGGTAGGATAATAAACCAAAAAGGTTATGAATATATTTACCAAGAAAAAAATGATAGGTACAAATATATTTTAATACATTTACGAATATAACTATTACGGATATAATTTTTATATAAATTTTATTGTATGTATACGGAAGAGGATTGCTACTCTAAGACTCATTAGCGGTGAGTTAACATAAATTAATATTTGATGGTTTTAGGTATAAGTAGTCCAATTACGGCATAATTAAATAAATAAATAAATAGATAAAGACCGTTTAAGGTCGATAGTGATTATAAAAAGAAAAAATTTAATTTTTTTTCTTTCAACTAGGAACTTTGAAAATTACTTTTTTTTCTTTCAATTAGGAACGTTGACCGATGTTTTTTTGATAATACTGAATAAGAGATCACCGCGCCGGTTACCGGATAAAGTCGTCTCAAGGGCGGTCACTTAAACAGTCACGCAGTCGGGACACCGAAATATTAAGAGGAAAATAGAGATAGTGACAGATATGCGACGGTTGAGAGGAAATAGTGCGTCAGACATGGAGAGTTCGGCAGAAAATAGTCCGGTTATACCAATGCCGATCGAAGAAGAGGCAGAGGCAGGCCAAAATTATAGCTCGCCCGCGAGAGCCGCCTTGGCCCCGTCTGGGACTTGGGAGCGGGCATGCGTACCACGTGTCCTGGAAGATACCTTCAGCGGTCTAGCCGAAGAAGACCCTGAACAATTCATACGCGCTTGTGAAGCGCATTTCAAGGCTGTACACTGTAGCCCGGCCGTGCAGGTGGAGAGAGCAGCGCAGAGGTTAAGAGGCGAAGCAAAGAACTGGTGGAGGCCTCACTTGCAAGGACGCTGGGGATGGGCGGACTTCTGCAACGTTCTTCGGTCCAGATATGGAACAGAGGCAGCTCGTGCCTCGCTGCTGGTGAGCCTGTATGGAGATCGACAGCGAGAGGGCGAAAGTGGTATTTGTTTCCTTCAGAGGAAAAATGTAATATACAGAAGACTATTTCCGAAGGGAGAGATCAACGAGATCTGTCAGGATCTCATCGGCCTGATGCACCCGAGGTACAGCGAACTTCTAGAAGTGGGTCTGACCTTCGGACCCTATACGATGGACACTCTGCGGAGTCGAGTTTCGGGACTAGACTTCCCACGGCAACCTTTATATACAAACACTACACGGGTTCAGTGGAACATGCCGTCAGTGCAGCATCAACATCGTCAAAATGGCTTCCAATCGGAGCCAGAGAGGTATATTGAAGGCGACCATCGAGCCGACTTACGACAAAATGGCGGCGGACGAAATTATGTACCAAATGGACAGCGGCCCGCGGGGAACCACGATTGGAATAGACATTACAATAACGGACCCAGACCTACCTATCAACCCTTTAGAGCGGGAAACGCCTCCCGCCTGGGCGGAACCAACCATGCTCAGGCGACACGACGACGTTAAGTGGGAGTGGTCAACGCGACCAGCCAGACCCAATGACAATAGACCACCACCGCACGATTACTGGAAACGACAACAATAGAAGGGGTTGGGCATGTAACAACGTAACGGGACTTCACAGACGGCCATTATCACGTATACCTGCTAAGCTAGTAGGTATCGCTACCGCGGCCCTAGTAGATTCGGCGAGCACGCACAATTTAGTGAATGCTAGGCTAGTACCTAGCCATTTAATACGACACAGTACGGACAAAATTGTAAGACTCGCACACTCGAGTGTGGAGATGAAGATTAGCGGGGAGGCAGATATTACATGGACCTCAGCCGCCCATGTCTTGACAGATACTTTCCTAATTGTCCCAGGACTAAGAGAAGACGTGATACTTGGCCATGAATGGCTCGTTAAACATAAAGGAGTGACAGACTTCCACAGAGGCTGTCTTCATATATGCTGTCCGTCACGAAAAACAATACATTTTCTACCAAACCGACCGCAACAAGATATAAATATAGAGACTTTCCCAGATATTAGTATGTTAGACATCACGCGTAAAGACAACATTTTAAAAATATTACAAGTATTTGCGCCATATGCAGGACCAGCATCACTGGCGCCATATGCAATAAAGTTGAAGGACTTCAACCCTATCAAGCTACCACCACATAGGCTCTCAGATGTGAAGAAGCGCGCCCTATACGAACAATTAGAAGGTATGTTGGCCGATGGCGTTATTGAAGAAAGCGATTCACCATACAGCTTTCCCGTCGTAATGGCGTCTAAGAAAGGGAAGGACGAGTACCGATTTTGCGTGGATTATAGACGACTAAATGGAGTTACCATCGACGAACCGGCGACCCTGCCTATCATAAACGAGACGCTGAAGGATCTTGGTACAGCAAGGGTATTTACTACGATCGATTTGGCTAGAGGGTACTGGCAAGTACCCATGGAAGAACGATCAAAGAAGTTGACGGCCTTCACCACACCTGATGGGGCATGCTACCAGTTTCGCGTCATGCCGTTCGGTCTGAAGGGAGCACCGGGACTTTTCCAAAAAAGGATGTCGCAAGAAGTTTTGGCTAACTACGTAAGACAATTCTGCTTAGTGTATCTCGATGATATCATAATTTTCTCACCTGATTGGGAGTCACACCTGACCCACCTGCGGTTGGTATTAGAACGACTACAGCAGTACGAACTTAAATGCGCGGGTGAGAAATGCAAGTTCGGCTTACCATCAATCGATTACCTAGGATACACAGTAACTGCGGGCGCAAATCAACCTCAACCGGCCCATGGCGTAATAATATCATCGGCAACGACGCCAAAGACGCGTAAACAGCTGCGAGCCTTTTTAGGTATATGCAACTGGTTGCGTGAATACGTACCAAATTTCGCCGAGATCGCCTCGCCGTTAACCGACTTACTGAGTACAAGTCGGACGTTTAAATGGACTAGAGCCGCACAGATAGCCATGGAGAGGTTAAAACACATCTTATCGCAACCAATGACGTTAAGCAGACCCGATTTCACTAAAGAATTCATTGTACAAACGGATGCTAGCAAGATGGGAGTCGCCGCCGTCCTATATCAAGAAAACGAAGCTGGAGAACGACAAATAATATCCTACGGTAGTGCAAAATTTACCAATACCGAACCTAATTGGCATAGTAATGAACAAGAAGCGTACGCGGCAGTATGGGCCATAAAACGTTACCGGGCGTTTCTAGAGGGGCGACGTTTTCGCTTGAGAACGGACAATAGAAGCCTAATTTGGCTAAACACACACAAGGAATATTACGCTAAATTGATGAGGTGGGCGTTATTACTCCAAGAGTTCGACTTCGTAATCGAACATTGCCCGGGAAAGCTAAACCAACTGCCCGACGCCCTGTCACGCAACCCGCAGGAAGAGTTAACCTCCCCAGTAAATGACGACCTGGAGGACCACATGATGTACCCATGTGTAGCCCGGGGCCGAGGCCAAGACATGACAGCAACGATCGCGAGTACAATGGCTAGCGAAGTGGAAACGCTGGAAGGGCGCAGAGATGACGAAAGGCGCAGAAACGAGGAAGGGCGCAGAAATGAAGGAGGGCGCAGAAATGACGAAGGGCGCAGAAACGAAGAAGGGCGCAGAAATGATGGAGGGCGCAGAAATGACGAAGGACGCAGAAATGACGAAGGTCGCAGAAATGACGAAAGGCGCAGAGATGACGAAGGGCGCAGAAATTACGAAGGGCGCAGAAATGACGAAGGGCGCAGAAATGACGAAGGGCGCAGAGATCACGAAGGGCGCAGTGATCACGAAGGGCGCAGAAATGAAGGAGGGCGCAGAGATGATGAAGGGCGCAGAGATCAGGAAGGGCGCAGAGATCAGGAAGGTCGCAGAGAGCACGAAGAAGAGGAGGAACGTGAGGAAGAGATGCGTTCTCACCAGGAAGACGAACAAGAGGCCGGAGCGTGGGCTCTAGCAGAGGACATCCGAGTTAGCCAGCGTAGAGATGCAGATATTAATCAAAAAATGCAAAGGATACGGCGAGTGCAGGCGCGGCCGAGCCGAGCACGAAGTCGTTTTGAAAGGAACCTGCAAGCCGCATACGAAGCATTAGGTACAACTCTGTGGAGGAAGCAGGAAGGCGGAGAGTCGAAGCTAGTAGTACCCCGCGCGAAGATAGCAGAAGTAATAACGAAATATCACGACGACCCGGTAGCTAGTCACCCAGGTACGAAAGAGACTACGCGCGCCATTCAGAGACTATATTACTGGACAGGACTGAAGGCGGATGTCGCACGACATGTGAAGACATGCGGCGTGTGTATGCAGGCGAAAGCCCGACCAGGCTTACATCGAGTCCATCAGACAGGACACCGGGCAACCAAACCATTCGAAGTATTAGCGGTAGATTATATGGGTCCGTATCCAGCCTCCGCGGCGGGAAACCGTTTTATTTTAGTGGTCACGGACCTATTTACTAAGTGGGTGGAAGCCTTTCCCATGCGATCCAGTAAGGCCACCTCACTCACGACAGTACTTGAATCGGAAGTATTCAACCGTTACGGGTACCCGAAGTATGTATTAACTGACAACGGTCGACAATTTACGCACAGGACATGGAACGATGCTATAGAGAGGTGGCAGTGCGTGCACTGGACCACAGCCACGTATCACCCCAGAGCCAATCCGGCTGAACGAAGGAATCAAGAGATAAAGAAAGCTCTCAGGATTCACTTGCAGGAGGGGAGTCATACGAGGTGGGACGTCGTCTTGCCGACAATACTCGGTGCTTTGCGAGGAAGACAGAATGAGGCTACCGGCGTGACCCCCAGCCAGGCTTTACTAGGATACGACCTACCACGACCAGGAGAGTGGTTGGTACATTCCAACGAAGATATCGTACCATCAGCAACGGAAGCAAGAGACAGGCGCTCCGCTGATGAGGAAATAGTGAGAAAGCAAGCTGAGTACCGCGGAAGGTACCTGACTCCAGGGGAGGAAGGATCGACATTCGGTCCAGGTGAGAAAGTATGGGTTCGGGAACACCCACAGTCAGACGCAGCAAGAGGCTTTCACGCCGGTTTCGCCGCAAAATGGAGTGGTCCTTATACCGTTCTCACTGTCAATGGCCGAGGGCACACGTATTGGATAGATCGGCGAAGTAAGCCGACCAAGGTACACGCAGATGACATGCGAAGAGTCATAAATCGGCGTTGATAAGACAGGGCAGTGAAATGGGTATGGGTAGGTAGAAATGTCCACTGGTAGATAGTCGAACGATACAGTATAAGAATATGCAAATAGGTAGGTATAAGGAGTGTTTAATTGCAAACGAGCGAGTTGAGACCTCTCGGAAGGATAGATAGGTATACGCGGATTAACGCGTATGACGTAATGAAATGCTTTCGAGGAGGTAGGCACTTAGCGGTAAGGAAATTGAGAGTTAGGTACAACGGGAAAATAATATTTATAAGATTTACTAAGCGTATAGCTCATAGGCGGTCTACTAGAGAAGTAATAAGGACGATAATTAATACAAATAACAGGTATGTCAGGTGCGTGTACGCAATAGATATTATTAATGCAATAGGTATATATATGGAAGGTAGAAGGCTAAACGCTCAGTGATCAAGCGTTTACTTCCGAGGACGGTAGATAACTGATCAGATAACTAGCAGATAATTATTGATATGCCACGAGAAAAGGGTCGGCGTAAAGTATAAGATGAATGACGAATAGGTATTAGAGCACCGGCAAGCAGTATAGGCGTAGAAGATATAGTAATCAAAGATTAAACGCAAGGATAGACGCGGGGTAGATGAACTATCGCCGTAAGCGATAGGCTATAATAAAAAAAATTAGTTTTTTTTAAAGTGTCTTGGGAAGAAGAAGATAAGTAGTATAAGAAATTTAAGAGCGAGGTGTAATGAGGAAATCATAAGGAAGATTAGTAGGTAATTATGTTGGCCGACCAATAATCTAAGTGCGGACGCGCATTATCGAATTAGGTATAAATAGGTAACCGAGGGAGGAATGCTATTGATCAGGCGTTTGCCCCGGCGATAAGTGAGAAGAATATAACTGATCAGTCGAATAACGTATTTTATTTTATTTTTTATACAAAGTATACAAACAATATCTGGACAAAATATACAGGTGATACAAATATAAAAAAAAAATTAGCATGCCCAGCATCACTTACATGTATACATTATTACCAATTATATATTTATGTAGTGTAGGAGAAAAAAAGAAAACAGTAAATAATCAGATATGTGACATATGAGTGGGGAGTGTGTGTGTGTGTGAGTATGTGTATGTGTGGGTGTGTGTGGGAGTGTATGAGGATGTGTGTGAACCTTTATGTGATGAACCCAACTTATCAGCATGAGTATCTAGGATTATATTAGAGTACCTAATAATCTATTCTTTACCATAATCAATGGGGAGTTAAAAAGGTCTGCATCACTAATGTTGGAGTTATAAAAATGGGAAGTGCGGTATATGAAAGAATTCTGTCTGGCATTAGTGTTACAAATGGGGAGGTAAAGTAGGTCAGTCAGTCTAGTCGGTCTTGTTGGCACTCTCAGAGTCAAGCGTTCTAGCAGATCAGGGCAGTCAACCGTTGAGTTTGCAATTTTGAATAAAAATATAACATCTGCTATAGTTCTGCGGCTCTCGAGTGATGTAATTTTGTAATGCTTTAAGGAATCAGAGTAACTAATGTGGTCTCTGTGCGCACGAAAGTCAAGATATCTGAGAAATTTCTTTTGCAGCCTTTCAACTCTGATCTTGTATATGGCATATGAGGGAGACCAGACTTGAGATGCGTATTCAACAATGCTACGAACATATGCGAAGTACAGAGTTTTAAAGGTAGAGATATTATTAAATTGTCTGCACAAACGGAGAACATATCCCAGCATTTTGGATGCTTTGGAGGTGATATTATCTATGTGCTTGTCCAGGAGTAATTTACCATCCAACTTGATGCCTAGGTCTTTTATTTCAGTGGTTATAGTAATAGGATGGTTGTTAAGTTTATAAGTATAATTAACAATATTCCGGTTTCTGGTGAACCGGATAGCAAAGCATTTATCAGTATTGATCTTCAGGTTATGGTGTTTACAATATAGGTCAAGGCGATTTAGATCATTTTGAATGTTCTGACAATCCTCAACACTTTTCACACAAGCAAAAATTTTCATGTCATCGGCAAAAAGTAAAACATGAGAGAACAGAAAGCAATTTGAAATATCATTTATATAAATATTAAAAAGCAGAGGCCCCAACAAGGAACCCTGAGGGACACCTGAAGTAACACGAACCCAACTTGACTTAAATCCACCGACTACCACAGCCTGACTTCTATTGGAGATGTAAGAAGAAAACCATCTATACAAGTCACCGTGAATACCGATTCGATAAAGTTTTTCAAGCAATGTGCTATGAACAACCTTATCAAACGCCTTACTATAGTCAGTGTAGATTGCATCCACCTGTGTTTTACTATCCATTTTTTCGTGGAGAAATTCAAAAAAAGATACAAGATTGGTAACAGTAGAGCGACCACTTACAAAGCCATGCTGGTTGGAATTCAAAAATGGCTTTAAGGCTGGGAACAATTGGTCATATATTATTTTTTCGAATATTTTACTGAAAATGCATAGTTTGGAAATCGGTCTATAATTTTTTACATCTGCCTTGTCGCCAGACTTGAAAACAGGTGAAACAAATGCTTGCTTCCAACGTAGTGGCATTGTGCCCTCATTAAGTGATCTACGAAATAGATAAGATAGGGGGGTGCATAGATTATTAGCACACATGAAAATGAAATATGGGGGGATATTGTCCGGACCAGCTCCCTTCTTTAGATCGATTTTAAGTAGATATCTCAATGTGGATGCTTGGTTGATACTAACATCATCAATATTCCCAGCATAGTTGTTCATATCGTGACAAAGTGAATTCTGACCTAGAGAAGCATTGTCAAAAACGGAGCTGAAATAATCTGAGAATAGATAAGATATTCCTTGCCCGTGATGCTCTTTTCTATCCATAAACTGCATAGTGCTAGGTATGGCATGTGAATTGGATGTTAATTTAATATATTTCCATATGTGCGAGGGATCGATTGAGATAGCATTCTCGGTTTCTGAAATAAATTTATTATAGCATTCACGGCTGAGAGTTTTGTGACGTTTTCGAAGAAGTGAGAAAGTCAAGTAGTCTAAAGGGTTTTTGGATAATTTATATTTTCTAAAAAAACTGTATTTTTCTTTAGTGATTTTAATTAAAGCTGAATTATACCAAGGTGGGTATTTAGAATTTGCGGAGAGTTTTCTTGGTATATAGGTATCAATTAAGTCATATAGAATAGAATAAAATTTATCAATAGCGGAGTCAATGTTGCAATGTGAGAGTACATTCACCCAGTTAATTTTACTAAGTGCTAAATTAATCATTTCGTAATCCCCACGTTTAAAAATATGCACGAATCTTCTTTCACCAACCAGCACAGGTGGACTAGAAAAAGAAATTGTTACAGTCAGTGATTTATGGTGAGAGTCTTCATCAATGACAGGATCGTCACAGGCAGAGACCTGGACAAATTTGTTACACAGGACAAGATCAAGAATACGATTGTTAGAGTTAGTGACAGAATTAAATTGATTTAGTCCAGCAAAATTAATGTTGTCAATAAACAAAGCACTGACCGGAGAGGACACAACAAGTGGAGAAAGAAATATATTGTTATTGTGCTTTAACCAAGTAATTTCAGGAATATTAAAATCACCCAAAACAAGAAAATTATCACACGGGTAGTCCAAAGTTAATCTGGATAACTTATTGAGGAAGCTTTCCATGTGAATAAGATAAGTAGGTCCCTTAGGAATATATACACAGCAAACGTGTAAACTAGAATTAGAACGAGTGTTCGAGTTAAGTGAGATCCAAACATCTTCAGCGCGAGATTGAAAATTGGGTCGAACTTGAGCAGAAAGATCACAACGAACCGCTAATAGTACTCCCCCTCCCAGACGTTGACCTGTTGAATCGTAAGATCGGTCCCGTCTATGGACGATATACCGAGAATCAAAAAGTTCACAATCGATAATACCATCCGTAAGCCATGTTTCCGTCAGTGCATAAACATCAAAGTCATTAGAGGATGAATTTTGAAGAAAGGTATTTGTTTTAGTACGTAGGCCTCTAACATTTTGGTAATAAATTGTGAGAGTCATTTAAAGAGTAAATAAAACAGAGATAATAAAAAACAGTAATAAGTAACATAAAAAATAGTAAAAATATTAGCAATATCAATGTATGGTGAGTAAATGAAGAAATAATAAATTATAATAGAAAGTATTGAATATAAAATGGGTTTGATATAAGTTGGGTACCTATCACAAAAAAGTTCACTGTGAGGTCTGTGACAATGTGCGTGTTGTGTAAAATGTAATTGTCTGGTTGAGTGAAGATGTATGTGTGCGATTTGACGGATATGAGTGGGTAGGTAGAAAAACGGAATATTAACAAAAAATAAAAAGTGATTGAGAAGTAAGTAATATATGCAACAAAAAATAATTAAATTAAATTTTTCAATTGAGTGAAGCTGGAAATGTAGATTTTCTTTGCCATCTCGTTCTTCCGAATATAAATTTTCGAATCTCTGATCCATAAAAAATTGTAATTATTTTTTAACTTGAAATCTCTCGCAGCCCACAAAAGAGACTTGTTCTTCCATGTTAGATGATCATTGACATATATCCTTACAGTTTTTCCTGGCATTTCCAGTAAGTTACTATTAATACCTTTCATCTTTTTTACGGCAGCAATGAGTTCATCTTTCTTTGTTTTCGATCGAAATTTTGCAATAATATTTCCTGGTTTGTTATCGGCGTGGTTCTTTTTTGATTCAATTCGGTTGACAGATTCAATGTCTTCTTGTTTGATAATGCACCCAACACTGCTTCCAATTTTAAGTATGATTGATGTGACGTCTTCATTGGGGGTTTCGGGGAGACCTTGAATCTCCACATTGTTGGTTAATTGAGTCTGCTCCATGCGAATGTTTTCACTTTCCAATCTCATAACAGTATGTTGAAGTTCAATGAAATTGGATTCCAGGTTATCCATTTTAGTTAGCTTATTTTCTAGAACATTCACTTTCAGTTTAAGTTCCTCTACAAGATTGTTATTGAATTCGATTGTTTTTTCAAACTCATCAAGCCTCAAATTAGTTGACTGGAGTTGAAGAGTAAGCTTCCGGATTTCAGTAACCAGCTCCGAAACATTAATTATTGCCGTACTGTCATCTTTTTGTTTCGACGACAACAATGTATTATCCGTAGAATGTATCGGACGAGGTCCTAATTTACAAGTATCACATTTCCAGCTTGATTTCCTCTCGGTGGACATTTTTTTAAAAGTTGAATCGCTGATGTTAGTGCAATAAAAGTGGAACGGAGAAATGCACAATGTGCACTTTATGCATTCAGTGCTCTTGAGCGGTTTATGGCAAATTACACAGTTTAGATCCATTGTGACAATAATATGATATTGATATTTGTATGAAAGTAGGTATACTTTGGGTTTGAAATTTATAATACAGTATCAAATCAATGTAATACCTGCGAGATAATGAAGACACAGGTAAACGGCAGTATAACACACAAACAGTATGCAAATATATTCGGCAAAAGTAAAGATATATAGCTAATATTTCAAATTTGACAGGCCCTAAAAAAGGTGCGTCTACACTACTAGTATTGTTGTCTATGTCTGATTGTCTATGTATAAGTCAGGTATGGTAGTATACCTAAAGAAGATTTTACAAGATAACATAGGAATACTCATGAGTAATGCGATATGTGAAATTGAATGGAATAGTATAAAAACTAAGGTTATTAATGTCTTTTTGAATTTAATTTTATAACGTGCGGCAGGATAACGAAATAAACTAAGAACAAGTGAAGTTAATGGGTTAATGCTAAACCGCCACTAACGATGTAAGATTTAATAGGTATAACGCGTATAGGTATATAAGAATAATAAGTATTGATTGAGGAATTAGTAAGAGAAAAGCGTTGCATGGAATTGAGAAGGTAGAATTAGATCGTTTAGCTAGCGATCCGATCAGCATATTAGAAAAAGGGTTATGAAAGGAACGCGAATTGAGGTCTTGAGGAGATATTTCATGAACGTAAGAGCAGGTAATGATCAGGAAAAGACGAGAGTAGAAAACTATGATGTTAGGGAAATAGCTTAGAAATACGATACGAACGCCCAAGGCCAGACGTTGTATCGGCGATGAATATCAATTGAGTGGCCAAGAAAAGGACGAATTTAAAGTTATATAGGATTAGGCAGAGTGTGCGAGGAAAAATATTATGTCGTTAGACGAGTTAGGAAGATCAGGAATTAATAAGTGGGAGGGATGACGACCCACCTTATTATATTATACAGTAGTAAAGTGCGCGGGAGCAGGTTATAAGTTAATCGTTAGGTATCGGCAAGAAGTATCGTAAATATGTTGAGTCAGGACGAATACTCAGTAGGTGAGATGCGGGAACGGGAGGAGGTCGATCTGCGTGTGCAATCTCTCTCCTGGAGGGAGATCGCGAGGTTTTAGTCGGGGAACGAACCCATGAAGGGATTAATTATCAAGACTTAGGCATGGGTATGTTAAGGGGGTTTGAGCCTGAATGTTAAAGGCGCCTCAGATAGTACCAAGGAATGAGAATGGAAGGGCCTGTAGTGCCGTATATGAAGGAAAAGGAAAGGAACGGAATAAATCGCGATATTATAATATTACATAGGTATATATTTATATATTTTTATTTATATAGGACGATAGGCTTGCGGACAAGCTAGTTTGCCGGGGTGGGCCGGACGGTCACCCACGGAGTATATCTCCAACCGGTGGGGCTAACTAGGCACAAGCGGTGATTAGTAAGGAAAAAAGGAAGGCTTAGGGGAAATGATCAGGGAAATACCTCGGGGGGAACGAGATGCATGTCCAGCAGGTAATTAATCGATCTATTGGGTATCCGCTGGCGCCGCACGCAGAGACGTACCTCGGAGTACGAGGCGAAGGCAGGCGTAGAGGTAGTTAAGAGGAGAGGAAAGGACCGTAGTGGAGCCGAAATGGGGTTAAATAGTAAATCTGCATCAGGGGTACCGAAGTCATGAGTCGCGGACGCAAGGTTCCGGGAAAAGAACCCCGGAGACGGAGGAAAGGCAGAGAAAACGGGTAAATGGACGCCGCGGTGATTTTGGTTCAAGAAGGATGGGGTGGTTTGATATATCCAACATGGATAGGTATTTGAACAAAATCACGCGTCGGGTCTCAGACACTACAGACGTGCATATTTCGCAGAATCCTGCGTAGGTGGTATGTTGGTTTAGCCCCGGAGAACCTTGTCGGTCGCAAGGAAGTGCCAGGCAGGACGCAATAACTTATAATTGACACATATGGATATCTTGGCTGGTCCATGGGAACACGCCAACGGTCGAGACATCGAAATGCGACATGGGCGTACCGAAATATTTTGGGTAATCAGAAAAATAGAAGCGGGAACAAGTCTTAAGAAAGAAAAAAAAGAAAATTGCTTCTGACATAGGAAAATGCTTTCAGAAGAAATTGCTAGTAATCGCTGGATCCTATTCAATAGAATGTGATATAGCTAATTAGTGTCGGATGATAATTAACGAAATGACAATAAGTAAATAATTAATCGGTAAATAATTTAATTACCCATAAGTTATAATTTGGCGGCATAAATAGGAAATCAACAGACAAGCTCACCGTGAATAATAAAAATATTTTCGGTATTTTTAATTTTGGTTTGAGAAAACAATAAGTAAATAATTAATCGGTAAATAATTTAATTACCCATAAGTTATAATTTGGCGGCATAAATAGGAAATCAACAGACAAGCTCACCGTGAATAATAAAAATATTTTCGGTATTTTTAATTTTGGTTTGAGAAAACAATAAGTAAATAATTAATCGGTAAATAATTTAATTACCCATAAGTTATAATTTGGCGGCATAAATAGGAAATCAACAGACAAGCTCACCGTGAATAATAAAAATAATTTCGGTATTTTTAATTTTGGTTTGAGAAAACAATAAGTAAATAATTAATCGGTAAATAATTTAATTACCCAAAAGTTATAATTTGGCGGCATAAATAAGAAATCAACAGACAAGCTCACCGTGAATAATAAAAATATTTTCGGTATTTTTAATTTTGGTTTGAGAAAACACAGAGATGTTTCGTATTGAACAACATCAAACGACCAAGTAGGTAGAGCTAGTTACGCCACTGGAATGTCCGTTGGAGAAAGGTGTCAGATTTCGCGAGCCGCTCTAACGGATACGATAAATCAGAAATTAGACGGACGGCGATGTGGCCCGGCAAATCTAGTTCGTGGGAACGCATGTGGGTCCAGACTGTGTTCGGTCACTATATCACTAGACCACCCCAAGGTATCAAGTTCATAAGTAGGTTCATAGGGTAGGACACATAAATTTGAATGAGACCAGACAAGGAAATATAAGTAGAGGTAGCCAGGGCTTACCCACTGTCGAATCGTTGCGGACCGAAAGGAGATAGAAAACAGGAAAATTGATTGATTTATTTAATTATTTTAATTTCGGGAAACAAGACCTACATATTTAACAGTAAACAAAAATAAATAAATTAATGAGCTGGGGAGTAAGCCAATTACGTGAATGTAGAAATAAACACGTAAGTAAACCAACAGAGTGATGCTGAAAGAAAATTTACAGATAGGTATAGGGGAATAAATACGTAAATAAATAACTAACGCAATCAAGAAAAGAGATACGAAGAAATAAGCAAACGTAGGAAGGGGTAGACAACCATTTCAGAGGATAAACGGCTAGATAAACAAATAAATAAATAAAGAATCGAATGATTAAATAACCCAGGAAGGAAATGAGAGCATGAATAAAATAAAAAAAAAAAAAAACCTCCCGGTAATAATGACCTAACACTAGAAGGTTAAGACCCAGTAACGAGTGAAATAGAAATTTAACTCAACCTATTCTTCGCACTACGAAAAAATAAAAACAAAAGAAAAAAAAACTACAGTCGAAAAGATCACGACCTTAGGTTTAATATCTAAATCATCCTCAGAATACCGACATGTATCGATGTTTTTTTTTCGCGCGGGTACCTACGACCCGGTCCGAAAGTACCAAGCTGCATACCTAGAATAATATCCCAGGATATTCACAAAAACCTCGATTCAAGAGAGACCAAATTAATAGCGACGTTCTAGGACTATGAAAATTATACGAATAAAAAAAGGACTTAGCATGTATACACAGACGAATTTTAACTTTTAACTATACATACATACCTACGTACATACTTACAGACCAACACGCCATGGCCCTCACGGGGTAGGCAAAGAGAACCGAACGCCGCATTTTTCTACCTTGACACACATTCATCGCCTCAGCAACATTCATACATCGTCGGAGACATGTTCGTCTGTGGTTCACGTTTCTTGCACTTTCATCTTTAAAAATATCGTCTACATGGTCGTGCCAACCCATCTAAATGTGTTAACTTTAATTCTGTTAATTACATCTTTCGGTATCTTACTTTCTTTCCTTGTATCTTCGTTCTGAACTCTGTCATACACCGTGCTGTTACAAAATTACCTACAAATTTTCCTACGACGGTATCAAGCAGTAGGTACGGTAATTATTCTGGCATTATTTTTTTTCAACACAAAAATAAATACATACTTCATACATACGCACATCTAAATTACTGCAACCTACCACAAAATCTTACAAAATTAACTAACACCATGACGAATTGAAATAATAGGACTGATTTATATACCTAACGTTACTCTGGGACAGGCTTACATAGCCTAGTAGAGTAGCCTAATCCACAAATTAAAATATAGGTATAAATGTATACACTTACGACATACTTTAACCTTTTTAAATTATAGTATAACTTATAATTTTATTTACTACGGTAGAAAGTTATATTATGTTAATTGTTATTGTGATACTTGAAAAAAAAAGGATTTTAGTAAATAAATAGAAATTAACAATAAGTAAATAATACCAGGCGATACCATGACGGTCATTGCGTTACCTTGGGTAGGCAGGGAGAACCGAACGCCGGAATTCTCCCTCGACACGGTTATGAAATTCTTATATAACCCATATCCGAGATCAGGTGATAGGTGATTATCTGATCGTATGTACTTCCCATATAGGCTATAAGCTATTATGCGCAGAAATATTTGGGCATTCATGCCTGTGTCTGAGCTGACTTAATTAAAATAAAATAAAATAAGTTGGTGGTTACGGACAGCGGAGGTTTCCATTCTGGTTATTATCAGTATAATAAGGTGGTTTTTAAATAGGTATTTTAAATATGCGCCAGCCGCTCAGAGGAGACGAGAGCTTTCGTTTCAATACTAGGGGAGACATCTAGCGAAAAATTCGATCAGCTTCGGGAAGCGCTCTGCTCGACCGACTGTCATAGGTCAGAGACAGCGCGCGAAACTCTATAGATGGCACGAAGAAAATAAGCCGAGGAAAATCTGAAAGGGGAGGAAATTGGCGCGAGGGGAGAATATTAAATTAATAATAATAAAAGGGAAGAAAATTGAAGTACAATAAGTTGATTTACGTCCGTAGGGGATACTTTCGCGCTTTGGTTCGGGACTCTGATGCAGATCGTTTAGCTGAGGTTAGTAAGCTTGGGGCGCAGGGAAAAGCTTCGCGTCTCGACATACAGAGGGCGAATAGCGATAAAGATAGGAAAATGATTTTCTCCTTGAGAAAATTCGATTCTTTTTTCTCCAAGCTTCGAAGAAAATTATGGCAGTCATCGAGGTAATAAGAATGAGTTGTTTTATAAAAAGAAAATGTACCTACGGGAACTTATATTAATTTATGTAACATAGTTAGGATTGGTAGGGCGAAAAGAAAGGAATAAAATAATGATTTTTGTCAATAAAATTGAAATAAAATAATGCTATTGTCAAGGAGAATAAAATAGTTGTTGGGAAGTACCATAATTTTATGTTCCTACAACATATCAGTGTTTAAATAATTTTGTGTGTTGGGTAATATAGTTAATCAGGGTTGGAAATACCTACCTATAGGCACACATTTCTGTATGGAGAAATTATAATGTTATGTTGCTCTGATCATGTAAATAGTCCATAAGAAGTGTATAAGTGTATAAGATGAAAAAAAAAAAAAAAAAAAAAAAGAAAAAGTGTATGTGTAACGAAAATTAAAAAGAAAAAAAAAGAAAAAGTGTATGTGTAACGAAAATTAAAAAAAAAAAAAAGAAAACATAGTGCGTGAACTTTGGCGCGAAAAATCAGTGCGTCCGTACGGGAACACAGGGACAGCCGAGGAACTAGGGGGGAGGGGCTTGCGGGACGAGATGCCGCCGGTCAATATTAGCGACCGCACGGGATGATCTGGAGCATTCCGATTTCGTCATCGCAACAGTAACAGTCTTCCTTCTCTTGTTCGCGGGTCTCGCCAGCTAGACCAAGTACCAACGATTCTAACCAACCGTCGTGGACGCATAGCAGATAAAATTTTACAAAGTACTTTACTATAAACCAGTGAATCAGACCAGCAAGGAAGGAGCCCATTTCAAACATTAAAATTTATATCAGGGCATACGCGGTCGTTACGGTCTACTACAGACTCGCTCTGGCGAGGTCCCGCGGACGGAGAGAGGCCAACCTACCAGGTTTTATTTCACATTATTTTGTATGTCCACTGAGTCCATTATACTCCACCCAATTGGAGGGCCATTTTTCCCGCCCTGCCAAGAAGACAACGGCAAGCACCTCTTTTGGAAAAGAGGCCCTGCCCAGGAGACATCCACGCCGCCTCTGGGATAGGAGGCAATTCGAGGATCATTGTCGCCGCCTCTGGAGAGGCCGCCCACGAGGATCACCAGCCATCGCCTCACAGGAGGCCAATACTGCCCTGTTCTAATTTTCGTTTCTTCACACTTCGACGTTCTCAACGTTCTTTTTTTTTCAAAGACTCCCTTCGTGTTTTGTTGTGTGCACACACATAGTTTTAAGTATACATTAAGATCTTAGTATAAGTCCTAGTATTTAGAAAATATTGTCTCTTTAGCTTGTAATGTCTTTGTGTGCCTAGATGCTAGTAAATTTTAGTTAACTGAATTGATTTTTTTTCTTCTCTCTCATATACAATCCCAATCTGAAGCCTGTTTTAATTATAGTTAGTAATTAGGTAATTTTAAGGTTTAATTTAAGTTTTAATTCCCGGGGAGGAATCACAGCGACGGCTTGCACCCGATAGCTGGCCGGGCAAACCAACTAGTGGGCGGCGAAGGGCGGCCACCGCCCTGAGCCTAGCAAGTCGTCGAAATCGGCTGTGCCGATACTCTAGTGCCACCTCAGTGTGAGCACTGAATAAGAAAATAGTTCCCGACAAAACCAATACCCAACTTTCACTCTCAAATAATATTTAAATACTTATCAACAACCTCGCAACACCTTCCGACCTTCCCACTTTCCGTCTTTTAAACTCCCCCCGGTGTATTAAATTCGCCCGAAAAATTTTAGTCACCGTGAATAAAAACATTTTCGGTGTTGCCGCGACACAAAAAATAATATATTCAAGACATTCGAAAATTTATTTCTCTAGCAATATTCAACAGCCTAAAAACGTCAAAACCATAGAAAAGAGATTTTATTGTCAAAACTAGTTAGTGTATTCTATGGTTAAAACAACGTTTACCTCCAAAACCGAAACATTTCTAATTTGTACGGCGCTATTTGCTATGGATACCTAAGGATAAATCCAAAATCATAGAAAAGAGAACTTATTATCCAAAATTAAGAGTACAAAGAAGCAGATGGAGTTGATGATTGACTTCGTATCAACGAATAGTGCAATGACAAATGGAAAGATAGTAAATTTAGGAAGGTAAGTTAGATATGTCAATATAAAGTTTTGCCTTGAAATTTTATAGGTTAAATATGTCGAGCATATCTAGTGATAACTGGAAGAAAAGAGAGCCGTATTTATGACGCATCACTTGTTATTACATACATCAGGGTAATAACAAGTAACATTCCAAACTGTATCTTTCATTTGAATTCAAATTATTTTTCATTTTCTACTCATATGACAGTCATTACTCAAACTCGTGTTTATTATGTTAGACTGGCGGCTTCTTTTATTAAAATGATTAAGACCATTTAATAATTCATGTAATACAATGTTATCATTTGTTTTACAGGGAATTCTGGTGACACCAGAGTTGAAAGATTGTGGATCCAGAATACCAGAGAAATTCAGATTTGGCGATCTCTAACAATCCAGAGTTTAATGATGTTTCTCTATCAAGGGACTGAATTATTTTTTTCACTAATTATTGTATTTTTTTGGTGTTTTGATTATTTGAATGTAAATAGCTACCTATTCAGATTTTATTATACCTACCTATGGATCTGTAAAATAAAATGTTTTAAATAGATACATTAGTTATGTGAAAAAGAGAATCTGCCTTGCCAAAAAACTATTATGCAATTTGGCGGAAAATATTATTGTTATTCTTTTTTATAATATACAGAATTAATGAAAAAAAAAATGTATTATTTTTATAACAATTTACATACTTGTTTTATTTTTCCTTGTCATTCTGTCTACTGCTTAAAAGGTTCTACAAATTAGATACACATGTATTTATATTACGATTATTTATTTTATACATACATAGAAAATGTGACAAATTTAATATAATATATATATGATTTTTTTTTAAAGTGATGTGTCTTCTTATAAAATTACTTCTAGTCCTTGCAACGTGGAAAAAAATGTAAGTATCATCATAAGTAAGTCTGTCGCTATTGCCAATATCTATTTCAATAATGTCTTCATCTGCAATGAACAAAATTTATTTATTTATAGTATAAAAATTATTATTCTAACTAAGAATTCCTGTTTTTAGTATCCTGTCGGTTCATCTGGGGCGTTATTACTCATGGTAATAATTATTTAATCCAGAGTCACCTAAGATTTAAAATGAACATAATGGTTTATATAATAACCTAACCTCAAATGACAGACAACTTGTATGTGAGATTTTGACTGAAGCCCTAAACTTTAGTAGAACATTGAATATAAATTTAGCTACTTGTAAGAATACTTCATATTAAAATTGATGATGAATGACCATTCTTGGTAGATTTTCATTATTATGATAGATATATAATTTGTAAGTACGTTATTTGACAAGTGGAATCTCTAACAATTACTTTTAATAAAATTCGTGTCACATCATTAGTTAAAAGCTACAAAACCAATAAAATTTACAACTTTACCTTCTTTATCCATTATCTAGGCAAAGATAATAAAATTCCATTATTTGTGAGTCTCTAAAAATATCAACGAAAGTCAAGTAACCTGTACCTATAAATACGTGATGATTATTGTTTGTCATAAATTTGTACAGTTAAAAAGTTATCTCGTTTATTTTTCTTTAGACGTGAGTAAAAAAAATACTCCACTTTAAACGATTTCACCAAATAATAATTAATAATAATTGAATAAAGTAAAAACAAACAAATAATGGAGCCCTTATCCAGCGTACAAAATTGTAGACGGATGTCAAACGACCCGCATAAATTTAAGTCATTTTAAAAGATCGAACGTCTAAGTTGCGAATCGGAATACGAAAACGTCCAAATCAACGGGAAACCGTGGATAAAAGGATTTTATCCGCGCGGTGTGACGTCATGCGATAAAATTAGAGAATCTGAATACCAATTTAATCCCGTATAAATTTGGTCAACTTTTTGACATTTCTCATATACTAAAATTCCGTATAAAATTTTTAGTCGAATCTGAATTGGGCCTATTATGTCCTATTCTGACCCCCTAGACTATGTGTCATTTAGCTCAAGAAAAGATAACTCAATGTATGGAAGTGACAGTTGTCACGTGACTGGCAACTGTCACTTCCATACATTGAATCATCTTTTCTTGAGCTAAATGACACATAGTCTAGGGGGGCAGATTTGTCTAAATTTATCCATCTGAATTTTAGTGTATGAGAAATGTCAAAAAGTTGACTGCATTTATACGGGACTCATTACCTCACAGTGCGCGGATAAAATCCTTTTATCCACGTTTGTCCGTTGTTTATAGACGTTTTCATATTCTGAAACGAATAAGAATAAGACATATTTTTTTTTGTCATTTTGACATATTTTGACAGAATCTATATTTTATGTTTTTATATTTCATCAATGTCTATATTTTTATTTGTTTCTATATTTCATCTTTGTGTGTAATTAATTATTGTAAGTGTATATTGTAACAAGTAAATGGCTTATGCCGTATATTTTGTAAATAAATAAATAAATATTGTATATACATACATGCCACATATTTCTATCTTGACATTGAGATGAAGTTGAAAAAAAATTCATTCTTTGCGTGTAGACATAGATAATGCTATATACAATATCATACCTTTGATTATCTTTCAGACGGTATCGACGGCAAACAAGCTCGACGGACGGGTTCCTCCGGACCCCTGGGTGAACTGTTTGATCACGGACTGGACTCTCTGGCGGCCGCCATGGTCCCCATCACACTCTACTCCTGTTTCGGTCGCCTGGATCACTCCATCGGCACGTGGCGCATGTTCCTCGTACTCTGGAATATACTCATCTCATTCTATCTCACACACTGGGAGAAGTACATCACTGGAGTGCTTTTTCTACCGTGGGGATACGATTTTGGCATGCTGGTACGGCTGTTATTAATTTCACTTGTTACAATTTTATGTATGAGCAGACTCTTGTGTTTTATTTTATTTAAAGCTCACAAACAATGACGGTACAGTAAACAATATAGTTACGATCAGCATGAATTAGTTGTATACAATATTTCTTTCTTCTTCTTGTAGTATGTTTTGGAAACCTGTTGATTTTTCAAGAAGTGCACTAATAAATGTAATTTTGGTTAATTTCAAATTTATCCAATATTACATTTCCATATTTCAAAGTTATCCAATATTACATTTCCCTATTTCATCTTCAGATGATTATGCCAGTCTTTTCAATCTACAATCTCTTTTTAATCATAATATCTACATCTGATTACCAGCCTGTCTGCATCCAAAGTTGAACATAGCTCCCTTCCTTGGGTGGGAGGAAGCTATGTTCAACTCCTATGTACTCCTTCCTTTCTTGGGCACGCCGCATCCAATCACTCCTTTGATACAATCATTTAGCATCAACTTTTTATTTCTAGAGTTCAGCTGGTGTGTTCCTGGCGACAGGAATATTTGGACAGACAATGTGGAAGGTGGACATGCCCCTCGGATTCAACTCTGGCACACTCTTTGAGGTTATGATCTACACCACGTCCCTCGGATGCAATCTTCCCGTCACTCTTATCAACATACACAAGTAACTTCTTTATATTTCACCACCTTTCTTGTGAGATTCATTACATCATTTTTATAATTATTCTTAAAAGTGTTATCAGGCAGGCAGCTATGCTGATATTTCTGATTTCACCAATTTCAAAACAGTACCTGCTTGTTCAGTCTGTCAAGTCTAATTTTGAAAACATTCCAGTGACAGATAGTTTCATGCATCTGAATCAATGAATGAAGGATTTATTTCCAAAGGTACAAATACAAGGCAAGTATGAGATACAACATTACATAGTTCCTATTACAATTTACAATAAACATTTGGAAATTTTACTGCCTCGCTAGGCCAGTCTGTTCTGAAGCAGTACTAGTTTGGAATTCGCATGGCTACTCTGCGATCATAAGATTGATTTTTCTATATTTTTATATCTACAACTCTATTGAATGAGAAATTCTTACTGGGATTCTGCCTGAAGCTGTGTTTATCTGTTTTATTTTTACTTGTATTTCATTCAAGAATTGGTTTGCAGGATTTGGAGTAAATTGGCAAAGTCCAAATTTGTTCAATGCCAAACGACTGTTATAAGATTTAATCCCTAATAAAGATGGTCTCTTCTGTCTAAATGAATGTCTGCTAGTAAGAAAGAAGGAGACATGGACAGTTTGATAAGCTTTTGTTTTTAACACATATTTTATTCATTCTTCGAATATTGCATTTTACTATTTTATCGATGATATGCATTGAAATTATCCGTATTTAACATATCGAAATTGCGAAAATGAACCACCAACATTAAGACTTAAATCCAGAAAAAGCTTCCTCCACTCCACCAAAGACTGCAATAATCCAAGCACAGATCGCTTGAACCTTTGGTAGGAAAGGCTAGGCAACCACACACCCCAATAATTATCCGAGTCCCTGCCCCCAGGAAAGAACCTTCCATAGTGTCTCTGGAAAAATTTATAATGACCAAGAATGGGGTGTGGAAGGAGCGAGGCCAATTTGGCAAGATGGGGAATGTCGGAGAACAACCAAGATGGATATTGTTTCTGCGGTGCAGAGCAGTCGATGGCACACCTCTTGGGGTGCCCTCTAGTGAGGGCAAAGTGCAGGGGAGTTGTGGTAGGAGTCACGTAGGAGAATCATCTTTTAGATACTAGAAGAGCTAGTGTTAGTCAGACAATTTTAATACAATTGATGTGCAGCAATGTGAAATATATCTTCTCATTAGGGATTGAAACATTTTTGTCATACTTGCCTTAATTAAGAACAATATCTTTCCAGATCATATCAGAACAACAGCGCCAAAAGATACGGGCTGTGCGAGGCGACACGCCCCCTGTGGCCTCTGTGCCTTGTCATTGGTGTCACCATAGCCTGGTCGCTCCTATCCCCCACTCAAATATTGGAGCGAGATCCGAGGGCTGTGTACATCCTCGTAGGAACGCTCTTCAGTAATGTTAGCGTAAGTGTTTCATACTCGCAACCAACTTAAATAATATTAAACTGTATATACTACAATGTCTTATTTAAAATTGTACCGTGTATAAGAATACAAAATCAAATAACTCGGCGCTTGTTTGTAAGCATTGCTATGTAAGAAGTATTCTTCACTAATAGGTTTTTTAAATTTATGTGTAGGTTTTTGCAAGAGTAAGCAGTATAAAATACGAATTTTAATTTTATTATGCGAGGCACACACTATATGTTGTTTTTTTTATGTACGTATATATTTTTTAATACTCTCATTGAGTTTAGAAAGAATTAAAGATGTAAAATATCTCTTTTGGTGTGGTATTAGTTGAAATCATTTGTTGAATTTAAGATATGGCAGTGTAGGATATAATTTACAAGTATATATAATATATTACAGTGTCGCCTGATAGTCTCACAGATGAGCGGGACTCGCTGTGAGGCTGGCAACTCCCTCCTTCTTCCAGTAGTGGCGGCAATGTTGCTGTCACTTCTAATACCTCTCTTGGAATTGTTACTACTCTATGCTGTGTGTTTGCTGTGTATAGGTGCACACATACACTATGGATCGTGTGTGGTAAGCTCACAAATATCAACCATAATTTTTCAAATTAGTCATTTGATTAATTTACTTGAAAATCTTTGATTAAAAAATGGAGTAATTAATGAAACTTTAATGATGAATTTTCAAAGACAAGAAAAATAGATGATTATATTTGTTCATCATAAATGAAGATGATACAATACTTGTTCATAAATGTAGATGATACGATACTTGTTCATCATAAATGTAGAAGATACAATACTTGTTCATAAATGTAGATGATATAATACGTGTCCATCATAAATGTAGATGATGCAATATTGTTCATCATAAATGTAAATGATACAATACTTGTTCATCATATATGTAGATGATACAATACTTGTTTATAAATGTAGATGATACGATACATGTTCATCATAAATGTAGATGACACAATACTTGTTCATCATAAATGTAGATGATACAATACTTGTTCATCATATATGTAGATGATACAATACTTGTTCATCATAAATGTAGATGATACAATACTTGTTCATCATATATGTAGATGATACAATACTTGTTCATAAATGTAGATGGTACAATACTTGTTCATCATAAATGTAGATGATACAATATTTGTTCATTAATGTAGATGATACAATACTTGTTCATCATATTTTTCAAGCCCATGACTCCCTCAAGGATAGTTATTTCAATAGCAGTTAGGCTTCTTGAATTAAGTTCCATATTTTGCAGATTGAGATGCCTCCCAAATCTTGGGGTCTTATTATTAGTGTCCGACCGAAGCTTCAGCTTCGGCTTCGGCCAAAATTGACCCGAATTTTCGGCCGAAGCCGAAGCTTTTTGTCAGCCGCTAAAAACAGTTAAAACTTGTAAAAACATGCGCAAACATGACATGTGTAGCGGGTGTTATTCATTATTTTAATCGAATTTTTTTAGTAAAATCACCCAGGACCCTTGGCTCAGTAGTTAGATATCTAACCAACTAAGTCACGAAAGCAGATTATTTATTATTTTAATCTTTTTTTTTAGTAAAATCAAACCTTCGGCTTCGGCCGAAGGTTATGGCTAACAATCGAATCGAGGCCGAACAATCGGCTTCGGCCAAAATCTGACCTTCGGTCGGACACTGCTTGTTATAAAAGCTCCCAGGTGTCTGTCTGGATTCCATTAAAGCTGGACACTCACATATCACATGAGAAGCTGTTTCTTCCTCTTGTTGACACCTCCTACAGTTTGGTTCATCAGCGATCCCCATTTTGTAATGGTGTCTTTTCAGATGACAGTGACCAGTAAATAAACCAGTCATTGTTCTCTGCTGAGATTTGGCAGCTTTTTAGTTCATTTTTTAAACACTTAAATAAATAATAATAAACACTTGCATCCTGCGCAAGTGGAGAGTTTCCAGCCCAGAGAAGCAATATTTACATGAGAATTGATTTTAAATAAATTTCTCCGCAGCTGGGGATCGAACCCAGGACGCCCGCACAGAAGCCAAACAGCTTACCAACTGTGCCACGGCGATCGGCATACTTAAATTATTGTACGTATATTTAAGTTATTTTTTTTTAAATTTCAGGTGCGCCAAATGTGCAGACACTTTGACGTTTATTGCTTCAGATTAAAGCATCTAGAAAAAGTGGACGAGAAGTGACTCTAGTTGTGAATTTGTTATTTTTATTGTCGTTGTTGCCGTAGATTTTGTTGTTGAAATCTAAATGGACGACCGTCTGTGACGTTATTACTATGTTGCGCTGCATCCTGACTTCGTAATCACCAAAGCTTAATATAATGTAATTATTTCTTTTGTATATATAGAACAAATTATTATTTAGTGATTTATTGTTATTTAGCATAATCTTTTGTATTATAAAATTATGGGTTATTATTTGAATCTTTAAATTTCTCTCGATTTTACTTTTGTCATAATTATAGTAAATAATACATAATAATAAGCTGTCAGTTATTTAAATTTGTTTCAAATGTGCAAAGGTTATTCAGATAATGTTTCAACACAGAATAGTTGTATAGTTAGTAAAGGAAGGTGCAGAGGAGGTGCTTTTGATTTTAAATGTCATTTTTATGTATATCACACAATTCATAATCAATTTTTTTACATAATAATGATATTTGTCAAATGCCATTTTTTTGCACAACTTTTATTAAAAAATTTCAATTGATATAATTCATTTCAGAGTCAAAAGTTACGATTCTTAGTTCAATATAATTGATTGCACTGAATGTTCTGAAATTAATTATTGATAATGCTGAATGTTCAGTATTTGATCATTAGTTTCACCAAATATTTATTGTTTGATTATTGATAATGTTGAGTGTACAGTATTTGATCATAGATTCTGCTGAAAGTTCAGTAAGTATTTGATCATTGATTTCACCTAATATTTATTATTTGAACATTGATTATGTTGAGTGTACAGTATTTGATCATAGATTCTGCTGAAAGTTCAGTATTTTATCATTGATTTCACCTAATATTTATTATTTGATCATTGATTATGTTGAATGTACAGTATTTGATCATAGATTCTGTTGAATGTTCAGTATTTGATCATTGATCATGTTGAGTGTACAGTTGTATTTGGTCATAGATTCCGCTGAATGTTTTGTACTTGATCATAGATATTGTTGAATGTTAAACTATCAGCCTGTTAAAAAGTCTTACTCTGCGAGTGTGCTTAGTATTCAAATATTGATATTGTTGAATTTTCAGTATTTAGTCATCGATTTTGTTGAACATTCAAAATTAAAAAAAATTAACAATAAAGGACCCCAGACAGCAAACTACTGCTATAAGGGGGATTCAAATTCAATGTTCATTTTTAAAGATTTATAGATTTTGATGTTTGTACCATTTGACATAGATATTTTTTATTTGTTTTACGAAACTGTGCATTTAAAAAAAAGACTTTATTGTCTATTGTTTTTTTTTTCTATTTATTTTATTGATACTTCGTTTTAATTTGTATTTATTTTTTATCCTTTATATTATTTTTATGTAGCAACACTATATTTCTCAATGGTTCTAAATAAATCAGCAATTTATGTTCACACAAATGAAGTTTCAAGATTGCATGAACATGAAATCAATTTTTTTTCGTAGTTACCTTCAAATAGACTCATCCGACTTCTCATTGTAACTTATTATAAAGTAGGTGAAAAATGTAATTTAACAGTTTTTATTTGTCCTATTGAGAAATGTAATGGCAACACAAAATTACGGGTGGTAATTTTATATGTATTTGTAGTCGATAAGTCCTTTTGAATTATAATTTATTTTGTTTGCAAGCCAAACAAATCAAATGTGTTTTTTTTTCCTGTGTGATAATATTAATATTATTATTCTCCGCTAATATTCTAATGAAAATTTGACCTTACTTTTTCTGATGAATGTGTGTTATATTTTTTTGTATTGCATTGTATTTTGATAGTGTAAACTAAATATATATACATGTTCCATTTTTATACTTCAGAACAATTAAACCAAATAAATGTGTCTATTGATGTGAAAGTAATTCCATTCCTGGTCTAATAAATCTAATATTTACCTGTAAAGAAATGTATGAAACCAAAATTAATATTGATTTAGTACAATTCTAGGTTATGCTTTGTCAATGACAGCACTATTGTGAGGCCATAATTCATAGAAACTCTCAAGGTTATAAATATATAGATAGTGGAGGTAAAATCATAGATTTTTATTATAATATACCTAGATGTAGTACTCTGTGCAAAAAGTGAGTCATGGAATATCACGCGTTTGACGTTTTGGTTGACAACATATTTCAGTTTTCCTTACATTTCAACACATCCTAGATAAATGTTCTCTAAATTATTAATAATTAAAATGTTTTTTAGACAAATAAATCCGAAAACAATTCATATTAGTCGTTATTTTCTATAGAAAAACGATGTGGCCTGGAATCAAAACGTCAAAAATCCCCCCTGAAAAATGACTCACATTCGATTGATACAAAATTTGCTAACTACGACATCTAGTGTATTATATGAAAACCTATGGGTAAAATATTGCTATGACATTATTATATGGCTAATAGTAATATTTACTAACAAACGGCCATCAATTGTCAAATAATTGACATACTTTTTAATCTTTCGTTAATAAGATGAAACCAAATTTTTACATAAAATAATATCACAAACGGTTATTTATTTATTTTAGTTTTGTAAATTATTGTTTTTAATAAATCTTACAAAACAAAATACTCATTGTTGTATTAAATATTATCATAATAATATATTTAATTGTTTAAATATTAATATTGCGAGTACTAAGGCATAATACATTGTGTGTATATATATAATTTTACATATTACATATGTTCTGTTGTTATATAATAGTTTGTATTTTTTGTTATTGTATATTGTATCTGATTTTTTTTAACTAGAGTTGACTTTTGTAATG
Organism: Molanna angustata; assembly: GCA_963576475.1. Lineage (NCBI taxonomy): Eukaryota > Metazoa > Arthropoda > Insecta > Trichoptera > Molannidae > Molanna > Molanna angustata. The sequence continues at coordinate 28,990,098 of OY754979.1, forward strand.
TATTCTTGATTCATCTGGCGTGTTTTTCAAATTCTAAATTCGATTTTCCAATAAAGAAAAAATACAAAGTACATTTTTAAAATCGAAGAAACTAACATACAAAAATATCTATCATATGTCTGTAGAACTTTCTTGATACAAACATGTATGTTACCGGTGAAAATAAAATTAAAAAAAAACAACACAAAATACACATGTAATATTAAAAGATTTTTACAAGCATTTTTATAAACTTTTTGTTTGAATTCTTTACAATCAAATATTAGTTTTTCAACTAGCAAAAGCGAACACTCGATATTTTTAACTGGACTTATTATCTTCATGAAACTTTTCACTAAGCATGTGACTCTTGGAGGAGTAAATATGATGCGACTAATTTTGTGCGTTTGGAAAAATTGTGGTTATGTAATAAAATCTGGTGTTGTTTTTAATCAATTTTATCTTCTCCTAGTAGCGACGGGAAAAAATGAATGATCTGTATTATTTGACCGGATCATTAAATTGAATCGGTGACTCACGGTTCACGTTGCCATAACGATCCGTTCATGAACCAGACATCACTCTCACACTTTCTATCTCATATAAAATATATCGTTAGAATGCGATACACAGACCGACTCGTCGATTCCGGATCATGTGTTCTCTTGCTCTAATCCACGTAAAGTATAAAGTTAGAATGTGATACACAGACCGACTCATGGCGTCTATAATTGAATATACTATTTTGAAGGCGATCTGTTATATCATACTTCTTTTGAGATAAAGAGAGATGGCAATCTTCGATTCACGACTAATTCATTATGGTTCATAAAATACTTAAGCAATATTGACCATTAAGTACATTGAAATGCATACATTTTAACGCCTACATTTGCATATCATATTTTGAATCGGTTTTGTTTTCTCTGTCATACTATGTACATGTTATGTACAATAGATAAGGATAGCCATATTTGAATCATATTGAATCGAAGAGCGAATTGATGATCCGCATAAATTTCATGAATCGATTTGAAAAGACAGGATCTTAAAAAAATATCGAACTTTGCACCACTATCTCCTAGTGAGGGAAATACTGGCTTATACTAGATATTGTTTTTTAGTTTAAATTAACCACATATTCAAAGATGTATATAATATTTTAGCAGTTAAATTATCCAACTTTTATTTCTTCATATTAGGTACTAATCTGACAATACCAGACTTTCCACAGTGTAGCCAGATCAGATAATTCAACTCCCCCTTAATATTGAAATGACAAAAAATACAAACTCTTTTGTATTTTATACTAGTTGCATGTAACACATGAGATCCAACTGTCGATAGCGATAGTATGTATAGTTGAAGAATATGTACCAAACTATAAACCCATAGATACAAATTATTGAATATTTTCAGATATTTTGTTTTCTATACAACATATGTAGGTATGTATGTCAAGATAGGATAGTATGGAGGAAGATCCTTTTTCCTACCCAGAATATGCAAAATAGCATGATGGTATGTATGTATGTTTGGAGATGAAGTATCAAACTATTAAGTCTTCTTACATATTGTGTATAGGCGACTGCCATACAAAATGTATGAAGCGATGTCGTCACTAAATTCAATTTTTAAAAAAATTGTTAAAAAAAAATTGAGATCTTCTACTACAATGTTAATATTTTTTATAGAAAATTAAATTATCTAGTTGGGGTGTTTCGGCTTTTTTCGATAATTGTAAAAGTTTTGGAAATATAGGCAGTTAAACTCATAAATTTATCATAAAAAAAATATTTTTCTTAATAAAAAATGTTTGAGAAACCCTGGAATTTTTTTGAAAAAACTAATTTGAGATTTTGTATTTGTCTATGTTTGTACCAATTTTCAGCGTTCTAGCGTTTATGGTTTCTGAGATATATGGAAAAATAAAATAAAAATTCAAAAGTTGATAACCCCTGACTGAAACAAAAATTCAAAATTCCGAGTATAAAAGTTTTGTAGGCCTGTAACTGTTTATATATTCTGAAATTTTAGGCTCTGTAAATTGAGCGGATCAAAAGTTATAAGGGGGGGACGGACACACAGACACACACACAGACACACACACAGACACACACACACACAGACACACACACAGACACACACACACACAGACACACGAAATGTTCTACTCCGAATTCTGAGTAAATCCGTGTATGGAACATATATGCTGCGAAGCCTCTAAGTTGGTGTTTTTTGACTTCAAAGTTGGAAAAGCCGTGAAAAAAGTAGACCTCTCCATACAATTCTCGCGTATTCTGGCTTGATACATTGTCGATATGTTAAGAGAACAAAGTTCTCCTGAACAAATCGACAGTTGGATTAATTATTGTTATTTCTTTATATAATGACCGAATGAAAATAATATTATTTTAAAAATCGAAAATGTTTTGTTTTTTTCTTAAATGGCAGCTTAAATATATTTGTGATACGATATCTCACAATTCATTTTTTTTATTTATTAATCATACTTTTGAATAGACTGATGACATCAAAGATTTCTCGAATATTCCTTGTTTAGTCAAAATATAAGTTACTTTCTGCGTAATATAATGATAATTGAGCTAGAATATACAAGTTTAATAAGTAAAATATACAACATTGTAATGATGGCATCATTAACGCATATCTTATGTAACATTTAATTTCTCACATAAGTTCTGTATTAAAATATACCTTTGATATAAATATTTATTTTATTAAAATACATTGAGTTATAATCTGTATTATGTAGTACATACGGTATCCATACAAGTAAATATATTCATACAAAATATAAATAACAACTAACTATGACAAGTATCTACCAATATATCAAGTATTAGAAAATCCCACAGGATTGCACTACAATGAAAATAAACATTTTAATGTTGCTTATCTTGTTTATATCCTTCCCAAGTTGCCCGCATTGCATAGCCTGGCATAAGATACCTAGAACATGTTCCTAAACAAATAATCAATGCTTTATGATTATACTTATTCAACAAAATACTACGTCGCCCTATGTAGCACAGTTGGTTTGGTATCTGACTATTGATCCAAAGGTCCCGGGTTCGATACTGGGTGTAGACACAGTTTTTAATTTTATTTTCAGTCTGGATCTGTGAGTGATTAATATCATAAGTCTCGATAATGTTACAACTTGTTATTGGGTGCGTGTTAAATTTATATTTTACGAAATATGTATCACTGTTTTTTTTTTTATTAAAAAATATTTTTTCTTATATTTTTAGTGTCATTACTGTGACTCGGGACTAAATACTTGCCTTATAATAAAATACCTAAACACTTGGTCAGTAAATATTTGTTTATGGGCACCCACCTTAATTTTTAATTTAGTGTAAAAGAGATGTCTTTTTTTTCACTTCTAATTTTATGGAATTTCATTATAAATGATAATATAAGATACTGAAAACGAGTAAATAATACAATATTAAACTTTATTCTACTATATAATAGGCATGATGACTAATTTTGAAAAACTATCTCATGATGTTTTTACGCATTCACTGTTTTCAAATATATATACATTTCTACATAAAATAAAGGTTTAGTAGCAAAAATCGCCATTTTAAAATCAAATTTGACATTTACGCCAAAAAAAGCTTGTAGTATCATGGCGGCTGCCGACCCTGACGGTGACGTCATGGTATCGTAAACTGCATATCACTACTATATGTAATATATGTGTTCTAAGACGATTTGTGTATTTATAATCAATTCAAAAGTGCATAAGTGTTGTGCGGTCCCTAAATGTACAAACACGACGAAAAAAACACCTACTGAGGTATTTGTTTTCGTCCCACGCGAAAAAAAAGAGAAATAAGTGATTAAATTTCGCACGGCGAGACACAAGTGAATTTTATTAAGTACGCGTTTACAATGAAGTACAGTATTTGTTCCCCCACTTTTAGCTCTCAATAATATAATATTTACCATTATTTAGGCAATAAGCATATAAAGAACTTCATTAATGTCCAAACGTCAAAATAGGCCATCATAAGTTTCCCGCGTATGTTTTTAGTTTATGAACACATAATGTAGAGAGAAGAAGGAGCATATTTTATCGATTTTCGAGATGTAAGTTGTATTTAAATTACAGATAAATAAAGTACTTATATGTACTTATTATTAAGTTTTTACGTTTCGAAATTCTGATGAACAAAAGTCTTTGTTCGACGCAAAGAAATATCCGACCATCAAAAGTTCCATTCTAGTTAAGAGTAGTTAAGACAGGCAGAAAAATAACTACTATGGCTGCTATTGCTAAAAATAACGATAGCAGATAAATATAGCTTGTTATGAACACAATACAAATAACGAGCGCTATGTAATAATTCGTATGCTGCTAAAATTGTAACGATGTTTTAAAACGCATGCTTCGCGTAATCGCCGTCGTTTCGCAAATCGCTTCATTGCATGAAAAAAATATAGCTTGCTAGTTTAGTTTGGCAGTGACCAGCATCATAACATGTCGAACGTTCGTCAGCTCACCATCGCGTGACAAAATTGTAGAATACTAAAACTAAATTAGTTTACCATACGTTGCGAGCGTTCATTATTTATTTATTTATTCAATAAAAACTAAGTTACATACAAAATACAATTAACATAGGCCCGATATTACAGTCGGCCCTCAACTCATTGAGTTTGCCAAACTCAAGATTAATGTTAAGGGGAGATTGAATCCATTTCCGTATTACAGTGCAATATGACATGTCAGTTACTAAATCTTCAATTATAGACATATTTCACTTTTTCTGTGGTTATTATCTGTCAAATTTAAATAACCTCAAATAATACGAAATACAAAACGGGACGCTACGACTTTAAATACCATTGTTTTATTATCCAACATGGTAAATTTAATTTTTTTCTCCAAAATAATGCTTTTAAATGCCCGTGTTCGTTTCAATACGGCTGTCAGTTTGTTTTGTTGTGTGGCGCCACCTTCGATACAACACTGAAACTACACACGTTGCCTAACGCCTCTAGTGATAGAAACTGAAACTACACGAGTTGCCTAGCAAATGACAGTTGACTCACAGTTAAGTACTTAATCTGCCAGAAACGTTGAGTTAAATATTTGTCGTTTTAGTGACGTATTTGAGGGAAGATTAGGTCTAAACGGACACTGTAATACGCTATATTTTTGTAAAACTTGAGTTTAGCTCTTAAACTGACACTGTAATACCGGCCCATAGTGTCCCCCGATAGGTTGGCGAGTATCTAGGTAAATTGAAACTATTTGCTTTGATGAATACTTGTTCCATTTATATTTAATTTGTTTTAGTTTTAAGTATCTAATTAAAATATTAATATATCGATAACACCAAAATAAACATAGTCCAGACCGACAATTAATGCGTATATTGTATTGAAGACTATCAGAAGAATTGACGCGACCATACTATGACGTCGTGCGCTCTGATTGTTTTTTCTCATAAAATGGCGGACTAACACATTTTGTATTTTTATATTTATAATATTATTATTATTCACTCCTATAAATTAAAAAAAAAACATTTTTTAAATCTTTATAACCTATTTTATTTTTTAAAATCATAATTTCAATGATTTTTTTCTTACAGTCATCACACCTATTACATATTTTAATATATTAATCATAATATGTATATGAATCATAACAGTTATCCCATATGTATATTAGATTCATCATAATACATTGTGTATTTCCATTTCAACCTCATGTAACACTGTACAACTCCCACAAACAATATAATTACATCATTTTATTTTATAATCAAGCAATGAAAGCCACCAAGTTATTTATTTCTGAAACGTTAAATATTCTCCACCACGTTACAATACTCGGTGCGTGTTATAACAGATGCGTCAACGATTCAATAGAGCGGATAGCGATATTATTTGGTTTATTGTCCCAAATAAACCAAATAAATCAATAAATAAAAATAGCATGTTAAAAATAAGCAGCATATTCCATATAGCTTGTTATGAAAAAAATAGCCATTTCGAACAACACAACAGTTGACAGTAACAAACACAATTGACAGTGACAATATGGTGACGTCATGCGCTCTGATTGGTGTTTCACATAAAATGGCGGACAAACATATTTTGTATTTTTATTTTAATAATATTAATATTATTCGCTCTTTTAAAATGAAAATAAATATATTTTTTCAAATCTTTATAACATATTTTATCTAATAAAATCATAATTTCAATGATTTTTTCTTACTGTCATCACGCCTATTGTCTTATTCTTATTCTTTATTCTACTATATAACGCGTTACACTCAACAGCATCCACAGCATAGAATATCTCATTTTTTTTCTTTCCGCACTCCTTACCCCGCTCAACAAAAAATTATGGCATGATTAATAATAATAATATAAATGATTTATATAGCATGTTTAATGATTCAGGATCATATCAAGGACACTTATATTCTGTCTAATGTTGCTCTACGTATGAAAGCTGTTTTTAGTCCTTTAGAGCAAATGCTCTTGGTTTTAGTACTGCGGACATCTGGAGGCAATCTATTCCACTTTAAAGGACCACTCACATTAAAGCGTTGATCATAGTAAGCCGCTTTGTTGGCTCTGTCCAACTCTTCTAGGGAGATGTTACTCTGTGATCCAGAAGACCTGAGTGTGAGATGCCTCCCAGATAGCTCTTTTCTCTGACACAGCTCTTGAAGGTATTGTGGTGCCAGGTTATTCAAAGCATTAAACACCGTCAAACAAATTTTTTAGTCAACTCGCTCTGGACACTTTAAACACTGTAGTTTGTTTAGTAGTGGTGTTATGTGACATCATTTTTCTGCACCATCTGTAGTCTATCGAGCTGATACATAGACAATCCAGCATAAATGCCATTGCAGTAATCAAGCCGAGACACGAATATTGGTAAAAATTGTCCCTTATCTTGTATCTAGTACATAATACGTTATAACTCTATGTTAAAATACAGGTTAAATGTCATTGTAAGAAAAATAGAAGATTTACCTTGTTATAGGTAGATCGCAATGTAATAATCTAATAATAATAATAAACACTTAGTTGGACCTTGCGTAAGTAGCGAGTTTATTCCTCCAACTAACCAGTGTTTCCAGCCCTGAGAAGCAGTATTTACGTAAAAACTGAATTTAAATAAATTACTCCTCTGCTAAGGATCGAACCTAGGATGCCCGCACAGAAGCCAAATGGCTTTCCAACTGTGCCACGGCGATCGGCATTCTTATACTACGAATTTCAGCCATGTTAAAAAAATCAATGCATTTAGTTGAATTTTTTGATGTTTTAAGGTATTAAAATGTTTTTTCCCATGAAGTTATTAGTGGAAACAATACAACATTGGAAAAAATTACAATCATCCAACGTAGCACAGTGGTAAACCGTTCGACTTCTGTGCCGGTGCCCTGGGTTTGATTCCCAGCAGTATGAATTTTCTTTTTTTAACTTTTCTACGGACAATTCTTGGTAGAAATCCATTTCAAATTATAAATAAATTTGGTATGGTAAAATAAAACCAAAGTTTTCAGTTCTACTACTTTTTTAACACTGACTAGTTTCGGTCATCCAGTGACATTGAAAATGGTCACTGGATGACCGAAACTAGTCAGTGTCATTAAAGTAGTAAAACTGAAAACTTTGGTTTTATTTTACCATACCAAATTTATTTATAATTTAAGTATGAATTTTATTTGAAATTATTTAAACTGCAAATATTGCTTCTCTGGACTGGAAACTGCATGAAATTTTGCAATATACTCACCACTCGCACAGCGTATAATACTTATAATTAAGTGAATACTTACCAACAAAAATAACTTTTCTGCAATGACATATAATATGTTAAATTTAATAGTAAATTAAAATAGCTAAATATATGTTTTTCTATGTGCATAATTATATATTTTGTTATATGTTGATTTTATTTAAATTTGTATTATATTTTGTACATACTTATTTAAAAAATTGTTAAAATTTACATACATGCATAGTAATATTTTAATAATGTGTAAATTATCAAGTTTTTTTCAAATGAATCATCTAAAATAAATTCTTAATGTTTAAATATGAAAAATTCATTTTTTTACTGAAGACATGTATGCCTATGGATTCAAACATTTTTTTAATACTCCTTCCTGTTCAAATATAACTATACACAGAAGCACCATCTGTTGGGTTCTTGTTGAAGATCAATACATTCTGTATGTTAGTAAAAGTTCATAGAAGCATTCACAGATGTCATGGGTAAAGATAGTTTTGCTAGTTTAGATAGTTATAGATAGTTTTATGATAAAGTAAAATTCGCTTACAATTGTGTCATTTTCCTCTAAAATAGTTAAATAATAGTAACTATAATAGATGGGTAGGTGGCAAAGCGGTTACCGCGCTGAGCTAGTAATTCAGTGGTCGCGAGTTCGAATCCTGCCTCGACCGATTTCGTTCACCTAAGCACAAGCATTTATTTGCTTATTTTAGGGAACGTAGGAAGATGTATATGTACTTGTTTAACAAGGACATATTCATTTTTCAATTAAAAAAAAAAAAAGTAAAATTCTTCATATAAACACTTTGAAATGCAAAATATTATATTTTAAATTATGAAAAACTCAATTTATTTTGTTTGTGCGAAGAGAATTATCAGAACTTTAAATTTCAAATGTAAATTACAGGAAAACAAATACATTTTGTACTATATATTGTGATGTAGTAAATCTATATCCATTAGGCTAGGCTGTACAATTTTTTTTTTAATTCACATATGAAAGGAGTCTCTAAAGTTTCTTATTTGGATACTGATACTCTAAAGAATAATAAAAAATATATTCTTTACTAGTTTTGGCTCTCTACTAGATGTCAAAATAGTATTTTTTTTTATTTTACTGCCTCAAGTTTAATAAGATGAAGATATTTTTAATGGTCGTTGCATACATAGAATGCCGAAATTATAATAAATATGTCATGTTAAGTGCATTAGTATGTGTTGTTCTAGTGTGTCGTGCGCCAATTGTTGATTTGAAATGGAGTAAATGTTAGTCAATTTCGGGAGACCTGTTAGCCACATTGTAATAGTTAATTTGATCGGATGTATAATAATAATAATAATAAAAGAATTTTATTGATTTATACAACGTGGCGGACTTATTGCCTGCTGGCGATCTCTACCAGTCATGTATGTTATTAAAAATAAAATTCTTGTCCCGCATTAAAACGTTTATTTGTTTGGAGATAGTTTCAAACATCCAAAATAATTAATATTTTCCAAAAATGATCCTACAAGACCCAGCTTCAAGTATCAGTAGAGGGCCAAAAGTACTATTGAATTAAAAATGCAGTTACAATCTAAATATTTATGAACATTTTTTAAGATCCCTTTCTCTAATATATGTTAAAAAATAAAATTATCCGTTCATGGACGGCTCAGCCTAATATCCATAGGCATATAATAACTTTTTCTATAATATTATACCTACTAAATAATATGTTTTATATCTAATTATAAAATATATTGAATACAAAAACTTAAGCTCTTCAAAATAAGAAATATACTAATTTTATTTATACGACATATCAAAACACAGTTAAAAATAATGGGTATTTTGATAGTATATATTTTTTAAACATCAATTCATTATGTTTAATTGTATTCATGATATTTAAAAATAACATAGTTTCAATAATTCATGTGTAATAAATACGATACGCCATTATTGTCTAGTCATTAGAAAAAAATTATGTTTTTAGTAAAAATATTTTATTGTTTTTCACTTAGGTATATAATAAATAATATATAAGACGTATATGTGCTATAAAGAAGTTGTGAACTATTCCATAACATGATTGTCAAATGTGTAATTTGATATTCAATATATTTATTAATAATAATTATTTAGAGAATGACTGAGATAGCCATTGTCATATTTAAAAAATTCACAAATAATATTTTATGGATTGCCTAGTAAAATTAGATTTGGTTTACGAAAAAAAGTACCAACTTGATGGAATTCAAATTCAATTTATACTATTAGAAATGTAATAAAATATAGTCCATGGTATGGAGTCTGTAATAAGCGCCTGATTGCTTTCGATGGTGCGACCATCATCAAAGATGGCAACAATCAAAACAAAAAAAAAGTATTGTTTGACCACCAAAAACACTAAGTTTCTTATTTTAAACTAATTCCGTGGATTATAACTGTTTTTTTTTATAATAGCATTCATCGTGAACTACCACTCAGTGAATGAAACACTAAAAAAACATTTTTTTACTAAACTCACTACTTGAAAATGTGCATTGGACGAAACTTATAATAATCACTATTAGATGAAATAGGATAATCAAAAAATTGTTTACTTCATGTTTTTTATTATAATATTACATATATTTTTTTATTCAATGCACGATGAAATAATCAAAGCAGTGAATTCCTTCTGCATCATTTTATTGCCGTTTCTCATGCTATAAAAAAATGTTGATTGACAGAGCTATGCCATTTTCTTTACAATTTATTGTTTAAAGTCAACAAATATACATATATACAGATGTTTCTTAATGCCGCACAGGCACTGTGAATTTTTAGCGAGCCGTACCCCACTTCTCGTTCTGAAGTAGAAGAGGTGTAGTTTCGTCCCGCCATACATTTTTTTTTCGACTTGATTAGCGCGAAACAGGAACGACGTCAGCGACAAAATGAATTACAACTATTTTTTAAAAAATCAAGACACAAATTTGAAAATCTAAAACAGTCAAAGCGTTAACATCATATTCAAAAATGTTTTTGCTGAATTATAGTTTTTACATCTAATAAATTGAATGGATAAATTAGGAATTATTTTTTATCGAGAGAATTTTCAATTATTACAATTCTGGAACTGTCAAACTGTAGACAATACTATAATGTATCCCTGTGTTTACTTTCAAGACGATAATGCCTGTATTGGCTGAGTAAATGAAAAAACGCCAAAACAACCAATCACATTTGAGTGCCTGTGTGGCCTTAACTTTGGCAAATAATTATTTTCAAATGAACAATAAATAAAGAATAACACAGCCACATGAATAATATCTTGTAAGAAGTAAAATTAATGAGCTCAATTAATAAACTAGATTGTTCACGATTGTAAAGATGGCTAACTGTTCTGTTCTATAAAACATTGAAAATCATATTTTTTTTAAAAGGTCTTCACCAGGCGAAACGGTTATCTGGATAGGAATAGAATAATTATAGAAGAAAAAACAGTGTTTAATTTTTTTTAATCATAATATTACTAATCAAGTTACAAATTTATATTTATCCAAACAAAAATTGTTTTTAATACACCTCTGTGTTGCATTATTTTTAATGGTTGATCTCGTGAAAAAGTTTTGATTATATTTCTATTAAAAAAAAAGATTTAAAATTGACCATGTCTATCTCTTCCATAACAAACTGTCAATTTTTACCAAAAGACAATAAAAATTGTGCAACCTCTGCTTTGCGTATTAGAAAGAGCGTAGTGCTATGAATTTGTAAAGTTTTCGAGCCGTACGTAGTTTCAAAATTGTACAAAAAATACTATTATAATGTGTATAGTTGAAATGAAATTATAAACATGTTTTTCAAACCATTTCATGATATTGTTTATGCAAAATTGAATTACAACTCTATTTTTCTCGCGACTCTGGTTTTAATTACAAAGCATTTTTGCTGAAATAACTTAGCATTTTCAAGATTTGGACATTATGGGCCGGTATTACAGTCTCAGTTTAAGAGCTAAACTCAAATTTTACAAAAATATAGCGTATTACAGTGTCCGTTTAGGCCTAATCTTCCCTCAAATATGTCACTACAATGACAAATATTTAACTCAACGTTTCTGGCGGATTAAGTACTTAACGGTGAGTCAACTATCATTTCTCGACTCGTTGCTAGGCAACGAGTGTAGTTTCAGTGTTCTATCACTAGAGGCGTTAGTTGTATCGACGGTGGCACCACACAACAAAACAAACTGAAAGCCATATTGAAACGAACATGGGCATTAAAAAGCATTATTTGGTGAAAAAATTTAAATTTACCGTGTTGGATAGTAAAACAATAGTATTTCAAGTCGTAGCGTCCCGTTTTGTAGTTCGTATTATTTGAGGTTATTTAAAATTTGACAGATAATAACCACAGAAAAAGTAAAATATGTCTATAATTGAAGGTTTAGTAACTGACATGTCATATTGCACTGTAATATGAAAATGGATTTAATCTCCCCTTAACATTAATCTTGAGTTTAACAAACTCAATGAGTTGAGGGCCGACTGTAATACTGGGCCTATAAAAACCAAACTCATGATATTCACTTATTATTCAAAAATTGAATATCTCTTACTATTTGATAACTGAAATCGAAGGAGTCCATTCCCTTGTTTGTAATAATTTCTGTTTCCTGCATTTTCAAGGATCGAATTTCCTTTCTTATTACAATTGTAGTATGGAAGCGGATCTTGGATACTGGATATGGTAAAAGACAAATAAAATAAAATGATGTATGACAAGTAGCCTTACTTTAAACACTAATGTAATCTCAATTTCAAATTTTTACTCGAAACCTTCCTTAATGTTCGTAGGTTAGTATATTTTAATATTGTAATAGAATTCATTTGAATGTACGTAGGTGACAGATAGGTAAGTTCTAAGCTAAAAATCGAATTTGGAATCGGATTTGAAAGTCGAGACTAGAGAGAGTGCCAGATAAATATGGATGCATACATACATACCATCACGCCATATCCCTTACGGGGTAAGCAGAGAGAACCGAGTGCCATATGCCTCTATAAATATGGATAATGTACTATAAATAAATTTGAATATTTGAAGTGTTTTCAGCATATTGTAAGAATGACAAAAAAAAACTATGAAATGAACTGACAAAAAAGACAAATTAAAGAAGGGCAGAGGCCACCCATGAAAGGGATGGCATGACAATGTGAATCATATTTTGAAAAAAAAAAAAGTTTTTTATATGAACTTTATTGTCTGTCTTTAAGGATAGAATGTGGTGCTCGGTTCTCTCTACCTACCCCATAAATGACATGATTATATGTGTCGAGATGATATAAATAAATAAATGATTAATATTATTTGAATGGTTTGAAAAATATGTTTCTCTTGTAACTATTTTAAATGCTTTGTTATAGTTTTGTACTGTTTGTTGATGAAGAAAAATATCATCTATTACGATATTGTATATTATCTAAAAAAAAAATTGTAAAAAAATTAAATATTATGTATATGGTGAAAGTTTTTGTAAATTAAATGTTGTGTTCATTTAAATCAATTTGTATATTTTGCTTTTTTTGTCTTTTAGCTCAATACTTTTTCAATAAAGTGTAACTGTCAAATTCACAAATGTATTTTTTATTTCTTTCTATCCATCTGTTGAAACTCGTACCTAGTGTCCATTGTCACACACCTACTTTCAACCCTTACAGACCTGCTCAACTGGGTAGCCCCAGGAGTGAATTTTACATGTAGCAATTTTGTATTAACAAATAACTTAATTAAATAAAATTACCTCAATGCATTACTTATGCTTAAAACTTGATTAGTCTTTAGGTAAATCTGGCCATTTCCCTTTCCTATTTATTCATTTATCGTATGGTTATATTATAAAAGTACCTACATCACATTAATCTATTCATTAGACACACTACATATAAATTGCACAATATAATTGTTTGTCAGAGTTTAAAATTGAGAGTCTGTATGTTATCGCCGCTTCATTTAGGCACATAAAATCAGATGTTTCACCACCATATGCCCTAAGAGTACACTCAGACACGACATGGCTCAGAGTCTGCCTGTCCGCCCCACAGTCGCACTCGGGAGAATCCAACCATCCTATTATTGGGCCCATACACCAGTATGTCTTTATATATCTTCTCGGTCATCTAACAGATACTACGTCAAATATATATATATAACACGCACCCAATAACTGAAATCGGTCTGGATCTGTAAGACGATTAACACCGTAAGGCAACTTCTTATTGGGTGCATATTATATAAATATCAGAAAAAAGTGAGTTACCCGAGGAGCAATATAAAATTAAAATAAACATGTTTAAGGGGCCATATAAACATAAACACCCCAATTTGAAATCAAATTTCTCAAATATATTAAACAGTTTGTTTCTAGAAAAAATACCATAATTATTTCTAACATATCTATAGTGAATGTTCGTCACTAAATTTTAAAATTCAGCATGAATTCACCTGTAAAAATTATCCTTATTACAGATTTTTTTTTAAATTACTCCATAAATGTGTGTCGTAGAGAAATAAATCTTTTATATGCTTAAAGAGTGCACAAAATCAAAGTGAATGACCGATTAAGTTTTTTCATTTAAGTCAGGATTGCTCTGAATATGCAAAAAATCATAAAAATTTTGGGTTTCCCATAATTTTAATTACGTATAAACCCTTATTAACGCACGCGATTGTTACCTTAACTAACACGTATTATTATTATTATTGGATAGGAGTGGGACCTTTCGCCCCTGCACTGCGACCATGTTTGATCTATTGTGCACCTCCCTTTAAGGTTGTCATTTCAATAGCAGTTAGGTTTCTTGAATAAAGTCCCATATTTTGCAGATTGAGATGCCTCACACGTCCTTGGGTCTTAGTATAAAGGCTCCCAGGTGTCTATGTCTGGATTCCATTAGAGCTGGACACTCACAGATCACATGTGAAGCTGTTTCTTCCTCTTGTTGACACTTTCTACAGTTTGGTTCATCAGCGATCACCATTATGTAATGGTGTCTTTTCAGATGACAGTGACCAGTGAATAAACCAGTCATTGTTCTCAACTATTCAACACGTAACTTTTAACACGTAACTTCATAGTGCATTAGGCGGTTTTAATATATCACTAGTTTAAAAACTGCGTCTTCACCGGTAATCGAACCCGGGTCCTTTGGGTCTGGAATCAACCGAGTTATGTAGATGACAATAATATGATGAAGATGCACTCAAATGATGAGTTGCATCTTCAGCATATTTTATTGAAGCTAAAATTTTATTTTAAGGATTCTACATGCACTCCAAGCTTTATATTAGAACCTGACTACTAATGAGTGATTGCGTATTTCGATAGCCCCGTGTAGAAAGAAGAGACGTTTGAATAAATGTATAATGTGTAAATATATCATGGTTATAAATATTGAAATTATACCTTATACCTACATACATTATAAACGTCATCTCCTTTCCACATGAGATTATCTAAATACGCAATCACCCAAGCAATCACCCATCTGGTGGAAATTCGTGTAGGTAAAATGTTGGTATTATTAAAATAAATCATTTTTAATAACAATACAATTTATTGACAAATAATTATAACAATATCCTTAAAATTACACCATATTAACATACATAAATGCAAATCTTCAGCAAAGAAATTGAAATGCAGTTGATATATACATCTACAGATTTATAATAATCTAGTTTTACATATAATGCAAATTTCCTAAGTCATTTAATCAAAATTCAACATCAGATAGTCAATATTACAATACAATAGTAATATAAACCAAAGATTTAAATAATAATAGAACTAAAACTACAATTTTTTCAGTTCATAAGCAATTAATATCTGGTGATTATTTTTCTTGCAAAATTATTCATTTTTATATTTATTTAACAATGAAATCGCCAAAGCAACTGAGGCATGCAATGAAAATTTGGCTATTCGATTTGATTCGGAAATCAAAAGACAAAATCAATCTCTTATTTTATTAACACGATTGAAAAATCAAATATGATTCGTTCGTATTATTTATGTAATCACAGTAACACAAGTCAATAAAATGAATACCTAAAGCTACCAAAATATAATAAGAAAATATATATTATTCAATCAGGATGATCATTTTGCCATGTGATGTAAGATAATTGAAAAATATTGATTATACAATATATTAAACAATTCAATTCTTAAAAAATAGTGTCGGGAAAATTCAAAAATGTATGTGTTATTCACACTTCAGTGTGTTGTAGTAAATAAAATCATATTTCGTATAAAAGAAAATGCCAGTAAAAAGGTGAAAGTGGCAGGTTACAATACATAAGGTTACAAAACAACTATAATTGTATAACCCGAAAATGTTTGTAAAATAATATTCAGCCGATTTGAAAAGAGAAAAGCACCAACACACAAAGATGATTTTATAAAATAGCTTAGAATACAAATCAAGCTCAGGATATTTTCGATTTTAGAGAAAAAATATCAGAAAAGAAAGCATTATTCCAAAATTATATAATAAATTTGTGCAAGCTGTCTAGAAATGTGAAAACTAAGAAAATTTGCAAATCTTTTATATAAATTTATTATTCACATAGAATGAAAAAATATTCTCAAGCGAAGTTCGTGCACGCGCCATAGAAATGTGAAAATTAAAGCAGTTTGCAAATCTTTTATATAAATTTATTATTCACAGAGAATGAAAATAAAAATCCTCATATGAAGTTTGTACACGCGCCTTGAAATGTGAAAATTAAAGCAGTTTGCAAATATTTTATATAAATTTATTATTCACAGAGAATAAAAAAAATCCTCATGCAAAGTTCGTGCACGCGCCTTGAAATGTGAAAATTAAAGCAGTTTGCAAATCTTTTATATAAATTTATTATTCAAATAGAATGATAAAATATTCTCATGCGAAGTTCGTGCACGCGCCATAGAAATGTGAAAATTAAAGCAGTTTGCAAATCTTTTACATAAATTTATTATTCACAGAGAATGAAAATAAAAATCCTCATATGAAGTTTGTACACGCGCCTTGAAATGTGAAAATTAAAGCAGTTTGCAAATATTTTATATAAATTTATTATTCACAAAGAATGAAAATAAAACCTCATGCGAAGTTCATGCACGCGCCTTGAAATGTGAAAATTAAAGCAGTTTGCAAATCTTTTATATAAATTTATTTTTCACAGAGAATGAAAAAATATTCCCATGCAAAGTTCGTGCACGCGCCTTGAAATGTGAAAATTAAAGCAGTTTGCAAATCTTTTATATAAATTTATTATTCAAATAGAATGATAAAATATTCTCATGCGAAGTTTGTACACGCGCCTTGAAATGTGAAAATTAAAGCAGTTTGCAAATCTTTTATATAAATTTATTATTCACAGAGAATGAAAAAATATTCTCATGCGAAGTTCGTGCACGCGCCTTGAAATGTGAAAATTAAAGCAGTTTGCAAATCTTTTAGATAAATTTATTATTCAAATAGAATGAAATAATATTCTCATGTGAAGTTTGTACACGCGCCTTGAAATGTGAAAATTAAAGCAGTTTGCAAATATTTTATATAAATTTATTATTCACAGAGAATGAAAAAAAATCCTCATGCGAAGTTCGTGCACGCGCCTTGAAATGTGAAAATTAATGCAGTTTGTAATTCTTTTATATAAATTTATTATTCACAGAGAATAAAAAAAATCCTCATGCAAAGTTCGTGCACGCGCCTTGAAATGTGAAAATTAAAGCAGTTTGCAAATCTTTTATATAAATTTATTATTCAAATAGAATGATAAAATATTCTCATGCGAAGTTCGTGCACGCGCCATAGAAATGTGAAAATTAAAGCAGTTTGCAAATATTTTATATAAATTTATTATTCACATAGAATGAAAAAATATTCTCAAGCGAAGTTCGTGCACGCGCCATAGAAATGTGAAAATTAAAGCAGTTTGCAAATCTTTTATATAAATTTATTATTCACAGAGAATGAAAATAAAAATCCTCATATGAAGTTTGTACACGCGCCTTGAAATGTGAAAATTAAAGCAGTTTGCAAATATTTTATATAAATTTATTATTCACAAAGAATGAAAATAAAACCTCATGCGAAGTTCATGCACGCGCCTTGAAATGTGAAAATTAAAGCAGTTTGCAAATCTTTTATATAAATTTATTATTCACAGAGAATGAAAAAATATTCTCATGCGAAGTTCGTGAACGCGCCATAGAAATGTGAAAATTAAAGCAGTTTGCAAATCTTTTATATAAATTTATTATTCACAGAGAATAAAAAAAATCCTCATGCAAAGTTCGTGCACGCGCCTTGAAATGTGAAAATTAAAGCAGTTTGCAAATCTTTTATATAAATTTATTATTCAAATAGAATGATAAAATATTCTCATGCGAAGTTCGTGAACGCGCCATAGAAATGTGAAAATTAAAGCAGTTTGCAAATCTTTTATATAAATTTATTATTCACAGAGAATAAAAAAAATCCTCATGCAAAGTTCGTGCACGCGCCTTGAAATGTGAAAATTAAAGCAGTTTGCAAATCTTTTATATAAATTTATTATTCAAATAGAATGATAAAATATTCTCATGCGAAGTTCGTGCACGCGCCTTGAAATGTGAAAATTAAAGCAGTTTGCAAATCTTTTATATAAATTTATTATTCACAGAGAATGAAAATAAAAATCCTCATATGAAGTTCGTGCACGCGCCTTGAAATGTGAAAATTAATGCAGTATGTAATTCTTTTATATAAATTTATTATTCACAGAGAATAAAAAAAATCCTCATGCAAAGTTCGTGCACGCGCCATAGAAATGTGAAAATTAAAGCAGTTTGCAAATATTTTATATAAATTTATTATTCACATAGAATGAAAAAATATTCTCAAGCGAAGTTTGTACACGCGCCTTGAAATGTGAAAATTAAAGCAGTTTGCAAATCTTTTATATAAATTTATTATTCACATAGAATGAAAAAATATTCTCAAGCGAAGTTCGTGCACGCGCCATAGAAATGTGAAAATTAAAGCAGTTTGCAAATCTTTTATATAAATTTATTATTCACAGAGAATGAAAATAAAAATCCTCATATGAAGTTTGTACACGCGCCTTGAAATGTGAAAATTAAAGCAGTTTGCAAATATTTTATATAAATTTATTATTCACAAAGAATGAAAATAAAACCTCATGCGAAGTTCATGCACGCGCCTTGAAATGTGAAAATTAAAGCAGTTTGCAAATCTTTTATATAAATTTATTTTTCACAGAGAATGAAAAAATATTCCCATGCAAAGTTCGTGCACGCGCCTTGAAATGTGAAAATTAAAGCAGTTTGCAAATCTTTTATATAAATTTATTATTCACAGAGAATAAAAAAAATCCTCATGCAAAGTTCGTGCACGCGCCTTGAAATGTGAAAATTAAAGCAGTTTGCAAATCTTTTATATAAATTTATTATTCAAATAGAATGATAAAATATTCTCATGCGAAGTTCGTGCACGCGCCATAGAAATGTGAAAATTAAAGCAGTTTGCAAATCTTTTATATAAATTTATTATTCACAGAGAATGAAAATAAAAATCCTCATATGAAGTTTGTACACGCGCCTTGAAATGTGAAAATTAAAGCAGTTTGCAAATATTTTATATAAATTTATTATTCACAAAGAATGAAAATAAAACCTCATGCGAAGTTCATGCACGCGCCTTGAAATGTGAAAATTAAAGCAGTTTGCAAATCTTTTATATAAATTTATTTTTCACAGAGAATGAAAAAATATTCCCATGCAAAGTTCGTGCACGCGCCTTGAAATGTGAAAATTAAAGCAGTTTGCAAATCTTTTATATAAATTTATTATTCAAATAGAATGAAATAATATTCTCATGTGAAGTTTGTACACGCGCCTTGAAATGTGAAAATTAAAGCAGTTTGCAAATCTTTTATATAAATTTATTATTCACAGAGAATGAAAAAATATTCTCATGCGAAGTTCGTGCACGCGCCTTGAAATGTGAAAATTAAAGCAGTTTGCAAATCTTTTAGATAAATTTATTATTCAAATAGAATGAAATAATATTCTCATGTGAAGTTTGTACACGCGCCTTGAAATGTGAAAATTAAAGCAGTTTGCAAATATTTTATATAAATTTATTATTCACAGAGAATGAAAAAAAATCCTCATGCGAAGTTCGTGCACGCGCCTTGAAATGTGAAAATTAATGCAGTTTGTAATTCTTTTATATAAATTTATTATTCACAGAGAATAAAAAAAATCCTCATGCAAAGTTCGTGCACGCGCCTTGAAATGTGAAAATTAAAGCAGTTTGCAAATCTTTTATATAAATTTATTATTCAAATAGAATGATAAAATATTCTCATGCGAAGTTCGTGCACGCGCCATAGAAATGTGAAAATTAAAGCAGTTTGCAAATATTTTATATAAATTTATTATTCACATAGAATGAAAAAATATTCTCAAGCGAAGTTCGTGCACGCGCCATAGAAATGTGAAAATTAAAGCAGTTTGCAAATCTTTTATATAAATTTATTATTCACAGAGAATGAAAATAAAAATCCTCATATGAAGTTTGTACACGCGCCTTGAAATGTGAAAATTAAAGCAGTTTGCAAATATTTTATATAAATTTATTATTCACAAAGAATGAAAATAAAACCTCATGCGAAGTTCATGCACGCGCCTTGAAATGTGAAAATTAAAGCAGTTTGCAAATCTTTTATATAAATTTATTATTCAAATAGAATGATAAAATATTCTCATGCGAAGTTCGTGCACGCGCCATAGAAATGTGAAAATTAAAGCAGTTTGCAAATCTTTTATATAAATTTATTATTCACAGAGAATGAAAATAAAAATCCTCATATGAAGTTTGTACACGCGCCTTGAAATGTGAAAATTAAAGCAGTTTGCAAATATTTTATATAAATTTATTATTCACAAAGAATGAAAATAAAACCTCATGCGAAGTTCATGCACGCGCCTTGAAATGTGAAAATTAAAGCAGTTTGCAAATCTTTTATATAAATTTATTTTTCACAGAGAATGAAAAAATATTCCCATGCAAAGTTCGTGCACGCGCCTTGAAATGTGAAAATTAAAGCAGTTTGCAAATCTTTTATATAAATTTATTATTCAAATAGAATGAAATAATATTCTCATGTGAAGTTTGTACACGCGCCTTGAAATGTGAAAATTAAAGCAGTTTGCAAATCTTTTATATAAATTTATTATTCACAGAGAATGAAAAAATATTCTCATGCGAAGTTCGTGCACGCGCCTTGAAATGTGAAAATTAAAGCAGTTTGCAAATCTTTTAGATAAATTTATTATTCAAATAGAATGAAATAATATTCTCATGTGAAGTTTGTACACGCGCCTTGAAATGTGAAAATTAAAGCAGTTTGCAAATATTTTATATAAATTTATTATTCACAGAGAATGAAAAAAAATCCTCATGCGAAGTTCGTGCACGCGCCTTGAAATGTGAAAATTAATGCAGTTTGTAATTCTTTTATATAAATTTATTATTCACAGAGAATAAAAAAAATCCTCATGCAAAGTTCGTGCACGCGCCTTGAAATGTGAAAATTAAAGCAGTTTGCAAATCTTTTATATAAATTTATTATTCAAATAGAATGATAAAATATTCTCATGCGAAGTTCGTGCACGCGCCATAGAAATGTGAAAATTAAAGCAGTTTGCAAATATTTTATATAAATTTATTATTCACATAGAATGAAAAAATATTCTCAAGCGAAGTTCGTGCACGCGCCATAGAAATGTGAAAATTAAAGCAGTTTGCAAATCTTTTATATAAATTTATTATTCACAGAGAATGAAAATAAAAATCCTCATATGAAGTTTGTACACGCGCCTTGAAATGTGAAAATTAAAGCAGTTTGCAAATATTTTATATAAATTTATTATTCACAAAGAATGAAAATAAAACCTCATGCGAAGTTCATGCACGCGCCTTGAAATGTGAAAATTAAAGCAGTTTGCAAATCTTTTATATAAATTTATTTTTCACAGAGAATGAAAAAATATTCCCATGCAAAGTTCGTGCACGCGCCTTGAAATGTGAAAATTAAAGCAGTTTGCAAATCTTTTATATAAATTTATTATTCAAATAGAATGATAAAATATTCTCATGCGAAGTTTGTACACGCGCCTTGAAATGTGAAAATTAAAGCAGTTTGCAAATCTTTTATATAAATTTATTATTCACAGAGAATGAAAAAATATTCTCATGCGAAGTTCGTGCACGCGCCTTGAAATGTGAAAATTAAAGCAGTTTGCAAATCTTTTAGATAAATTTATTATTCAAATAGAATGAAATAATATTCTCATGTGAAGTTTGTACACGCGCCTTGAAATGTGAAAATTAAAGCAGTTTGCAAATATTTTATATAAATTTATTATTCACAGAGAATGAAAAAAAATCCTCATGCGAAGTTCGTGCACGCGCCTTGAAATGTGAAAATTAATGCAGTTTGTAATTCTTTTATATAAATTTATTATTCACAGAGAATAAAAAAAATCCTCATGCAAAGTTCGTGCACGCGCCATAGAAATGTGAAAATTAAAGCAGTTTGCAAATATTTTATATAAATTTATTATTCACATAGAATGAAAAAATATTCTCAAGCGAAGTTCGTGCACGCGCCATAGAAATGTGAAAATTAAAGCAGTTTGCAAATCTTTTATATAAATTTATTATTCACAGAGAATGAAAATAAAAATCCTCATATGAAGTTTGTACACGCGCCTTGAAATGTGAAAATTAAAGCAGTTTGCAAATATTTTATATAAATTTATTATTCACAAAGAATGAAAATAAAACCTCATGCGAAGTTCATGCACGCGCCTTGAAATGTGAAAATTAAAGCAGTTTGCAAATCTTTTATATAAATTTATTATTCACAGAGAATGAAAAAATATTCCCATGCAAAGTTCGTGCACGCGCCTTGAAATGTGAAAATTAAAGCAGTTTGCAAATCTTTTATATAAATTTATTATTCAAATAGAGTGAAATAATATTCTCATGTGAAGTTTGTACACGCACCTTGAAATGTGAAAATTAAAGCAGTTTGCAAATCCTTTATATAAATTTATTATCCACAGAGAATGAAAAAATATTCTCATGCAAAGTTCGTACACGCGCCTTGAAATGTGAAAATTAAAGCAGTTTGCAAATATTTTATATAAATTTATTATTCACGGAGAATGAAAAAAAATCCTCATGCGAAGTTCGTGCACGCGCCTTGAAATGTGAAAACTAATGCAGTTTGTAATTCTTTTATATAAATTTATTATTCACAGAGAATAAAAAAACTCCTCATGCAAAGTTCGTGCACGCGCCTTGAAATGTGAAAATTAAAGCAGTTTGCAAATCTTTTATATAAATTTATTATTCAAATAGAATGATAAAATATTCTCATGCGAAGTTCGTGAACGCGCCATAGAAATGTGAAAATTAAAACTGTTTGCAAATCTTTTATATAAATTTATTATTCACAGAGAATAAAAAAAATCCTCATGCAAAGTTCGTGCACGCGCCTTGAAATGTGAAAATTAAAGCAGTTTGCAAATCTTTTATATAAATTTATTATTCAAATAGAATGAAAAAAAAACTCATGCGAAGTTCATGCACGCGCCTTGAAATGTGAAAATTAAAGCAGTTTGCAAATCTTTTATATAAATTTATTATTCAAATAGAATGAAAATAAAAATCCTCATATGAAGTTTGTACACGCGCCTTGAAATGTGAAAATTAAAGCAGTTTGCAAATATTTTATATAAATTTATTATTCACATAGAATGAAAAAATATTCTCATGCGAAGTTCGTGCGCGCGCCATAGAAATGTGAAAATTAAAGCAGTTTTCAAATATGTTAAATTTAGTATTCACATAGAATGAAAAAATATTCTCATGCGAAGTTTGTGCACGCGCCTTGAAATGTGAAAATTAAAGCAGTTAGCAAATCTTTTATATAAATTTATTATTCACAGATAATGAAAATAAAAATCCTCATGCGAAGTTCGTGCACGTGCCATAGAAATGTGAAAATTAAAGCAGTTTGCAAATCTTTTATATAAATTTATTATTCACAGAGAATGAAAATAAAAATCCTCATGTGAAGTTTGTAGACGCGCCTTGAAATGTGAAAATTAAAGCAGTTTGCAAATGTTTTATATAAATTTATTATTCACAGAGAATGAAAAAAAAATCCTCATGCGAAGTTCGTGCACGCGCCTTGAAATGTGAAAATTAAAGCAGTTTGCAAATATTTTATATAAATTTATTATTCACATAGAATGAAAATAACAATCCTCATGTGAAGTTTGTACACGCGCCTTAGAAATGTGAAAATTAAAGCAGATCCTTTATAGGGAAATACAAAAGAACTTGCCAAAAATAATTCACACAAAGAACATTCTATGAAAAGAGTATGTGATAATTTTAATTAATTCAAACAAATATACATTATTGTTCAAATATAAGAGTCAAATATTTCACATGTTTGAAATTTAAGGCAGTAAAATATTTCACATGCTTGATATTTAATGTGCTCTGAAATTTAAAGCAAACTAAAATATTTGGTTAAAGTCAAATATTTCACATGTTTGAAATTTAAAGCAGGTAAGATTTTGGGATAAATCAAATCAATGTTTGAATAATAGCAGTAGCTCATATAAAAGATAGAACAAATGTTGATATAAATTTAAAATTGATAAAAAGTTATAACAAAAATATCATGTTTCTATGATTTTTTTCTCAAAAAGAGTTTGTTTTCTCAAAAATTTGAAGAATCAACCAGAGATCTTGCACTATGAAGATTGCCTAGTATAACATCCACTTCTATTTTATAAATTTGAAGAATAATCCTGGGACCTTGAACTATGAAAATGGCCTAGTGTATCGTCCACTTGAAATTCTTCTCAAATGTTATTTTGCTGTACGATTTAAATGTTCAGCTTTAATTTTTTTCCTCTCTTCGATGTCAGGCAATTCAGGTTGGATACCACGGACTCTTCGCATTCTTTGCACTGAACCCTGAAAACACAAATTTATCATTATCACGAGTTACTATGGAATGGCAGATGGAATTATGGCGGATGACAGATGATGGATGGAGATTACTATGGCAATTTAATTTGTGGGAACTTATCTATCAGAAAGAAAATAAATCATCTCTATCGGACATTATTGAATTTGGGGTGCCACAAGGATCAGTTCTGGGGACCATTCTTTTCATTTTGTATACTGAAAAACGTAATTATATAATGTAAACTCCGGGTCAGTGAGAAAATGATTGCTTGTGCTGACTAGAGGGTGGTCTGAGGAGAGCACATGCTCCATTGTCAGACAAACATGGTCAAAATATGATCTCAAAAGAACCAGAGAAATACTCTCGTTCAGAAGAGACTCACTGGCCAGAGTCATATCAGTATTAACGGGACACTGGGTTATAGGAAAGCATGCCAGAAGGCTAGGGCTGGAGGCATACGATTACTGCAGAGCATGCCACGACGAGGAGGAGGAGGAGACGGTGGTCCACTTCCTCTGTCACTGTCCTGCTCTCTCTAGAATTAGGAGAAGCTCCTTGGGAAGTTTCTTCTATGATGATTTAATTGACATAGCGTCGGCCGACATCGTAGACATTATAACATTCATTAGCCACTCAGGCTGGTTCTAGGGGGATGAGTGAGTGGGAGGACAGCCCCAATGTGGTATCACAAAGGGCCAATTGGCCTAAGTGTGTTCTCCTTAAGAACTGCCACCCGCAAAAAAAAAAAAAAATTATTTTCATTGAGGGCTTTCATTCGTATGCATATGTTGACGATTGTATGCATAGTGCGTTGTTATTGTAAAGCATCACTAAATTTTGAAATATGAAATATTTCGAAGATTCAACACTTCCTTACAACCTGGCGCAAGTGGTGAGTTTAATGCCATGCGGTAATTTCATCCAACTAACAAGTGTTTCCATCCCAGAGAAGCAACATATGCATGAGAAATAATTTTAAATAAATTTCTCCTTTGATGAGAATCGAACCCACGATGCCAAAACAGAAATCAAACAGTTAACCCACTATGCCACGGCAATCGGTTTCATATAATAAACTAAAAACTAATTTTCAATCCTATTATGATGGTTTGAGTTGGATAAAGATTGACCCCGAACTAAGATTTAAGCAGAGAACACAAATCCACAACTACAACACACTCACAAAAAATTGCTTTGAAACCGAGAAAACTACAATAAATTGGACATGAAAGATTAATATGTGAGTACAATAAGATGCCAGAACAATTAAAAGCTATGAATGAAAAGCCATTCCAACATGTAACTGAAAACTAGACTTTGTAATAAGAATTGAAGTAATGTAAAGCGTCACTAAATTTTGAAATATGAAATATTTCGAAAATTCAACACTTCCTTACAACCTGGCGCAAGTGGTGAGTTTAATTCGGGACCTTTGGATCAGCAGTCAGATACCTAACCAACTGAGCTACGAAGGCCGACATGTTAACTATAAATTATTATCACATGCCAATTGGCTTTTTTAACAATCGTTATAAATAAAAAAAATAGTCAACTAAAATTATGGAAAAATTATATTTAATATTACGTTCTACTTAAATTTTTCGCAAACGCGATTCCCATTCACCGGTATCGCTCTATGCTGAGCATCGTCAGAATGGGTCATCGTCATCGTCAGAACCATTCTGACGATGCTCAGCATAGAGCGATACCGGTGAACGGGAGTCGCGTTTGCGAAAAATTTAAGTAGAACGTAAAATTAAATATAATTTTTTCATAATTTTAGTTGATTATGGAGTTCTATCATGAAGTGACAGTTTCAAATATTGAAAAAAAAAAAAATAGTATTTCAATAAAACAGAATGTTACGCGACCTACATAAGTGATGACATTTCTCCTAATTTCCTACCTCTCATCCTTTCTTCCTTTATTTTATTTTATACATCACTCTTTATTCCCCCCCCATATCCTAATTTGTTTTGAGCTGTTTTAAAAAATTTGAAATTGTTTGTTATTTTTTAAATATGCATATTATTACGTTGTTTTTTTAATTGCTGTGAGGCACCGGCTTAGAATAGTGCTTCCATTCTTTAAAATCATTGTTTTCGAGTGTCCCGTAAGAGCCGGGTAATCGAAAATACAACATGCAACAATAACATCTCACATAGTTCAGCAATGAGGTTCACCATCACACATTCTGAATGTAGTGCCTTTTTTGGTGAAACGAGACTGGTGTGTGGGTATACATAGGTGTGTTGTTCTCCCTTTTATAAGACAATGCACACCCGCACACCTTTCGCTGGTTACCTCACATTGTGGGATATGCCGTGATGGTATGAATGAATTTTTTATTTGAAATTGTTTGTAATTTTTTAAATATGCATATTCTTTTATTTTGTATTCTTGTGGTTAGTTTGTAGTACTTACCATTCTATTATTATGTGAAACAATGTTAATGGGTGTACAGATTATTGTATACATCTTTTATATTTATCATGTACTTTTCTTTCTGTACTCCTGTTTTGTTTCCTAGTCAAAATAAATCAAAATAAATAAAACATACCCAAAATTTCTTGCAATTTCTGTAGTTTTCAAATTCCATTTGACACATATCTTTGTTGTAGTCATTGTTCATCATACATTCTGATGAGTAGACATGCTCCTATAACAAAAATAAATAGAACATTAATAACATTGAATAGAGGAATTGAGTACAAGAAAATATGAAAGATTGAGATGGGTCAGTGACAGAGCGGCTAGCGCACTGGATTAGTAATCCAATGGACGCAAGTTCAAATCTCAAACCATTTCATTTATCTACACCTAATATAAGCATTTTTGTTGAGTTTAGATCAGTGATTCGCAAAGTGGTCCAGGTGGACCCTCAGGGGTCCACGGGAGACTCGACGGAGGGCTACGTTGGCGTGAAATAAAAATGGGGGCTCACAAGTTGTATGTGCGGTGTCCACGAAAATTTATCTGGTTTCGAAAGTAAAAAATAAAAAATTTCGTTTGGCTTTACCTATCAATGTAAGCAGATAGCACTACTTAAAAAAATTAAAACAAAAAAATCCAATTTCTGTGTTTTTTTATAAGCTGTATTTCAAATGGTCGTATTGAGAGTTTAAAAGCATTTTGAACATTTAAGATAATTATTTTCAGATTTTTTTAGGAGCTTCCATTCTCATACAATCCTAACATACTACGCGAAAAAATAATATTGCAAATTTTTGGTTTTTATTTTTGGTCCACGGGCTTGAAATTTTTATTTTCAGTTATTTAGGATTGATTTCCTTTTTTTAAAACTTCTCTTAATTTTCTTTTTATTTTTACCACTCCGTATTTAGGGTTGGAACTCAGCCGCGATGCAAATTTCCATTGTTATAAATCTTCACATTTTTTGACGAGTTTTGGGAATATGGTAGAAATATAGCAGCAGGGGGTCCACCGGCACCAATTAAATTTTGAAAGTGGTCTAAAAAAAGTCCGTAACCTCTAATTTAGATGTATAATATATGTTTTTGTTTCAAGGATATATTCATTCTTTTAAAAAAATTATTCACAATAACGTAAAACAAATATAATATCAAAATAAAAAACCGCCTAACTTATACACTTTCTAAAACGAAATTAGTCTAAGGCCTCGCTCACATTGGATGCGTTTTCGTACGAATTTCGCTCGTGCGTAAACGTACGTAAATGCACGAACGATCCCGATACTTGATGTACTATGAGAGTGCTCACACTGGATGCGAGTTGGTTGTACGTGATCGTACGTAGTCGTACTGTGGTCGTACGTATACTCACGAATTGTTACGACGTCTGGGTTCGCTCATGGACATGCTCACATTGGATGCGTTTACGTACGAAATTCAGTCGTCCGAATACGTACGAAAACGTCGAAAACGCACGAATAATCCCGTTCCTTTGAGCACTATGAGAGTGCTCACACTGGGTGCGAGTTAGTCGTACGTTGACGTGCGTATAGTTCCGACATACGAATTCGATCCAAACTTGTTTGGATATTTTGCTACGTTCGTACTTTGATTACACATAAATGGATACAGACAATTTTGTTCAAATAACTAAATATTTTTTTATGACTTGGTATTTTTATCTATGTAAACTGTTATTTTAAATTTCTCTTCATGTGTTGTTACCTGTTTTTTTATAATTTGCTTACCCCAAGGTTTCAAATAACATGTATGCGTGTGCTTGTCTGCTGTTTTGTGCTATGTGAAGAGAATATGTTATTATAAAATGTTATAAACAAGATAATTTTGTCTATATTACAATTGTCGGCCTTCGTGGCTCAGTTGGTTGGGTATCTGACTGCTGATCCAAAGGTCCCGGGTTCGATTCCCGGTGGAGGCACAGTTTTTAATTGTGTTTTCAGTCTGGATCTGTGAGACGACTAATATCGTAAGTCTCCAGAATGTGGCAACTTGTTATTGGGTGCGTGTTAAATAATTATTTGACATAGTACCTGTTAGTTGCCCGAGAAGCTATATAAAATAAAAATAAAATAAAAAATCAATCACAACAAAGCTACCGTGCATACAAAAATCCCCTACAAAAATCACAGCCTCTCTTGTGGATTAGCCAATTTTTTTTTTTTTTTTAGATAAAAATGAATATGTCCTTGTTAAACAAGTACATATACATCTTCCTACGTTCCCTAAAATAAGCAAATAAATGCTTGTGCTATAGGTGAACGAAATCGGTTGAGGTAGGATTCGAACTCGCGACCACTGGATTACTAGCCCAGCGCGCTAACCGCTCTGCCATCGACCCATCTAATTTTATTCCCATTTATTTATTTATTTATTCATTTATTTAATATTTCTTCTCGGGCAACTAACTTTAGGGCTGCTTACGACACAGTAAACCGAGAAAAACTCTACAGAGCCAAGGATGAGTTTAATATCCCCAAGAAACTAGTAAACCTAGTGAAGCTCACAATGTCCAACGTCGAATGTCGAGTTAGAATACAACAGGACTTGTCCGAACCCCTGAAGACTTTCAATGGACTGAGGCAGGGAGACGCACTTGCGTGCACACTATTTAACTTGGCGCTGGAAAAAGTCATCCGAGACTCGGGTATTCAAATTGGTGGCCATATCTTCAATAAATCTGTGCAACTCCTTGCCTACGCTGATGATATGGATATCATTGCACGCTCGGAAAATGATTTAAAAGTTGCATTTAAAACCATGGCCTCATCAGCAAAGAATATGGGGTTGATGGTAAACGAGGGAAAGACAAAGTATATGCCAGTGCATGAACGCCGAAAACCGCCAGATTTACGAGTTGACGATTACACATTCGAAACTGTTAGCGAGTTTGTGTACCTCGGTACTATGGTGACAAGTGACAACAATGTCTCGACCGAAATTAAACGCCGAATAGTGTCCGCAAATCGGTGCTACTATGGGTTGCAGAGGCACATGAAGTCTTGTCACCTCACCAGAAAAACTAAATTCCTCCTCTATAAGACTCTTATTCGGCCAGTACTCTCATATGGATCAGAATGTTGGGCAATCGCTAAATCTGATGAAAGAGCCCTGGAAATTTTTGAGAGGAAGGTGCTGAGAAGGTACTACGGCCCGACTTGTGACAATGGAGAGTGGCGTATTAGGCACAACCAAGAATTATATGATCTGTACAAGGAGCCTACCATACTGACAAAAATAAGAATAGGAAGACTCAGATGGGCTGGACACGTCCAAAGAATGAGCGAGGAGGACGTCCCAAGACAAATCATGAATGGTGCACCGGGGGGACGAAGAAAAGTTGGAAGGCCGAAGCTTCGATGGCTGGACGGAGTGGTGAAGGATGCGAACAGCATCGGCGTCCATAACTGGCGTAATGTGTCGCAGGATCGACAGTCATGAAGGCGAGCTCTGCAAGAGGCTAAGACTCGACCTGGGTTGTGGAGCCACAGATGATGATGATGATGACATATGTTCAGATTTACAATATTAAAAGACAAGTCTGAGCAACAGTCAATATTCTACCTAACAGCTTTACTGATCACTGTATATTTATTATTATTATTTTTTACATATACGAGTACAACTACAATTTTTTTTTGCATATTTATAAGAAATAAAACTGTTATTTCGAAATTACAACTTAAATAAAACAGGAACAATTTAAGATATTCAAATTAGACCAGATTTTTTTTTAAAATCAATTCCTAATTCAATATATTTTTTACTTTTTCGTAAATGATTTTTTAATAACAAAAGAATTTTTAATAACCACTTTTTATTAGAAAAAAGTTAACTAAGAGATTTATTATCATCACTTGGTTTATTTATTTTTTTATTAAAAATCTATATTTGAAACGGTTAAATGCTTAAAATAGTTATTTGAAAACAACATATTAAGTTTGTATTTGACAAAAAATGTACTCGTAAATAAAAAAAATAATAACTTACCTAGTTTTAATAATATACTAAACACTAGTAAAAACACATGTAGAAATGTAGGAACAATTTTCACAGTGTACGACTATACAAATGCATGTTTAAAACTAAATTTAAAAAATACATACAGGTTCTTTTATTTAAATAAAAATAATGAATGTTTATTTTACTCAATACAATGTGACAATAACACTCCAAAGAATATTCTAGTATTTCTAAACATAGGTTTCCAAACTTTGATTCAGAAATTATATTAAATTAAATTTTTAAATCAAATTATTCTTCTTCGATGGCACTACAGCACAAATCAAGCCTTGGTCAACTTCAACTTCTGCCTCCAACTATTTATTGCCTCGGTTATAAATTTATATTTATTAATATTGTGTTTTACTTTGTACAAGTAAAAATTAGATTTTAATTTCTGGAAAGGTTTAAAAATCATCTTTGATTTACCATCTCAAACAATCAATCTCACTTTTTTATTATAAAATTATTCTATCTTTACCTATAATTCCTTTATCCTTCAGCCCTTCCCAACCCACCCTTTTCCTATTTTTGGATATTATCATTATTATTTTTATTTATTTTATTTATATAAAATTTTGCATTTTTTATATTATTTACGTTTTCTTTGTCATGTATACCTATTAGTTTTTATTTTTTGTTATATGTATTTTTTGTACTTGCTTGTACTTACTGTATTTACTAGTGTGGATGACTGATAGAAATTGCCTATAGGAAATAAGTCCGCCACTTATTGTGATTTGTTTTGCATGATAAAAGAGTTTTATTATTATTTTTTTTTTTTATATAAAAATGAATATGTCCTTGTTAAACAAGTACATATACATCTTCCTACGTTCCCTAAAATAAGCAAATAAATGCTTGTGCTTAGTTGAACGAAATCAGTCGAGGCAGGATTCGAACTCGCGACCACTGGATTACTATCTATTATTATTATCTTTTGATAATATCCAACTGTAAATGATAATCCAGATTATTAATATATAATATTGTAAACCAGTCCCAAAAACTCCTTTTATAACAAAATTTAAGCGATAAAATTTAAATAAACTTAAATTTGATAACCAAATATGTACAGTGTTTTAATGTATATTACCCGTACATGTACACATAGCGTAAAGAATACACAGAACTGACATAAACAACAACTTTAGGTCAACGGATTGGTACACAAAGTGAAGTAGAACAAATCCTAAACATCCCAAACAAAATCCAATATTTAAATATTGATGACAATTGGATATTAATGACACATTTATATAGCAGTAAAAGTATTTGCTTTTAGAAATTTAAATCCCTTTGTTAACAATATGTACTTTTTGATATAAGTGCTGAGTACTGTTTCAATTTTCATTCCAAACCATTTGGAAAATATTCAAATACATTATTTAAATTGCCAATAGATAAGCCAATTTAGAGTACCAATAAATTCAGCTTTTGAGGTGTTTATAGATTGTTGCTCTGTGCATGTGAATAATATCAATATGTGATATAGTTAACACCAAACATTTTGAATCTTTTCAGTCTGAACGGGGATGATTTGTGCACACACATGATCAAAAATATGTTCTGCATGTTATACACTGTCAAAGTATGAATATTCTTTAAGTGTCAAATATAAATAGTTTTGAAAACCGCCCCAAAAAGGATGGACCTAGTGGGGCTTTGTTTATCGTGTAATTAATATGGTAGTTTTTAACAATCCTGAGAGATAAACTAAGATGGCATATAACGCTACATCTAATAACTGAAAACATGATATATTAAAATCACCTATTAATACACTATGAAGTTACGTGATTTAAACTATCGGAAACTTCCATAACTAGATTACTTCATGTCTAAGTCTACAACATATAGTTATGGAGTAATTAGAAAAAAGTTGTAAGGTACAATTATTGTGATATGACAATCTGATTATAAAATGTCATATTGATACTCGCTCCGACACGGGTATGTTCCCAGTGAAGCGGATGTCGGTCGCAAATAAACAAATTAAACAACTGTAAAGAATACATAAATAAATAGAGAAAAAGGATATTTTAATATTTCAAATTTTGAAACACTTTTCACTAGAAATATGTTGAAAATACATATGATATTTTTATTAGAAATACACTGTTGAACATATTTGAGAAATGATATTTAGGTATATATGCTCTCTTAATAAAAACACATTTTTGAAAAAGACATGAAAAATTCAGATAAGTACAATTCTAGTATTTAGTGTGAAAATTATCGAGATTTGAGGTTTCTGTATAAAATGTGTTAATTCAGACACGAAATATTTTTTTTATCTCTTGCCGAACTTGAATTAAAAAGTTTGAGAACCTTGTATTCAAATAAAAATATATACAACAATCACATAGTTTTGTAGTCAATTAACAAATATGTAATGTTGTATTTACTATTTAACTGTATAGGGTACAATTTATATTATTTTACAGACTATTTTATTGACTTTTAACAATACCAATTGATCAAGAATATATTTTTAATTTTTAAAAACAACTGATATTTTAACATGCACCAAATAACAAGTTGCCACATTAGACAAAGACGAGTTCTTACAAATATATGCAATGATTGCAATATAGCAAATGTCATTCGTTTCGAAATGCCTCATTTTGAGATTCAGTGGACACTAAATTAATATGATTATTGTTTTAATAGGTTTTTTTTTTCAGATAACAAACAGGTCCTAGATACTACATATTGTACATTGTGGGCACTTTTTTACTGGGGTGAATTAAAAATGTAAAAAAGCTTTTTTTTAAAGAATGAATATGTCCTTTTAACAAGTACCTACATATACATCCTCATACATGCCCTAAACTAAGCATAAATGCTTGTGCTATAGGTGAACAAAATCAGTTGTGGCAGGATTTATTTGTTAAAATTACATACATAAGATATATTATCATCTCACTAGGGTTGGAATTATTCCACTCTTTTCTATTATTACTGGTTTTGTATGTCCCATTAGAGCCAGGTAATCAATTATATAAGTAAGTAATAATATAACAGATCGATGAATTATGTAGTGTTTTTTTAAGTGTGAGGAGGCTGGTGTGGCTTTTATAAATTAATGCACACACCTGTCCACTGGTTACTTGACATTTTAGGATATGTCATGATGGTAGGAATGAATTAATTATTCTTCATTTTTAAACGGATGTAACTTTTATTAAAAAAAAAATAAAATAAAATTATCTTACTCTTGCAAGTCATAGTAGCTATAAAAATAGGTGTATAATCATTGATTTTCGTCTCCCTATAATTAAAAAAATCCTTATTTTTCGTACATGTTTACAGGCTTTTTTGACAAAGGTTTTTATTTATTCATTTATTTATCTTTTTGTATATAATATAAACAAATACAATATACACTAGCGGGCGTATTGCCATTAGGCAATTTCTTCCGACCAACCAGATTACAAAGTATGACAAAATTGTATATGTACATCAACAATAGAATGAAAGTTAGGCTTTCTTGTTTACAAAAAAGTTTGACTATTAATCCCTAGTAAAAAATAATCTTAATTTTTCGCCTTGAACGGTGTTACGTACAGTTCAAGGCGAAATTAAATTTGTATATAATTATACATTTTAGATTTTGTTACATACCATTACATACTCAAGATGAATGTAATAAGTTCTGCTCAAAATAGTTTCAATATTTTAAGGTTAATTTTACATAACAATCGTAATATTTGTACCGACCTGATAGCAAGGATTCGTTACTTCTGAATTCATTTTTCAATATTGTTAACTTTATGATATCAATCCAAAATAATGACAATTGATTATTAATAAAAAACTATTAATAAAAACAAACAAAACATCAACAATATCAGATACAGTTGACAGATAATGAATGTATTGCTATTATCTAATAAAACTTTGTCAATGAAAAACCAAAGAGTATATAATACCTTACGGATAAGAGACATAGCTCCATACAAAAAAATTGAATTAGCAAAATGTATGAAAAATATTAAGAAAAAAACAACATAAGAGAAAAATAATAAAAAATTGTCATGTTGCCTCTCTGCACTTTTGACAAGTGGACAAGACATAGGGATGGGAAAGAGCTTTATAAATGCTGCCAACACTAGTGATGGGCAACATCAAAATTAATTTTTATTAATTTACAAAAAAAGCATTAAATGTCTATTTTATAATCAAGGAGGAGTAAAAAATACACAGCATAGTTTACATATTGTTTATTTATCATTTTATAAACAGGGAAAAACATAATACATTGAATATGTTTTGTTTATTTATTAACTCAAAAACAGGAAAATAACACATACAGCATATATTTTTTAATATAATATAAATGAATATATTTTTATATACAATATAAACTTAATATAATATATTTTTTTTATAATATAAATGAGTTAAAGTCTGCTACAAAAATTATACAATTTCAATAAATCAACATTGCATTTTGGAAAATAATAAACAAATTGATTACTGGATTGTAGTAAAATAAGTTCAAAATTATACTTCAAAGAACATTACTTAAGTTGCTCATCAGTAAGTGACAATGAAGATAATTTTAAAGTGAGGATGGCAGTTTTTTTTAAGTCGATTCACTTTACGATTAAAACTTCTTTTGTCGAAGTGGTCACCACACACATATCGAATTTGGCACAATCTTTCTATTGGAACAAATACCAATTCTGGATTGCCTACAGCTTTCACCCATTCTTTGCATCTGAAATCAAAATGATAAATGCATTATGTATTGATTATTGAATACATAAAGAAAAAAATCTTTTAAAATATTATGTGCTTCCTTTGTTTTGTGAATATGGATATTGGAATATTTTCTTGTTTGTTATTTTTTTCTGTCATACTATGTAAAAAAATTCCAACATTATTTATATTAATTGGTTTATAATAGGTGTAAGGAAATGTAGGTACTTATTTTTTACACCTAAATAAAATTATTATAAAATAAATTTAGCTAATTATTTATTAATTTAATATTGCTTCTCGGGCAACTAACAGGTACTATGTGAAATATTAATTTAACACGCACCCAATAACAAGTTGCCACATTCTGAAAACTTACGGTATTAATCGTCTCACAGATCCAGACTGAAATTATGATAAAATATAAAATGCACTCTGACCACCTGGAGTCCCACGGGCCTAGGCACAGAAAAAACTCATCTCCCATATAATTTTATGACCCCAAAAAATATATATGCAATATACCTTAATTGAAAAAAAATAATATGAAAGAGAACTCACCGACTTTCCTGTGATGGAAACCTGGATTTTTTTTCGCTCGTGTTATTCACCTTCTCATTACAAATAACGCATTTTCTGTCTTTCTTACTCATGATGCTCAATAACTCATTATGTAGGTGCGGATACTATTAAGCACAAACACCTGAAAGACGTTCAAAAGGCAAAATTAATCGAAGTTGTTTTGATTCTCAAGAATTAGAACATAAAACAAAATCATTATAATCACAAATACTTATACACACTTATGTTATTATTTTTAAACTCTAATATGTAGCTATATGAATTAAAATTCTCAATAACAACATTAAACATGAATATCTACACTGATGTTTTCACGCTTTGATAGCAAAATAATTGAAATCCTCATGTGGTTCTAAGCAATAAAAACATTCAAAACAAATATGTACACTAATGCTTTCATAGCAAAAAGAAATAAACTTCACACATGGTTCTTAATAGTGGCCCGCAAAATGGAAGTTGTTTCTATGAAATGGAATTATATTGAATAAACAAAATATAAATCTTACCTAGTCTTTATCGTTAATTATCCTCTGAAGTCTTAAAATCATTGGTTATTAACACTTATCACCCAAACAGAATAAAAAATATGAAATGCGTCTCAGATAACCTCAATAACCAACAGCAAAATTGAAAGGTTAAAAGAAAATGGCAGAAAATGGTTTGAAATCACTTGAAGTTTGCTAGTGTAGTTTTGCAAATTGGGTTCGTAGTGTTGGCTAAATTTAGTTTTTCTATGTTGCCTCACGATCTTAATAACTCCTATAGAACGTTTTTTTGTATGGAAGTTGGGACCCACTGTGAAAAACTTTTTATTTTTGTCTACGGTAATAGATAATGTTGTCATATACGTGATAAAAAATACGCGGTAATTTTATATTTTTTGAAAAGCACTGCACACGTAATTCATAAAAAAATGACTTACTTCATGGTAAAAAGGCTGATTTTTTTGTTTAAGAATACCAGAACAAGTAATAACGATTTCATTGAAATTTTAACACAATTATGAAAAATATTGGTATATGTATTTCAAACAAAAACTAAATTATACTATCTTTACTATGAATCTGAAGTTATTATATGAATTACCATTTAACTAGACTTTCATCATTTGGATAGATGACATTTTTCAGACTTCTAAATTAGATGAGATGAATTTAATTTCTAGTAGATTCAGTTTAAATTTTCAGATTTGAATGCTATTAAAATAAAGTAATCATTTGGCAAATTGTTATTAGGTTTTTGTCAACATTTTAATAATAACAAACACTTCCTTGCACCCTGCACAAATGGCGAGTTTATTGTCAATTTCTTCCAACTAATCAGGGTTTCCAGCCCACAGAAGCAATATTTGCGTGAGAAATTAATATAAATAAATTTTTCTTTTGCTAGGCATCCAACGTAGGATGCCCGTACAGAAGCTTAACCGCTGTGCCACGGCGATCGACTGAATGTTTATGAAAATAAGAGAACAAAAAACTAGACTAATTTATTTTTGTGTGTTTCCAGTTAATTATTTTTCATAATACACTAGTCTGTCTTTAATTTTTTTTATGTCAGTTTTTAATATCTTAAGATCCCAAAACAAAATATATATTATAAATAAATAAAACACATTTTTATATAAATACTTATTTATTTTTTATCTTTTTTGTATTTACAATTATAACAATAAACATTCAATAATTTGTACAACTATAATACTTGTAAAGAATTAAATTATTTTATTTAAATACATCATTCTCAAAAATGACAAAAGAAAAATGAAACAATTCATTTGGTAAACAAAACTGACTAGCTATTGTAAAGGAAAAATCTCAACTTTCATAAATACTAATTATTTGTCTGTATAAGACAAATATAATACAAAAATGATTACATAATATCCAACAAAAACTCCATTAGATTTAATTCAACAGTATATGATAATATATTATTTTCCATTATTTAGGGCAACACTGACAAAAGAATAGAACATTTCTATTATATGCAAAATATTCTTATCTTTTTTAATATAATAATGGGTTTAACTCCGAAGCAGAATTAAAATTTGAACAAACATTAGTCATTATAAACAAAAATGTGTTCACCAGGGGGGCAAGTCTGGTCAACAGGCGGAATCGAAACCATCCTTTACCCATATCATGGATTATAATTATCTTGTGGAGTTGTATAACACCTTAAAATATTATAGAACTCCATAAAATAATTATATCCATGATATGGGTAAACATGGATGGTTTTGATTCCGCCTGTTGACCAGACTTGCCCCCCTGAACTGTTAACTTTAAACTATATCCATTTTTTCAATTTTATTCTTGTATTGCTTCTCGGGCAGCTGACAGGTACTATGTAAAATATTAATTTAACAAGCACCCACAATAACAATTTGCCACATTCTAGGAGACATACAATATTAATCGTCCCCCAGATCCAGACCTAAAACACAATTTAAAACTGTGTCTCCATCTGAAATCGAACCCTGGACCATTGGATCAACAGTCAGATACCTAACTTAATGAATTCGACATTTCGATAAAATTTTATTACATTTTCAGAGTTGAACCCAATATTTTATTATACTAGTTATTCAATTTTATAAATTAAATATATACAGACACATCATCGAAATACCTATACACAAAATAAACTATATAATTACAGAAGATGGCACAGTATGAAACATTAAAACTAATGCATAAAATAAAAATAGGAAAAATTGACGACCCTGAACTAAGACCTAAGCAGAGAAAATAAATCCACAAATACAACAAACATACAAAAAATTACTTTGAAACTGAAAAATTACAAAAAATAATTGACATGAAAGAATAATGAACAATGGACTATGTGACTACAATAAACTGTCAGAACTAAAAACTATGAACGCAAGACATTCCAATTGAGAATTGAAAACTAGATTTCAAGACTATGAAGAATTGAAGTAAAGCGTTGCTATGTATGAACGACTACCATATTACAATGTTAACTATAAATTATTGTCATGAGCCAATCGTCTTTTTTAATAATCATTA
This sequence comes from Molanna angustata, assembly GCA_963576475.1. Lineage (NCBI taxonomy): Eukaryota > Metazoa > Arthropoda > Insecta > Trichoptera > Molannidae > Molanna > Molanna angustata. Next base: position 29,029,749 of record OY754979.1, read on the forward strand.
TAAATAAAAAAAAAATTGATAAAACTTTCAAAATTTTAAATCAATTCATTGACTATACATTTTTTCATATCTTACATTTTAATATAACTTTACTTTATAAATATGTATGTAAATTTTATACATGTACATTTTAATATAAATTTATGTGGAATATGAATAGACAATCCACAAAAATTTCAAAACAATGACTAGCTTTCGTTGACTAGAAACAATACTTTGAGTACAATTTTTTTTTCATACAGCAAAGCCAGAGAATAATCAATTTCGCTAGATAATTATCATTAAGTTGCAGGTCTGTTCTTGTCTTTGTGTATGAAATAGCCACCTTTGACTGGGATGATGTTGGCAGACGGAAGTTGAACTGCGCTCGAGGCTCTTCCAAAGTTTTCGTTCTTCCCAGTTGTTAGTCTCATCCTGGCCACATCGTCGGGGAGGGTGGTGTGTGGATCCGATTTCAATGGGCCGTACTTTTTAAGTCTGGAAATAAAAATATGTTGATTAAAAATATACCTCCCAACAGAGGGTAACTTTATTCAAATTTATTTCGTGCACAGTCCTTGGTACTCAGGGCTGAAAACTATGAAATTGACATTTAGTAATAAGCTATCCAAACAATAGATGAAATTAAGTCTGTGTTTATAATTGAAAATATAAATATAGTTTTCGCCAAACATTGAGAAAAATCACTGCAAATTGCTAAAAAGGCTCATTACTTTCATAAAATGGCATGGAAGATTATCATGTTTTCATAGTAAAATCAAAAATAATTTTAAAAAATGCTGAAAAATTATTATAGAAAATTTGAATACTTTGAGGAGTGACTTGGTAGTTAAGAGTATAGCGTTGGCCACAACCCACTCATTATGGAGAAGTATCCTAACCTTTCTTTATAGATATGCTGTCGCATAGCTTCGATGGTGGCTTTGCTCTCTCTCAGCATGTCTTCAAGCTTAGCAATCTCTGTGGTACTTTCTTTCTTAATGCTCTCCAAGTTTTTATCCTGCTCCAACATCTTTGTCTCCACAGCGTCCAACTCTTTCATCATTTCTTTCTGTACTAACTGCAATACAATAAATAAAAACTTTATCAACATTCAATGTCATAGCTTTCTTCGTTAAAGATGCATTCTCAAACAAGAGGTTAATTATTAAACAAGACAATTCTCAAATACAGCAGTAAGCAATTTATTTACTTATTTATTTCATTTCACAAATAATATTTTGAAAATTAATACACAAATGTATTCAACCTTACTACGAAAAAACCTGCATCGAGGTTAAATATAATCTCATTTTTGTGAGCGACATAAATACAGAGTTTACTTAGTCTAACATTAAGTATAGTTATCAGCAAACATCTTAAAAAATCATAATGGACTGCGCAGAATACATGGTAAAAGCAGCATTGTCCGCGTCCTATTGGATTTGGTTGCACAGGGGAGTGGAGTATCAGTCGGAGGTTGGTGGGTGAGTGGTGAGCGTGACTCGAGTCATAAAGGGGCCACTTAAGCCCGCATACATTGTTGCAAGCACATGTGGCTCGCCTATTCTGGTCGCTTGTGCTTGTGAGCCTGGATTCGTGAATCCAGTGAAACCAAGATTGCTCTTCTATTTCGTATCTTGGGTTTTAAACTTGATCGGTAGATGCACAAATTGTTAATATTTTCTGAATAATTTGATATTTAAAATTTACCATCTTTTCAGACTTGGCTTTCTGTGACTGTGTTCCGGCAGGGGTGGCTCCTCCAGCTCCCTGCAACTGTGCTGCCATCTGACGGCAGAGAAACGTGGCGTGATTGGAGCGACGACGGGCCACGTCTCGACTGGTCCGCGCCGCTATCACTTCTCCCTTCAGTAAAGTGGTGTCTTTGCGGAATCGCCTGAAACGTAATGTGAATATACTTAATTTTCTATTTCTCATGAATTTCTGACATAAAGATATAATAAACAATAAGTTGCTCACCGAGGAAATAGTGAACTTAAATAATCATTACCACTACAAATTTTTATGGGTTCAAATAACTGATAGGTCACTGTATATTTTTCCTTTCTGTTTATGTTATATAATATTATTTTTTTGATGTTTACCTTAACATGTAACATTAGACCAAATTGAAAAAGTACTGCCTCAGAACAGACTCGTCTAGAGGAGAGGCAGTAAATTTCCAAATAGGAACAATTATTGTACATAGTCTGTTTATAATAAGTCTTTTTTAAATATAGATATTTTTTGTTATTACCGACCGCCGTGGCACAGTTGGTAAGCCATTTGGTTTCTGTGCGGGCGTCCTGGGTTCGATTCCCAGCAGAGAAGAAATTTATTTAAATTTATTTCTCACGCAAATATTGCTTCTCTAGGCTGGAAACACTGGTTTGTTAGAAGAAATTGCCATACGGCAATAAACTCGCCACTTTCGCAGGGTGCAAGGAAGTGTTTATTTTTATTATTATGTAAATTAAATTATAAATTAGGTCGTTCCATAGAAAATATTGACTATCCCGAATTGATGCGTGGCTTTCATTTACATTCATTGGCCGATCGACGTAGGTTATTGGACGTCTCATTTTTGCACAAGTTAGTGAACGGAGCAACGGACTGCATTGAGCTTGTAAGTGCAATCAACTTTCATGTTCCGAATAGACGGACTAGACAAGCTGTGCTTTTCCATGAGGGAGCCGCTTCCACTAACTATATATTTAACTCTCCAATACCGAGATTGCATAGGCTGGGAAATGAGCTGTGTGTTGATGCAGATATTTTCGGGGATAGCCTGCCGGTTTTCAAAAAAATTATTTATAGGTCTTTCTAAAATTCAAATTCAATAGCTAACATTGCAGTTTTCTTTCTTTTCTTTATTATTTGTTTTTTGTAATTATCCTATTAATATTACACAATATGTTATTATAATTAATGCATGTGTTTATTTCTCTGTGCAAAAACTTGTGTTGTCAATTTATTGTTGTTCTGTATTTTTTTTTTTTTATATATTCGACCAGTATTGTTTAATTTTTAAATGTAATTTCTTGTTAATTCTGTTTTTTTTTCTTTTTAATATATAATGTTGTTAATTTAAAAAAAATGTTATTCTATGTTACACGTAAATGGCTTACGCCGTATATTGTATTAAATAAATAAATAAATAAATAAATAAATAATAATAAATTAATCATTTCAATTCACAATGAACACCGAGTGCACTTAGTGACACTCTAAGCCGTTCAAAATGACTGGAAACACATGTTATAAAGACATTCTGTTGCATTCAGATCAAACGTCGAGTGTGCGCTCCAAAAGCTCTGTATAATCGTCGGGTGTTAAACACTCTGACAATTATAGTACCTATTTGTTGACTTTTATTTTATCTGTGGTAAGATGACTTGTATTTGTTTCTGTGGTGTCTATTATGTCAGTTGATATTTATCTGATGACAATATGAATTCACAAAGATATTAATTTAAGAAAAGTTTCCAATAAAAGGTCAGAGAGCATTATTTACTCCACTGCTCAATTATTGTCTGTCGATGAAAATACAACCTTAAAAGACATGTGTATGATAAATGATATTTGACATTTAAAAACGCCCGATGCTGCGTTCAGATTGAAACGCCGCTCGAAAGCGTTCAGTGAGATTGGTGTGAAAAACGCCATAATCTGCAACTTCAGGTACATCCGACACTCGACATTGAGTGTTCTATCTGAATGCAGCCCAGATGTCAAAACAAAAAAAATTGACAACATACTTGATAACACGATCGCTCGCTTTGAGTTTACTCTCCAACTTTTGCTTCTCGCACATCAGCTCCACAATTTTCTTCTCCAGTTGCTCGGTGTTTTGTTGCAGCACTATGAGACGGGCGTTTCCTCTTTCCTTTTCGCTCTCGTAACGACTCTTTAGATCCTCAAATAACCTTTTGCATTCTTCGATTCTACTGTTGTGCACCGCAGATGGAATAGCTCCACCGTCACTGTGCGATTTGCACTGCTCTTCCAGCATTTGGCAACGAGCCCTGGCCGCCGACAGAGCCCCCTTGCACTTGACATACTCAGAGTGCATGGTGGCATAGTCACGCGACATCATCTCCAATTTCTGCTCGTATATCTCGTGGACCTGCTTCAGCTTCTCCCCCAATTGATCCAATTTCTCCCTCATATCCTCCCCCTCTCTCCTCAGGGTGTCTCTCTCCCCCACGGCCAGCCCGCACCTCTCTTTCGTGGCAGCCAGTTCTGCGGCGAGCCTCGACGCCGCCTCGTGAATGGAGTCGTTCTCCTCCACCACCAGCTTCAGTTTGGATGTGAACCGGTTGAACTCTGCTTCGTAGTCCCGGATCAGCTGGTCCTTTTCGACGATGGACTCTTGGTAAGAGTTCAGTAAGGGAGCTGAAAAGGCAATAATTATTTTACAGATAATTATTCTCATCTTTCAATCTTACATTTCCCATTTATATTCTTTTTATACAAATACATATTGCTGGTTCTATGAAACCCTGTGATAAATTCCGATGCAAATTTTACAGGAGAAGTAAAAACTGTTTTAAATCTCATACATTTGTGGCGATACGGCGCCTGTCAACCTTTCAGCCATAGGAAGCATCAATTTCTGATCGTAACGGAGGGACCAATAGAAGTCTTCGAACTTTCCAGAAACAGCATGGAGCTTTCCAGAAGCAAATAAGCGAGAGCACACAAAACAGTGCCAATCTATTTTCTGTCCTGTTCATAAATTATGTTTATCCAACTGTGGATTTGTTCATGAGAATTCTATTCTCTTAATGAATCGACATTATTAAGCCAAGATGCGTGTACGAAGGAAAATTTCGTATGGTGTAGTGGACATTTTGCATGCTAATAACACCAACTAGAGGCCTCGCAGCATATATGTTCCCATACATGGATTTACTCAGAATTCGGAGTAGAACATTTTATGTGAATTTTGTGTGTGTGTCTGTGTGTGGGTGTGTGTGTGTGGTGTGTGTGTGTGTTCCCTTATAACTTTTGATCAGCTCAATTTACAGAGCCCAAATTTTTAGAATATATAAACAGTTATAGGCCTACAAAACTTTTATACTCAGAAGTGTGAATTTTTGTTTCAGTCAGGGGTTATCAACTTTTGAAATTTTGGTTTATTTTTCCATATATCTCAGAAACCATAGCTAGAACGCTGAAATTTGTTATAAACATAGACAAATACAAAATCTCAAATAGTTTTTTTTTTAAAAATCCAGGGTTTCTCAAACATTTTTTATTAAGAAAATATTTTTTTTATGATAAATTTATGAGTTTAACTGCCTATATTTCCAAATTTTTTAAAAACATCAAAAAAAGCCGAAACACCCCAACTAGACAATTTAATTTTCTATAAAAAATATTAACATTGTATTAGCACATCTCAAATTTTTTTTAATAATTTTTATAAAAATTGAATTTAGTGACGACATTGCTTCATACAATTTGTATGGCAGTCGCCTATACACAATATGTAAGAAGACTTAATAGTTTGATACTTCATCTTCAAACATACATACAAACCATCATGCTATTTTCATATTCTGGGTAGGAAAAAAGGACCTTCCTCCATACTATCATATCCTATCGCCTACACACAATATCTATGAAGACTTAATTGTTTGATACTAATCTCCAAACATACATACATACCATCATTCTGTTTTCATATTCTGGGTAGGATCAAAGGACTGACCTCCATACTATCCTATCTTGACATACATACATATGTAGGTACATGTGTTGTATAGAAAATCAAATATCTTAAAATATTAAATAATTTGTATTTATGGGATTATAGTTTGGTACTTATTCTTCAACTATACATACTATCGCTATCGACAGTTGGATCTCATGTGTTACATGCAACTAGTTATTTGGTGAAATTTTATAAAAGAATAGTGCTTTATATCATGAGTAATCTTTCATTTCTCTGTTCACTACTTAATTTGAACCTGGTACCTTTTAATTAAAATATTTGAATACAAGAAATGTCATTGGAAATATGCAATTCGACAAGATGAACTCATTTCTCAAAAAAATTACGCAAACATAAGATGTTTCGTAGAACGAATGACTACATACACTAATTATTTACTAGTTGCATGTAACACATGAGATCCAACTGTCGATAGCGATAGTATGTATAGTTGAAGAATATGTACCAAACTATAAACCCATAAATACAAATTATTGAATATTGTCAGATATTTTGTTTTCTATACAACATATGTAGGTATGTATGTCAAGATAGGATAGTATGGAGGAAGGTCCTTTTTTCCTACCCAGAATATGAAAATAGCATGATGGTTTGTATGTATGTTTGAAGATGAAGTATCAAACTATTAAGTCTTCTTACATATTGTGTATAGGCGACTGCCATACAAAATTTATGAAGCAATGTCGTCACTAAATTCAATTTTTAAAAAAATTGTTAAAAAAAATTGAGATCTTCTACTACAATGCTAATATTTTTTATAGAAAATTAAATTATCTAGTTGGGGTGTTTCGGCTTTTTTCGATAATTGTAAAAGTTTTGGAAAAATAGGCAGTTAAACTCATAAATTTATGATAAAAAAAATACTTTTCTTAATAAAAAATATTTGAGAAACCCTGGAATTTTTTTGAAAAAACTGATTTGAGATTTTGTATTTGTCTATGTTTGTACCAATTTTCAGCGTTCTAACTTTTATGGTTTCTGAGATATATGGAAAAATAAAATAAAAATTCAAAAGTTGATAACCCCTGACTGAAACAAAAATTCAAAATTTTGAGTAAAAAAGTTTTGTAGGCCTATAACTGTGTATATATTCTGAAATTTTGGGCTCTGTAAATTGAGCGGATCAAAAGTTATAAGGGGGGGACGGACACACACACACACACACGAAATGTTCTACTCCGAATTCTGAGTAAATCCGTCTATGGAACATATATGCTGCGAAGCCTCTAAGTTGGTGTTTTTTGACTTCAAAGTTGGAAAAGCCGTGAAAAAAGTAGACCTCTCCATACAATTCTCGCGTATTCTGGCTTGAAACATTGTCGATATGTTAAGAGAACAAAGTTCTCCTGAACAAATCGACAGTTGGATGATTCATCAGTTCTTTTCAAGGTAGGCAGAAAGAATCAAATATCAAATTGATCTTTTAAGAAAAACTCCTGCCTCATTCATATATGTCTACATTGTCTCATAAACATTTTTTTGATTATTTTGTCTTCTACATTTTAGAATTTAAACATTTGTGTGGTCGGACATTATCTCTTCCTCTACTCCGATCATTCTTGTTGTAGCCGCCAATGTTCATATAGAGAACAAGTCTCGACAAGTGTTGGGAAGTTGGGAATCAAATGTCACGTGCTCGGTGGATGAGTGCGCTTATACGTGATATGCCATCTCTCTCTCTCCATCAGCCATACTCTTCACACGCGTACTAGATTATATGATTATAATTAATTATTGATTTTCTAATTTATCTATCAAATATTTATTATTTTGGTAACGGATTATTGTTAAATATTGAATGCAAAAATGAAAATCACGATATGTTTGGTAAAACAATTACGCGCCAGCCGAAACGAGAGAGTTGAAAATAACATAAAAATTATATTTAGAAAATAATTTCACAGATCAATAGAATACACAAAAATATTCATTTTAGTGAAAACCAGACGTTTATAGATTGAAATTTGACAGAGATATAAGCATTTCATTATTTTTACCAATTTTTACGAAGTTTGGTTTCGCGATCACCAGTTGGTCGTAGGTATGCATGGGCTAACAAAATACCTATTCATGTGGTATGACAGCGCGATGTTTGAATAAAAAATAATGAAATGTTTGGCAATTTTTTAACATATTTATTTTATTTATCTAATCGATTCTACTTCAAAAATTATTCATTTACTCGAGGTTCGGACATTGATATGTTGAATAATTACGGAGATATAAGACTTTAAAAATATTTGTACATTTTTGCCTCGACCAATCAGAGCGCGTGTTCTGGCCAGGAAGTTCATTTGAGCATTCAAATAAGCAAAAATCATAATCATTGATAGTGACAAAAATCGTATTTATCTGAAAATGGGATAAGTTTTGAAATGAAATGGCCTTGTAGGATGTTCGATAATGCCTTACACTATAAATCTAACATTAATTTGAATTCATAAAAGTTATTTTATATATTTTATATATTTTTAAGTAGTCTAAATTTTTTAGTGTATTGATTATGAAGCCATTTACTTACAGATTGATATAACCCAGAGAGCTATGCGATTTTTTGACTGCCAGTGAAATCAAAATGAATATCAAAAGAGTAATGAAAAAGGGCGTATTGATCGATAAAAGGGGAGTATCCAGTGATTTCTATAAATACGGAAGGGCATAGTCCACAGGGCAAGTTCGCTCTTACTCTCCGTACTGGGAACAACATCAAGATTCTGCTGTCTCTTCGTTTAAATCAAGAAAAATTGTAACAAATCGCTGCACTTCGTATAATTAAAAATAAAGCAGCTCTTCGAGCACTACCACTGGTGTTTCCTTGGCTTACTTGGCTACCTACTGCTCGGTGTCTCCATCAGAATCACAAGATGAAAAAACACTTGTATTTATCATAACAATACATTTTTTACAAGTTGTTTTAACATAATTATAAAGTATATTATACATTTATGTACCTAATGTATGAGAGTTGACATCACCCCATGCTGTCCTTCCATCATATTCAACAGAGTATGTCATTTGGATCTGTTTAGCAAAGTTCGTTCTTTTATCAGAAGCTCCAACATTGCTGTTCATTTTACTATCTGAAAAAAAATCGATAAATGATAATGATTCAAGACATATTTTACAATATGCGCTATTGCCATGAGTTTAATCCAAGGCTGGCCCAAAACTGACTAAGCATTGGATCATAGTCAAGTTACTAATAGTAATTAAGATCCATAGAATATACCTTGAGTATCAGTCTTATCATCTGGATTGTTGTTGAACTTTGGCAATGGTGGAATTGAGATACCCTCCTCCTCATCTAGAACAGGAAGCTGCAGTCCTTCGTACATCTCCGAAGTCACGTTCCTCATCTCATCCTTGTTGCCGTCGCCAAGTTTGGCAGACAATGACGGATGAGCATTTCTTAGTTTATCTTGATAACGAGACAGTTGGACGTTGAGTCTACGATTGAAGAAAAAATATAAGTATTTTATGAAGGTTTTCCGCTGATACCAAATATGTTTTTTGTGTCTGCAGAAGTGCCAGATTAGTGAATAGGATATTAACAATAAGTAACTGAAAAAATTGTACACTATGAAAATTGTACACTATGAAAAATATATAATATCAAACAATTTTAAACACATTTTTATGTTATACAAATTAATAAAATCATAAAAAATACCACTTTATAGAAACCATTAAACTCTCTCAAAATTACTGAATAATAAACAATTCTTTGCACCCTTCCCAAATAGTGAGTTGACTGTAAATTATATTTTTTTACAAGAAACATAGAAGTGAGATTGCATATAAATTTCTCCTTTTCTGGGAATCAAACCAAGAACAGAAGCCAAAAGACTTACCACTATTGAAATAATGTTTTTATATCTATCATCAGCACATTTTTTTCAAGATTGATAAAAAAACCAAGTAAAAATATTTACTTGGAAGAGTAAAAAAAATTATTTATTAATTTATTTCATCTTCTTCTTCTTTTGAATAGACCTTCAGGTCTGTTTTTTAAGAGGCCTGCTCTTCCTGCGAAGTGGACCCCCAGCTATCCCTCCATCTTTTTGGCGGTCTACCGCGAGGGCGGGTTCCGTGAGGCTGATTGTGAAGCACGATATGAGGAAGTCTGGTGCTGTCCATCCTTTGGACATGACCATACCAGTCCCTCCTCCGCTGCCTGCTCCATCTGATGATATCGTCAACCTCACATAGTTCCCTTATTCTGGAGTTCCTCACTCGGTCTCTCAGGGTTTTGCCTGCAATAGCTCTCAATGTCCTCATTTCTGAAGTCCTCAACATTTGTTTGCTTCTGACTGTGTCTGCTCTTGCCTCTATACCATATGTCATCACTGGTCTTACGCATGCTTTGTAGATTCTCACTTTGCTTTTAATGGCCATATCCTCATTTTTCCAAATAATGGATTTTAGGGCGCCCGAGACTGCAGCTGCCTTATTGACTTGGCTCTGAATTTCTTCGCAGAGGTCAGCATCTTCTGTTATGTCAATTCCTAGGTATCTAAAGGTATTAACCTGTTCAATTGGGTTGTTGTCTATAGTCAGATTGCATGCTATGTGTGTTTTTGAGAATGTCATACATTTAGTCTTATCAATTGAAATTGCCATGTATACAACATTGTTTGTTTGTAGGCGCTATGTAACCTGTTCAGCATTGTCTGTAGGTCATTGTTAGTTTCGGCTACTATAATAGCGTCGTCGGCATAGCAAATTACATTAACAATTTCATTAACAATTTCATCTCACAAATAATATTTTGGAAATGAAAACACAAATGTATTCAACCTCACTAGGAAAAAACCTGTATCGAGGTTAAATATAATCACATTTTTGTGAGCGACATAAATACAGAGTTTACCTAGTCTAACATTTTACAACAATAATAGATATCAACAGTACATATGTACATATTATATAGGTATATATCTATACAAAACAAATGTATTCAACCTCACTAGGAGAAAACCTGTATCGAGGTTAAATATAATCACATTTTTGTGAGCGACATAAATACAGAGTTTACTTAGTCTAACATTTTACAACAATAATAGATATCAACAGTACATATGTACATATTATATAGGTATATATCTATACAAAACAAATGTATTCAACCTCACTAGGAAAAAACCTGTATCGAGGTTAAATATAATCACATTATGTGAGCGACATAAATACAGAGTTTACTTAGTCTAACATTTTACAACAATAATAGATATCAACAGTACATATGTACATATTATATAGGTATATATCTATACAAAACAAATGTATTCAACCTCACTAGGAAAAAACCTGTATCGAGGTTAAATATAATCACATTATGTGAGCGACATAAATACAGAGTTTACCTAGTCTAACATTTTACAACAATAATAGATATCAACAGTACATATGTACATATTATATAGGTATATATCTATACAAAACAAATGTATTCAACCTCACTAGGAGAAAACCTGTATCGAGGTTAAATATAATCACATTTTTGTGAGCGACATAAATACAGAGTTTACTTAGTCTAACATTTTACAACAATAATAGATATCAACAGTACATATGTACATATTATATAGGTATATATCTATACAAAACAAATGTATTCAACCTCACTAGGAAAAAACCTGTATCGAGGTTAAATATAATCACATTATGTGAGCGACATAAATACAGAGTTTACTTAGTCTAACATTTTACAACAATAATAGATATCAACAGTACATATGTACATATTATATAGGTATATATCTATACAAAACAAATGTATTCAACCTCACTAGGAAAAAACCTGTATCGAGGTTAAATATAATCACATTATGTGAGCGACATAAATACAGAGTTTACTTAGTCTAACATTTTACAACAATAATAGATATCAACAGTACATATGTACATATTATATAGGTATATATCTATACAAAACAAATGAATTCAACCTCACTAGGAAAAAACCTGTATCGAGATTAAATATAATCACATTTTTGTGAGCGACATAAATACAGAGTTTACTTAGTCTAACATTTTACAACAATAATAGATATCAACAGTACATATGTACATATTATATAGGTATATATCTATACAAAACAAATGTATTCAACCTCACTAGGAAAAAACCTGTATCGAGGTTAAATATAATCACATTTTTGTGAGCGACATAAATACAGAGTTTACTTAGTCTAACATTTTACAACAATAATAGATATCAACAGTACATATGTACATATTATATAGGTATATATCTATACAAAACAAATGTATTCAACCTCACTAGGAGAAAACCTGTATCGAGGTTAAATATAATCACATTTTTGTGAGCGACATAAATACAGAGTTTACTTAGTCTAACATTTTACAACAATAATAGATATCAACAGTACATATGTACATATTATATAGGTATATATCTATACAAAACAAATGAATTCAACCTCATTAGGAAAAAACCTGTATCGAGGTTAAATATAATCACATTTTTGTGAGCGACATAAATACAGAGTTTACTTAGTCTAACATTTTACAACAATAATAGATATCAACAGTACATATGTACATATTATATAGGTATATATCTATACAAAACAAATGTATTCAACCTCACTAGGAGAAAACCTGTATCGAGGTTAAATATAATCACATTTTTGTGAGCGACATAAATACAGAGTTTACTTAGTCTAACATTTTACAACAATAATAGATATCAACAGTACATATGTACATATTATATAGGTATATATCTATACAAAACAAATGTATTCAACCTCACTAGGAAAAAACCTGTATCGAGGTTAAATATAATCACATTATGTGAGCGACATAAATACAGAGTTTACTTAGTCTAACATTTTACAAAAATAATAGATATCAACAGTACATATGTACATATTATATAGGTATATATCTATACAAAACAAATGAATTCAACCTCACTAGGAAAAAACCTGTATCGAGATTAAATATAATCACATTTTTGTGAGCGACATAAATACAGAGTTTACTTAGTCTAACATTTTACAACAATAATAGATATCAACAGTACATATGTACATATTATATAGGTATATATCTATACAAAACAAATGTATTCAACCTCACTAGGAAAAAACCTGTATCGAGGTTAAATATAATCACATTTTTGTGAGCGACATAAATACAGAGTTTACTTAGTCTAACATTTTACAACAATAATAGATATCAACAGTACATATGTACATATTATATAGGTATATATCTATACAAAACAAATGTATTCAACCTCACTAGGAGAAAACCTGTATCGAGGTTAAATATAATCACATTTTTGTGAGCGACATAAATACAGAGTTTACTTAGTCTAACATTTTACAACAATAATAGATATCAACAGTACATATGTACATATTATATAGGTATATATCTATACAAAACAAATGAATTCAACCTCACTAGGAAAAAACCTGTATCGAGGTTAAATATAATCACATTTTTGTGAGCGACATAAATACAGAGTTTACTTAGTCTAACATTTTACAACAATAATAGATATCAACAGTACATATGTACATATTATATAGGTATATATCTATACAAAACAAATGTATTCAACCTCACTAGGAAAAAACCTGTATCGAGGTTAAATATAATCACATTTTTGTGAGCGACATAAATACAGAGTTTACTTAGTATAACATTTTACAACAATAATAGATATCAACAGTACATATGTACATATTATATAGGTATATATCTATACAAAACAAATGTATTCAACCTCACTAGGAGAAAACCTGTATCGAGGTTAAATATAATCACATTTTTGTGAGCGACATAAATACAGAGTTTACTTAGTCTAACATTTTACAACAATAATAGATATCAACAGTACATATGTACATATTATATAGGTATATATCTATACAAAACAAATGTATTCAACCTCACTAGGAAAAAACCTGTATCGAGGTTAAATATAATCACATTATGTGAGCGACATAAATACAGAGTTTACTTAGTCTAACATTTTACAACAATAATAGATATCAACAGTACATATGTACATATTATATAGGTATATATCTATACAAAACAAATGAATTCAACCTCACTAGGAAAAAACCTGTATCGAGGTTAAATATAATCACATTTTTGTGAGCGACATAAATACAGAGTTTACTTAGTCTAACATTTTACAACAATAATAGATATCAACAGTACATATGTACATATTATATAGGTATATATCTATACAAAACAAATGTATTCAACCTCACTAGGAAAAAACCTGTATCGAGGTTAAATATAATCACATTTTTGTGAGCGACATAAATACAGAGTTTACTTAGTCTAACATTTTACAACAATAATAGATATCAACAGTACATATGTACATATTATATAGGTATATATCTATACAAAACAAATGTATTCAACCTCACTAGGAAAAAACCTGTATCGAGGTTAAATATAATCACATTTTTGTGAGCGACATAAATACAGAGTTTACTTAGTCTAACATTTTACAACAATAATAGATATCAACAGTACATATGTACATATTATATAGGTATATATCTATACAAAACAAATGTATTCAACCTCACTAGGAAAAAACCTGTATCGAGGTTAAATATAATCACATTTTTGTGAGCGACATAAATACAGAGTTTACTTAGTCTAACATTTTACAACAATAATAGATATCAACAGTATGTACATATTATATAGGTATATATTGATACAAAACAAAATGTATTAAGTGTATAGGGCGACCATGATTAATACAGATGAAGAAAAAATGTAAAAGAAATTAAAAATATAAAATAATAAAATTTAAAAATAAAAATATCAGTTCAATCAAAGAATGTCAAGGAAGAAAACATACTTTTACAATCCTCTTTCCATACAAACGCCTTAATATTCTTTTTAAATTGGTGTAGGGAATTACATGTTTTAATATGGACAGGAAGGACATTAAACAGAAGAGGAGCCTGAAAATTATAATTTCTTTGACCAAAAGAAGTTTTAGGAGAAATTGCCATGAAGTTAAATGAAGTCCCAGTTCTAGTTGGTCGGATTTCTTGAGTTCTTTCAGCTGAGTTAATGTTAATGAAGAACTTAATAAGTGTTTGTGTGGTATATAACTGTTTTATATTCATAATATTACATTCCTCAAAGAGAAGGTTGGATGGATAGCGAATTTTTTTTTGTACATAACTTTAAGAATCAATTTTTGAGCAATATTTAGTAGTTCTACACTAGACTTGAGACAAACATTAAAATTATGAATATGTTTCATACTCTATCACAAAGGGTTTTGCCAGGGATGATTCACAGTGAAACTCAGAGATCTGAAGGCTGTGCAAAGTTGAGGATATCGCAAGATGGAGACGGAGAAGAAGGTGCTGGAACAAACATGTGTCCAGAATGACAGATTCCAGGACGTCCTCCCAAGAGATGGAAGGACAGCTGGCAATCCATGTCACAAGAGGGAAACTGACAATAAGTTTAATAAATTTTAATATCTTTACCTATAGACAACGTTCTTTAGCATAACCAAATCCTCTAACATGGTGACTTGTTTCTTTTCCATTTTAATAGCAGCTATTTCATTTGTATTACAGTTTGTGCAAATTCCTTTGCTGACATTCAGTTCATCCTCCCTTTTCCTAAGTTGATCTTCAATTGTTCCCACAAATATCTTGTATTGCTCTATGCAGTGTTTCATGTCCTCGTGCTGCCTCTTCATGTATTCATTCTCGTCTGCAAACTGGTTGTTGACAGAAAAAAGCTCTTTGATTTTGGATTTCATCTTGGCAATGTTGGAATCTTTTTCCTGTATCTGGAAGAGTAAAAGTTGTCGACGTGTATTTAATATTAAATTATAATATCTTTCTTCGCCTTGTATTCTCTTCTCAAGTCCACATTCTTTAGTCTATTGTCTTGTTTTTTTATTTTAATTTATTTGTAAGAACTTCTTGTACATATAATTTGTACACTAGCAGGCTTATTAGAGTTTATGTGTTGTCTCAAATCGGATGTAAGATTGTTTGATGAAAGGAAATATTGCGCTGAATATCAGAAATTGGGGGATAATCATTTAAGTATGGATAACTAATTTGACGGGAAACCTCGATTGAATATACTGCTCCGATTGCTGAGCCCAAAGATGATACATGACAGTATAAAGAATGAGAAAAAAAATGTTACAAAACTAACTTATAATATTGTATTGAATCATATCTCATTGCATTGTACATAGAGAGATAAGCTTGCACTGACAAACCATTTTTACAGTTTAGTATGAAAAAAAAAATAATATGTAATACTTATGATATTTCCACTCAGAAAGAAATTGTTTCTTACGTCATCATACATGTTTTATTACACATATACCCACATCGTCCACTTACACACAGTGGTGGCCGAAGACCTAAAATATTAGAGGGGCTCATTTTTTTCTTGAAAGGAAATTCGCATTTATAAGGAGTCAGAAAACACTTGTGAACGAAATATTGACAGAATGATGATAAACACTGACCATGCATACCTATGTATGAAAGTAATATTTTGTCACTTCTAGTATTTATTTGAGATAATGAGATGATTGGCCGTGGAGGCCCTAAGTTTTTTACATTCACACCATCGTCGTAATTAAGAGAACGCGAAAGTAAATTTTGAACACTATTCATTGTGCACTATTGTCAAAAGTCAAAAATGTATCATTCAAAAATATGTAACTCGTCACTCTTGAACAACGACATCTAGCGTCAAAACGCTGAAGTTTTTAATAAGTCATGATCATAAATGCACCATACACCATACAAATTAATCGTTTCCACCAAACAGGAGTATGTAGTATAGTTGTTGGTACTTCAGTTTTATTCACTTATTAGAGATATTTTTATTTTTTTGTTTATGTTTGCCTTTAACATTAAACTCTACAAAAAATCTAGTAAACACTTCAAATGGGTAATGTGTAATTTATAATGTTACTGTTCAATATTTCTTTGCTCTCCTTTATAATTTTGGGTTTGTTACTTATTTGAATATTTATGTTAATTTCACTAAACTTATCTAGATAATTTTTTTCTTCATATAATTTTTGTTATCTTCTTTTGTTATCTACATTTTATATTCTTATGTCCTAAACTTACCTAAGAATTATTATATTATTCTTAATATTTTTTTCTAAATAACAACCAATCCCTTACTTAAACACTTATTTATTTATGTTTTTTACTATATATTTTTATGTGTTATGAAATTACTGAAGAAGAAATAAAAACTTATAAGAATTATTCATATTAAATATCCTTATTTGGCATTGAATTATCAATGGTAATTTCTCAATTGATATTCTGCACAGTTAAAAAAAACATTTGCAGGTATCAAATAATATTCACTATACAGATACTTTTATGATAATTTTTACGTAGACTTATGTATTTTTGAATTTCTTATCCTTTTTCCTAGTCGTCATTTTTTAAATATTTAATCAATTAGATATTTATACAGCGTCCTATAACTGCTAGTGCCTACGGATAGCATAATATAATTTTACCCTTTCGTCTAGCATTCGTCTGCCGGTAAATAATGAACACACCTAGGAACATGCCCGAGAGCTCCATACATTTGGCATTAAATTGTAGTGTGGCGTGTACATCAATTCTATGACTTTCTATACAGTTCTTCGGGCACAAGTACATTGTGCCCGCGGAACGAAATTTTTCATAGAATCTCGCTGTATGAAACATACTATAGCGGATATTGTATTACAACCGTAAGGTGGAAACATATTTATTTGAAAAAAAAATAATGAATTTACAGGATTTAACAGCATATATTTGTGGAATATTTGGAACAAAATTTTTGGGAGGGCTGAGCCCGGGAGCCCCTTTGGAGGAGCCGCCACTGCTTACACATGCAAACACACCTTCACCCTCTCAAATACACTTGTTTTTTAGTCCCTTATACTTTTGTTCATTACATATTTTTATACTTTTTTAATTTCATACTTTATTGAAAATTTATGTAGCAAAAATGTATTGCACAATTATTGTTTGTCTTAACTCAGAACAGGCTTCACCTAGTGAATTAATAAATTCCATTATAATATTTAAGTTATGTTATATTGTATTTATTGTATTCTATTATGGAAATAAATACATAAAAAAACTGATATGGAATAAAAACGAGTGGGTTGTGGCCAACGCTAAACTCCTCACTAACAAGTCAATCCACAAAGTACTCAAATTGTGCAAGGAAAATATTCAGCATTTTTATGAAATGAGTTTGTTAAACTATTTTTATTTAAATATTTTATTACGAAAAATTGATAATTCTTCAATGCCATTTTATTTTTTTACCAATTTGAAAATAAAAATAATAAATTTCGAGTTTCCTGAGCATGGGGTCACTTTGAAATATTTATTTAAAAAATGAGAAGCACCGATCAGATATCCTTCAAAATGTAATGGGATGTAAGAGATTATTAGATATACAAATTTGCAAAATTTGAAAAGAATCGAATGAGTACCTACTTTAGTCTATAATTGATAAAGAAGAATAAATACACCGTACATAGCACACAGCACATAGTACACAGCACACACACACAGATACGTTGTGATGAAACTTTCAGAATACAATCTCAGCATAATACTAGTTGATAATCTGCAAAAAAATAGCCTTAAAATTATATCCCCTTAGATTAGTGAGGAGTATAAATAGAGATAATATAAATAAAACATACCAGGTCGTCTTTCTGTTGACACTTTTCCATCAGAACGTTCAGCATATCTTCGTACTTTTGCACAATCTTTCTCGTACTTGTCTTGCTTCTTACCACCCTCGCCGTGTTTCCCGCCGAATCTTCAAAGTGCTCGCTGACCATGTCCGATGCGTCTCCATCACTCTGCCTGTCCTTTTTTTTCCTCCGCTTCTTGTGGTGGTTTCGTATGACGTCTTTCGGGACTTCGTACGTTGGACAGTCTGACTGATCCAACGGCGGGACGTTGTCCGTTTCGACTTGATATTCTTCTCGGGCCAGGTCTTTGAAGTGACGAGATATGTCAACTCCGTCCTCTTTGTACATGCTCAAACCCATTTCAGTGAACAGACCGGTTCTTTTGCTACCAAAATTATTGTGGCTTTGATTGGATAAATCGGACGTATGCTGTTCTTCTCTGTTTGAACTGTGTTGCTGAATTCTATGTCGATTTTTCTAGAAATTTATTTAACAATAAAAACTTTTAAATAACCACTAAATAATACCTAAAAAAATTTAATTGAATATGCAGATCAGTAAAAGTCCCTCATGTTTCATTAAAAATACCAATATAGTAACATAAGTAATATTTTTTTAAACTAGTATTACTATATTCTTTTTCCCGAGAGAATGCACAGACAATGCGCATAGGATCACGCCTTTGACTTCCTCTCTACCATCTCTACAAGAATCATTTGTAAACTTCCATCAACGGAGGAAATAATTGGGGCAAAAAATGACCAAGTATTATTATCTTTAAACATAGAATAATTTATATATTTTATGTAATATAATATCATAAATTCAGAAAAACCATTTTTTATCACCCTCAAAATTCAAATGATTTTTGCGTACCTATGCACCCACACTAATTCACACTTTTTACTGTCTTATTTTGATATTAGGTATAGTACGTAAGAGGTACATGTCATATTTGTATTTTTTTTTTTTTTTTTTAATATTTTATAATACAAATCAATATATAAATTCACTAGTAATAATATTCTTACATATTTTTCCCTGCAGTACCTCATCAAAAAGATTAAAATCTTGTGCTTGATGAGGGAAGCACTTATAACAAAATAAAAAATATCAATACAAAGCAAAGTCAACATAAAAGTAAAAGTAATTAAATCAAATCATACATGAACAAAAAAAAATCAAATAAACATCATAAAAAGGTTGAAAATAAATGAAAAAGAAGAATACTCAAATGAGAAAACATATCAGAATACATATTCAAACAAAAAAAAGAAAAACATGAAAATAATTGAAAAATGAGTAATATAGAATTATAGACGATTCAAATATATCAAAACACATATTCAAAAATAAAAAAAGAAAATACTGGAAATTGAAACAAATCAAAACAACAAAATCGAAAACTACTATTTTAGAAAGTTAAGTGCAATTTTAATTTATGTTTAAATTTTTTAAATTCTTTTATCTGCTTTAATTCATTTGGGAGGCAATTGAAAAATTTTATTCCCAAATAAATGTAGTTGTTTTGTAATTGTCCTGTATTACATTTGGGTATTTTAAAATCATTTTGGAATCGCAGAGACTTATTTTTTTCAATATTTTGTACATTATCTTTGAAAATTTGCAAAATACACTTTTTTATAAATATTATCTACTTTGGGTACTTTGAACATGTCAAATAGTGTTGTAGTGGGGAAAGTGCGTGTTTTCTTAAGTATAACCTTTATGATAATTACTTTTAATAATTGTATGCATGCAAATAAAATAAAACTTGATAAATACTATAGCCTGTCACTGGTTACAGAGATATCAACCAAGCAAAAAAGCCCAAGTTTGAATTCAGGGGGGCAAGTCCTGTCAAACAATGAAATCAAAATCCTCATGATTACCCATATCATGGATATAATTATCATAATATGGAGTTCTATAATATAATAACATATTATACAAACCTATAAGATAATTTATTATATCCATGATATGGGTAATAATGAGAGTTTTGATTTCGCTGCTTGATCAGACTTGCCCCCCTGAATTTGATTTGATTTCTCAAGTTATTTGTTGATTACTGTGAGTCGTATTACGGGAGTTATTTGAGAAAAATGTAAGAAAAAGGTAAAGTTCCGTACCACGAAAATACTGGTTATGGAACCTTAAATAACTCCGGTAATACGACCCTATATGTATTTGAGATTGGAACACAGTAAATATAGTTACAAATTACCCCAGTACAACCTAATGATTTAAAAACAACCAACCTTATCTCTATGTCTATGAGGAACTCTCCTTTTATCTACAACTTTTTTCCCTTTGAACTGGAAGTCAAAATCTGGTATCCCTTCGTGCATTTTTAACCGTCTTCTTTTCTTATTCCTCGTTTTCGACAGTCTTTTATTCAACGAGTATCCTGGCCCGCAATTGCGTCCGTGGGCCGACTGACACTGATTTTTGTCCGAATGAGAATCGACGCCAGGGAAAAAGTCTTCAGAAGAGTGATGATCAGACTGACAGTACTGATGTATTATGATGTCATCGTGTCCAAGAACGGAAGAATTTTCCAGGTGCAAGTTGGATGCGTTTGTTTGAAGAGAGGTTGTGGATCCACAAGGCTGCTCCAGATCAGAAATTACTCGAAATAACGGCAACATTTGTTTTGTGGTGATGTTTGGTGATCGTGCGCCCATTACAACCGCAAATAGATATCTGGAAAATATATTTAACAACTTAACAAGCACTAAGATGTCCAGTATTAAATTCTGAACACACAAGATATTTGACAAATTGCATATTAAAATAAAAATTTATCTCGGCTGTCAGTTCAGTATGTAATAAATCATTTGTTTCTTGAAATTAATTTCTCAAAACAGTGGCATTACATTTATATCTTTAAAAAGATTATCCAAATTATTATCTTTTTTACACAAGTATAAGCAAAACGGGAAATTATTTCGTTCAATTTTTATTTCAATTCGGCACAAAATTCTATTTTTTTTTTTATATATCTGTATCATACATTTTTTTTTTCTTTGCCTAATAAGTAATTAATTTCAATTGCCTGAAATATGCTAAAAATATCTACAGGTATCAGTGAAAACCAGTTTGTTATTTGTTCAAAGTGTGTACAAATACTGAATTCGGAAAATTACCTTTATCATCATTTAACCTTTCTAGACAAAAATATAACAATACCGCAGTCACGAATGCATCAAAACATAACTAGAAAATCAATTGCTTTGACCTGACACGGCCAAAAATCTTGCAGAGATTATTTCACGCTAGTCAACAAAATAAATTATAGTTATTCACGCCACGCGATACAATGATAATATAAGATATGCCAAAACTAGCAAAATAAAACAAAGATTAACTAGGTCAAACTAGGAAAAAGTATTGATCAAACAATGATAATTTAAATTTACAAGCCACAACTTACACTGGAAATATAAATACTCACCATTTTAAAGTGTTTTTAATTGAAAATATTGGATAATATAATAACATTCCTAAACGAATCAATATTTAAACAGCGTGTGTCATTTTTGTTTTGAAATTTGTAAAAAAATAATGTAAACAGTAAACAAACGAACTGCACCTGGCGGAATAAGTTGAAGTTAAAAAATATTCAAGGCTGATGAATATATAATTCAGTCAATAAAAGTAAGTACGTGTTTCAGTGTTCAACCAACCGTAACATATTTTAGGGGATAATGTGGCTTACACACGCTATTATTCATGAAACGAGGAAAATTTATGTAATGTCATAAAATAATTGTTTATATTTTCTTACTTTTATGGCATTTTATTCATAAAACTCAATTTGTATAAAATATTAGAAAATTTGTTGGATCTAGGCCAAACATGTGACACACCTTCACAACTAAACCAATCAAAAAGATGAGGCTTAAGAAAAGATCTATCGTTCAAAAAACAAATAATAATCTTGATTTTAATAAAAAAATCATTTCTCAGTAATATGCATTGTTATAAATATTGCATAATATCAGGAGCTTCACTAGAAATGGTCATTTTTTAGAAAATTATGAATTATCCGAATTGTTGAGGGCATTAAATAAATTTTTTTGTTTTATATATGGTTGTAATCACACAATGAAACTGGACATATAATTAAAATATAATGGTTTAAAATTTAAAGCATTTTTAATGCAGAATTAAATGAAAATAACATTGATTTATAACAAAATAAATAATAAATCTACACAAAAACATATTCAAATAGTTTATATGACATGTGTCAAATGATTTATATGTTTGTAAGCGTCAAAAATATACAGACATTAATCTTTTTTTTTGACTTTATCAAGTGTGAAAATAATAATTATATTGTATAGTGTGTGCAAAACATTTAAATTACCTTCACCTATAATTAACGAAAATATATCTTCCAAATTGTTAATGAAATATGCAATGTCTGTCAATGTCACACAATGTGCCATTTGTGTTATGCGGGCGAGATTAAAAATATAAATTACTTTAAAAAAATAATGAAATAAATGAAATCCAAATATAATAAAATATTTATCGTCAGTGACATCGTATTGAAACATATCGTTTGATGAATTGGAACTCGTTCTTAATACTGACCTATAGATTATGCAAGAATACTTCGAGAAATGGCACCTGAAGCCGAACCTTAGAAAGACAGTTGCGACAACTCCAGCACCTCAACAACCAACTATCTTCATGTGTGAAGAAAAAGTCCCAAACGACCACAATCCTTGGTATCTCGGAGTAAAACTTAAGGTCCTCACTTACAAGTGACTCGGAGTAAAACTTAGGGTCCTCACTTAGAAGCGCTGAGAAACAAAGTTAAGGCTAGGAACAACATAATTATGAAGCTCACCAGAACAACATGGAGCAGCACTGCTCAAGTGCTGCGTACATCAGCGGTTGCTCTTGTCTATAGCGCTGCGGAGTGCTGTGCACCAGTGTGGGAGAGAAGCGTCCATTGCAAAACCTTAGATGCCGAATTAAATAAAACAATGAGGACAATCACTGGATGGGTAAGGAGGGAGATCGCGATACCACTTCCACGCCGGTGATGCTATAGGACCCATTGGTCCTGTTCAACCCCGGACGCAGCCGCAACGTCGGACAACACAAATATCCCCTATCAAGCGAGTACAACCACTACCCCTAAGAGTCCAACCACATTCGTGGAGGCCCGTAAATCATAGCAGGGGTAACCCTCCCGGCAGCTGCCACAGGGAGCCTGGATGGGTAAGGCCAACTTTACTGTACTTCCGTGGCTCTCTGTGCTTTCGAGCATTAATCCTACTGATTTACGCAGAAGCTAGGCTACAGCTAGAGAACTCGCCAAGATTGATAGTAATCCCGCAATCTCTGAAATCCAGAAAGCCTGTTTGGTCGAAACAATTCAGCGAATTCAATTTGCCTAAAGCATGGAGAGAGAGAGGTGGAATGCAGACCTAGTATTAAATAAACACATCATCCCTAACAAAATGGCTCCGGGTTATAACCTTATTTTAAAAGTCTGAGTTCAGCACAACAGAATTCGTACAGGACAAGGACGCTGTAATTACCGAAAATGGATATGGGGAAAAGGGGATTCTCCGAAATGTGACTGTGGAGCAAGCAGGCAATCTATCCAGCATCTAGTAGAGGAGTGCCCGATACGGAGGTATGAAGGAGACTGGTTGGACATCCATGGGGCGACTCCAGAGGCTCTGAAGTGGCTGACCGAACAGGAACCAATAATGTAGAAGGACAAAACTCGATGACGCAGCCAAAGGCGCAGGAAAAGCCGAAATCGCACAAAAAGTAAAGTACATAAGTATCGAACTTAAAAACAAACAGATCGGAGCTCCTCGTTGTTCTTCAAGGTCCCATTGGTCACGCGGATTTTGTGATCTCAAAGAACAATTTTAAAACATTTAACAAGTTTTGTCATAGTTATGGAGCCTTACTACATTTTGTTAGATTTCCAGTAGGTTATTTTTTTTACAGAGTTTTTATTCATACCTACCCCTGATGTTTCTCATTTAAAAAGTCCAGGATTGTAAATCTTCTATTCACATTCGTTGATTGTTCTTTTTGCACTATGGTGCCGAGATAGCTAATCTAGAGGGCTCCGTGAGCTACTTTTCGTGCTTTGCATTTTTTTCTTGTCATTCAATTAGCGTTCTGTGAAGGGGCCGTTTACAGTCCCATATGCAGAGCGGGTGATTGTGGGAGTAGCGAATTTAAAAAACAAAATGGAAGCGGTTGCTTCGAAACTATTCGTATAAGATACCTCATTCGTAGTTTAAACGAAATTAATTATATTATTATGTATAAGTATTATGTAAGATTATTTTAAAAAGTTTATTCGTAAATGGTAATTTACATAATTCATATTCACGTTTTCAATCCAGAAATTGTAAATATGTAGTAAAGTATAAATTTAAAAATTAGAATTTTTCACTCGTGTGATCAATTTAAAAAAATGCAAGATTTACTTGATTTTGCAAGCTTTGTCTGGTACTGAATACCTAATATCAATCTTAATCTTGCAATGGTACGAGCAGTCTTGGCTTAGATGTTTCTGCAAGACCTAATTTTGAGATAAAATGCCTAACCTACAAGACCTATCTAGCTGATCGATATGTCTGGGCAGGGGCGTAGCCACCTAATGGGTCGTGCAATCCATGAGTGTCCAGTTTGATAAGGGGCTCAATTTTTCACACATTACTTGAATTCAATTCAATTTATGAAAAAAATGAAATATAATCAAATTGGAATTGTAACATACCCAATTTAATTAATTTTCAAAATAGATCTTGTATCTAGCAAATATACAAGTGAGAAATAAGACATTTTTAAATCGGTGAGTAATAAGTTTTTTATTTACTTAAATTATGTACGAAAATTCAGTAAAATTGAATACTTTTCATTTTTTAATGTTCATGGTGCCTTATGTACCTAATTTATGCATGAGAACCCTAAACTCTTAACTACGCCACTGCCTTGGTCTAAACATAGACTACGTTATATTATTTTTTGTATTGTATATATTGATTCACCATTTAGTGATTCTATATCACTTTTTATTAATGTATTCAAATTGAATTGGGTTTGTATAAAAAATAAACAAAAATAGATGTATAGTTGCATTAATTTGGCAGAGTAGACTAACATAATGGAGTATTCTTAAATTATGTAAATTAGATTAAATATTTAGGACTATGATAAGAACACGTGTTTTTAAATTGCTAATTTTATTAATGTGCTTATCAAAAGATAGCTTCGTGCATAAAATTAGAATATTTACATACTAAATTATTTTATTGCGCGTTCACTGAAGAGATTATCCATGATTGATTTTTTTTTTCAAAAAAAATTTTTCTTACTATTTTTACTTCATAAAGAAACAATTGATCTTAACATGATATTGCATAAATAAATTTACTGCATATAACGAATGAGGTGAACTATTTACCTTAATCTTTATTTTTATTCAAACTGTTTAATGTAAAATAAAAAAATATTTGAGTTGTCATCCGTCCCGAAGAAACAGGCCGTTGTTTCGATACCGTTCACTAAAATAACTCGTTCCCGGTGAATAATCAAAAGTTCTTGTGAAGATACTTAATGCTTGAGAAGATACTTTTGTATCGCCTTTTAGCTGTCAACTTTTATTTTTTGTTTTGCATACAATTGTTGTTTTTTTTACTATTAATATTTTTGTTATATTGTGTAACTGCTTAATTTTTTTGTGTATAATTGTAAAAGGCTTCTGGCCGTAGATACAAATAAATAAATAAATAAATACTTAATGCTTGTGAAGATTCTTAATGCTTGTGAAGAAGCATAAAATAGTTCAAATAAAATTAGTGGAAGAATTTCATTTTAAATTTAAATAAAAACAATGTGTATTTGATTTTACAATATATTTCAATTTTGCTGCGCCGATAGGCGTTTTGTCATAAACATTATTATTATTATTATTATTAAATGTTATCAGACAGGCAGCTATGCTGATATGCCTGATCTCACAACAGTTTTCACTTGTTCAGTCTGTCAAGTCTATTTTTGAACACATTAACACTTTGTGCAACAACAAGTTCCGGTGGCAAACTGTTCCACGCATCCACAACTCTATTGGTCAAGAAATGCTTCCAGGGGTTCTGCCTGAAACTGTGTTTATCTAGCTTCAAACTATGACCTCTTAAATTAGTATTTTGGTTGAGGCAGAACATCAGCTTCAATTCAGGGCAGTCATAGTGTTCGTTTAGTATTTTGTAGGTTTCTATGAGATCCCCTCTCTTTCTCCGTTCCTCAAGAGTAGTGAGGCCCAACACATTCAGACTTTCTTCATATGTTAAGCATCTGAGGCCATTTCCCAGTTTGGTAAACCTTCTCTGCACCCTTTCCAGCATGCTTATATCTTTCTCAAAGTAAGGATTCCAAACTTGGTAACCATATTCCAAAACTGGTCTCACATAAGTTTTATATATTGTAATTAACAAATCATGTGGCAAGTGGCTGAAGGTTTTTCTAATTAAGTATGTTAAGCTATTGGCCTTTTTTACAATTGATATCAAATGCTTCTCCCATTTCAGATCGCAAGAGATAGTGATGCCTAAGTCTTTTTGTTCATTTACCGACTTTCAATATGTTCCATCAAGACTGTATGTGATCCTCGGGTTTTTGGTGCCGATGTGTAAAACATTGCACTTATCTTTGTTCAGCTTGAGCATCCATTTCTGTGTCCAAGTAAATATGCTATTTAGATCCTCTTGCAGTTTTACATGATCTCTTAGTGGATTGCCAAACAACTTTGTGTCGTCTGCAAATAGTTTTACAGGAGAATTAAGAGTCAGCGGCAAGTCTAGAATATACAATATGAAGAGGATGGGTCCGAGAACCGATCCTTGCGGGACAGAACTCAATACTGGCTTAGTGTCCGATAGGTCATTCCCAACTCTCACCTGAAAACATCTGTCGGTGAGAAAACTTTCGATCCATTTGTATAGTTTGCCTCGAATTCCCAGATGTTCTAATTTGAGAAGCAATCGTCTTATTGGGACAGTATCAAATGCTTTTTGGAAATCTAAATATATAACATCTATGGGTATTTGGCTGTCAAATTTGGAAGACCAGTAGTTCAAACAGAGTAGCAGATTGGTCACAACTGACTTCCCAGGCACAAATCCATGCTGCTCTGGCCCGACAATACCATTACTAAGTAAGAAGTTACGCAGCTGCTTCACAATAATTTTTTCCATGCACTTTCACAATATACAAGTTAAACTTATGGGTCGGTAGTTTCCTGCATTAACTCTGTTTCCTTTTTTATAAATAGGAGTAATTAGGGCTTTTTTCCAGTCTTTAGGCAGACATCCTTTATCGAAGGAATCCCTCATCATCTGTGTTACGAGTGGACACAGAGAAGTTGCACACCTTTTCAGGACAACAGCCGGTATATTATCAGGACCCATAGCTGAGTCCGCATTTAGATTTAGAATGGTGTTTTTTACCTCTTCCTCTGAGAAGTGAATGTCACACAAGGAATTTCCCACTCTAGGTATCTCATCTATATGTGGTAATGGACCATCCGGTTCTCTATTAAAGGCTTTCTTAAACTCGTCTGCAAATATATTGGAGATCATCTTCTGATCGGTGATATTGTTTCCCTTACTGTCCGTGATCATCGGTGGTAAAGACACATTTGAAGAGAGCTGTCTGCCAACATACCCGTAGAAAGCTTTGGTCCCCGTATTAACGATATTTTCCTCAAATATTTTTCTATTATTCCTTATGAAGTCTGTCAGTCTATTGTTGTGATGTTTATATGTGTTGTAGTCAGCCAATAACCCAGTCCTCTTATAATTATCCCATAGTTTCCTCTTTTCTTTAATAAGTGTGAATGTTTCGTGGTTTATCCAGGGTTTTTTAAAGTTGATCTTAGCACCCTTTCTGACAAGAGGAGTATGTTTATCTACAACAAACATGATATTAGACTTAAATAGGTTCCAAGAATCGTTAATACTCTCAGATTTTTGATAATTCAGTCCATGAGTTACAATTTCCTCGTCAACAGCTTTGTAGTTCGTTAAATTATAGTTTTTTCTAGGTGTATAGTCAGTAGACCGTTTGGAGGTTGTAAGGTAAACCTGCAGAGAAGCAATCAGCGTTAAGTGATCACTCTTACCAATACACGGCTCATAAAGTATCTCATTTATCAAATTTTCTTCATTTGTCAAAATAAGATCCAGAGTGGCAGGTGTCTGATTATTCCTGTGTCGAGTGGGTTGATCCACTAGTTGATGTAGATTTGTATCTGTATACATTTCTATAAATAAACCTGCTGAGGAATGAAACCGGTGTAAGTTATCTAATGGCCATTCTATTTCTGGAAGGTTGAAGTCTCCTAAGATCA
The DNA here is from genome assembly GCA_963576475.1 of Molanna angustata. NCBI lineage: Eukaryota > Metazoa > Arthropoda > Insecta > Trichoptera > Molannidae > Molanna > Molanna angustata. Next base: position 29,058,609 of record OY754979.1, read on the forward strand.
CCAAAGTCTTTGTGGAATCAGTAAATGATCTAATATTATTGTATAGCGCATTGTCATCATTGATGTTTGATGATGGTGGCCTGTACACGCCTCCCACAGTAAAAATGAGATTTGCCAGGGTAATTTACACCCACAAACATTCAGTAAATCCAAAATTATTTTGCTGTTTTACACATGTTTTGATAGGTATATTGTTGAACTTCTCAGCTATATATACTGCAACTCCACCCCCTCGCTTACTGTCTAGACGGTCACATCTAAATAGGTTATATCCAGTTATATTAATCAGAGTATCAGGAATGTCCTTTCTCAACCATGTTTCAGAGACAACAACCACAAGCGGGTTGTGCCTGTTTAATTCTAAAAGTAACAAATCAAATTTAGCCGTTAGAGATGCCAGGTTCGTATACATATATCAAAGGTAAAGTGACAAGTTGGTTATTAACTAGAGGACAGCCTTTGTGGTATTTTATAGTAATATCTGTCTCTCCCATCTCTATACGCCTTTTCAACTCCTCCCTGAGATTCATCAGGTGCTCTCTTTGTTTAGGTGTCAATTCACTCTGTATATTCCCAGGTTTTTTATATTTTTTCTTATTTTTGAGAACTTCAATAGCTTTGATTTTGGATGGTAAGACAACTGTAGAATCAAAAACAAATTGTAGAATCAAAAACATATCGCATATTGTAGAATCAAAAACATATTGTAGAATCAAAAACATATCGGCCTTAATAATATGCCTTAATAATATAATCGGCCTTCGTGGCTCAGTTGGTTGGGTATCTGACTGCTGATCCAAAGGTTCCGGGTTCGATTCCCGGTGGAGACAGTTTTCAGTCTGGATCTGTGAGACGATTAATATCGTAAGTCTCCAGAATGTGGCAACTTGTTATAGGGTGCGTGTTAAATTAATATTTGACATAGTACCTGTTAGTTGCCCGAGAAGCAACTAAATAAATAAATAAATAAATAAATATTGTTTTGATTAAAACTCCATAATTATTTAGATGGGTGGTGGCAGTGCGGTTAGCGCGCTAGATTAGTAATCAAGTGGTCGCGAGCTCGAATCTTGCCACGGCCGATTTCGTTCACCTATAGCGCAAGCATTTATGCTTAATTTGGGGAATGTATGAGGATGTATATGTAGATACTTGTTTCAAGGACATATTCATTCTTTAAAAAAAAATAATAAATACAGACCTGGAAAAAAAATATTTACTGGGGGCATCCCAATTAGTATTTTTTAGGCTTTATCCAAGAGTGCTTGATGCAAAGCAATCCTAGGATTGTAACCACGAAGAAGAGGATCTAAGAGACCAAACTGCTGTTGAGATAATAATCTTAAATTGAGGAGCACAAACTTTCGCAGTGCAATGCAAGAATGAATAAAGATCCCAAAATTTCTGAGGATGTACGTCCAAGAGCGATAGTATGAATGGCAGTCGCATTAGGGAAGAAAATAATATTAGAACATTTCAAAATATTCAATATTAATTAAAGAATATGACAGTTTATGATGAATGATATCATCATCACTGGCGCTACAGTCCGCTGCGGAAATCTCCTCCTCCAGAAATATTCTCCATCCCTCCCCATTTAGACCACCAGTCATTTCCAATTTGGTATTAGATATAGCGTGTCGTAATTCGGAAATATATCATACTTTAAGATGCATAATTACGTTACTGATTTCTCAAAGATACGAAGTTTATAACAAGATTTAGTTTTTAACACGCAATAACACACGAAATATATTTGTCTTTAATGTTACTTAAATTTATTTCAATTTATAGTCTGCTATTACAAGAGTTTTCTTGGGAAAAGTAAAAGTAATGCGGTTCCTTTCCAATGCCCTCAAAATAATTCATAATTTGAATTATAAAACATATCATCCTCATAATATGTCATATTATTTTTTTACTGGATACAACAGCTTTTTAAACTGCAAATAGAAAAACAACAATGAATAATTTACAACGCCAATTACTGCATTTATACATTTAACTTATTCAATTACATTTTTTATAATAAAAATAGAGGAAGGGAATATACGGGGAGTGTGAGGAAAGGGAAGAATTCAGATGTTAAATAAATCCTTAACCGTTCCTTTTGTACGACTTATGTCCCCATCTGTCAAATGAAATTTCAACAAGAATTTAATTAAATTTAATCCTGAGTGAATTATAAAATCGGAGTAACAGATGTTTTTTTAAAGAAATTCTGTTATGTCATCGCGTAACACAACTGTTAAAAAATTCGGATGATACAATTCACGTAACAAATAAATTAGATAAAATAACGCATGTTTAATGCTAAATGATTTATCAATAATATATGTATCCTTGTAAAAGATAAACTATATAGCCTCGATGGGTGTCGATGTCGACACTTTTAGTTTACTAAACCAAGTGAGAGATTCTTTATAGATCAGTGTTCGTTGCAATTTCATACCCTCATACACCAAACTGAAAAGTGCTTCGTAACAGCACCAGTGATTGTGTTTACAAAATAATTGAAAATGACAGGTAATTATTAGAAAATAAAAGTGTCAAAAAATCACAAAATGTCTAAAAATAGAAGTTAGTAAATAAAATTGTATTCATAGTTAATAGAATGTTTTAACTTAGTACGAGCTATAGTGAGATTGCTCACATGTCCTCAACGGAAACGGTTTGACTAATCACAATGTCGTAGTACGAGTGTTTCGGATGTATAATTTCCTATATCATGTCACAAAAAAATCCGCTATCCTAGATCTTGTTACTAAAATCTTAAAAGTGGTAGTACGAGCGAATTCCGCAGGTGATTTTAAGGCAATGTCAACATAATAATTTCGTCTGGCTAGTCGAATCTACGAATCACAGTTATTTGACGTTTCGTCAAAAAGTTAAAGTGGCATATTTCATATTTATTTACTTACGAGGAATACGAAAATAACTAAAATCTTTACAAATATAAATATAATGCCGCTAAATAAGCGATTTTTAAAATTGTCTAATTTAAAGAAAAAAACTATTTGTATAACATCATTGATTTAAATTTACTCTCATGTCGAATGAATCAATATGTTATTTACTTGAGTTATAAATGGTGGTGAAGCAATATTGTTTAGTTCTATATTATATAACAGGCACACCCGTTTGAATAATTTATTTCGTCTACCTACTTGCCATACTAATTACAGATATCACTCGAATATTTACAGAATTCAACATGACAACAATCTAAAATTTAATCACACAGACATTTTCCATGACTCCTTAGAAACTTACCGTAAACAAATAAAGATATTTTTCAATCAAGTTCCCTAACTCCTTTAAACAAGCTCTTTCCTTCACACCAATAATCCCTCTTTTTACGTATTAGAGTTAGCACAAAGTATGCGGTAGCTTTAAAATTATTTAAGTCAGTCGATTGGTGGTATTAGTTTTGAATTAAATAAAGCTATGTATTTTTTTAAATTACGGATTAGGATATATTCTGTAGGTATCTTAATATTTATATATGTTTGTATAAAATGATGGGACTGCTTTTATAAATGATACTTATGTATGTACATCGATTATGATTAGTAAGTTAGTAAATTTAATTTCTTAATAAAAACAATAATAAAGTATATTTGTAGGGAAATTTGTATTTTTGTATAAAATTAAGGGTTTGCTTTAAAATCATTAGTAAATCGAATGTGATTAGGAAGTTTTAAATTAAAATTTATATAAAACGACAGACTAAAAATATTTTATAAGTTTAATATTAATGCATGCCCTAAGGGGAAACCTGCTTTTGAAATTAATTTATTCCTAAAATATCAAAGCTCAAATTAATAATTTTATCAGATATATTATAAAACTGATAATATTTTTTGCAGATTTCCGGAAAAATGTTGGATTATTCATATTTTGTCTTGTGCTATGTTTTGCGGTTATCAAGACTCAAGATGCAAATTGTGATTTTTATGCTTATGTAAGTATTTTTTTTATATTCACGTAAGGGATGAGAAAAATCTTTTCATTTTCAATACGTATCCGCATTCCTTGTGCACAATTATTTATTCAGAACAGAGATTACCAAAACCAATACAGCAATACATTTGCTCATTAATATATTAGTTTTGGGGTTTACTGAATTGAAGCATTCCATTCTCTTTGACAAGTATGCTTGAGTCTTCATCTTTGTCTCCCGACAGGAAAAAATCCAAAGTTTGCGTATATGCAACTTTAAAAATATTCGATATAGATACTTAAGTGCATTTCTCTACCATTTTTTGCAGTTAGAACTTGGAGAATATTACTACGCATATTCCCCAAATTATCCACAATCCTACAGACCGTCTTCACGATGTCGTTGGAGGGCATTTTGTCCGACAAACACTCGCTGCCGAATCAACTGTACTGTTGAAATACCATTAGTAAGTTAACCTTTGAAAGTTTTAATAACCATTGGAAGTTTCTTAAAAAAGCTATTACGATTTAACCACGATAGTTTATCTAATTTTATGCAAATGAAATCTTCACTATTTAATTGGCAAACATTTTGTAATTTTGTTCAACAAACTTGAAATATCAGTAGCAAGTTAGACTGATATAATAAAATATTTCTTAGGAAATATGCTTAGTGACCCATACACTTAAGACGTGTTGCAAAATAATGCTTCTAATCATATATTTTTTTTCTTTATCCGTTCCTATGTATAGAGGTTTTGATTTTCTGAAAGGCCTGGTTTTAATAATTGAACTCACCCGTAATTACGTGCCAAAGTCGAAGTTCAAAAGACGGCGTATTACCTTAGATCTTCCTATGTTTAACGACAATATTTCTTTTAGTTTTTATTAACCACCCTTAGGATGATTTTTCTTTACAATAATATATAAGTACATTATGTTGGAAAAAAGACATTCAATAACTTGACTTTATAATCATGTCATTCAAATTGAATATAATTATTCAAATGCCATTAGTTCTTTTTAATCAGAGACTGTCATAGGTGTAGTGGGATGTATTATTTGCTAAAGAGGACTTTCAACTGTTAGTTGAAGATCAACAAATTCAACAAATCTTGATTTTCTACCATTTTGATAATTATTTTCATATTCCTCTCAGAGTGATCGATGCTTTGGAGATCGACTTTTAATTTCACGTACTGGTGACCCGACATTGAATGACGCTGATATTTACTGTGGAAGAGGTACCCTCTACGATACATCTATTTACGAAGACCTCTCAATTGGTAAGAAGTTTAAAGATTTTTAACAATAAATTTGATATTCAAGCGATTGGTTTGAGTTATGAAATTGCTTTGAATTTGATAAAACATTTTTTTTTGTTCTGTTTTTGGATAGATGTGCCAATTATACTATCTTTATGACCACCATGGTGATATTTAAAAGTCTACAAAATTCTAATATCTTTATATTTCACAGGACTTGTGACTTCTGCAAATACGCCTGGAGGTAGATTTCTGTGTGATCTTTATGCGATTACATATAATGGTGAAGAATCTGGTTCTAATGGTTCTGAAACTGGTGAACCTGATACTAGCGGATCTGGTTCTAGCGAAACTGGTTCTAATGGTTCTACTGAATCAGGATCAAACGGATCTAGTGAGACAGGAGTTGTTTCAAATGGTTCCGAAGATAGACCAACATGTAGATGTGGGTGGAAAAAGCAGGTTTGGAATTTATTCATTACAAAATCTAAACTATAATTAAGTACCTACTATCCTTTATTTTAATGTACATACATAAATTCATTAAATTTCTTTCAAATGTATATTAGATAAAAAACATATAACAGCAAAATGTTTTCTTCGTAATCATCAATTACTTCGTAATCATCAATTTTTCGTAGTATCCACTCTCTGAAAAGACTTCAAAAATTCCTTCCTACCAATATTAAAATAAAACTTGCGCAAACTCTCCTTCTCCCTGTTCTTGACTATGCAGACATTTGCTATTTAGATCTCAATCAAGAACATCTTAACAAACTAGATCGTCTACAAAATGTCTGCATACGTTTCATATTTAACCTCCGTAAGTACGATCATATATCGCATCTTCGCAAACAACTTAAATGGCTTCCCATCCATCTGCGTCGAGATCAGCACACCCTCTGCCTCCTGTTTAATGTATTAAACAATCCGAATGCCCCCGCATATCTGAAAGAAAGATTTCAACCGTTGGCCTCTCATGGACTCCCACTTCGGTCTAGAGAAGAAAGATCCCTTGCCATCCCACCTCACGTTACAGAATACTATTCATCTTCCTTCACTATTCATGCTGCCCGGCTGTGGAACAATTTAGCATTTGATATTAGAACTGCCACATCACTTCCAATTTTCAAATCTCGTCTTAAATGCTCGCTCTTCCTCTCAATTCCATAACGAACACATGTCCCAATTTCACTTTCCATCCTTTTTGATCGCTCCTCATCCTCTCCCTTCCCTTTCTGATTTTCCTCTCCTTTCTAAATTTGTGTAATTTCTCACTTTTGATTTGCTGTATTATACTGGTTGTGTTATTGTGTTATTATGTATATGCCGAAACTATGTTTTGTACTATTGATCTCAGATGGTTGACTGGAAGAAATTGCCTCTAGGCAATATGTCCGCCATTTGTACTATGTAATATTATGTATGTATGTACAAAAAAGTGTATAAATAAACAATAAATAAATAAATTATTAACACTCTTCGATACTTCTTGTAACAATTAATTAAAGAATAAATCCAGCTAAATTTGTCACCAGCGGCAGCGCGCACAGCGTTATTGATATTATTTTTCTGATTCATGTATCAATAACTTCCCAATCAAGTGGAGCTTAATTTGGATTAAGGATCTATTTTCGTTGTATTTCGTTGACATATTTTGAAATAGACTCTTTCATTTTGATAACAAACCTCTCTAAATAGAATACAAATTAAATGAGAAAAAATATACTGATTTTGTTGCTGAACACATGTTATATAATTTCAGCCACTTGTTTTGAAAATATTCATCTTACAAAATATTTAAATTGTTTAATATATTGAATGTATTTTTAGTGGATTTCCTAAAACGCATTCGTTTGCCGTTTTTTCTGTATATTGTACAAATGTTTTTCGTATTTTTTACAGATTAGGATAGTAGGAGGTCAAGAAACGGAAGTGAATGAGTATCCTATGATGGTTGGTTTGGTAGACGCTACAGAAAGAAACATATATTGCGGAGGAACCATCATTCACGAGCGCTGGGTGCTGACGGCAGCTCACTGCCTGAAAAACCAGCAGGTTTCCAATGTGGGCGTTCTTTATGGAGAACACGATATATCGATTGGATGTAAGAATCAAAAACCTATAATAACTCTGTTGTGATGTTTCAAGATTTGAAGAACGTAGGATTTGAATTATAAGACCAGAAATTTTGCATCCTATCAAACAACATTGGCCATAAGTTTGAGCAATATAAAGTCGAGGCACTTCAAGAACTAAACCAATAATGGAATATTGATTTGCTTATTCGATATGTCATAAAATAAAATTCAGGAATATGATCATTATAGATTTGACATACTAAATCGTTTTTTCGTAAAATGGAAACAAAAACATTTGTTTTTCTCAGATTTGGAAACACGTTGGATATATATTTATTATTTACTGACAGTAAATTCGCCACTATTACAAAATGCAAATAGGTGATTATGAAATAATACAAAACAATGAAGACAGAAATTGAAATGTGGATACTTGGAGAGATCAAAATATTTATGAAATACTAGTGAACACCCGGCAAACTTCGTATTGCCTGTATAATTAAAAATTGTCCTCCATAACCACCCGTCGCTTCAGACTCTTCAATACCTCCCATCCCTTCAGTACTTCCCGTCCTTTCAGTACCTTCCGTCCCTTCAGTACCTCCCGTCCCTTCAGTACCTCCCGTCCCTTCGGTTACTCCCGTCCCTTCAGTTACTCCCATCCCTTCAGTTACTCCCGTCCCTTCAGTTACTCCCGTCCCTTCGGTTACTCCCGTCCCTTCGGTTACTCCCGTCCCTTCGGTTACTCCCGTCCCTTCATACCCTTCAGTACCTTCCGTCCCTTCAGTACCTCCCGTCCCTTCAGTACCTCCCGTCCCTTCAGTACCTCCCGTCCCTTCAGTACCTCCCGTCCCTTCAGTTACTCCCGTCCCTTCAGTTACTCCCATCCCTTCAGTTACTCCCGTCCCTTCAGTTACTCCCGTCCCTTCAGTTACTCCCGTCCCTTCAGTTACACCCGTCCCTTCAGTTACTCCCGTCCCTTCAGTTACTCCCGTCCCTTCAGTTACTCCCGTCCCTTCAGTTACTCCCGTCCCTTCAGTTACTCCCGTCCCTTCAGTTTCTCCCGTCCCTTCATTACCTCCCGTCCCTTCATTACCTCCCGTCCCTTCATTACCTCCCGTCCCTTCAGTAGGTCCCGGTCATACGCTCGACAATTCACCATAGTTTCATTGCGATCGGATGAACGGTTCTCAGGATAGTCCACCTTCATCGGTAAAATGACCTGATACCCGATGAAGAAGAAGAAGAAGAATTTTTTTTAATCCAGAAACCATCCCTGGCATACACTCGACAATTCATCAAAGTTTCATTGAAATTGAATGAACGGTTCCCAAGATAGTCCACCTTCATAGGTAAAATGACCTGATACCCGATGAAGAAGAAGAAGAAGAAAAATTTTTTAATCCAGAAACCATCCCGGGCATACACTCGACAATTCATCAAAGTTTCATTGAAATTGAATGAACGGTTCCCAAGATAGTCCACCTTCATAGGTAAAATGACCTGATAACCGATGAAGAAGAAGAAGAAGAAAAAATTTTTAATCCAGAAACTATCCCGGTCATACGCTCGACAATTCACCAAAGTTTCATTGCAATCGGATGAACGGTTCTCAGGTTAGTCCACCTTCATATGTAAAATGACCTGATACCCGATGAAGAAGAAGAAGAAGAAAATATTTTAAATTCAGAAATCATCCCGGGCATACGATCGACAATTCACCAAAGTTTAATTGAAATCGGATGAACGGTTCCCAGGATAGTCCACCTTCATAGGTAAAATGACCTAAAACTCGATGAAGAAGAAGAAGAAGTTAAAATTTTTTGATCCAGAAACCATCCCTGGTATACTCTCGACAGTTCACCAAAGTTTCATCGCAATCGGATGAGCGGTTTAGGAGCGCATTCAACACATACATAGATACATACATAGATACATAGATACAAACATTCAAATTTATAATATAGACTAGTGAACCCCCGGCAAACTTCGTATTGCCTGTATAATTATAAATCATCCTCCATAACCACCCGTCGCTTCAGACTCTTCAATACCTCCCATCCCTTCAGTACCTCCCGTCCCTTCAGTACCTCCCGTCCCTTCAGTACCTCCCATCCCTTCAGTACCTCCCGTCCCTTCAGTACCTCCCGTCCCTTCATTACTTCCCGTCCCTTCAGTATCTCCCGTCTCTTCAGTACCTCCCGTCCCTTCAGTACCTCCCGTCCCTTCAGTATCTCCCGTCCCTTCAGTACCTCCCGTCCCTTTAGTACCTCCCGTCCCTTTAGTACCTCCCGTCCCTTTAGTACCTCCCGTCCCTTCAGTTACTCCCGTCCCTTCAGTTACTCCCGTCCCTTCAGTTACTCCCGTCCCTTCAGTTACTCCCGTCCCTTCAGTTACTCCCGTCACTTCAGTTACTCCCGTCCCTTCAGTATCTCCCGTCCCTTCAGTACCTCCCGTCCCTTTAGTACCTCCCGTCCCTTTAGTACCTCCCGTCCCTTCAGTTACTCCCGTCCCTTCAGTTACTCCCGTCCCTTCAGTTACTCCCGTCACTTCAGTTACTCCCGTCCCTTCAGTTACTCCCGTCCCTTCAGTTACTCCCGTCCCTTCAGTTACTCCCGTCACTTCAGTTACTCCCGTCTCTTCAGTTACTCCCGTCTCTTCAGTTACTCCCGTCTCTTCAGTTACTCCCGTCCCTTCAGTTACTCCCGTCCCTTCAGACCCTTCAGTACCTCCCGTCCCTTCAGTAGGTCCCGGTCATACGCTCAACAATTCACCAAAGTTTCATTGCAATCGGATGAACGGTTCCCAGGATAGTCCATCTTCATAGGTAAAATGACCTAATACTCTATGAAGAAGAAGAAGAAGAAAAAATTTTTTGATCCAGAAACCATCCCTGGTATACTCTCGACAGTTCACCAAAGTTTCATCGCAATCGGATGAGCGGTTTAGGAGCGCATTCAACACATACATAGATACATACATAGATACAAACATTCAAATTTATAATATAGATGAATCGAATTTTGCTAAAAATATCAGCCTGCACTTCAATGTTTTTTTTTAGATTCTTTAGATCCGGTGTTACCTGGACAAAACTAAAATAGGATAATAGAGTATTATATTATATAATATGTATTGGCTGAGATCTAAACAAGCGGAGTCTTGTACAAACCCATAAAAATACGTGTATTTGGATATTTAAATGTCAAAAATATTGAATAGAAAAAATGAGTTTCTTACTTCAATACAAGTTACCAAATCTGTTTAATTTTTTTTTCAGCTGATACTTCTGCCACGGTTCTTGTTGGCGTGTCAGAATTTATTTTACATCCACAATACGCGTAAGTATTTTAAAAATTCAATCATGAAACGTGTGTAAAATTTAATTGAATTTATTATTTTTCTAATGTAGCGAAAGTTTTACCCTTTTTATGTAACTAGCTAGTTTTTTTTTTGTTATTAGGTTCCTTGTTCATATTTTTTTAGAAATTTTATTTTTCTAAATTAAAATGCTGGTTAATTTTCAAAAATCTTGACTGAGAAATATCAAAAACTGACAAGACATTAACCCTGGACTGCATATCTTTTTTCATAGATTGTTACTGCATACTGGGGTGATAAGTGACCCCATATATTTATCATGATCTTTCTCTCTCAACTTATCCATATTATTAAAAAGTATATAAAATATCACTAAGAAATGACTCAAATTGTTCATCTTTGACATTCATGGAAGCGGCCATTATTATTTATTCAATATATAATAATCAGTAAAAATCACGACTAATTAAAACAAAAATCATGACTAATCAAAAGAATATATACGGCACTGGATACTGGAGTATTTTGTCATCCCAAAAGTATCACAAACGATTACTGAATGACAGTTAATTATATACGGTCTTGTAGATCCACTCTTTTGTTCGAGAACACATAAGGGGAAAGGTGAAAGGAAACATTTTCATCCTACACAGCGATATATATTAGCGGCGCGGAGAAATTGATTAACCCATATGCATTCCAGGGTTGAGAGACGTACGTTGTTGGGTTATTTATTCCCCAAGGAGTGTATAAAGTACATATTATGCATATAAAGGATAATAATAGAGAATTATCAAAATACATATACAAATTTAACACTATAACTATGCTTTCAGAGATGATAATGATTACGACGTTGGACTTGTGAGAACGAAAGAAGACATCGTCTTTAGCGAAAGAGTTGGTCCAGCCTGCCTTCCTTTCAGACAATCAATGGATTCCTTCAACGATGTTGATGTAGAGGCACTAGGTACAAATTTATGTCTAGTTCATTAAACCTAAAAAAACTTATGGATTCCGTTGAATCTCATTTATGAATTGCATTGATGATAACCGTAAATTATATTTATTAGGTTGGGGGTCTACATCTTTCGGAGGTCCCACATCCAGCAAGCTACAGAAGGTCTCTCTGAAGATTATAGACCAGAATACCTGCACCAACTCTTTGGGATCTCTTATCAATCCACGGACAGTCTGCACCTACAGCAGAGGAAAAGACGCTTGCCAGGTTAGGTTATAGTGTTATTTGTTTAAATTAAATAACAAATTCAATAAGTATAGGCTCAAAAATATCAAATTTTATATAAAGGAATTGTTTAAAAAAATTTAAAGTCATGCAATCATTCTGGTTGTAAAAACCGTTTTAGGTTATGGATTCTTTCACAATTTAGGAAATTCACAATTTAGGATTCTTTCACAATTTGTATTTTATTGACTTTGTTTACTTTTTCTAGTACGATTCCGGAGGTCCACTCTTATGGGAGAATCCATCTAGTGGAAGATTGTACCTGGTGGGGATAATAATGAGTGGATATGGTTGTGCTACCAAACGTCCTGGTCTCAACTCCAGAATGACTTCGTATCTTCGATGGGTGCGAAGTAATGCAGCCGATGCCAGCTTCTGCAACTATTGAAGCAATGACACGACAATATGGCGGATGGATATGATTTGATTTGTTTTCAAGACTTATATCGTTTCATTATATATAATTAAATGATTATATATAAAGGCTCAGTTAGTTAGATAATTGACTCTTGATCCAAAGGTCCTGGGTTTGATTCCCGGTAAAGACACATTGCAGATTAATTGTGTTTTCAGTTTGGATTTTTGAGACGGTTTACGTTTTAAGTCTTCAAAATGTGGCAAATTAGATTGATTTTGTTATTCACATTTATTTATAGTATCTTGAAACCGAATTTACACTACGCTTGTTGATAAGCTTGAAGCTCTCGAACTGAATAATTTATCTAATCAAATATACATACATTATTCTTTTTAACAATTTGTATTTTCATTTCACTATGGACACAATGATACAATATTTTTTTCTTCTTCTTCTTTTGATAGTTCTTCTGCTCATGGTTCTGAACCTTGGCCTCCATCAATCCTCACCTCCAACTTCTCCTGTCTCCTGCTGCAATCCTCCTATATGTCACTTCCTTATTGGGCTGCATCGTTCTTTACCTCGTCCTTCCATCGCAGCCTAGGTATATCGACCTTTCTTCTTGCGCCAGGATGTCCCTCATGGATACTCTTAGGTACCTGTGATGCCGGCAGTCTCTTCACATGTTCATCCCATCTAAGTCTGCTCAGTCTAGCATGTACAAAGAGCCTAAATACCTCATAGATATTATATAATATATCTAATCATTATACCTTATTCTCCAGGCTTTTCCACGGGTCTCAGAATTTTACTTTTTTCTTTATATTACAAATATATTGCACACTGACGATTTTATTGCTACTGCCACTAAGCAATTTCTTCTTACCAACCAGATTACAAAGTATGACAAAATTATATATGTAAATCAGCAAAAGAATGACAGTGAAAAATAAAAAAAAACATTCAATACACAAGAAAAATAAAAATAAGAAAAATACTTCATAGCAAAAAAATATTGGAAAAGGATAATGAGGGGAAATCAGGATCAAGTGTTTGCGGTTAAATATTCCTTCTTTAATTTTTTTCTCTTTTTTTACTAAAATATAAGATTTTTCTCGTGCATTTGATTGCTTTAATATAAATCTTCTTATTTCGAAGTAAACGTATTACCTACAGGTTCAATTCTGAAGCATACAAATGGTTTTATGACTAATAGGTACCTACGTTACTGATTGTATGTAGATACACAGAGAACAAACTGTACCCTAATTGACGACTTAATAACTTCTGACACAAAAATTATGCATCGTGGTGTTCCACAAGTATCCATTTTAGATGTGATTGCATCGCAGAATGCTCAAAATCCCTTGGACAAATCAAGTGGGCAAGTCCCATCAAACGGTGGAATCAAAACCTACATGATACCCATATCATGTATATAATTATCTTATGGAGTTCTATAATAATATACAACTCCATGTTATGATAACTAGTTGCATGTAACACATGAGATTCAACTGTCGATAGCGATAGTCGATAGTATGTATAGTTGAAGAATAAGAATCAAACTATAAACCCATAAATCCAAATTATTGAAAATTTTAACAAGTCATGTTGGTATGTATGTATGTCAAGATAGGACAGTATGGAGGTCAGTCCTCTTTTCTTACCCGGAATATGAAAACAGCATGATGGTTCTGTATGTATGTTTGGATCAGTGGCGGCTGAAGACCTAAAATATTAGAGGGGCTCGATTTTTTTTCTTGAAAGGAAATGAGTATTTGAAAGGAGAAAATATTCAGTACCTACACTTGTGAAATATCGACACAGGTGAAAAAAATATTTTCATGCATATGATCAGTGTTTATCATCATTCTCCTGTTAAGCTGCAATTACAATGCCTGAAAAAAAGGGGGTCGGTGGATCATATATCATTCATGTTGGATTTAGTTGTTTTTGTCAGAGTCAGAATTAATACCTACATCAGAATTATTGTCAAAAAGTAAACACGGAAAACAACATTCACTACACCCGCAATACGCATTCTTTTCACTACATCTGCAAAGCCATGACGTTTTTTGTTACATATTTATATTAAAACTTCGAATATATTTACGTGATTTACAAGTACCTACTAATTTGAGATAATGAGATGAATGTCCGCGAGGCCCTTATTTTTTCACATTCACACGATCATCGTTATTAAAGTAACGCGAAATTAAATTATGTATACTATTCACCGTGTACTATTGTCAAAAATTATCATAAAAAATATTAACCGCAATTCGTCACTCTGCAAAAACAACATGCAAAATGGCGCGCTGTCATCAACAGCTCTCACACTGACGAGCTGACCGAAGTGCGCAGACGCCGCAGACGTGTTCATAAACATACTAATATTAATCGTGTTCATAAACACACTAATTCAATTTAATCGTTTAGACCAAAATATATGAGATTGTTGTATAGTAGTATATTCCGGTGAATTCATGAACATATATAGGAACGTGCCCGAGAGCTCCATACATTTCGAATCATATTGCACTGCGGCATTAAAATCAATTCTATGAGTTTACATACAGTTCTTCGGGCGCAAGCACATTGTGCCCGCGGAACAAAATTTTTCATAGAATCTCGCTGTATGAAACGAACTATTGCAGTATTTTACTATTACAACCGTAAGGTGGAAACACATTTATTTAAAAAAAATAATGAATTTCCAGAATTAATTTAGCACATATTTTTGGAATCTATAGAAAAAAATTTTTGGGAGGGCTCAGCCCGAGAGCACCTTTGGGGGAGCCGCCACTGGTTTGGATATTAAGTACCTATCAAACTATTAAGTCTTCTTACATATTGTGTATAAGCGACTGCCATACAAATTGTATGAAGCAATGTCGTCACTAAATTCAATTTTTATAGAAATTGTTAAAAAAAAATTGGGATGTGCTAAATGTTAATATTTTTTATATAAAATTAAATTATCTAGTTGGGGTGTTTTGGCTTTTTTCGATTTTTTTAAAAAAATGGAAATATAGGCAGTTAAACTCATAAATTTATCATAAAAAAAAATATTTTTCTTAATAAAAAATGTTTGAGAAACCCTGGAATTTTTTTGAAAAAATTCATTTGAGATTTTGTATTTGTCTATGTTTATACCAATTTTCAGCGTTCTAGCTTTTATGGTTTCTGAGATATAGGGAAAAATAAAATAAAAATTCAAAAGTTGATAACCCCTGACTGAAACAAAAATTCAAAATTCCGAGTATAAAAGTTTTGTAGGCCTGTAACTGTTAATATATTCTGAAAATTTGGGCTCTGTAAATTGAGCGGATCCAAAGATATAAGGGGGGGACGGACACACACCCACACACACACAAAACTCACATAAAATGTTCTACTCCGAATTCTGAGTAAATCCATGTACGGGAACATATATGCTGCGAGGCCTCTAATTGGTGTTATTAGCATGCAAAAAGTCCACTACGCCATACAAAATTGTTCCTTCGTACACGAATCTTGGCTTAATAATGTCGATTCATTCAGAGAATTGAATTCTCATGAACGAATCGACAGTTGGATTATATTAAGTTTGACAGTACTTGTCCCCCCTGGTTACAGACTCAGAAGTCTTAAGTCGAACCAGACCAATAACTTTCTTCAACAATAAAGTTCCGCAAGATCTCATATATAGGCCACACAATGAGGGGAGAAAAATACCACTTGCTTCAATAAAAATACTGGAGGGATTGGAATGAGACAGATTTCCTGGCTGCTTAATATTAGGGAATGGACGGCACGGAGCAGATAATCAGGGCAGCAGAGGACAGAGTGGGAATTTGCCAGAGTGATCGCCAAAGTCGAGGGTTCCTGACAGGGTACCAGAAAAAGATTTCTCGCAGGGCACATGTCTCACCATATCTAGCTGGAAGTGAAATATTGTATTTGGCTGACTGGTGGAAACTTCACCTTTTTATCAGATGTTTAAAATAATATATAATAGGAAGCCTGAATACCTATTTAAAATGAGTGGGTTGTAACCAACACTAAACTCTCCACACCATAGTAATTGTTCATTTTTTTCTTCTTGAAATGTTGAAAATCTCTAAATGCATCTCTATGAAGTACATTTCTATTAGATTCTTAAACAAATATAAGATTCCCAAACGACAAAAGTTTTCACAATACATCATACACACAAAAACATTGTCATGAAACTCATAGTATGCACTTTCTACATGATACCTGTTAAGACTTTTTAAGTAAAATTGCATTATTAGCATGATGAGCATGTATGAGACAGTTTATCAATGTTGATGAGGGGATGTATGTATGTGTCAAGACAGAAGAATGCGGTGTTCGGTTCTCACTGCCTACCCCTTGAGGAAGATAGAAGTGGAGAGTAAA
Source organism: Molanna angustata (assembly GCA_963576475.1). Classification (NCBI taxonomy): domain Eukaryota; kingdom Metazoa; phylum Arthropoda; class Insecta; order Trichoptera; family Molannidae; genus Molanna; species Molanna angustata. Next base: position 29,075,229 of record OY754979.1, read on the forward strand.
AAATACACTTGTCTATAGAGACACATACCTACAATATCAATATGAAGTTTCCCATACAGAAGCTATTTTATTTCGGTTATATACATACATTTTTCATAAAAAATATGAAATTTATTTCACATTGATATGGCAGATCAAAAATTTTTTTCTTTAAATTTATACAATCCTTGAATATATTTTTGATGAGTGTATTTTTACTGTATCAGAATTTCTAAAAGTATAAAAATACCTCGATTTTCCAGACCGTGAGACCATTTTTAAAATTTGGACACATGAAATCATAAAGAAGAAATTAACGGATATCTATGGAAAACAAGTCTATGCACTTTACACATATGATGTTAATATGAAGTCAATCGGACTTATAGTTTGGGCTGTAGAGAGGACATAAAAAAATAATTCCGTACGCCGAACGCCGTACCTACGCCATACGCCGTACGCCATACATACAAACACATCACGACGAAACTCACAGTGTGCACTCTCTACACGATACCCGTTGAGAAATTGATGTAAAAAATATGCTTAATAATTGTGAAATCATGACTCTCCACTATTCCATAGTGTGGAGAGTAAAAAAACTCGAATGATCTGATGGTTTTCAAGATTATGGTACAAAGACCAGAAGCTTTCTATTGTTTGTCTTTAGACATAGAGGCTTATAATATATTATGTGAGTAAGTATGTGTATGCGTAAATATAATGTGTAAATGATTTAATATGATTGTGATGGGATCACCCTGAAAATTTGTTGCTGGGGGATTTTTCTTGGGGGAGCATGGTCCTTGTGAGACCGAAAATTAGTTTTTCTCTTTTTTTTGTCAATGTATTTTCTGTTGTTGTTATTTGTATGTAATCTTATTGCTCTCAATAAATGTTTCATTATTATTATTTTTTGGTTATCTTAGTTTCAAGTTAAGGATTATTTCCGCCTCCGCCACTGTCTTGTGCATAATTATATATGGCGTCAAACGAGTGCTCTGAATATTTACTAACGGTATCATCCAATAACATGTTTTGTTCGATATGCAAATAGGTTTTTAATTGTGGGTAAATTAATTAAAACTAGGTTGAAAAACAATTATATTTATATCGAAATTTCATTGTTTGATTGCATAACTTTATGTTATTTACCTAAAATTGTTTATTTAAACGCAGTGGCGTTTCTTAAGAAGCTTTCTTTACGAAAAACTAACCATCTAACCAAACTAACCAAAAATGGTTACCTACTCCTAAAAAAAGTCTACCTCTAAGTACAACTCGAAATACCTACCACAAAAAATTCATAAATTAATTGTTAATATATAAAAAAACATACATTTAACTTTAAAATATTATTTATTTACCAACTATTTTTTGGCTAAGAACCTACCTTTTGTAATAACGGAAAATAATGAGGTGGGTGGGTGGGATGTTTTCAGTTTTACATACATTTCAGCACTTCCTAGATAACTGTTCTCTAAATCTTAAAAAACAAAGCATGTTTTTCGACAAATAAATCTTAAAACAATTCACATAAGTCGTTATTCTCTATAGAAAAACGATGTGCTCTGCCCACCTTGTTGTCAAAAGTCCCGCGGAAAAAATTCTCACTTCGATTCATAATACAAAATTTGCTAACTGCAATATCTAGTATATTATATGAAAATCTATGGTTTTAATCGTAATAACTCGTAGGTAAGTTCAAAACCTTAACGAATATCGGATCGGATTCGAGTGCGTAGGGTCTCGACAGTTTACCGTCGAGTTACGAACGACGTGTAATCACTTTCTCGACTATCAGGAATATGGAATATTCTATGTGAGAGTTGTTACTATTTTGCATAGAATATGGAATATTCTATGTAATAGTTGTTACAATTTTGCATGGAATATGGAATATTCTATGTAATAGTTGTTACAATTTTGCATGGAATATGGAATATTCTATGTAATAGTTGTTACAATTTTGCATGGAATATGGAATATTCTATGTAAGAGTTGTTACAATTTGCATGGAATATGGAATATTCTATGTAATAGTTGTTACAATTTTGCATGGAATATGGAATATTCTATGTAAGAGTTGTTACAATTTACATGGAATATGGAATATTAATAATGTTTTCATAAAACAACGTAGCCTTTTAGGCCATTATTTGGAAAATTAATTAATTACGAATCTGCATTATGCTGGTTCCAGCAAGCCGAAAAATGTGCTGGATCCAGCTGTATTGCTGGATGCGGGACAACTAACATTTTTTATGACAATTCATGTAAAAAATCGCTCATACTAGACCCCTTCAAGCGTTTCTGAGAACGTTGGTGCAACAGTGTTACGCCAGATAAATTCTATATTATCAATTATTTACTATTTTCTTTAGCTAAAAAAATCAACTTGCACACCCGTAAATTAAGACTAAATAACATTTTTTTACACAAATAAGCAGTTTCGAATAGAACCAGATTAGTTACAAATCGATTGCAAATTTCCATACAGTCAAGTACAAACAGACAGACAGACAGACAAGTGAAGTTAAATAAAAAGGTGTAAAGAGAAAGATGAGTCACTATAATATTAAATGGTAGGTACATTAAAATAAATAATTTAGTGCAATACATAATGCATAATTTCAGGAGTATCGTTTTTTTTTTACCGATGGGATCATTTTATGTAATGCATAATAACATAATTGATAGGGAAATCAGGAACCTACAGGGCTTATGACTTGTCATAGGCTGGTTCACATGATCACTTTAAACGATTGCGCAACGTTAACCACAAACTCACGTCCCTTTCCCTTTGTCCCTCTATCCTTTTATTTATTTATTTATTTATACATCTTTTTGTACATAATATAAACAAATATAATTTACACTGGCGGGCTCTCTCCTATCCATCAAACATAGTGTCGCTATCTGTATCCGTAGGTATTATATACTCTTTGGCTATCTGGTGTATTATTCTTTTCTTTTTCTTTCCCCTTAGCGCTTTTGTCCCGTTTCTATCGGGGTACGCTTTGACCATGATCCTGGAATTGGCGAGTCTGGTTATTACATTGAAGCGACTGCCATCTGACCTTCGTAACCCTTAGAAAGGGGAACCAGACAAATTGGATTATGGCTACACATAGCTAGTGATATAAATCCGCACATAGATTTTTTAAAAATCCAGAGGTGCGTGCCCCGCCCGGATTCGAACCGTCGACCTCACGCATGTGATGCGACGACATTAGGTACCGCTGGGCTATCACCGCTCCATCTGGTGTATTATTATATTTTATTTTTGTTTTTATATTTATTTTGTATTTTAAATTTCGTATTATTTTTTTTATTTTTGTATACACTTGTAAATTATTCCTGTAACTGATTGAATTTACTATGGTGGTTGACTGGTAGAAATTGCCTGCGGGCAACAAGTCCGCCACGTTGTTTTATCGCAATAAAAGTTTTTAATTATTATTATTATTAAACAATTATGCCTTTTCATTTAATTCCCTTATCAATCCAAATTTTTAAAATTTCTATATACATAATAACTAGGGCCCGTTTTAATATGTAAATACATATTTTTAATTTACACTATTATCGGTCTCGTATGTGTTCTCTACCTAGATTATCAATATATAGATTGTGAAAAACTAATTTTTATTTTCCATATTTCATGGTTAAATCCATATTTTACAAAAAAATATCACAATCATGTATATTTTCGACTTTTATATCATAAAAAATGAGTTAGGTCACAAAAATTGATATAATTTGACGTGTTTGCATTCTCACCATCGCACGGCCGCGCGTCTTTCATTTCTCTCGCACATTATACATATTTAGTGAACGTCAAGAAAAAAATGCATAGCACGAAAAGTAGCTCATCATCATTCGTCCTTTTCCTCATGACTGAGGATAGCGGCTGTAGTCTGTCGCCACACGTATGGCCCGCCTCCATGCCAATCTGTTTTGGGCTGAACGCAGAGCACCAGTCACCGAAGACCCCATTGTAGACCTAACCAAATCGCTCCATCTGGTCGGTGAGCGACCACGAGATCTCCGTCCCTCCACGCTGCCCATCACAACAAGCTTCTCGAGACAGTCTGGTTCCCTTCTGGCAATGTGTCCAAAGAATTGAAGGATACGTCTGTAACATATCGTCGATAGACGATCCTCGATCCTTAGCTCGTCTAGAATTGACACATTGGTTCTTCTGGCTGTCCATGGGATGCGCAGCATACGCCTCCAGCACCACATTTCGAAAGCATCGATCCTCTTTCGCTCTGACTCCCTAAGTGTCCATGTTTCCACACCATACAGGAACATCGGGAATATCAGAGCCCTGATGAGTCTAGCCTTCGTGTTTTTCGTAATGGTCCTGTCCTTCCATACTCTTGTGAGCTTTCCCAGTGCTCCCTTTGCCATGGCGATGCGTCTTTTTACTTCCGCTTCACAACCAGCGGTGTCACATATGTTGGAACCCAGATATGTGAAGTCATGTACTATCTCAAGATGGTTTAGAGAGTTTATTGGGGGAAGTTTACATGCTCTATCAATCACCATCAGTTTGGTTTTGCATTGGTTTATGCTCAGACCGAGTGATAAACTTTCCCTCTCAACACGATCCAAAAGTTGTTTCATATCGGTCTCGTTTGCGGCTACTAGAGTTGTGTCGTCTGCAAAGCGTAAGTTGGAGATTTTCTTGCCACCAATGCTGAATCCGGCCTCCCAACCATCCAGAGCTTTCCTCATTATATACTCTCCGTATATGTTAAAAAGAGCAGGGGACAGTATACATCCCTGGCGGACACCCTTCTGGACTGAGAAGGTAGCGGACAAGGTATTATTTAATCTTATTGAGGCAGAACTATTTGCATACAAGTTTTTTAGGATATGTATAAGATGCTTAGGGACTCCCATCTCATCCAACACCATCCACAGCTTACTCCATCTGACGCAGTCAAAAGCTTTGCTATAGTCGATGAAACATAGAATAACTGGTGCATTGAACTCCCTACCGAAAGTAGCTCATGGAGCCCTCTAAATTAGCAGTCTCGGCACCATAGTGCAAAAGAACAATCGACGAATGTGAATGAAGGATTCACTCTCGTGGACAGATCTTTTAAATGAGAAATATCAGGGGTATCAAGCTTTGAGGGTACTGCAGACGTGCCTTACATAATTTCGGAACTAGGCATCTTTAAGTACGCTCCCATTACATCATATGACGTGGAAAGATCTTTCAGCCAATATAAGGCTATATTTAGACCAAATCGACAATGTTTTCATTTCGATAATTTAAAAAAGAATGTGATTGTGTACTGCAATTAATTTAATAAGAAAGATTTAAAGGAAGATGAATAAAATTTCACTGTATTTTTATAATCTTTTTAAAGAAACTGTTACTGCATAGTAATTTTTCACAATAAACAATGTTAAATATGAATGATATTCTTATTTTATACTCCATATTTTACATTTTTTAGTCCATATTATATGTACATAATTTGAATTTTTAATACATATTTATCCATGATAACTTTACAGCGTTTGTAAAATAAGCTGAGAACACCATCGAATACACCATCTATCGAATGATAATAAAACTTATTTTGAACGCCATCTATTGAGAAATTGGTTGGTTAACATTGAAAGTTGCGATCCTAATACGTAGTTAGCGCGCTGGGATAGTAATCCAGTGGTCGCGAATTCGAATCCTGCCTCGACCGACTTCGTTCACCTATAGCACAAGCATTTATGCTTTATTTAGGGAATATAGGAAGATGTATAAGTACTTGTTTAAATAGGACATATTCATTTGAATAAATATATTAAATATTAACAACTCCCGGCCAGAAAAAAAAACCATATTCCATTTTACATAGGAGGTTGACAACCCATTCAGAATGCTGCGTTTATAGGTAGGTAAGGCATATTCCGCACACCTGTCGCTGGTTACTTCACAATATGCCGCGATGGTATTTATCTATGTATGACGTTCATATTTTGTTAAATAGATATAAACCAACTGATAAAATATTAATTACATAATTTAAACTGTAAACTAGGGTGTCCCTTATTTTTCAAAATATATATTTTTTTAAAACGCATAGGCTCTTGTTTTATTCATTTGGTCCTAATGTACTCCAGAAATATTTTTTTTGTCTCAATCTTTCTTCTCACCAACTTCTTGTCTATCGGGATTCCCTGGTTCTCATTGTTTATCTAATAAATCTTTAGCTTAGTCTATTGCAAGAGCCTCAGCGTGAGCAATATCGAATAAATTGTCCAAATCTTTTTAAAAATCTTGTTCACGCGTCAATACACAAATTATTTTTTTTTTACAATTTTTCTAACTCTCTCCAAAGCTGATACAGATCTGCATTTTTTCACACAGATAGGTAGTGCTTAAATAAGTATTCTTGCTTTTTCCGAAAATATTATACAATCCCGAACTACAAGATTTAGAGCTTCGTAGCATTATTTTATTATAAATAATAATTTATATGTATATATATATATAAAACAAAGGCAACATGAATACTTAAATGTATAAAATAACAGAACAAATAACAGTCTATATAATTAATAGAGAATGTATAAATGGGTTTATGGTATGCAAATATTTGAGTATCAAAAGAGATAACACAGTGATTCTTCATGTTTAGGTTTATTGACCACCGACAACTCCCCCCGGTACTGGAAGGTTGGACTGATGACCAGTGAGGTATGAGTCAACAGCTCGAGCTGCTTGTCTACCTTCGCTTATAGCCCACACCACCAGAGATTGACCACGTCTGCAATCTGTAATCACAAAAAAATTGCAATCCTGATATTAAACTCTAAAACCAGATGACAATTTTCACAAAATACGATACAATTCAAAGTACATAATACAAAATTAAAAGTAATATATACATGTAAATGTTATTGTATTTGGATAAAATGTTATCAATGTAATCAAAAAAATCATATTTTCCTTCTCTGATTGATATATTTATAAAGAAATATTTTACACAGATACTCATAGTATTTTCTATCCAATATATAAATCAATTTGATTTCATGTCCTAGAAATGAATATTTAGAAAAAAAAAAATAACACACCTCCAGCAGCAAAAACATTGCTAATTTCAGTTCCATATGTATTTGTTTTCAAGGTTTCGATATTACTTCTGCTGTCCAATGGAAGGTCTAAAATAAAATAAATAACACATTTCATTGGAAATATAAAAAAAACAGAAGAAAGAAAAATGTTCGTTGTATGTATGACTTAACAATACACATCTTGATAAATTAATTAAAATTATTATTACCTAATTCGTTGGCGATATATCTTTCTGGTCCAAGGAAGCCCATAGCCAAAAGAACAAGATCAGCCTTGAATATCTTCTGTGTTCCTTCTATCTCCTTCATCTCCCAGCGACCTCCAGCACCACGTGTCCATGACACTTCCACAGCTGATACTCCACAAATATTACCGGAACCTAAAATACACATTACAAATACACTGTAAGCAAAAACGTTAATACAATGTTTTTTTGCATTTGGATTCAAATCATTTCATGAAAATATTCATTAGAATTGTTAGCAATAATAAAATACAATAGGTTATAGAAAATAATAAAAAAAAATTAAAAAGACATAAAAATAGAAAAATCTAAAATGACTTCATTCATAAATGGTCAAAACAACTAGAGCTAAATATGATAAATCTAGAAACTAACCATCATCCAAAAATTCTTTGGTAAGAGTTGAATATTTTCTGGGATCGTTTCCAAATTTCACTTTAACTTCTTCATGGCCATATTCAACTCTGAAAGAAAAAGAAACATTCTTATATAATCATTTAGAAAAAAATAATAAATAAGTTTGTTTTAGAATAAGCAAGCATATTTTTACCGGAATACTCTGGGCCACTGTGGCCATGGGTTATCTTGTCCTCTCTTTGGTTTTGGTTCTGGCAATATTTCAAATGTTGTTATTGATTTAGCTCCTTGTCGCAGAGATGTAGCTATGCAATCACACCTGGAAATAGAAAGATGAAATAATGTAACAAAACCTTTACATCTTGTAATGTAAAAGTGATTAAATAATTTGATTTATCTTTGTACATATTGCACAATAATATGATTTATGGAAAAAATATATATGAAATATTTATGCATCTATTGAAAAATATTCAATTTTGCAGAAGATTTGTGACACAAGTAAATATTCTATGTTTAATATATTATAACCGCGTAGCTAACATGGAAAATCCCTTCCATTTTTTTTAATGAAATTATCCTTTATTTTAAGGTGTAAAATTATAAAATTGGGAAAACTCTGGAATATTTTTATCCAAATTTATAGTTGCCACACATACTTTTTGAAATATGTATTTCATAATATTATACCGAATTCAAATCCCGGTGGAGATACAGCTTTTAATTGTTTTCAATCTGGATTTGTGAGACAATAAATATCGTAAAATCTCCAGAATGTGGCAACTTGTTGTTGGGAGCGTGTTAAATTAGTATTAGACATAGTGTCTGTCATTATTATTAGACAGTGTCTGTAATTTGCTTTTCCTATTTCCCATCCCTTTATCATTGTTACATTAATATACATATATTATCATTCCATGATTTATTTTATATTTTATATCCTATATAACATTACTTTGCTTTGCTAATACATCAAATTTAGTTGAAAGGTAATGTTGATCCGTAATAAATCTGGCAAAGTACAATAAATTATGTAAATGAATAACAATTGTTTCTTTTTGATGTATATATTATCAAGGAGAATTTCAAATAGTGATAATTTATCTATTTTTTTATTGTCATATAATATTTATCTTCTGAATCCTTATAGCTGTGAGGCACCGGCTTAGAATAGTGCTTCCACTCTTTTCTATTACTGTTTTCGAGTGTCCCGTAAGAGCCGGGTAATCGAAAATACAACAGGCAACAATAACATCTGACATAGTTCAGCAATGAGGTTCACCACCCATTCTGAATGTAGTGCCTTTTTAGGTGAGACGAGACTGGTGTGTGGGTATACACATATGTGTTGTGCTCCCTTTTATAAGGAAATGCACACCCGCACACCTTTCGCTGGTTACCCCACATTGTGGGATATGCCGTGATGGTATGAATGAATGAATGAACTAACAGTCAATTTAACTTCGCAAATGTTAAAAAATGGAACTACGAAAACTTGCTGATTAGACGGTAACTTCGCACTCGTTATTTGGTGTTTTTCCTCACCGACTAAGAAAACACTTGTTGTAATACTCCTCAGTTCCAATTAAATATTCGACAATATTACAATTTGTGGTAATTACTGAACCGAGAGCAAATTCCAAAAAAAACGTAGATGCGTTGCTCGTACCGCCCATACAACTTCTATGAACATGTTTGCATCGCTTGTCGGCACGGGTTGCAGTTCTCTAAATGAGCTAAAATTTATTTCCGAGTACATTAGGACCAAATGAATAAAATAAGAGCTTATGCGTTTATTTATTTATTTATTTATTTATTTATTTATTTATTTATTTATTTATTTATTTATTTATTTATTTATTTATTTATTTATTTATTTATTTATTTATTTATTTATTTATTTATTTATTTATTTATTTATTTATTTATTTATTTATTTATTTATTTATTTATTTATTTATTTATTTATTTATTTATTTATTTATTTATTTATTTATTTATTTATTTATTTATTTATTTATTTATTTATTTATTTATTTATTTATTTATTTATTTATTTATTTATTTATTTATTTATTTATACATCTTCTTGTACATAATATAAACAAATATAATTGTACACTGGCGGGCTTATTGCCACTAGGCAATTTCTTCCAACCAACCTGATTACAAAGTATGACAACATTGTGTTTGTACAACAGCAAATAAAAAAGAGTAAGTAAAAGAAATCAAATAAAATACGTTAACACTTAAATACTATTAAACAAAAAAAAAATTATAATTCATAGCAATAAAAAGGATATGGTAAGGACAGGAGAGGAAATCGGGATCAGGTGTTCAAGGATAAATATTCCTTCTTTAGTTTTTTCTTGAAAATACTAAGTGAGTTAGACGACGCAATATCCGGACTAAGGCTATTCCATAATCTTGCTGATTTAAAAAAATATTTTGAAAAAAGGGACACCCTAGTGTGTACATCTTGAATGTAGAGACAATAGATTCATCTCAATGAAGTATCTAACATACATAAGTGACGTATCGCGAATTACATTAAAATAAGCAGACATATCTTGGTACAATTGTATTGTCCCGTATTGACATATCATTACAATAAAACTATATTATTGTAAACATTGTTATTATTAATGCATGCATAATTTATTCTAACCATCATGCATCATATTATGTAATACCCGGGGAATTTAGCAAGTTTTAAAAATCATATCCATTTTTTTTTATCTATAACTGTTTCAGTATCCATCATTATTCACAATTTTAGGATGACTGGGATGACCTTAAACTTAAATCAACAATCAATTAACATAAATCTACGCTTTTATCTATGACAAATTCAGCACACTTCAATATGGTTAATTTGACGGCCTTCGTGGCTCAGTTGGTTGCATATCCGACTCATGAGCCTAAGGTTCCGGGTTCGATTCCCGGTGGAGACATAGTTTTTAAATTGTGCTTTCAGTCGGGTTCTGTGAGACGATACATATCATTAGTCTTCATAATGTGGCAAATTATTATTGAGTATGTGTTAAATTAATACTTGACATTGTACCTAATAGTTGCCCGAGTAGCTATGTAAAATAAAATGAAATAAAAACAAAGTTTTCTTCAAGTTGAGATGAAAAACAAATCGATTTTATAAAATTCTAAATAACGCCTGAATGTTATGCAACATGTAAAGCAGTCACAAGTTCAGGGCTGTGCTCAGATAGAACACTCGACGTCGAATGTACCTCAAGTTTCAATATGTACGCTGTATCGAACGTTTTAAATGTCAAATGTCATTTATAATACATGTGTCTTTTAAGGTTATATTTTCATCGAAACACAACAATTTGGAAGTGAAGTATGTAAATAATGCTCTCTGTCCTTTTATTGGAAACTTTTGAATGATATTTTTATAAATTAACCTATTTGTGAATGCATTTGTCATCATAAATAATTTCAAATGTCAACTGATATTATGGACACCACAAAAACAATTAGAAGTCATCTTTCCACAGATAAAATTTAAATCAACAGGGGGGCTTCTCATGACACTTTCTTAATACGTTCTTATCATGCCTTAATCTTAAAAATGTATAAATCAGTACTCGATTATATAATAATAATAATAATGAACACTTCCTTGCACCCTGCGCAAGTGGCGAGTTTATTGCCGTAAATAAACCATTCTTAATCTTTCTCTACAATAAATCATGAGAATTTGTTGATATCTACGTTTAGTATGACATTGTCATTAATTGTTGTATGAATTAACAGTATTATTTAATTAATTTAACCTCAAAGATTGCTAAAGTCTGAAGCTTATCTTAATTTTACTGTAATCAACATTATGAGTTGCCCTGCAGTACTATAACTGTAAGAACGTTTTTCACCCGTCGATTATACAGAGTGTTTGGAGCGTACACTCGACGTTCAATATGAACACGACAGAATGTCTGTTTCCGGTTATTCTGAACGGCTTAGAGCGTTGCTAAGTACACTCGGCGTTCATTGTAAACGCAGCCCTGAAATTGACCAAATGAAACAAGCTGGAAATAATATGCAGTTTTAACGTGCAGTGGCTTCGGGAATAAACAAATTGTGAAATTTTCAGAGATCTTAATGGTCGGGGAGTTAAGTTAAGTCAAGAAAAATAAAAGGTTTCGTGAAAAAACAATAATTTTTACATTTAAAACACTTAACACTTTACCCCAGTAACTCTCCTTAAAAAAATTATTTATGGATAAATAAAAATGATCATTAAAATCAAATCTCTCAACAATGTCCGACGTTAATTCATAATAAAAATCTTGGCATTTTTTAAATAAATCTGTAATAGCTGAAAAGTGTACATTTTCATGTATTTTAATCACTAACCACCGTACTATCTATGTATCAGCTATCGATAAATGGTAAAATGCTAGAATCCCCACATTTTCCCCATAAAATCCCCAAACGAGTTGAGATTCCCCGAAATTTGGGGAATTCCCCACAAATTAGCAAAGCTGGTGATAACATTCAACCATAGGTATATAAATAAACGAAAAATCTTGAAATTCAGAAGGTTTGAAGTAAGAGCCCGGCGAGAAAGAGTTAGCATGATCATATAAATGAGATTTTGAAAAGTTGTAATATAAGAAGTCAGACTAATAGGAGAGCGTGTATGACGCGTTGCATGGATATGTAAATGTGGCAAAACATGTATATCAAGATAAGAAGAGTCTGGCGTTCGGTTCTCTCTTCCTACCCTAAATAGGGAAACTGCGTGATGGTATGTATGCGGAAGGCAAATTTTCATTTTAATTGTTCATATGTGTAAACATAGTATTGTCTATCGCAAGGATCGTATGTTCAAGTCCTCGTGGAACTGAAAAGTTTACTAAAAGTAAGAAAGTCGACAATGAGTCCCGGATTCGATTCCCGGAGGAGACACAATTTTCGGACCGTATATTATAATGATTACAATCCACTCATATTGCACGATAGTATTTTTAACAAACCACATACTGTATTCTGTCGTTATGTTCGATAATTAAGTTATAGACGATAACAAACAAACAGACAAATTACATCGTCGTTTATAATTGGAGCGTTCTCACTTTAGCCACTGTTTGTCATATGGTAATCAAAGGTAAACTCATTTTGTCTGCTGTGTAGTCTTAGACTATCTCTTTTGCTTCCTGTTTTTTTCTGAACCAATTAATATATACTCCATTTATAGACCAATTTCTTTCATTCATCAGTACGCTGCATTACTTTTCAGTGATAAGAGTGCTGCGCGTTGTAAATTATCTTGTATACACCTCTGATAAGAAAACGCAGAAAAAAAATAAGTATTTCTCAACAAAATAATACGGTATATTTATTATTATCGAAAGAAAATGGCAGGTAATTTTATGTTTTTTTTTAATTCAACGCATTTTCAACGATTTCAAAAACGATTATGCAATACCAGAGTGATTAGTACAAATCAATTGTGCATTTTTTTATATTTTCAATAGGTTTAATGATTTGGCAGAATGTGTGAAGAAAGCATCTGGTCTTGCCAGTTTTCGTCGCCTAAGTGTTGAATACATAAAGGAAAATTTCTTTTAAGATATTGTGTGCTTTTGTTTATGTTAAATTGTTAATTTGTCGAATTTTTGGCTCAAATCATTCAATGACTTGAAAAAAAATATATATTGTGTGCTTCCTTTATTTTTTTTGTGTAAATTGGAATATTTTCTTTTTGTTTTTTGTTGTTTTCATAATTTATACTGTGTAAATTTGTTATTTTTTCAACTTGATACTATTCTTTTTGTCTGTACTTGATGTAATAATATGCATTTATTTTTCACATCTAAATAAAACATACATACAATATAATATATTATGTATGAATTAAAATATTTTGAAAAAAAACGTGAACTTAGAATGCAGAATAAAAATGAGTTGCATGATTTTTAATATTTAAATAAATCAGAAATACAATATTTAAATTATTAGTCGTATCATAAAGAACAGATAATTTACATTTAGGTATTAGACAGTTATGATGCTCTATATTTTTCTAATTCTAAGTTATTTCATATTCATTTATACCATCACGGCATATCCCATTGTGTGAGATAACCAGCGACAGATGTGCGAGTGTGCACTACTTTAAAAAAAGGAAAGCACGACACATGTGTGTATCCGCACACACCAGTCTCGTCTCACCTAATATGGCACTAAATTCAGTATGGGTGAACTTTGTGAGTTTTATTATACTTACCTATTGTATCTCCGATTGCTTGGATCTTAAGAGGGGACACCTAAAAACAATGATGATCATAGAAAACAGTGGAAGCGTTATTCTGAGTCGGTGCCTCATAGCAAAATTCTAAGTATAAAATATTTTGTACTTTTTATATTAGATTTTGATTTGAATAATCTTACAATTAATACATTTATTTAGTACAGTTTCATAGTAAGTCAACTTAGGGGGGGGGACTGCTGCCAACGTACCTAATTTTCAATTTGATATACCATCATTATCTCTTGTCAAATCGTTTTGAAAAAACAATTTAGATATTTTGGGTATAAATAAAGAATAATATATTATTTTTTGATATGGTTCTGTATAAATTCTTGAAGAAAAATAATGGTATACCCCGATTTTCAACGTTTATCTTATATTTATATTTTTAATAAAATATAAGGCGTAGTTCAACATATATTTTTTTTAATTAAAGAAGCTAAAAATATCTAGAAAAATATGATGTGACGTTGCATTAATGCTTCAGGTTTAGTAAATAAAACTAAAAAACATTTAATTTCCATTCAGCTTCATTGCGATATAAAAGTTTTTTTGGTTTATTAACTTAATCTGATGCATTAATGCCAAGTTACATCGTATTTTTCCAGATTTTTTGATCTTCTTTAATTTATAAAAAAATGTAATGCTCCTTATAGTTTTTATAGAAATTTAAGATAAATGTCAAAAATCGGGACATGCTTATTATTTTCCTACAATAAGAATATATACAGAACATAATTAAAAAGTTATGGTATATTTTTTCTTTATTAATATCCAAACTAACTAGGTTATTTTTTTCAAAATGATTCGTTTTGTAGTAATGATGTAAATTCAAATTGAAAACATAGGTACGTTGGCAGCAGTCACTCTCTTAATTAGTTAGTCGATGATTTGTTGTTTATTTTTGTGATGAATTATTGTTCGGTCACAATAAAAGAATAAAATATAGTTACTAGGCGAAAATTCCTAGCATTATAAAGGGTGGTTAAATTTCATGGGCCGGTTTAGGTGTGGTTCACATTGAACATCGGCCCTTGAAATTTAACCACCCGTTACATGTTATTATTTATTTTCTACACAATCAAAGTAAATATTAAAATATAATATCAACGAACAAAATTTATTTACAGAGTTATTTTATGAAATATATATATTTATACATCGACAAAAAATACAAAACATTTAGACAAATTAAAAAGTCATCCATTATATTACCTATATAATTTATTTTTTATATTTAAAGAAAGACAAAAACATATTTTTAAAAACTTATTTACAATTCCATAACAAATTCAACATAATAAAAAACATAAAAAATAGACTTTAAAAAAAGACATAATACCCTTATATTTTAATGTTTGCCAACTGTCGATTTGTTCAGGAGAACTTTGTTCTCTTAACATATCGACAATGTTTCAAGCCAGGATACGCGAGAATTGTATGCAGAGGTCTACTTTTTTCACGGCTTTTCCAACTTTGAAGTCAAAAAACACCAATTTAGAGGCTTCGCAGCATATATGTTATACGGATTTACTCAGAATTCGAAGTAGAACATTTCGTGTGTCTGTGTGTGTGTGTGTGTGTGTGTGTGTGTGTGTGTGTGTGTGTGTGTGTGTGTGTGTGTGTCCGTCCCTTATAACTTTTGATCCGCTCGATTTACAGAGCCCAAAATTTCAGAATATATAAACAGTTATAGGCCTTCAAAACTTTTATACTCAGAATTTTGAATTTTTCTTTCAGTCAGGGGTTATCAACTTTTGAATTTTTACTTTATTTTTCCATATATCTCAGAAACCATAAAAGCTAGAAAGCTGAAAACTGGTACGAACATAGAAAAATACAAAATCTCAAATTAGTTTTTTCAACAAATTCCAGAATTTCTCAAACATTTTTTATTAAGAAAAATATTTTTTTTATGATAAATTTACACAATATGTAAGAAGATTGATACTTTAATCTCCAAACATACATACATACCATCATAATGTTTTCATATTCTGTGTAGGAAAAACAGACTGACCTCCATACTATCCTATCCTGACAAACATACCTACATGTTTTATATCTAAAGTAATAAAGCAATCAAAATGTTAGTGTATGTGTGTATGTGTGTGTGTGTATGTGTGTGTGTGTGTGTTTGTCTCACGCCTTCTGAAAAACCAAGAGCATCTAAAAATCTAATTTATGTGCGAACGTGTACCTGTATACCTGATGCAGTGTCACGCTAAAAATAATGCGATAAAAATGCTGAATTTTAAAAATATTTCAATAATTATTTTTTTCATACAAAATTTTCCAAGTCGTATCTGTCAAAAAAGTGTACATCTTGCACGCATATATCTGTTAGTTTAAAAGTTAGAAGTACGTATTTACACGAAAAAAATTTACTTTCAAGTATAACTTAGCGTTTAAGTGAAAAACATGGTGAATATTTTGTATAATTATAATGTTTAACTTATTTTTAAAGTAAGCGTTTTGTACATAAATGCCGCCATTTTAATATCTTTTCATACAATATTTCATTTTCCTACCGAATGAATATGTTCTTGAAAATAATAAACCTTTGAAATAAATATAAATATGAAATAATAAAATGAAACACAAGACATTACAGCAAGTTTTAAGACGTATATTGTAAAAGTCTGTTAATTATTAGTAAAGATATGGGCATAATAAAATTGCATAATTTGTATATAATATTTGATATTTCGGACAATTTTCATTTTTATGACATCGAACAAACCAATGTAGGTACCTACATATTCAAAAAAGTCTCAAACCATTTGATATTTTTAACGTATTGGAATGGTTACTATGGTAACGGAAAGATTCTGATATTCAAATTAAATTTGTTATGAATAGAATTTATTTAGAATATTGTTGTAGGTAGGTACCTACCTATTACTATTTACTTATAAATCAACAATATACTGATTTCCTATCGGAAAATTGTATGCGATGTGCTCCTAAACCGTTTGTCCGATTACAATGAAACTTTGGTGAATTGTCGAGCGTGTGCCCGGGATGGTTTCTGGATTTAAACTTTTTTCTTATTCTTCTTCTTCTTCGTGTATTTGGTCATTTTACCTATGAAGGGGGAGTATCCTGGGAAAAGAAGGTCCGACTGTCCCTCCATCTCTTCGCAGGTCTTCCAGGACGGTTTGTGGATTTTAACTTTTTTCTTCTTCTTCTTCTTCTTCTTCTTCTTCTTCTTCATCGTGTATTTGGTTATTTTACCTATGAAGATGATCTATCCTGGGAGATGAAGGTCCAATTTTCCTTCCATCTCTTCGCAGGTTTCTGGATTTAAACTATTTTCTTCTTCTTCTTGGCTGCGCAGTCGCTGGCTGTGGTACTTTGAGGCCCCACAGTCTATTTAGTCATTTTACCTATGAAGGTGGACTAACCTGGGAGAAGAAGGTCCAATTTTCCTTCCATCTCTTCACAGGTTTCTGGATTTAAACTTTTTTCTTCTTCTTCTTCTTCTTCACCGTGTATTTTTGGTCATTTCCTGGGAGAAGAAGGTCCAATTTTCCTTCCATATCTTCGCAGGTATCTGGATTTGAACTTTTTTCTTCTTCTTCTTCGTGTATTTAGTCATTTTACCTATGAAGGTGGAGTATCCTGGGAAAAGAAGGTCCTTTCATCTCTTCCCGGTTCTTCCAGGATGGTTTCTGGATTTAAACTTTTCTTAACCGACTGAAGGGACGGGATGTAATAAAGGGAAGGGACGTAATGAGGGATTGAAGGGACGGGAAGTACTGAAGGGTCTGATGCGACGGGTCTTTTTCTTTTTCTTCTTAATTTTATGTAGACCTTTAGGATAGTTTTTATACAAACTATTCCCTATAGTGTAATTGATCTTCTTCTTCTTTTATGTATACATTTGGGTCAGTTTTTATAAAAATTATTTCCTATAGTCTAATTATTCTTCTTCTTCATTTACGTAGACTTTTGGGAGAGTTTTAATACAAACTATTTCCAATAGTCTTATTAATTTCTTTTTCTTTTATGTAGACCAAAGGTGAGTTTTTATACAAACTTTTTCTATAGTTTAATTATTATTCTTTTATATAGACCTTTGAATCAGTTTTTATATTAACTATTTCCTATACCTAGTCTAATTCATCTTCTTTTATGTAGACCTTTGGTCAGTTTTTATACAAACTATCTCCAATAGTCTAATTCTTCTTCTTCTTCTTTTTTGTAGGCTTTTGGGTGAGCTTTTATACATACTATTTCCTATTGTCTAATTCATCTTTTTTTATGTAGATCTTATTTATGTAGTCAGTTTTTACACAAACTATTTCCTTTAGTCTTTTTCTTCGTTTTCTTATTTTATATAGAACTTGGGTGAATTTTATAAAAACTATTTCCTATAGATTAATCTTCTTCTTCTTTTATGAAGACCTTTTGCTTTGTTTTCATACAATCTATTTCCAATAGTCTTATTCTTCTATTTTATGTATTTTAACTTATTTTACGTAGACCACTGGGATAGTTTTTTATACAAACTATTTCGTATAGTCTTATAGTTATCCTTCTCTTTTTTATTTAGACTTTTGGGTTAGTTTTAAGTCTAATAGTCTATTGTGCAGAAATATTTTTAACGATATGCAAACTTGATGAAAATACATATGTAAAAACGAATGGATTGTGGGATGTGACGATGTAACCTGCACTAGAATCTTTTCAATACTTTTGTTTAATCAAATTTAAACCATTTATATCATCCTATTTTGAATAATTTTCAACACCTACGCATTTGATTTAGTTGACAATATTTAAATAATGGGGGTTGTGGCCATTACTGAACTCTTCACAACGTTTGTATTCAAATTAAAAACTACTTACCATAGTTTAAGTCTTCTTCTTCTTCGTTAATGTAGACTTTTGTGTCAATTTTAAGTCTATTAGTCTTATTGTGCAAAAATATAATGCACACTTGATACAAAAATATAAAAACGAATATTATGATGTGACCAACACTAGATCTTTTCAGTACATTTGTTTAATCAAATTTTAACCACATCCCAACATCCAAAATTACTAAATTTTCAATAGGTACATATTAAAATTTATTTCGATGATAATATTTAAAAATGGGGGTTGTGGCCAAACCAATCTCTTTACAACGTTGATAAACAGTCATATTTAAAACCATTTCGCATAGTCCATGCGTGCAGAAATTTTGTATATTAGGTCCTTACATATGAAATTGGCGTTTTGCCGTACTGGCAACTTTGATCTCAAATATCTTCTCTTTGGTTAGGAATTCGAAATTCAAATTTATACAGCTATTTACTCATATATTTGTGTTTCGAAAATTATAATTCATTTGTTTTTTCCTCAATTGTTTTTTACCTTTACGTCACTCAGTTTATAAAATGGAAAACTTGAAATATCGCGTTATTTACGAATATGAGTTCCACTGTGGCACCAGTGCTGCAGAAATGGCTCTAAGGATTAATGATGTGTATGGCGACGGTGTCGCAAAAGAAAACACAGTGCGTTTTTGGTTCCAACGTTTTCGTTCTGGAAATTTCGACCTGCAGAACAAGCCCCGTGGACGGCCGGAGACCAAAGTTGATAATGAAGAATTGAACGCTATTGTGGAAGCAGATCCATCGCAAACCACGTCCGAGTTAGCTGCAGGCTGCGGTGTTAGTGATAAAACTGTTTTAATCCACTTGAAGCAAATTGGGAAGGTGAAAAAGCTTGAAAGGTGGGTACCTCACGAATTGAGTGAAGCAAATCAACAAACACGCGTTGACTGCTGCGTTGCATTACTCAACCGGCACAATAATGAAGGGATTTTAAATCGAATCATTACCTGTGATGAAAAGTGGATCCTGTACGATAAACGGAAGCGCTCATCGAAATGGCTGAACCCTGCCGAACCAGCCAAACCATACCCCAAGCGAAAATTGACTCCAAAAAAGTTACTTGTGAGCGTTTGGTGGACTAGTGCTGGTGTCGTTCACTACAGCTTTCTTAAATCTGGCCAGACGATTACGGCAGATGTCTATTGTCAGCAACTGCAAACCATGATGGAAAAGCTAGCTGCTAAATAACTGAGGCTGGTTAATCGCTCTAGGCCACTGCTGCTTCATGATAACGCTAAACCACACACTGCACAACAGACGGCTACCAAATTAGAGGAGGTTGAATTGGAATGTCTAAGACATCCACCGTACTCTCCAGATCTTGCCCCAACAGATTACCATTTTTTACGAAATTTGGATAACTTATTGCAAGGGAAAAAAATCAACTCCGATGGGGCAGTCCAAACCGCCTTCAAAGATTTTATTGATTCCCGTCCGAATGGTTTTTTTAGTAAAGAGATCGATGAAATACCTATGAGATGGCAAAAGTGCATAGATAGCAATGGTACATAGTTTGATTAAATAAATATATTATATTTAAAAAAAATCGACTTTATGTCCCTCCTATACAAAACGCCAATTTCATATGTAAGGACCTAATATTATACTTCATGCACACTTTATAAAAAATAATGGCTTGTGGCCATCACTTGAACATTTTACAATCAAATTCAATCATATTTCAAACCACTTTTTATAGTCCGATTTTGCAAAATAATTGGGTGACAATATTATAAAAACGATTGCTTTTTCCTTCACAATATTACATTCTTGGCCAACGGCGGGACATAAAAGCTAGTAGAAAATAAAATATCTTCAAATATTTATTAATTTGTGTTGTTTATAGTTTGGTACGTATTCTTTGATTATGCATACTATCGCCATCGACAGTTGGATCTCATGTGTTACATGCAACTAGTCTTATAAAATACACATATGATACGCAAAAATATTCATTATTCCACCTTATTTATACCTACAACCATTATACCAAATTTGATTGTATCTTGCTAGGATATATTGGAAGCGATTGCCACATGGCAATAGACCTACAGTAGTTTGTACATATAAACATATTCAACGAATAAATTAATTTATTTGCATTACGTAAAAAAAAGAAATCTCATGTACATTTTTGACGATTCATCCTCAAATTTGACAATTGCAGAAATGAATTATTATCCATGTAACGTATTATCAGCGTAATTTGAAGGATTCTCATGAAAATGATAGATTTATAAAATAAACATGACTTTTCAATGATATTTCATATTATATTATACCCACATAATTATATTAACCTGGCCAACTAATAAAACTTAATGAATATCGTGATATTTATATAGGAAAAAAAATCGTTTTTGTATATTAATAACGTTTCAGTTCTCTTTGCGAATCATTCATAGTTATTGGTAATGGAAAAATTAATTGGTGTGTATAAGTATAATTATTAATAATATTTTCTTTATAGATGGTTTGATAAAAAAACGTATTAAAAATCATTTGATTATATGCACGGAGAAACGTGCTAAAGCTGATTTATTTTCTCATTTTGTTGATGTGTTTATTTTATTTTATTATTTAGGAAAATTAATTCCATTTGATAATTGATAAAGCTCCACTAGTAATTATCTTTTCTAGGGCTGTTATATTTTTGCACATTAAAATATTATTTATTATTATCAAGTTTGAACGTCTTGTAAAATATAAAACAAATAAAAAGACCTATGGGCGAACACAGACAAATCGAAATTGATATTATAAAAAATAATAAAAAATTATTTTGTATTTTAAAATAGGCGAGGTAGAATTTTACGAATAAAAAAGGAAAAAAAACGATCGATTCTTTATTACTTTTCCAACTGTCGATTCGTTCATGAGAATTCAATTCTCTTAATGAATCGACATTATTAAGCCAAGATGCGTGTACGAAGGAAAATTTTGTATGGTGAAGTGGACTTTTTGCATGCTAATAACACCAACTAGAGGCCTCGCAGCATATATGTTCCCGTACATGGATTTACTCAGAATTCGGAGTAGAACATTTTATGTGAGTTTTGTGTGTGTGTGGGTGTGTGTCCGTCCCCCTTATAACTTTTGATCCGCTCAATTTACAGAGCCCAAATTTTTAGAATATATAAACAGTTATAGGCCTACAAAACTTTTATACTCAGAAATGTTAATTTTTGTTTCAGTCAGGGGTTATCAACTTTTGAAATTTTGGATTATTTTTCCATATATCTCAGAAACCATAAAAGCTAGAACGCTGAAATTTGGTATAAACATAGACAAATACAAAATCTCAAATTAGTTTTTAAAAAAAAATCCAGGGTTTCTCAAACATTTTTTATTAAGAAAAATATTTTTTTTATGATAAATTTATGAGTTTAACTGCCTATATTTCCAAATTTTTTAAAAATATCAAAAAAAGCCGAAACACCCCAACTAGATAATTTAATTTTCTATAAAAAATATTAATTTTGTATTAGCACATCTCAAATTTTTTTTAATAATTTTTATAAAAATTGAATTTAGTGACGACATTGCTTCATATAGTTTGTATGGCAATCGCCTAGGTACACACAATATCTAAGAAGACTTAATTGTTTGATACTAATCTCCAAACATACATACATACCATCATTCTGTTTTCATATTCTGGGTAGGATCAAAGGACTGACCTCCATACTATCCTATCTTGACATACATACATATGTAGGTACATGTGTTGTATAGAAAATCAAATATCTTAAAATATTAAATAATTTGTATTTATGGGATTATAGTTTGGTACTTATTCTTCAACTATACATACTATCGCTATCGACAGTTGGATCTCATGTGTTACATGCAACTAGTTATTAGAGTTCAATTTATTAGGTACTATTTAAATAAAAAAAACTAATAAAGTTTAACAGTTTTTTCTATATATTCATTTAATATAGGGCATATACTTTTAATAACTGTCTAAAATCAAGTCAATTGTTCAAATAATTTAAAAAATAAATATACTATATCAAGGTATTTTTTTTACAGGCAGTTTTTTTTTCAATTGGTAGGTAGGTTGTTTGTTTTGTTTGATTATATCTATTAACGTACAATCTCTCTCTCCTCCTTAACTTTTATCTCACTTAGGTGGTGGGGTCAGGAGACCTTACTGCGCTCATCCACTTCGTTTTATCCTGAGCATCGTCCTCAGAGACACCACATACCTTTGTTACCAAACACTTCCATCGTCTTTTGGGACCCCTTTGGTCTTTTGCAGGGAACTCGATAGTCCAGCACAGTGTACGTTTACTGGCGGTTTTTTCTACGAATATGTTCTAACCACCTCAGCCTGCTTTCCATCAGCTTCATATATCAGCACTAGTCTGACCATTGTTTTCTAGACATGGCCTGTCATCTTCACGGACATTCGCCTGTCACAGATATCACCATTTGAACCAGGCTGCGACAATACAGTGCTGAATGTTCGTACAATCAAATGTACAAAAATAATAACCCTTCCTTATATACATTGCACTTGTCAACGATACCAAACATTAAATTATTTGCTTCACATTTTAAATACATGTTTTGACAATTTATTCTCAATTTTTACATACCTTTTTATTGTTTTTTTGTATATTTCTAGAGAAAGTAAATAATAATTATAATAATTTACCCAATTTTTATCCAAGTTGTGCATTATTTACTGTTGTAAACTCTTTTACATGTTTTTTGAATATTTTTTATATCTTAATTTCTTTTTATATAATGTATATTCTTTTTTTTTACTTTTCTTTATTATCTTATCTTTAATACCCAGACAAACTTTACTTATATGCACTGTATAACCATGATTTTTTGTAAAAGGCTTATGACGTATAGTAAATAAATAAATAAATAAATAAATAAATAAATAAATAAATAAATAAATAAATAAATAAATAAATAAATAAATAAATAAATAAATAAATAAATAAATAAATAAATAAATAAATAAATAAATAAATAAATAAATAAATAAATGAATAAATAAATAAATATATAAATAAATAAATAAATAAATAAACAATTTAATAATAAATAAATGAAATATAGATTTCAACGAGCGATAAGAAGACATATTTTATTTATTTATTCGTTGATGTGTAAACTAATTTATTTTTTTAATTATTCTGTTTCAGTTGCAAGCCTGTTGTGGCGGCTCGCTGCCATATTCACGTTTCTTTCGGTTCAAATTGACGCACAAAACGCCGATTGTGATTTTTATCAAAATGTAAGTTTTACAAAATTAAGTAATTTTTATTTCATTTAGTAAATGGACAAGAAAAAAAACGTATTTTTAAAAAGTATAATACAAGAGAGTTTTTGATTTATTTGAGCATCTATGAAAAATTATTTAAAAAATCAAAATAGGTACATGTTTTCACCGATCAAGTTTTCAAATTATTTATTAATATATTTATTTTTTAACCTGTACCGAGGTGAAATATTTAACAATCACATTAATACATAATATTTTCATCGTATTGTATTCAGTTTTCGCGACAGTATATATACATACATACAATCACGCCATGTCCCTCACGGGGTAGATAGAGAGGACCGAAAGCCACTTACTTCTATCTTGACATACATTCCTCGCCTCGTCTACATTCATACATCATCTTTTACATGTTCGTCTGTTGTTCACACTTCTAACATTTTCGTCTTTCAAAATACCGTTCACATGGATGTGCCATCTCTTCCTTGGACGGCCCCGACCTCTCATTTCATTTCTGTCCGCAATGTATATTTTATTCGTCAGGAGTTCCTCGTTCATTCTATATTAACATGATTTTTATTTAATTGGGAATAATTCACCCATCCAGATACTTTATCAAAATATTTAGCTTTGAAAAGGTCCCTATACTGCCTATCAACCTTACTGATTCTTGATAATTAACATATAAAAAGAATAAATAACGATTAATAAATTTAATTATTAATTTAATTAAGTAATTAATTTAACGATTTTCATTATTATTTTTTTCGATTAATCTAAAATTTATAAATTACGGCTAAATGATTTTGGCACTTTGGGAATAATGCCAGTGGCTGACATAATGAAGGCCAAGGGTTATACTGTAGGTATTATTGTTATACGAGAATGCCAAATCAAAATTATTTTTGTAGTATTCGTTTATTTTCTTTTATGTTGATTTCAATTCGTTTGTTTTAAACTGCGACGATCAAAATTCAGTTATTTACAAAAAAATCTCGTTGTATCGTCTAAATTTCCAAACGTCACATTATTTGATATCAGTTTTCCATGGAAATATATTAATTTTATGCAAACATCTTTATCTCGTTTTACACGGCAAGACAATAATATTTCGCAGCATTCTATTTTTAAAATATAGTTTTTAGCGGGAAATTGTTCCAATTGATTCCAACACTCAAAAATGCCAATTATCAATGGATTATGTTTTGAACGAGACACGGGAATAATAAATTGTTTGATTCCGATTGACACAATGCCCCCAAGTCAAATTGAAAACGCTGTTCGTTTTCGCCAAGCGCTAATTTTTTTTGTATGGGATTTGACGTTTGTTGTTTGTTATTGTAGAAAAAATTTCTACAACAAACGTCAAATCCCATACAAAAAAAAATTAGCGCTTGGCGAAAACGAACAGCGTTTTCAATTTGACTTGGGGGCAATGTCACTTAAGCGGGAAAAACGTTCCAAACATCAAGCAATATTTTGTAGCTGCCTACTTTGACAAGAAAATGGATTTTGACTGATATTAGTGTAATTTAAAATGGACTCTACAATTTTTAGATAATAATCCATATACTTTGTAAAACAATTTCTATTTCCTATTATTTCTTTTTGATAAAAGGGCTTCTCAAAAATGTCTGAACACATAAATGTCAAATATAATTAAATTTGTTTACAGCGTGTAACTAATAGTGATAATTTCGTCTTTTATTGTCAGGTACTTTTAATTGGTTAATCGTTATAGTTATGTAAACGTTAGACATTGAAGCATCCAAACACTGCTACCATTTATCATCTATTTTTTGTTTTAGGACATTACAGCTATGCTTTTGAAATTATAAATACGTGTCATAGATTTTTATTATAATATATTAGATGTAGTAGTTGGCAAATTTTGTATGAATCGAAGTGAGGCATTTTTCTAGGGGATTTTTAACGTTTTGGTGGGCAGACTACATCGTTTTTCTATAGAGAATAACGAAAAATGTGAATATTTTTCGGATTTATTTGTCGAAAACACTTTGTTTATTAAGATTTAGAGATGTCTAGGATGTTTAGAGTTAATTATATTAACAGTTATCTAGGATGTGTTGAAATGTAAGGAAAACTGAAATATGTTGCCAACCAAAACGTCAAACGCGCGATATTCCATGACTCACTTTTTTCAAGAAGTACTACAGTAGAGGTCGGCCAAGAAAGAGTTGGCACGATCACATAAATGGGATTTTGAAAGATGGAGATGTTAGAAGTAAGAATAATAGAAGAGCGTGTATGAGAAGATATATGGACGTGAATGAAGCGAGGAATGTATGTCAAGAGAGAGGAGTCTGGCGTTCGGTTCTCTCTGCCTACCCCAAATAGGGAAATGGCGTGATGGTATGGTATGGACTACATCTAGTATATTATAATAAAAATCTATGATACGTGTTTTCTTCAATTAAAAATGTTTGTTTGTAAGTACATACCTAAATTTATATTTACCATTTTGGCAACACCTTGTACTGATCCTGTCTGTGGTCTCCAATAGACGCTTTGGTCGTTGGGTATGTAATGCGTTAATAATATAAAATAAAGTTATACAAAAAAATACCGTATCCTCTTGAATTTACTAAACAAAAAAAGTTTTTTAGACAAAGATTCAATTAAAAGTACCTTAAAAACAATTTCACTTATATATCCAATCACGGATTTCCACTTCGATCTGCTGAACGTACTACACTATCCATCCCTAACCATAATACAGAATTTCTCAGCTCTTCGTTCAAAGTACAATCAGCAGTATTATATGGAATAACCTAAGTCCGAATAATGCATCGTCTAACTCAATTTGTATTTTTAAGATAAAAATAAAGAAGGAATATTTATCCCTGAACACCTGATCCCCAATTTCTCTCCTTGTCCTTACCCTATCCTTTTTTATATGGTCTTTTCATTTTTTTTGTTATCTTAGTGTAATATATATTTTCTTTGATTTTTGCTTTCATTTTTTTGTTGACGTACATATACAATTCTAAATTCTGAATATTTTGTGGAGTGACTTGGTAGTAAGGAGTATAGCGTTGGCCACAGCCCACTCGTTTTATATAACTTTCACAACGTTTCTTTATATATTATATACTATCTGTGGAAAAAATCTAGTATATTATTTAAATACATTTATCACGCAATATTGTTTGTCTTGGCTGGAAAGACTGGTAGGATAGCCAAACTTTTGTAGGTTAGGTTTAAAAAAATGGTGTGAAGACTAGGCTCACAGCTCACACAACTAGGCTATCCAGACTGGTAATCTGGAATAAATTGCCATACCTATGGCAATAAACTCGCCACTTTTGCACGGTGCAAGGTAGTGTTTATTATTATTTGTTATGTAAAAAAGTACTAAAAATCTCTGTTGGGAGAACTTAATTAGGTAGGTACTATTTGGATTAACTTAAATTTTACTATTGAAACAATTGTGTGAATGCTAATAATGACTAAAACAAGTTAATTACTTTAACAAATGAATATTATTTTATCTGTCCAGTGTCCACGTTTAATTTTCTTCACTGGCGGAAATGATGATTTACTTGGGGTAATATTTTTAACGTTGTATGGCACTGTTAAAAACCTCACGAAATAATAGATGTAGGTATTTCGAATGACCTGTGATTGGTCTGCCATTTAGTGCGGTAGGCAGTATCTGCGCAACAGGGGTTTAAAAACGATTCAAAACTGGTCATTCTTTTCCGTAACAGAGAATACGTCCTGTTTTTCCCGCTTATTGTACCTACATTGTTTTTATTTTATATTTAATTTATTTATTTAAAGCTTTTTGAGCACATGTGTACAATGGCGGGCTTATTGCCAAATGGCAATATCTTCCAGCCAACCATATTCCACAGATTATATGGAAGCACTGCCTTCTACAAATAACATAGCCGTGCTGTAGATTGGCGGGAACACAAAAATTCAAACTAAAGAGACCTATCGAAGTTACATATAAACTTGTAATAGAGCAAATATACATAATTTAATATTTGGCTGATGGAAAAATGCGTGCCAATACCATTTATTTTAAAATATGCAGATTTAATATATAATAAAAGCAAGCATTACGACATTTTAACACAAAATATACTTCATTGAATATTTGTTTTTCTCCTATGAAAATGTATTTTTTAACTTCGATTCTATTGATATAAAAAATTGTTATTTTTTATTCGGCATATAAATGAAAATCAAATAATACTACTAATATTATATCATTAGTATACACAATGTAATCAAAATAATGTGACATGTAACAAACACATCCACCAAGCTTCAATTAAATAATTCACCTATTAGGTTTAGAATATTTTCATTTGATACTATCTTTTAATTCCATGTTTGATACTTTTAAAATTACCTGATATTGCATTCTAAAATAAAGTATTGGTATTTTATCCTACATCTAAATAAATATTTACTTACCATTACAGTGTCTTGAAACACACAAGTGAAAAGAACCGAGAAGAGGAGTACCAAAAAAAATTAAATTGAAACATGATAAATACAACTTTATTCCACAATCAAAAATTATAAGACACAAAAATACTATATAGGTACATGACAAGCAAATAGTGTTAATACTGGTTAATATATAACTTTAGGATAATGTAGACATCTGATAATCAGAAGGCAATAACCATAGGAATAAATTTACAATGTTTATTACATAGTTATATTATATGAAACTAAAATTAAAAAGGTATGTAGGAAGTGCTGTAGTTTGATGTGTATCCGGGAACGCAACACCTGTGAGGAATCTAAAAATAGTTTTTTTTTTCATAAATATATAATATAACCTACAAAAATACGAAGGTAAAGAAATAGTTTGTCGGTATCACAAAAAACTATTTTGTACACAAGAAGCATAATTTATATTTATTAATGTGATATAATCCGATTAAATGCAAACATATTTATCTGATTAAAAAATGTATTCAAAATTCCACGTGACTCCATACAGTTTGTAAACAGAACAAACGTGTTGTTGAAAATATGCCAAATAAGTAAATATCTTGATTAAATTATTTTGCCTTAATGTCTTGAGTTCACAATATTAAATTTGGAATATATTGGTATTCGAAATTGACAAAATACTGTTATAAAAATGCGTTTTTTTAGCAATTGTAAACAACTGACAACAGTTCAAACCACACCGACTGTTCGCAAATTCATACTAAAATTCATAGATACGAGTCGACGTTAGGTCTCTTTAACTGTCAACGCGTTTTCTACAGCACGGCTTTGTTTGAAGCAAGGCAGTGATGGAAGTAAACTTTCAGTATACTTCAGATGTGTCACTCAATACATAGAAGCTGTAACCGGATAATCATAAGGTTTCTCGCATCTCCGCTATAGGGGCAACGAATACGCGACCGGTCCACGGCAAATTTAAATTTCCATTTTAAAATGTTTCCAGCTTTGAGGAATGGATTCACGGATAACTTAAATAAAAAAATAACCATTTTTCAATCATTATTTATTAAAAAAACACATATAATGGATTTTATTTGCAATATTTCAAAAATCTAAATAAAATGTGCATTGTAGATTATTAGGTTTTTTAAATTTATTTTCCACAAAGAAAGATTTAATACTGATTTTCGGAAAACTATATAACTTCACTTCGCCGTATTTCACTTGACAATTTATTCAAAACTCAACAAAACTTGTCAGCCATCTTGCGAAGATAATCGAAAAACACAAAAAGCTGGCAATAGATTAACACCATCACCATCACATGGCGTGATAGTGTGTATGTAGATGAACACCGAAAACAACAAGAATTTTACAAAATCACACGTGTTATATTTATTATCTGGTTTACTTCAAGATTTTAAAGGATCAAAATGTTTCGCGTCACAACAAACAACAAATAAAACACAACTGAAGTATGCTGAAGGTCTGAAAATTTTACATTGGATTTTCAAAAATACCAACATAAAAAATAAATAAATAGCGCCACCTTTGGAGATGTAAGCGTAAAGTAAAACCAGTGCTACCAATAGAGTGCCACCGGCGTGCCATATTCATTTGGTGAAAAATATTGTATTTGTGATACGTACCAACATTTTTATGAATACAACATATAATTGCATAATATAAAAACAAAACAATAAAGAAACGAAGGGGACAAGAGAGGATAAGGGACGAGGGTAGGATAAGGAGACAAATTTAAGTGTTATGTGTAAATAAATGATTCCTTGTTATGTGTAAGGAAATGATTCCATGTTATGTGTAAGGAAATGAAACAGTTAGTTTACATTATGTTTTTTTTTTTATAATTCAAGGTTCAGTCTGGTGTAAATTATTATGTATACTCTCCAGGATACCCGGCAAACTATCCCAAATCGAAGACATGCAGGTGGCAGGCGTTGTGTCCTGTCAACACTCGATGCAGACTTGTCTGTGCAACAATAAATATTCCATACGTAAGTTTCTATAAAATAAATGTAGTTTAAGTTTATTAAAGTGTCTACGGACAATTCTTAGTGAAATTCTATTATTTATTTATTTATTTTTAAGCAAACAAACAGTCAAACAATATACATTACAAAAAATAAGTGTTACTTAAATTGTATCCCAAGACAGATTAAAAATGTGAGCATGTATAAAAAGTTATTAATTTAGTCAATATTAGGTACCTACAGCAGAACAAAATTAATAGAAAGGTAAAAATAACAAAAAAATATGTAAGTGTGCTCATGAGGAAGGAAAAGGAAAGGAAGAAAGTAGGAAATCAGAATCACTGCAACATTATCAACCTCTCATCAATACCTCGAAATTTTGAGACTTGAATCTGGCTTTTGTGTGTTGATGGATGTCCACCGCATCAAAAAATGAATTATAATTACTGCAAACTCGTTGTATGTATGAATTTTAACAATAGTTTGCTGTATATTGTGGAAGCCTAAGTGTGGAAGTAGTTCTTGTTCGTCTCAGAGGGCAACTGAATTTAATCTTTTGGAGAAGATCGTTTGAGTCTATTATGTTATTTAAAAGTTTGTATAAATACATGATGTCAATTACTGTTCGCCTTTTTCCAAAGTCGTAATCTTGTGGTGACGGGCAGGGAGTTTATAGCTACTGAAAGATAATCTACACCTGTAATTATAACATAAAAATACGTTGTGAATGAAATAAGTGCGAAATGACGACCTAAATCAGGCAGAAATGTTGGAGAACCCGAGGCAAAAGGTGGTACGATGACAAACTTGAGACAAGTGACTGGATAGAGGGCTGTGGAGGTCTAAGGGGGAAGCGCGTGTCCTTTACTATATGAGAGAGGGCTGACATGATGACTATATTGTTATTTGTGTTAATGTATAGTGTAAGATCCCTCGATTCTAGACTTACATAATTTTGTATAGTGGGCCCATACATACGTCATTTTGTATTGTGGGCCCATATATACGTCGTTTTGTATAGTGGGCCCATACATACGTCATTTTATATAGTGGGCCCGTACTCACAGTATTAAGGCTGATTTTTTTTCTGTAAAACGATACTACAGCAGGTAACAACGATTGGATGATACAAACCCTGAATAATGGTATCTTTCGGAGATAACAGTCTTCAAAGTATTGAAAATTGTTAAATATTGCTATTTTAACGCGTCAGCTATAGTATAAAGCGTGATTTTTCTTTCTTATATTTACTACGGGAGACTATTAGAAATCACGTCTCATATTGACAGATACTTTTGAAGAGACATAAAGGTTTATTTAATTTTAAAGGTGTTAGTTTTAACGTGCATTGTTCATCACGGATATACAAATCCTGATAGTTTCAGGATTCTAAGGTTGGGAAGTTAGTTAAAAATCGATTTCTTAATTCTTAATTTACAGACATGTAAAGTTAATTGATTAAAAGCATGTAAAAAGTAATAACTGTTTAAATCTACTAATGAGTTTGTTTTTTAGTCAACGTCATGTGTAAACGATAGACTGCTGATATCAAAAACTGGAGATCCTACACTAACGGGCGCTGATAAATATTGTGGACAAGGTTCCTTGGATATCCTATCAACTAGTAATGCTCTTGCAATTGGTGAGTTATAACTTTTATCTGTATAATATTTTTTCATCAGGACGCAATCAAGTGAAATATAAAAATTATGTGAATCGAGACTAGTTGCAACCTGTGAAATTAAAATTAAAACATTGGCTAAGTAGTAAATTTTTAAAATTTTATTATCTTTTTAAAAGCTTGAAATAAAGAGGAGTAGAAACTTGTACTGTTGTATGAGTTTTTAAATTTTGAATTTGTTAAGAGGGTGACTGCTGCCAACGTACCTATTTTTTCAATTTGATATATCTACCATCATTATTACTAAACGAATCATTTTGAAAAAATAATCTAGTTAGTTTGGATATTAATAAAGAGAAATATACATTAACTTTTTGATTATGTTCTGTATATATTCTTGTAGGAAAATAATAAGCATACCCCGATTTTAGACATTTATCTTAAATTTCTAAAAAAATATAAGGTATAGAGCAATATATTTTTTTTATAAATTAAAGAAGAACAAAATACCTGGAAAAATACGACGTAATCAGGTTAAGTTAATAAACCAAAAAAACTTTTATTTCGCAATGGCGCTGAATGGAAAATAAATGTTTTTTTAGTTTTATTTACTAAACCTGAAGCATTAATGCCACGTCACATCATATTTTTCTAGATATTATTGTCTTCTTTGATTGAAAAAAAATAGATTACTCTACGCCTTTAAGTTTATTCAAAATATAAGATAAACGTTGAAAATCGGGGTATGCCATTATTTTTCTACAATAATTTATACAGAACATTATCAAAAAGTTAAGGTATATTTTTCTTTATTAATACCCAAACTATCTAAATTTTTTTTTCAAAACGATTTGATAAGAAACAATGATGGTATATCAAATTGAAAAATATGTACGTTGGCAGCTGTCCTTCCCTTAAATCCTTTTTTTATTTTTTATTGTGAGTAACTAAAGAACTACAAGGCTTTTGAAGTAAATTTTAACTTTAATCGAAAAATAATATGAAAATCTACCGCCTGAGTTGTTCACAATTTTGATATATTAATTACTATTCTTGCTATTTAAAAAAATCCTCTAAATTTTACCTTTTTCTTCATGATAAAATATTATGTATCACAGATTTGGTGATATACATTTTATTTTCGTGTTTCCTACTTTCTATCTCTTAACCTACATACTTCCCTTTTATTTCTCTATTCCTGTAGTTAGTCATATCTCCTCCCATCCCTCCCATAGTGTTGTAACAGGTTTCATCTATGATTTGTTTAATTGTCATTAATGTACATATTTTTATTCTTCTTACTTTCTTGTGTCTAAATGTTATATGTTTATAGTTTTATATGCGTTTTCTTTTCTTTTGTACATGTACCATACTCTCTCATAACTGCTACAGATGGTTGTCTGGAAGAAATTGCCATTGTCTCCCGTTTGGATTATTGTAACGGTATATATGCGAATTTACCAAAGAAAGAAATTAGTAAAATTCAGTCAGTTTTCAATGCTGCAGCCAGACTCATCACTGGAGCCTCCAAATTTTCTCACATCTCTCACCATCTTCGCAATCTACAAAAAATTGAATATAAAGCTCTGTCTCATAATCTTTAAAGCACTTCATGGTATGGCTCCTACTTACCTCTCCGAACTGTGCATTCCGCTTTCAATAAAAGACAGACAATCATCACTTCGTTCTGCCTCTTCATCCATGGTTGGGAAATTAGTTGAAATAAACAGGGTGCACACAACTAATTTCGGTGATCGTGCATTTGCTGTGGCAGGACCAAATGCATGGAATAAGCTCCCACACACCCTCAGACGAACCGAAAATATATCTTCGTTCAGAAAAAACTCAAAACGCACCTTTTTCGCAAATCTTACCAGAGCCGAAATGATACAACGTAATCATTTTTTCAGCGCCCTTGAGGTGAGATATTCACAAAAACGGCGCTATATAAACTATCCAAATTTATTATTATTTATTAGGCAATAAGTCCGCCATTTGAACTACCTAATAAGTATTGTACAATAAAGTGTTTAAAATAAAATAAATAAGGTAAGTAATAAAGTGTGTATATTTGTGTACAACCAAGGTATACAAGGGCCTTAAGTACAATGTACCCATGAAAAGTGATAGGTATATTTAACAATGCTATGAACAATACTATAATATATACATATGTACCTAGTTAATATAAATATGTTAAAACTAACATATACCTATATGCTTTGTAAATGTTTCTTAATCTATATTAAATAAAATAAACGGAAAAATCTTTGTTGAGGGTCTTATCATTTTTACGTACCTAGTAGGTATCAAACGTTAATTATTATTATGAATATTCTGATATAAAGTAAATATTTCTAAACCATATTCCTTGAAACTGTTTTGTGTCAAAGACATTACGATAAAAAATAATATTCCTCGAACATAATACATCATTATTATGATAAAAGGGCTTTGTTTGTGTAGTTAAGGTTTTATACGTAGGTCTAGCTAATCCCCATCATAATATTTTAACGCGTAATATATGTATATTTATTCACTAGTTGCATGTAACACATGAGATCCAACTGTCGATAGCGATAGTATGTATAGTTGAAGAATAAGAATCAAACTATAAACACATAAATACAAATTATTGAAAATTTTAACACATGTTGGTATGTATGTCAAGATAGGACAGTATGGAGGTCAGTCCTCTTTTCCTACCCGGAATATGAAAACAGCATGATGGTTCTGTATGTATGTTTGGATTTAAAGTACCTATCAAACTATTAATTCATCTTACATATTGTGTATAGGCGACTGCCATACAAATTGTATGAAGCAATGTCGTCACTAAATTCAATTTTTATAAAAATTGTTAAAAAAAATTTGGGATGTGCTAATACAATTGTAATATTTTTTATAGAAAATTAAATTATCTAGTTGGGGTGTTTCGGCTTTTTTCGATATTTTTAAAAAAATTGCAAATATAGGCAGTTAAACTCAAATTTATCGTAAAAAATTATAAACTTGTACTGAACTTTTTTAACATGACACTTATTGTCACCCAAAATTATTGCGACAAGTGACAATTCTCAAACGCATCGGTGAGGGGACAATGGCAAGGAAAGGATTCAAAGGAAATATGCTTCTACAGTAGGTATTTTAAATCTTCTGTCTCTGCTCTCCTTTTATTTTATTATTTGACATTTGGAGGAATATACTTACCTTCAAAGTAGCAGCATACGCATGCCCAGAACAGACACATTTATCTCTGAATAACGAAATATCGAGGAATACGAACTATTCAAGGTAGGTGACGTTTACTTCACTCTGAATAATGCAATCATCTTCAAGGCACGAAGGTCCAAGGCTTCCTTAATATTTGTCTCTGAATACGGGTATTAAACTTTAAATAAATTGTGAAACCAAAATATATGTAAAATAACACTTCACAATCATTTCTATTTATAATCCATTTATTAAAGTTGTCGCCGGCAATTTAATAAAAAAAGTATTGTAGGAACTTACCTAACTTACATAGCTAACATTAACTTGAATTACGTGTTCATATTATTAATCTTCCATAAATGTTGAGTTCTTTATAGTTCTACATATTACAAATTAGGGACCATTGGATTGAAGACTGCAGATTCAACTTTATATGTCATCATTGAGAACTACATATATAATTCCTTTAACAAACTAATCAAATAATTAATTGTAGGTCTGGTTACCACAGCGACCACAACTGGAGGATACTTCTCGTGCACTTTAACAGCTCAGCCTGTCAACGGTACAGGACAATGTGCTTGTGGATGGAAGAAAACTGTAAGATTTTATAAATTAAAAAACATTAACCAATTGTAAATCCTTACAAAACCTAAGGCCACATAAACACACTGAAATTGGCCTAAAGTATTAAGAGAATTTTTCTGCGTGACATCATCAAAATAATACAATAATCCCTTCAAACAAAAATTTGACTCTGAGGTTCTACATAGTATGAGCGAATTGTGATATGACTTCCCACAAAAACGAGAGGGTTGTGGCCAACGCTAAACTCTCCACTACATGAAATTCAGGAATGCCGAAGTGATTATGGCCGATGAAGTCAAGAGGATTCTATTAATATGTTGTATTGTGTATTTTTCATATAAATATACAATTACACATTTAATATAACATACCATGGATTTTTTT
Organism: Molanna angustata; assembly: GCA_963576475.1. Taxonomy (NCBI): domain Eukaryota; kingdom Metazoa; phylum Arthropoda; class Insecta; order Trichoptera; family Molannidae; genus Molanna; species Molanna angustata. The sequence continues at coordinate 29,111,556 of OY754979.1, forward strand.
GTTTAAAGGTTGACAATCCCTGAATGCAATTACGAAGAGTATATATCTATTGTATCAAAAATTAAAAAAAAATTAAAATCTTGATTTTCCAGACCATGAGAGCATTTTGAAAATTTTGACAGATGAAATCATAGACAAGAAATTAACGGATATCTATGGAAAACTAATCAGCTCTAAGTTTATAGACTTTACATATATTATATCAATAATGAAGTCAATAGGACTTATAGTTTGGTCTGTAGAGAGGACACAAAAAAAAACAACATAAATTATAAAATCATAGAGAAGAAATTAACGGTTGTCTATGGAAAACTAATCAGCTCTAGGTCTATGCACTTTATACATATGATGTAAATATGAAGTCGATCGGACTTATAGTTTGGGCTGTAGAGAGGACACAAAAAAGATAAATGCTACGCCGCCGCCGTATTCGGCGTGTACGCCGTATACACCATACACACAAACACATCACGACGAAACTCATAGTGTGCATTCTCTACATGATACCCATTGAGAAATTGATGTAAAAAAATACGCTTAAATTTTGCGAAATCATGACTCTCCACTATTCCATAGTAGTGGAGAGTAAAAATGTGATATCCTATATCAATCATAATTATAATCCTGTAACAAATAGGGTATCACGATTTTTTTGTGACAAATCATAATATCACAATACGCGTATACTAGACCTTTCAGAACTTTTTCCAATGCTTATTAATATTACAATGCTTATTATAATGCATATTAGTCGGGTAGCTGTCATTAAAAGTGCATTCAAGAAATAAACGATCCAGTGTCTCATCATAAAATATTTTTTTTGTGTTTTTTTTTCAGATGAGGATCGTTGGAGGTGTACAGACAGGTATAAACGAGTATCCCATGATGGTTGGACTGGTGGATGGTCAACTCCGAATTATCTACTGCGGTGGAACTATCATCAGCCATCGATGGGTCTTAACAGCAGCCCATTGCTTAGACAACCAACAAACATCCAACGTCAAGTTACTCATCGGAGATCACAACATCAGAATAGGCAGTGAGTATAATTTGCCTGTTAGCTCAAATACCTACCGGCGAAATGGCGAGGGATTCCGCCGGTGCAAAATTGCCTCAGCACGGTTGTAAGGATTTTGCTTGGTGGAACAGTGGACTGTATCTGATTGTGGATGTTGGTTATGGGGATGAACATGATCGATCTATTATTATATGGGAACAGTCAAGATTACGTATCTTTTCTGAAGACTGCTTGCACTCACAAGGTTGGCCAACCTAAGATCTCGGCTTGCAGACACATAAGTTCACATATAAATATAGTTCATCACGCACAAATCACAACACAAGAATGTTCAATAATTCGATACGAGAGATCGAATTATTTATAACAAAAAAAACAATGAATATGAACAATTACCGCTACGTACACAAGCGGTCCGCTAATCTCGAGCGATTAACCTTGACTGATTAGGATGGGAGATGGGCGGGAGGGGGTTTTTGCACAGTACGACAATTTTTGGCGCCAACATTGCCCATGACCGAAAATTGATTGACGAGGTGTTTTTATCCGACATCATAAGACGTTTGTAGTTAGTAGGTGATGTGACAGAGATAAAGGATACAGAAGATATACAATGAAAGCAGAGGCAGCACCCTCTGGATTTGCTAATTTTTATTATGCTACGCCATAATGTATAGGGGTATAATTTCCAGTATGGCCGACGTTTCAGTCGAATGATTTCGCATCTACACTGTATTTTATGCACGTATGTAAATCAGTATTCGGTTAGTGACGTCTCGTTGTGTAGTATTTAAAATCTCAATAAGTACTGACACCGCTTCGCCTTGCAGGGGACGAAGAGCGTACAGTTGGGTGGAAGCAGGGCGTCCTTTATTATCTTGGACCAACTTCGGCCCTGGATCGAATAATAAGGAAATTAAGACACTCACCCTAGGACGTGGTTTAAATCTCTTCGACCTTCTGTTGGGCGGGGACGTCCCATCAGATCCCCAGGCGTAGACCCATAGATTGCTACGTTGTGGTGACGTTCTCTCATCGGAGCGGTTGGTTCGATGGTAGCCGGGCACATGGAAAACAAATGCAAATCATTAGTCCCAGTTGTAGCTGGGGCGTTGTCGCGGGTGAAGAAGTGTCACAGGCAGAGGTTGCTATCCCTTTCACCACAAGTACAGCAGGCCCTACATTGGTGCTACGGCACCCTTTCTCCCCAAATCAACAAGGCGTATGGAGTCGACAAAAAATGTGAGGTTAAATTTCTTAAAATTTAGAATTCTGCAGTCCAACATGGTCTCCTTACTACCTAAAACATATAAATAGAATTGAAAAAGTACAAAAGAAGTTTTTATTTTATTTTACATTGCTTCTCGGTCAACTAACAGGTACTATGTCAAATATTTAATTAACACGCACCCAATAACAAGTTGCCGCATTCTGGAGACTAACGATATTTATCGTCTCAAAGATCCAGACTGAAAACACAATTAAAAACTGTGTCTCCACCGGGAATCGAACCCGGGACCTTTGGCTCAGCAGTCAGATACCTAACCAACTGTGCCATGAAGGCCGACAAACATATCAACTTTCGTTTACGCATATATTTTCCTCTATATTCCGAATCAGTTCAATTTCATAATTTTGACACACTAGTTAATCGACGAATTATGGCTGATCAATCTCTCTTATATAAGGTAATAAACAATTTTTTTTATTCTTCTGAACTAATAAGCTTTATACCACTCAGAGTTTCTGGAAGAACTACCAGACGGCCCGAATTGTTTCTCGTTCCTCTTTGTAGAACGAACTATCGGAAGATTTCAACTATCCCTCGAATTTGTCGACAATATAATGAAAGTTTTAATGATATAGACATATTTTTCCTTTCTTATAATCAATTCCGGGAGAGGGTTAGGTGCGAGTGCAGACGGATATCATAATGACGAAAGGTGTTGTGACATACCATAGTTTCTCTACCTCTCACATTCCTCCACTTTTCTATTTCTATTCCTACAGTTCCTCCCCCATCTCCCTCATTATCCTTGTTGCTTTTGTCATAATATATATACTTTTTTAAATCATATATTATTTTTTTAATTTTTAATATACATAAGTATATAATATTAATATTTTTTCAGAATCAACTGTAAATACGTACCTACTTTGTGGACAGTTTTTTTTTGGCCTTGATTTATCACTCATTGTTTTATATTCATATTAGTTAATAATGCTGTTATTGTCCCAAATAAACCAAATAAATAAATAAATAAATAAAATATTAACTTAACTATTGGGCCTTGTGACTGGGGGATCCTGGAATATACGTGCCACTTTCGGCAAAGGCCTACAGTTGCAATATTGGATCTACATACATACATACATACCATCACGCCATGTCCCTTACGGGGTAGGCAGAGAGAACCGAACGCCATATCTTTCTATCCTGGCACACATTCATCGCCTCGTCAACATTCATGCATCGTCTCATACATGTTCGTCTATTGTACATGCTTCTAACATTTCCGTCTTTCAGAATATCGTTCACATGGTCGTGCCATCCCTTTCTTGGGCGGCCCCGGCCTCTCAATCCATTCCTATCCGCGTTGTATATTTTCTTCGTCAGGCGTTCCTCATTCATTCTACCCATGTGGCCAAACCATCTCAGTGTGTTCACTTTTATTCTATTAATGATATCTTTCTTCATCTTACATTCTTTCCTTATGTTCTCATTTCTTACCCTGTCATACATCGTTCTATTGCAGATTCTTCTTAGCGATCTCATTTCAACAGCATTTATTCTGCTTTCGTGCGACTTCTGCCATGTCCAGGTTTCACTTGCATACGTCAATGTTGGCACTAAGATAGCGTTATGAATGGCAACTTTGGCAGCCTTTGATATGTTGCGATCATTCATAACTGGTCTCAGTGCTCCATTCACTCTGTTTCCTGCCATAACTCTTCTTTCGATATCCTTATCAGGTCGTCCATTCCGTTGAAACATGCTTCCCAGATATACATACTCGTCGACTTGCTCGAGCCATTCATTCTCTACTCTTATTTTACACGCTGTTCTGCTTTCACTCTTTTCAAAGACCATTACCTTTGATTTGCTGGCATTCATTCTCAGATCGTTCTCTATGCATCCTTCATATACCATGCTTACAAGATACTGTAACTCTTCCACACTTTCAGCTAACAGTACTTTGTCATCTGCATACATCAAATCACGCACTATTACATTACTCAGTTTCAGACCTTTGCTTTCATCCTTAAGGGCTCTTATACAGAAGTCAATGTACAGGTTGAAGAGCCATGGAGACAGCACGCATCCCTGTCTAACGCCATTATTTATCGAGAACAACGATGTTACTGTGTCGTTGACACGAACACATGCTTCGCTGTTCTCATATAATGACGCGATTGCGCGTATCAGCTTACTCTTCGTTCCATACGCTGATAGTATATCCCATAGTTTCTCTCTAACAACTTTATCATAGGCCTTTTCTAGGTCTATAAAGGCACAGAACAGTTTCTGGTTTTTATCCAGAACCTTCTCTGTGACCATTCGTAGAGAAAAAATTTGGTCTGTACATCCTCTGCCGCCCACAAACGCTCCTTGGGCATCCCATATCTTGCATTCAGTAACCTTTCGTACTCTTTGATCCAGGATCCTTGCGTACATTTTACCAACTGAGCTTAACAAACTTATGGCTCTATAGTTTTTGCAGTCGAGTTTCGATCCTTTACCTTTATACAAAGGTACCACGACTGCATTTCTCCAGTCCGCAGGAGTGCGTCCTGCTTCCCAACACAAGTTGAAAAGAGAGTGGCACCACTCCAACGTCTGCTCGCCGCCATATTTTATAAGTTCAGCTGATATACTATCATATCCGGCAGCTTTTCCCGCTTTCGCGTGTTTTACTGCTTCAAGCACCTCCTCTCGCGTAATTTCATCTTTTTCGTCTTCACTTACTTGCCATGCTCTCTGAGTCACGCCCCCGCTTATACCGCTATCGTATAGCTCCATGAAATATTCTTTCCATCGTTCTTTCACGCCCTCTTCATCCATAATTATTTTTCCGTCTTTATCATTAATTCCTTGCAATGCTTTCACAGTTCCATTTTTCCTTTTCGCTACGCCTTTCCAGAACATTTTCATGTTTCCAGGAAAGTCGTTGGCTATTTTCAGGCTTTCTTTCTCTTTCACGCGATCTTTTTCTCTTTTTACGGTGTCTTTTACTAGTTTCTTGCACACTTTATACTTCTCTTTTGCTCTCTCTTCACTATAAGTTTCAGAGTTAATGCAAAATCTGTAATAGGAAATATCTAGTTGATCTGCTGTAGTGAATGTCAAAGAAAAGAGTCCAATCTCTGCTCCGTTAGATGGTGACAGTTGCGCCATTTGTTCCAGTTGAAGTTGCTGTACCCGTAGGTATTATATTATTATACTCTTTGGTTGCTGGTAGAGTTTCAATTTATCGGTGGCAGGACCAATTGACGGATCTTTTCGTAAACAAATCTTGTTTTTGGAAAATTTGAATTCAAAATCACCTGTTCCGGTGATTGCACCTGTGCTTCCACACTCTATTTTATTCAAAAAACTATTCATAGACAGTAGAAACACAAATAGTTAAACCAGTGGCCTACTCAAACGAGAGGGACGACGCGACGGGTTTGCCGGTATCAGTACTAATAGTATAGTTTTTCACACTTAAATTTTTTTATTAATATAAAACCATTGTGATTTTAATTGTTAAGTTATTTGATATTAACATAAATTCATTGAGATTTACGTCAATGTTTTTCACGTGATATATGTTTTGTTTATTACGAAATACGATCACCATGCATACAGCCTGAAATTGTCGTTTATAAGAATTGTTTTAGTGGATGTATTTTTTAATCTAGTTTTATTGTATACAAAGTGTATTTAAATGAGTGAAAACGTCGGTCACTTTATTTCCTACATGTTGGCCTGCCTGCAGGAAAACGAACGAATTCAGAGGGCCTTGGCAGAAGCAAAATTAATAATATGCTTAGGTAGTTCTACTTTGTTGACCGACCGAAGAGTGAACCATAATTAATGTTATTTTTTTATTTCAGCTGAAACTTCTTCATCTAAGTTGCTTGGATCGATTCAAATGATAAAACATCCTTCGTATACTACGTAAGTACTTATTTCTCTGACCAATATTAATTTGTAGTAATGCTTTAACGAAAATAATAAAAAATATGTCACTGGAAAGATAGATTGCTTTGTCAGAAAAAAAATTAAATACGAAATGAAAATCTGAATTAGTTATGTCTTCTTTGAAAATGCACGTTAACCAAAATATGCCTTTCAAAGTGTGGTTATCCTAATCACCAACGATTGTGGTATTCTAGTATTCTTTAAATTAATGGGGGAGCACTAGATAGAAGAATAATATTTAATTCATTCATACTATCACCAGAGCCGACACCACGAGAACAAAGAGTCTCTTGCGAACCACCGAGATGAAAACTCTCCGCCCCATCGCAGGTTTAACCATCCGAGACAGAGTACGAAACTCCGAAATTCGGAGGATCTGCGACGCTGAGGATGTCGTGCGATGGGGTAGAAACAGAAGACGCTACTGGAGAGATCACGTCGAAAGAGCGGATTCAGTGAGAGTGGTGAAAATAGCGGCAGATGAGATACCGTCAACCAGCAGACCCCCTGGACGACCGCCAAAGAGATGGAAGGACAGCTGGACATCCGCGTCCCAGGAGTGAATCCGAGAATAAACAGTACCCAGTACTAGAACAAGAAGAAGAAGAGGAGAGAAGATACTATCATAGCGACAGGTTCATGCATCCTCACACAACAGTCTACTCACCTAAAAAGGCATTACATTCAGAATGGGTGGTGAATCTCATTAAATCTATGTTATTTTGCTTCTTGTATTTTCGACATATTATTTCACATTGGTTGAATTGTTGAATTTTCTTCTTCTTCTTCCTCGTATAGATCCATAGGATCTGTTCCTGCTACTAAGTCGTCTCCTGTGACGTGAATTGCCAGCTGTCGCGCCATTTTTCGGAAGTCGCCTTGTTGGGATTCCCTTGAAGCACAAAACGTGGAAGTCTGTTGTCTTGCGTCCTATTAACATGTTCGTTCCAGTATCGTCATTGTTGTAAATAATGGTTTTGAAACATTTCCAGAAATTCATATAATAATGACATTGGACTATTAAAGAGTGATGCTGTCATAACCTTCAGTGATCGAGTAGGACCAGCTTGTCTCCCATTCAACTATGCCACTTCAACTTTTGAAAACGCGTATGTGGATATTTTGGGTAAACTATTAATTAAATTGTTATTTTAAAATCAATGTAGGTAACTATTTATTTATTAATATAATGCTTCATACACATATTTAATGTATTTCCATTGGCAAATTGTTAAACTATATAGGTAATTCTTAAATTGAAGACATCTATTTTATTACAGATTTAAGTTTCCGGCTATTCGTGAAACTTCTTCACATAATATATTTTCTTATATAAGTGTACGGGTGTGCATTACCTCGTAAATTTTTAAAAACTTCGTCTCACATAAAAAGGCTACATTCAAAATGGGTGGTAAGCCTGAACTATGTATGTGTGATGTTATTTTACTTCTTGTATTTTCGATACCATCAAAATATTATTTTCGTTCAAATTCATTTTGGTTACACGAACTTACTTAATTAATTGTTTTAAGGTTGGGGTACAACATCTTTTGCCGGTTCTGATTCTGACTATCTTCAAAAAGTGACGATTCCTGTTATATCCAGAACATCTTGTGCTAACTCCTTGGGCTCCATAGGTGGCAGCACTAATGTGATTTGCACGTATGCTTCTGGAAAGGATTCTTGCCAGGTATGTAACTGTTTGTTTCTTGACATATTCCAAAATAAAGGTGACAGTTTCAAAAACATATATTATGTCAGTACTGGGAGAATGCACAATGTAGGTACACGTCGTTGGGGAATCTTTTGGATGTTTTTTTTTTACCAAAAGTGGCTCATACAAGCCTAGATAAGTCTCATTTTGAAGGTAATGAAAGACACCTCAAAGCTTCTGTTTCTTCGTATGGTCAGTGAGTATTTGTTTTTTTTTTGTGGACGCATAGCCCTCCTACCATCAGATTCCAAAAAACATCTACGGACAGTTGAGTCATGTATTGTCCGGCCAGTGTTTCAGACCATGAATGTTTTTCGTGGGTTCAAATTGCTCTTCAGAAGCAAAAAAACTATCATCTCTTGGTGGCGTCTTTCTTTTCCCTCCACAGTTACCCGATCTCTTCGCTTCAGCTGTGTCTCTTTAACGCTTCAAACTGCCCCCTGACTTACGCCACACTCTCTCGCAATGTCTCTTTGAGACATCGCGTGTTCACTCAACGTGACAATCTTTTTGTGCTTCCTGGACGTAATATCCATAATGAAAGTTAGACTATGTAAACTCACTAATTACCGAATATACAGTTTTGATTGATAAAACATCAAAAAACTTTGTGTAAAATTACTGAATTACAATATCTTCAACATGCAGAGAATTAGCTATAGGTTATGTGACGCATATGCAAGAAATGCAAAACATCAGAATGTTTCCATTAATTTGCACAATACTGGAGTTGCGAAAACTGTCCATCTCTCCATTTTAAAAATTGGTCTTGTAAATAAAAAATCTTCGCATACTTAATTCCTATATTATAATACAGACATTTATTTATTTATTTACCTTTTATCACACCATATTTATAATGACAACAATAAGTAGATTACTGCTGCCCAACTAGGAAATCCTGTTCTAGGGCTAGCAGTTTACAATTTTTATTGACAATTATATGCAATTATGAACCAGTTGATTGTTCCCGTTCCATATGTACACCATCTCAACTTTCTGCAATCACAATCATTATTTCTAACTTTTATCAAAGGACTTCTTCGAATCCATTAAGATATAATTATTCTTCTTTCTTAGCTTCTTCTCCACTGCTGGATGCTAGTGTATTCTTTTTTTATCTTGAGCCTTTCTTGTCCACCTTCTTTTCTAGGGTGTCCCACCGCTCGTCTGTTCCCTCACAGCCTCCACCTCAGAACTATGGGTGTGCATCTTTCTGTTTCTTGTCTTGAAATATGCCCCGCCCATTGTCATTTCAGATTTGCAATGAGATTAAATTATTATTGAAAAAATAAGTGTATTGTGAGAGATTAAAACATGATTTTTACATTACTTCTCGGGCAACTAACAGATACTATGTCAAATACTTATTTAACACGCACCCAATAACAAGTTGCCACATGACTTACGATATTAATCGTCTCACAGATCCAGACTGAAAACACAATAAAAAACTGTGTTTCCACCGGGAATCGAACCCGGGACCTTTGGATCATCAGTTAGATGTTTAACCAACTGAGCCACGAAGGCCGACTAATATAAAAATAATGATTTTTATTTTAGCACGACTCTGGTGGCCCCGCACTTTGGCAGAACCCATCCAACGGCAGACTTTATTTGATCGGCATCATCATTGGAGGATATGGATGTGCCACTTCCAAACCTGGCATCAACACGAGAGTCACGGAATATCTCCAATGGATATCTACAGCGGCTGTTGGAGCCAACCTTTGCAGAGCATAATAAACTCATGCTTCATTTTATATATTTTGATTTATTAGCATTGATTAACATCAACATGGTATACCTACCATAATATATTAGTTTTCAAACATAAATATTATTTCAAAATTCTTGATTTATAATGTTCTCAATTTAGTGAATCGTTATTATACAGTAGAACCTCACTTTTCGACTACTTCTGTACAGTATACTTACTTACTGTTAGCCCTCTTCTCTTCAAAACTCTTCCAAGCTTTACGATCTCGAGCAACACGAACTCACTGCTTTCCCATCATTTGGATAATATCGTCAGTCCATCTTCTCTGGGGTCTTCCTGCACTTCTTTTGTCCCCTCACGGCCTCCATTCAAGAATCCTAGAAGTCCATTTGCTATGCTCTTGCCCTGGCAAATTATTTTTATATTCTCCACTGTTGCCAACCATTCTTTCACATTTCAATATCAATTTCAATTGCATCCGTTGTAAGGTAACCGCGAAGTCATAGTATTTTCAATTTAATCCCAAAATTTCTTCATATAGGTACATTCTATGTCTTTCTGTGGCATGTCTGGGTCCCCCAACGTCGAATACTACTTATTTGCCATAGGCATTAGGCATCTCTGTCTTGACCTAACTGGAATAGCTCATCCACTCTGTGGACTCCGGTCCATTCTCTGATGTAATGTTTTTTTGTTTGTAAGCCAGATTTTCATGGTACCTACAAGGGGATTGTTTTACGTATTTTACTATATTGATTTTATTATAACTATACATTCAATGTACCAACACAATATTTTAATTATTTAATAATGTTGCCATATTATTTTTTATATATTTATTACTCAACCAAATAAAATGTAGTATTGAAAAAGATGTTTTATTGTTTATCTCTCACGCGGATGTTAATAATTATTAATTTTAATGCGGCGCTGGCCGATTTACTAATGATATTAATAACAATTAAGCACTACAAATAATAACACTCAATTATTATTATTACCATTATACACTTCCTCAAAAGAATTAGCAGATCAATGCGTAAATTGTAATTTATTTAAAAGAGCAAAATAAAATGCAACAAACGCATCATCAAGCTTTCAATTGGGAATAGTTCACCCATCCAGATACTTAACATATCAAAGGATTAGGCTCTGAGGAGGTCTCAATACTACCTAACAACCCTACTGATTCCCGAATATTAACGTTTAAAAAATCTTTAACGATTCTACATGTATTCATTATTACCGTTTTTTGCATTTTTATTATTAAATTTTTCGATAAATCTATAATTTCTAAATTACGGATTAACGATTTTGGAATAATGCCAGTGGCTGAAATAATGAACGGTAATATTATTATTTTACGAGAATGCCAAAGTCTTTTAATCTCGTTACCTAAAGCGGTGTATTTTCTAATTTTTTCATCAAAAGTTTTTATAATATTACTAGAATTTGGAATAGCCACGTCGCAAATATATGTTATTTTTTTAATTTTATCATGTATTATTAAATCGGGTCTGTTATGTTGAATTGACCGGTCAGTTAATGTTGTTTTATCGTAATAAAGCGAAATATTATTATTTTCTATAAATGAAATCGGATCATATTCATAATATGGTTTTATGTTTATCGCGTCAATTAATTTATATTTAATAGCTAAATTTTGGTGTATTATTTTTGCTACTTGGTTATGTCTAAATGTATATTCTGATTGCGCGAGAAAAGAACAGCCCGATATTATATGCTCGATTGTTTCCGGAAAAGCCAAACATTTCCTACAACTATCATCTACTACATTTATGTCTTTTATTATATATTTTTGATAATTTTTAGTTTTTATAACTCTATCCTGAATCGCTATTATAAAAACTTCTAAATCCGCGTCCAAATCACCAATACTCAACCATTTGTTTGACCAAATTTTGTCAACATAAGATTGGTTGAGAAATTTTGGATGTACAGAATGAATTATTTTATTTAGCCACGAATTTAGAAGGTCGTCATTTATATTTATAATATTGTTATTGGCATTCTCGTAATTTAAATTTAATGTTGTTAAATTTTTGTCCGCCTCACAGATAACTTTATGCATTAAAGAACTCTCAGATTTTTTGTGAAAGAAAGATTTTAGCGATTCGATTTGATTATTATGTAACGATGTTATTTTTATTATACCCCTACCTCCTAAATTCCTAGGCAAATTGATTCGTTCAATCGCGGAATTAGGATGATGACAACGAAATTTAGTAAAACGCGTTCTAATTGTTCTGTCTAAACTATCTAAATCTGTTTTTGACCATTTAATAATTCCAAAAGAATATGTCAATATCGGAATTGCCCAAGTATTAATAGCTTTAGTTAAGTTTTTAGCTGACAGATTGCATTTTAATATTTTCGTTATCCTATCTTTAAATTTTATATCAATATCTTTTTTTATTTTAGTGTGGTCTAATTTGTTAGACTGCGGATAACCTAGATATTTATAAACCTCCAACCCTTTCAAACTATCTATTTGAATAATTCTCTTTATTAATAATAAAAAAAAAATTCTTTTATTGTGATTATTTTATTTTTTATTTTTATTGGTCGATAGAGTCTACAGTCTACACAATTTATAAAACAGACTATGTACATTGCTTTATTAGTGGACCAGTGAAAACTCCATGCATTATTCAATAGGATAAATAATATTGATAACAAAAATTACAAATAATGTATAATTGATTTACTAGTACATAAAAAAAACTTTTATCTGATCATTTTCAAAACATTCAACTTCTTGGGGCATTGCTAGAATAAATAATATGTTTTGTGATAAATCGTTTAAATCTAATCAGAACGCGACTGTGCACTGTATTTTTGCAGGAGTTTTCCGAAATAAAAGTGGACTGTATTTTTGCAGGGGTGATTACTCACTTACTTGATCCTTGGTCCTCTCCCTTGGTAGGATGATGCGCGTGTGAATAAATCATAGAAAAAATAGGAATAAGAAGTCAGGGCGGTTGTCTTAAAAAGGGCGCATAAAATCATAAAAATTTAATTATGTAAAACAAAAATCTCGCAGGTATGGCGCTCGGTTCTCTTTGCGTATCCCGAAAGAGGGTCGGCATGATGGTGTATTTTTTTAACATGTCTACGTAGGGGACACCAGCTATGAGAATTTGGGTCCATTTTACTCTTCCGAAGAAGCGCACTACGTAGTGTTGGGAGGGGTTTGCAATCTAGAAAAGAGTTTAGTAATTCGGATTTTAAAAAGATAAGGTGGAAACATAAAGGAGTTCGAAAAGCGACTTGTTCGTATATGTTGAAGGTCCATTGTGAATGGGTGCTGCGATTGAGTAAAGCGAGTGACTCTGTTGCGAGTGGGTGGAGGAGGGATCAAAAATGCTAGATCTTCTGAGCAATTCCCGTGGTAGTATCTATAAAATAAACTTAAAATACCGACTTTGCGTCTGTGTTCTAGTGATTGCAATCCATCAGTCAGTGATGGATCATCAATCAGACGTATAGCACGCCTTTGGACAGCGTCGAGGGTATTCAGTAGGTATTGGGAGGCGCCACTCCAGAGGTGACTACCATATTCAATAATTGGACGTATTTGCGCTTTGTAGAGTATACAGATCTGGGTCTTAGTAAAATATCTACGCGCTCTATATAGTACGCTAATTTTTTTGGAGGCGAGTTTCACCTTAGCTTCGATGGAGCCCCTGTAGTGTAGTTGGTTCGTTATAGATACTCCAAGCAGGTCGATAGAGCTGCTGTTAGGTAGGGTGCTTCCGTTGAAAGACACTTGCAATTCATTGGGGTTTCTCTTCGCATAAATTAGACAGGCTTGGGTTTTTGAGACGTTAAATGAAACAAGATTACTTTCACCCCAGGTATTGATTGAGTGGAGATAGCTATTTATTTTTAGATGAAGGTCTTTCCGAGCTTCTGATATTTCACTCTGTTAAGGAGGTTTGTCAAAACAGAAATTGTCATGAACTGTGCTGTCATCAGCATAACAGTGGATGGGGGCTTCTTCTTCTTTTTCTTATGTTAGGCCTAAGGGCCTGTTATTTGCAGAGACGTTGTTCTCCTGCGAGGTTGAGTCCCAGCTGTCCTTCCACCTCTTTGGTGGTCTGCCTGGTGGTCGTCTTCCTTCGGGTCGGCTGTGTAGTGCTATGTAAGGGATCATGGATGCCTCCATCCTATTTACATGGGCATACCAGAATCTCCTTCTTTGCCGACCCCATCTGACGACATCCTCAACCTCGCAAATCTCTCTGACTCTCGTGTTTCTTATTCTGTCTCTAAGCGTGAGACCGGCTATTGCTCGAAGAGTTCTCATTTCTGACACTCTTAGTGTACTCTTCGTCATAGACGTGTCAGCCCTACATTCGATTCCATACATCATTATGGGTCGTACACAGGTCTTATAAATTCTAACTTTACTTTTAAGTCTCATGTCGGGGTTTTTCCATATTGAATTCCTTAAGCACCCTGAGACAGAAGCAGCCTTGTTAATTTGACCCACAATTTCTTCTGGAAGGTTACTGTTACCACATAAGTCGACACCCAGATATCTGAACTTATCAACCTGTTCTACCGCCTTCCCATCCACAGATATATTACAGCCCATTGTGGTTCGAGAGAAGACCATACTTTTGGTTTTTGCGACTGATATTGCCATATTGTATCGTTGACTGGCTAGATTGAATGTTTGCAAGAGCATTTGCAGGTCTTCCTCGGTCTCGGCGAATATGACGGCATCATCGGCATATCAGACAACAGATATAATTTCATCGCCCATCCTGTAACCTTTCCCAAGTGATGTGATATCCTTCAAAATCTCATCCATGATGAGGTTAAAGAGGAATGGGCTTAGGCTGTCGCCTTGCCTAATAATATAATAATAGTGGATAGGGGCGCGTAAGAGAAAGTCATTAATATGTAGGAGGAATAGGGTTGGAGATAGAATGGACCCTTGAGGGACTCCCGCATTGATGGAGTGAGGAGAAGAAGAGCAACCGTCCACTACAGTTATGACTTCACGATCTTTTAAAAAATTCGCAATAAATCCAAGTAAAGTATATGTAAAAAATCCCGCTTAGTGCTAATATCTTGCCCGCCTACCGTTTTATTCGTAAACATATACAAAGTTTGTTGACATTTTGTGTTTTGGTGGAGTTAATAATTATTATGGAGCGAAAATATAAACAAAAATATTGTCCTGAATAGGAACAGAAATGAATTTCATAATAAATTTTCTTTCAGATGCACCATCTTAAATCTTAGTATTTAAGTGACAGTTCTAAGTATTTAATTAACAGCTCCAGTACGGGAGCAGCTCTGATTTGTAAGATCTTTTCAATATTTATGACCTAGCTCCCTTTCTTGCCTCGTTAGATAGGGTGTTGGCTCATAGAACTAACTGTTAACATGGAGTACTCGCGGGAGATCTCAACATAGATATACTCGATGGAAGTGAACGCTCTGAGAGATATATGTGTTTGCTATCAGAACATGACTATATACCTATAATAAACAAACCAACACGAGTAACACATACTTCATCTTCTTGCATAGACCATATTTTCACAAAACCTGCACAAGTGATTAGAGCTGCTATAGTACAAACGGCCTTTACAGATCATTATATCACCATAGCAATACTACAAGAAAACAAAGTTATTCCAAAAATAAAAGACAAAACTATCAATGTTATAAACTATCATGACGTTATTGAATCACTAAAACATGAAAGCTGGTTAGAAGTATTAACGGATGATGATCCTGATACGGCAACAAATAAATTCGTCCAAAATATTCAAAAACACTTGTCAAAGAAAGATACCACACAAGAAAATTAAACTAAAGCCATGGATCACAGAAGCTATTGTTAAAAATGTACACAGGAGAGACGAACTGCACATGAAGGTTCGAAGATTTCCTCTGAATCAGAAGCTACAAAAATTTTATAACAAATATAAAAATATACTGAACAGTATTATTAAAAACTAAAAGCGTAAATACTACAAAGAAAAAATGGAAGAAGACAATTATGACCTAAAGACTATATGGAAAATTGCTATGGAAAATATGTACTGTAGCAACAAAAAAAACTGAAATCAAGAGCCTAATGGCTGAAGGGAAACTTGTGCCTGACGAGGGACTTATTGCGGAACACCTTAATACTTATTTTGCGGAGATTGGCTCTAAAATTTATGAAGAAATTAAAAACATAAAACGCCTATCCTGAAACCTCTTATGAAAGATACAAATAAGAACACTACAAAAAAACTCTGCTTCTCAAAAATACATTATGGACATATTGCAAATAATTAATTAATAAAGAACTTACTCTGCCACGAGCCCAGATGGAATATCAGCTAAACTTTTGAAGGTTGCTGCTGAACATATCATAACGCCCTTAACGCACATTATAAATCTATCTATATAATTTTTAAGGAGGGAGATAAACAATTGCATTTCATGTGTTACAAATATCGTTAAAAAGATTAGTATTTTTTTTTTGTATTTTTTCACATTGGGTTTAGTATATTTTGGTACCTATATTTTCGCCACAAGTGCGGTATTTTCGGCAGTTTGGAAAACGGTCACACTGACCGCATTTCGTTTTTTATTTTGAACTTTGTAGGCCAAAATCTTTATTTTTTTAAAAAATCACCCTTATCGATTATAAATAGTTTATGTGTTATTAATTATAATATACCTACATGTAAATATTTCAAACAATTATTTTCCAATTCTAAATAAGAAAATAAGCGATTGTAGGCGATATGACGTGACGTTATCCTACCATCCTACGTCGTCGACAGTGTGACCGTTTTTAGTATTTTTAGTGTCCGACCGAAGCTTCGGCTTCGGCTTCGGCCACCTTCGGCCAAAAAAAAACCGAATTTTCGGCCGAAGCCGAAGCTTTTCAGCCGCTAAAAACAGTTAACACTTCATCTCATAGATCCAGACTGAAAACACAAATAAAAACTGTGTCTCCGCTGGGAATCGAACCCAGGACCCTTGGCTCAGTAGTCAGATATCATACCAACTGAGTCACGAAAGCCGATTATTCATTATTTTAATCGATTTTTTTTTAGTAAAATCAAACGACCCAGGACCCTTGGTTCAGTAGTTAGATATCTAACAAACTAAGTCACGAAAGCAGATTATTTATTATTTTAAACGATTTTTTTTAGTAAAATCAAGCCTTCGGCTTCGGCCGAACAATCCGCTTCGGCTTCGGCCAGACACTAGTATTTTGTACTACATTGGTATTTTTTCCGCCACTTTGGAACACGTTTGGTATTTTTTAATATTCTTAAAAATTTTGATATTTCTTGGTATATTTTGTAATTTTTGGAAAATTAAATACCATTTTTTGGTATTTTTTTAATATTCTGTCTGCATTCATTTGTCTATTATAATTTTATCGCTCTTTACTTTTATTATTTACTCATTGATGGACATGATGGTGGCAGGATCTTTTGAAGTACATTTTTTAATTGGTGACTTTTTAATTAGAAAATTTTGATGAATATCCGAAATCACATTATTCTAAAAAATACTAATAAGTATCGAACATTAATAACAATAACTTCTGTAAAATTACATGTATCGTCTACATTGAACAAAGTTTGTTGACATGTGTTTTGGTGGAGTTAATAATTATTATGAAGCGAAAACACGAACAAAAATATTGTCCTGAATAGGAACAGAAATGAATTTCATAGTAAATTTTTTTTTCAGATGCACCATCTTAAATCTTAGTAATCTCAATCTTTTGTTAATCATACTCTATGTAGGAAAAATTAAGTTTTTTTTCATATCTACGGGGCGATCAAAAATATCTTTTTTTTCGAAAGTAGTTAAGTGACAGTTCAAGTATTTAAGTACGCGAGCAAGTCAGATTTATAAGATCTTTTCAATTATATATTATTTTTACCTTCAATATAATATTTGGATATTTAGGTACATGACAGCCGTTTTTTTAATTCTTTTCAGCAAGAGCTAATGTGTTTAATTTGACTTTTCTGCAAAGATGATCATTATTATTCTGTACATATAACCGAATTTCATAATAATATATGATTCCATTTCTTACTCGCGACACATTCTTTCTCCCCCGCCATATTCTTTTGTTTATCCGGTTATTAACTCATTTTCCACGCTCTTCCTTGTTGTATACGTAACAATTTTTACAATTATACTATAAATATAAACGTGTTTTCTTAGTATGTTCCCAAATATCGTTAAAAAAATTAGTATTTTTTTGGTATTTTTTCATATTGGGTTTAGTATATTTTGGTATATTTTCGCCACAAGTGCGGTATTTTCGGCAGTTTGGAAAACGGTGACACTGGTCAATTGCACTCATTGCATATTATGAAATAATAATAAATATAGGTACGCAAAATATGCTGTCTATGATTTTCTCCCTGATTATAAAATAATGAACATAATAAATTATAAAATTATATGGACTGCCTGCATTTTTGCGTAGGTACTAATTATGATATTGTCCATCACTACCGGTGACACCATTTAATGAAGCTTTTCCCATCCCTAGGTGCTGTCAAATATCAGAGAGGCAACGCAAAAAAAAAAGTTTTTTTTTCTTAACGTTGACATTACTTTATAATTCTCTTCATACATTTTGCCGATTATTTTATTATTTTTATTGATATGGAGTTGCGTCTCTTATCTGTAGGTATTATTATCCGTAAGGTTAAGGTTATATTCTCTTTGGGTAAGGTTAAGGTTATTTATTAGTGCCACCAATATTTTTTTGATACATTCTAATTCTAGATGAATTTAACAATTGAAAAGCAATATAATATAGTTTAAATGTATTATTTATAAGAAGTCGATTATGTATAAAGTTAATTTATTCAGATTTTTTTGTACTTTTGGCATCCATGACATTTCTGGAAGCCATCTTGTCACGACACTATTACTCAACTCTCATTTATACGAGCAATTAATTATTTTTCTCTGTCTATTTTATTGTTTTTTTTTTGGATTTCTGAAGAAGTAAGTGCAATATTTAGTTTTTATTTGTTTTACTAATATAATTGAAACTAAAAAATAAAGATTTTCAAAAACTATTATTACAGAAAAGTGTTTTTTGATAAATGTTACAACTCTAACCTCAAAAATTTGTATTTTTTTAGTAATTGGTAAAAAAAAATTTTTCTAGTAAAAATTGGATTTATAAAAGCATTATAAATGAAAAAAAATACTTTCACAGCGTAAAATTGCTAAAAAATATGGTATTTCATATATCTCAGTACAGAGAATTATCAAAAATATTGGATATGAGTGATTAGTGTTCACCAAAAAGGAAAGGTAAATGTGACAAAAAAAATTTTGTGACTCCTTGTGGTGAAAGAATATTATTGAAAGTAATAAAGGAGGATAGGACTGCTACCAATTCTTTCATAAAAAATAAATTACAAGCCTCTGGAATTCAAATGTCCACCAGAACATTGCAGAGAAGACTCAATGATTTCGGATATAATAGTAGACAGCCAGTAAAAAAGCCAAAGTTAACAAGAAAAATGAAAGAAAATAGATTGAAATGGGCTCTGAAGTATAAAAACTTTACAGTAGAAGATTGGAAACTGGTTGGTGTTTAAATTATTTTAATATATTTATATGTAAATACACATGGAATGAGAAATTATAAAACAAGATTTTATTTCAGTTTTGCTTTAGTGATGAGAGCACATTCCAAGTGATGACAAACAAAGCTCAGTATGTTCGCCGTAAAATATCGGATAAATATCACCAAGACTGTCATAAAAACTGTAAAACATCCGACTTCTGTCATGATTTAGTCCGTGATAAGTGGAAAAGATTTGAGTCGACTCTACGTCGTAGAGGGCATTATGAGACAAGACCAGTATCAAGATGTCTTGCAACATCTATTATTACCACAATTAAGGGATTTGTTTGGTTGAATTTATATTTATGCAAGATGTTGACCCTTGCCATTCTGAAAATTCTATAAAAAAGTACCTCGCAGAAGAAAAAGTTCCATTATTGGATTGGCCAGGTAACTCACCAGACGTCAATCCAATAAAAAATGTTTGGGAACTCCTGAAGAGAAAAATTTCAAAAGAAAATATCACAAAATCACAAACAAAGTTAATTTGTTTGAAAAAATTATATATTATTGGAACCATGATAAAAATTCAACAGAAATGCCATTAAAATGAATTGAAAGCATGCCTCATCGAGTCCAAGCAATTATTGATGCCAAAGGCGGGCTCACAAAATATTGATACAATGTGTGTCTATCATTAGGTTTATTTATTTTTGTCGTTATTTTATAGGTTTATTTAGTTTTATTGTGTATATGAATGTTTGTCAATTAAAAATAAAAAGTATTTGAATACATTTTAAATCTGTACTGAATTTTATAACCCCAAGAAATCATTAATACAGAAAAAATGTAGGTGGCACTAATAAATTGTCATAGGACTGTACATATACCATGACATAATTATTATACTCTTTGACTGTTGCACTGCTGCAAGTTTACTTCTATATTATCTGTGACTGCTGCGTGAAATTAAAAACGAGACATCCAATTTCGATAACATGTTTTTATCATTATAATTATGGACACTTTAGAAATTGTGTTAATTTTTATCGCATAAACTTTATCACTATCATTTTGAGATATACCATCGGCTTTTCAAGCTCAGTTGATTATCAGACATGATATTTTACAAAGTTAGTATTGTATAATAGAAACTAACCTCAAAACTCCGCAATGCAAAACACATCCCAACTTTTTCTGACTCCTCTATTGGTAAGTTTTGAATAAAATAATATTGAACCCTTTATCGTAAAATGTATTTTGAACCAGTGTTTATAGTCAATTATTTGACCTGTAGTGTTGTGTTTAAATATAACCCAAAAAATGTCTATGTAAAAAGTGCTAACTAAAATGAAAACTGTAAATGCATAACTTGTGTTTTAGTTTATTGGCATTCCGTATGTGGTCATTTAGTTGTTTTTTTTTTCGCTCCCTTTTTACAAATTTTTAACAAACATTAAAATGCCGTTTAGCTTTGGCCAAACTTAGTTTTTTCGGCGCGGAGGGGAGCAGTTTGCGCACACCCGTGATAGAACAAACAAAAAAAGAGTTCGTCTTCTGCGTAAACGCATGATTTTCTCGGTGCTTTACGATAGTTATAGTTAATTAAGTACTACATAGATCTTTGGGTTTGTGGCTCAGATAGTTAGATATCTGACTCCTGGGGGGCAAGTCTGGTCCGACCGGCGAAATAAAAACCCTAGTGATTACCCATATCATGGATATAATTATCATATGGAGTTCTATGATATCTAAAGATATTATAGAACTCCATATAATAATTATATCCATGATATGGGTAATCGTGAGGGTCTTGATTTCGCCGGTTGAACCAGACTTGCCCCCCTGAGCTAAATGTTGATAACGGTGACACAGTTTTTCATTATGTTTTCAGAATGGGATCTGTGAGACAATAAACATCATAATTCATGTCTACAGAATGTGACAATATGTTATTGGGTCGTATTTAATTAATATTTGACATACCTAGTACCTAGTACCTGGAAAGAATTTCATTTCTCTATTTAGAATTGTCCTTAATATCACATAATAAATTTTAATGTCAAACTGCTACATAACATAAATGACAACAACGGGTGTGCATATTATGGTAGAAATAATATTGGAATAATAATATATCAAAATTTACTGTATCGGTTTATACTTTTGTTTTTAAGATATTAGTAACTGTAATATTGTAATTTGTTGTGTTGTGATGTCTGGTGTCTGCTCTAATATTTTTTTTTTGAAAAGATAAAATACATAACTATGTAAAACCAAAATGTCAAATATTTGGCTTGGTAAAATTGTAAACTGCTAGCCCTAGAACAGGGTTACCTAGTTGGGTAGCAGTAATCTTCATAATAGTCTTAGTGATAAATGTGTGAAATATAAAAATAAATATACACAGAAGTTCTCTGGCTCACCACTGCTCTAAGTAGCTCATATTAAGGCACGCATACTTACTGGCCGACGTCACCTGTGCGACTGACCGACTAACCTTTACCTCACTGCTTAGACAGAGTCACATATTAAATAGATACTTCAAACACTACATACGCAAACAAATTTGAAGTTAATATGATAAATTTTACAGTACTCATTAAAAATATTAGAATGAATGCTTGGTAAAAAAGGTGAAGGATTCATTTGATAAAAAACAACGTTGAGGTATGTAAAAATTCATACAAAAATAAAAAAATTAACAAAACATTAAGGCTGTGTTTCTCAAACAAAGTTTTAAGTAAAAGTATAATTAAAATACTTTGATTTCATAAAATTGTTCAAAACTTTTGGTTGTTTCATTGAAATCTAATGCCGTTAAACTATGCAATTTTGAACAATTTTATGATAACAAAGTATTTTGACTATACCATTACTAATACTTTTGTTGAAGCAACCCAGTCTAAGTATCAAGTTAATTAGCAAAAAATAAAAAAAACAATATTTAGACGGGTGGTGGCAGAGAGGTTAGCGAGTTTGTAATCCAGTGGTCGTGAGTTTGAATCCTGCCTCGAACAATGTAGTTTACTGTAGCAAAAGCATATGCTTAATTTAGGAAACGTATGAATATGTTTATGAACTTTTTACAAGGACATATTCATTCTTTTAAAAAAAATGGGTCTGTATACCCCAAATTTAGATTGGTAGATGTATTTACAGCTTTGGTTTGAATTTGTTTTAATTCGGAATATCATTGAAATTATTGATTCCCAAAAAACTGTAGATAAAGAAAGAAGTAGAACTTTCCCTTCAGACAATTTGTTTAAAATTTTTACTGTCCTCGATCCAAGACAGCTGTTTTTGAAATCTACATTAATTAATTTCCAAAAGAATATAACTCCGCATAGTAGAAGCCAACAAACGCATCTCACTAGGCAAACAAATGATGTGAACTCTGTGCTTATAATGAAAACCACGTTTGGACAGAGACGTTTTGGAGTCATTGTTCCTAGGACATTCAATAAGCTTGATAAAAAAATTAAGCGAAGGGAAAATAGTCATGCCTTTAAAACTAAAATAAATGAATGGCTCTTAGTATCAGGTAGACACTATGCAGAGGATATTTTCCATCCATAGCTTTCGACCCCATACTTTATTTTGCTCTAAGTATATTAAGTAATGCATTTTTTTATATCATATTTTTTATTTTCATTGTTATTTGTAATATTATCACTTTTTATGTAAGATTGATGTTGGCATCAACTAACTTCGCTGTCTCGAATTGCATTGGCCCCGGCACAGGTTTTTTTTCCTAATAGGGCTTTGCAGATTCAAAAATAATTGTAATGTCTATCAGTGTATGTATAAATAAATAAAAGTCATAGCAATACATAGTATCGGCCTTCGTGGCTCAGTTGGTTAGATACCTGACTGCTGAGCCATAGGTCCCTGGTTCGATTCCCGGTGGAGACACAGTTTTTAATTGTGTTTTCAGTCTGGATCTGTGAGACGATTAATATTGTTTGTCTCCAGAATGTGGCAACTTGTTACCTGGTGCGTGTTAAATTAATATTTTAGTTAACCTGTTAGTTGCCCGAGAAGCAATATTAAATAAATAAAAATCGTTTTCAGTCTGGGGGCATAGCAGGATTAACTGTGGACCTCACACTGTATCCTATCGATACCCTGAAGACACGTTTACAGAGCAAGCATGGCTTCATAGCTTCAGGGGGATTTTCCGGTGTGTACCGAGGTATTGGCGCTGTGGTGGTAGGCAGCGTGCCCTCAGCTGCTCTCTTCTTCCTCTCTTATGAAGCCATCAAATCATTTCCGGGGCCCAATATGGACAAAGCATATCAGCCCTTGGTGCATGTCTTGGCCGCTAGCGTTGCTGAAGTGGTAAGATAGCTCATTTTGCAATCATTTCAGTACAAGTTAACACTAAATTAAAGTCCTACTTTATAATACTCTTATCTGGCCAGTACTCTCATATAGATCAGAATGCTGGGCAATCACTAAAACTGATGAAAGAGCCCTGGAAACTTTGGAGAGAAAAGTACTGAGAAGGATCTACAGCCTAATTTGTGACAACGGAGAGTGGCATATTAGATGACCAGGAACTGTATGATCTGCACAAGGATCCCACCATCTTGAGTGAAATAAAAATCTGAAGACTCAGATGGATCGGACACATCCAGAGAATGATCAAAGAGAATCTCCCAAGACGAATTATGAATGTTGCACGGGGGGACGAAGAAGAATTGGAACGCCGAATCTTCGATGGCTGGACGGAGTAGTGAAAGGTGCAAACAACATCTGCATCCATAACTGGCTTAATGCATCATAAGACCGACAGTTATGGAGACGGGCTATGAAGGAGATTAAGACTCGACCTGGGTTGTAGAGCCATAGGTAGACAAATAGACAAGGTGGTCATTTATTACACATTCTCTTAAAAAATTGGAATTCAGCTTTCAGAATGGATGACTTTTATTCAAATAATTCTGTAACAATTTCCATCTTGAGATTTTTAAAATCTTATTCTATAATCGTAAAATACAAAAGAGAAAAGCCATTGCGTTTCATTGGATTCACGAATCCATGCCCACGAGCACAGGCAACCAGAGTACCAGCCAGAATGGGTGAGCCACACAGATTTGCGTCCATATATGTGGGCTTAAGGGGCCCCTTTATGACTCGAGTCACACTCACCCACCAATTTCCGACTGATAATCCATTTCCCTGCGCAACCAAATCCAATAGGACGCGGATAATGCTGCTATTACCACCCTATCCAGAAGTTCTTTTATTTTACCCTTAAAGTAGGTCCTTAAAGTTGGAATATAAAGACTTTGCAAACAGACCTCTTGCCCCCACCTCTACAACATATTATATATTATTTCTGATAAAGCCATTTTGAACTGTTTTATCTATCAGTTCTTTTTATTTGTTTACCTTGTATTTGTGTCTTATGTGATATATGTGTCGGACTGAACCTACGACTCCAGCTACCTCGGGCTTAATTTTGACCAAAGCCAAATTTTTCTATCAGCTGCTAATAACAGTAAAAATTAAATAAGTTGTACGAATGTGTGCGAATTTACAGATGGCATGTCTTGTTCGAGTTCCGATGGAAATAGTCAAACAACGCAAGCAGGCTCTTCCAGGATTGGCTGGCACGCGAAATGGTTTTGGTATCTTGTTGGATGCTTACTTGACTGAGGGTATACGCAAGGGGCTCTATAGGGGCTTCCTCTCCACTATCGCCAGGGACCTGCCATTCAGCTTCATACAGTTTCCTCTGTGGGAGTACCTCAAGACCACTGTGGCCAGACACTCTCAGCTCGAGACTGCAACCAGCATACAGGTTTTTATTTTATTTAAATTAATTATGTAGAAACTTTAACGAAACATATATTTTTCTGTCCTTTTATTATTACTTATTTATTTAATCATTTACATTTAATTACTGTCTTTTTTTTATTACTTATTTATTTAATCATTTACATTTATTTACTGTCTTTTTTAATTACTTATTTACTTAATCATTTACATTTATTTACTGTCTTTTTTTATTACTTATTTATTTAATCATTTACATTTATTTACTGTTTTTTTTATCACTTATTTATTTAATCATTTACATTTATTTACTGTATTTTTTTATTACTTATTTATTTAATCATTTACATTTATTTACTGTTTTTTTTATTACTTATTTATTTAATCATTTACTGTCTTTTTTGTTACTTATTTATTTAATCATTTACATTTACTTACTGTCTTTTTTTGTTACTTATTTATTTAATCATTTACATTTACTTACTGTCTTTTTTATTACTTATTTATTTAATCATTTACATTTATTTACTGTAATTTTTTAAATATTTATTTATTTAATCATTTACATTTATTTGCGGTATACATATATTACCCCTTACAAAAATACCTACACAAAAAAAAAAAACAACAACAAAATCACAGAAAAGAGTATAAAAATAAACCTACGCAAAAAAGAGAAAAACTTATCAACACCATAAAAAACAAAAAATAACATAATTGAATTTCAATCTTCTTTCCTTTCCTTAAATGAAAATGTAAATAAATATATTAGTAGGTTTATGATCAAAAAATATTCTCCTGCATGATCAAAAGAATATGGTAGTTTTATTATCTTTTAACATTTCTTCTTTTATGCAAGACATCAATTATTAATTTCAAATTAAACTTCTTTATTCATTTTGTTTTATGTGTGGTTCGTTTTTCTTTTATTTCTAGTCGGCAGTTTGCGGTTCTATTGCTGGTGCCATTGCCGGTGGTATCACAACTCCGTTAGACGTGGCCAAGACCAGGATCATGTTGGCGCCGGCCTCCACCAAATCCCTCGGAATTCGAAGGACACTTCTGTCTGTTTATTGGTATGACAATTATTAGTTTTTATGGCACAGTCCTTGTGTTTTGGGTAAATACACTGTACGTCAGCAGTCTAACTTACTATTTTCAATTTGAGTTTATTCCGATGCTAACCAAGTTTTTTATATGGCTGAAACTTACTAAGCGATTGTAGTCATGTTGCAAATAGTATGTAAGGATGTTTGTGTTTGTATAATATATTTTTTTATCTCCCCCACCTCTATGCTGAGTCTCATTAAATCCTACAAAATATATTACATTAAAACTTAAATATTCTTTTTTTTTTTTAAGAGGAAAGAGGAATACTGCGCCATACTTTCTGCTTTGAATTGACATATATTTTTTTGTATGGATATAATTGCGATATTTATACATAACCATACAAAAATAATTTATTGTATGGTTATGTTATGAATTGTGTTTGATTTATTTGAGAATATTTGATCTTTTGTTTATCTTTGCTCTTTTTATGATATATTTACATTTTTAGATTTTTTTTTTATCGTTATTATATTCAATCAAAACGAGATTAAAAAATACTATGTACATCATGAAAAAACATAAAACTATTGGTTGCCCATCACAGTGTATAAAAAAAATGTATCTACATTAGAACTTTGAATTTCAAGCCAATGTGATTACTTAAACAAAATTATAGTATGTAATCCTTTTCAATTTAGTTTTAGGTTCATGGTATAAATGTACATACTATAAATTTATGTCATAGAATAATAATAGTATAGCCTGCAGTAAACGCGACTGCTTTATGTTGACTAATTTGGTCAACATTTTGCTACGAGCATTCATTAATCATTTGGCCGTCTGCGTAATACGTTCTCCAAATAGGGAATATTTAAATTGCTTGCAAAATTATTTACGCAGTCATAACGAGTAGTACTATACAAACAATGTCTACCAGCAGAGTCATACATATATTGACACGAGCCGGCCAATAAAACGGCTTCACTTTTTCAGTGAGGTATTGTATGGTAATGAGTATTCTATAGTTCAATTATTATTCTATGCTCATAGTATAGAGATTGTTTTTTTTTTTTCACACATCTCCATATGGACATCTCTAACAAAAATTAAGAACCTAATTGTTATTACAGCTGTTAATATACAGTTGAGTAAATGTATAAAGGCCATCATATTAACTCTTTTCAATTGTTTGTTTATTTAATGGATACAATTCTGAACTCATGTTACAATTTGAAATCACATTATAATCACAATGGATAAAAAAAAATATAAGTGCTTGGCATAATTTGCAAAAAAAAAATTAATACACACAGCTTCTTATTTTGAATGACATAACTCAAATTGTGTTAAAATGGCATTGAATGTTTGGATATTGTTAGCGCCGATTGCAAATCCGGCTAAATAAATCGAAATTTATGAATTGAATTGTTTATATGTAATGCGTGTTGGATGGGATATGATCAAGGAGCCGTAATAACCTTTGATCTTGTTACAATACTCCTCGAGTCCTCTTCTCTCACATATAACACAACACAAGGTACAATACGATAACACAATAACACACACGATGATGATATATATATATAAAACGATGATGATTTGAATAAAGCGACGAAACAAGACGATATTATTTGAGCGACGAATTTGAATGATTGAATTGAGACGTGACGTTTTTGCGAGTTCCTTCTTCCAGTTTTGACCGCTAGGGGGAAGGAAACAGTTGTGGAAGGATTTTGGCGGGAATCAAAGGTATTTTGATTTGTCCATCATTCGATATCAAACAGATATTATATATGAGAAAGGAAGAGCTGCGTTGGCTGTATATAGAATAAATTTAAGTAAAAAAATTCTGAGGAACCGTTTATCGTTTTCAGGGAAAAGGGAGTAGTGGGCCTCTTTGCTGGATTCATCCCTCGAGTTACTGGATTTGCACTCGGTGGAGCAATATTCTTGGGAGCCTACGACTACGCCACAACGTTTTGTAAAGAGTTCTTCGGAGAACGGTAGCAAAGGTAATTACCTGTGAAATGTGATTACAGCCAAAGAATCCTAATTGGAGCATGTTTTATTTATTTTAATGATAAGAATTGTTTTTATAAATACTAATATTTATACATGTTATGTTTTAAAGAATGAATATGTCCATGAAACATGTAGATAAGTGAACGAAATAGCACAAAACAATGTACAAATTTAAGAAATCTTATATTATTTTATTGAAAAAGTAAATCCAATAATAGTTTAATATATCACGGTATATCTCATAATGTAGTGTAACATATGATGGTTGTGCGGGTGTGCATTGAGTGGGTGGTGAAAATCATTGCTGGACTATGTGAGATGTTGTTTTACCTGTTGTATTTTCAATTATGATGTTTATCTTTGAGGCGATACACTTCATAAGTCTCCAGAAACTTGTGGCAACTTGTTATTGAGTGCGTGTTAAATATATATTTGACATAGTACCTGTTAGTTGCCCGAGAAGCTATACAAAAATAAAATTCCCCAACTTTTATGAAACGCCCGAAGACGAGATGATAATATAAAAGAGTTGATGTACTATTTAAGGCGGTGCCTCATGACCAAATATAAGTATAAAACAACTATAAACCTAATTCTTTTTTTATATGGTGGATATGTTCCACGCAATACATGGATAAAATTATATGTGAATAAAGAATAATGGTGGAGAGGTTTCTCGGTATAAAATACAATACAGGATATCAACAAATAACTTACATTCTTGAACTTTTTTACTGACAAAATGACTTTATGTATAAAAAAATTAAATATTATATATTGTTAACTACATATTTGAATATTCGCGCCAATCAAATTAGTTACCCAGTTGACCGCCAGAGCGATTGTGGCGCCTAGCCTCAACCAATCACACGCGTCTGCTTGCGCATGCGCGTTTCCCCAGCAGGATAGTAACATTACGGACTCAATGGTTGGCTACACTGAACAACCGTTGGGACTGCCCACTTTTCCAGCACTGTTTGAATCGTAGAGATCTCTTTCGCGCGATATAGATATCTGTATTCCGTGTGAATTAAATAACATTATTATAATTGCTAACAATATATCTACTTACTAAAAAAATTAAAAAAATATATATTGTCCCTAGGAAAAGACAAAAATTGCAAGATTAAAGGTTTCTTGCAAGCAATGAGTAAAATCCAATTGTTTTAGCACCAGAGAATGTTATAAAAGTGTCTGATTCTTGTCACAAGTACCAAAGGTAAAAGAATAAGAAAACTAAAATAGATCTTGTTGGTATTCCTTGGTAACACCACAATTAGTAAATCGGTTAGCTCTCTGAGAAGCGAAGAAATATGATTTATACCATTGATATTGGCGAGGCATTGTGCTATTTCTTTTTTCATTAGTAGTGTGGGAGTTGGTTGAGTTTGCTAGTTGGTTTCAATAATATGATGCGTAACATTATGTACTGAACGTATTGGGTTCATATCTGCTTGTGTCAAATTTGGATATTTTTTAAAAATTTTATTAAATTTACATGTTGTTTGTACAGTGGCTATATTAATTATGCTTGTTTTATATATGAATCCTCTCATGGATAATCATGTGGCTTTGTCGATTAATGATTGCCTTTTTAAGTCTACCAAAATATCGTAGTGAGTTAAGAAATCAACTCCAATAATTGTTTTTGTGACGTTTGCAATAATAAATTTCCACTTGTGATTTCTGCATAATCCCAAATTTAAGTTTATTACCTTGTGTCCGTAAGTCGGTATGCGTGTGCCATTTACATACATACATATATAATCACATAGATCATATTGACTCCACAGTTGCAGACTCCACAAACCCATTCCTTGCAAACAAACCATGCAAAGGCACCAATATCGGTCTTTGCTCTTTTCTTTTTTACACATTTTGCACAATAAACTATTCAGTTTTTCCTTGAGAGGTTTTTTATTTCTTACCTACTCCAGAACAACCCGGAAGAGGTTCAGGAATGTTTACTATCTCCTTGTTTTCACCAGAACTCTCGCCAGGTTTGACATCAAGTTTACGCTTTCTTTTAACTGTCGGTGCATTCTCTGAATGTCACATACACTGCATAATCTCTTTTACAGAGTTATTCACAATCTCCTTATCATCCGACGTGGGAGCATCGGGCATGGTATTAATAACCCGGTTTCTATTTAGTGGAAATATACCAGTCTTGTCAACAACAAA
The DNA here is from genome assembly GCA_963576475.1 of Molanna angustata. NCBI lineage: Eukaryota > Metazoa > Arthropoda > Insecta > Trichoptera > Molannidae > Molanna > Molanna angustata. Next base: position 29,141,840 of record OY754979.1, read on the forward strand.
AAAAACCCAGAGAGAATGTTGTTTTTTGCATTAGGCTCGATTTTATGCAATAATTTTATTAATAAATTTGGAAATGTGCTTTTAGGGATAACCGCTTCTTTTCTACCCTCCTAAGTCACTTCCAATCAGAGAGAGAATGTCTCTCCAGGCCATTTTGAGCGGTCTAAAAAATTCAACATCTAAAGGTTGCGTCAGATGGGTAAAGTTTGGTGAAAGAAAAACCATAAATATATTTTCATTTTGTAACTTTTCAATTAAGTCCATTGATAAGTTATCTCCAATTATAATTTTCTTGCCAATCTTTTCTTTGAAATACGGTAGTATAATTGTTACCCAATCATCAAAACAAATGCTATCAAACCACTCAGAAAGTGTCCTATTATAATGCGCTCCTCGAGGTCCATTCTCTCTCCAAGTATCATACAAATGTTGTGCTTTATACACAACATAAGGCGGAACCAGCAAGCCATCAGCAGATGCTGAAAACATTATGGACGTAGAACTCTTTGAACTGTTCATTACGCGTTCTGGATACTTACAACCCCTCTTCACAATAACTTTCTTCTTTCCTGGATCATCTGATAGGTTAGTTTCGTCGTAATTGATTATATTTTCAGTTTTAACATCTTTAAGTGATATCTCCAAATTGTCAAAATATTCCTTCATTACATCAGCTGTAACTTCAGCACGAGACCTTTTAATATTTCGACAAAATCTTTGTGATAAGTCATTTTTGTGTCTTAAAAATCCTAAAACAAAGTCTCGTTTCCTGGTAGATCTCTTTTCATTTACACCTTTACACTTCATTTAATTTAGCGGGTGGTCACTTGTCCTGCGTGATCGCGAGATGAACGAAATAATATTACGTGTTCAGGATTGCACTAAATAAATGGGACGTTCGCAATGTTATTCTTTTAAAATATTTATAATATTGTCGTGTGTTTTACCTGCTACACGACAATAGTTTGTGGTATTTGATACTTCTCCTCCGTAATAGCAAAATGAGAAGCTTCCTCAAATGTCTTTGGATCGTAACAAAAGACCATATTGAGGGAGAACTCCCATAATGAACGAATGCATTGCAATATCTTTAATTAAAGCAAATTTTCCAACCAACTCATTTGGATTTAACGTTTCTCGTTTATCCGCTCTAGATAAATCGCTATAACACTTATCTTTTCGCTGCATAAATTCAACTATGCTTTCGTATTTTCTCTGTTTACGTTCTTTAAAAATCCTAAAACAAAGTCGTTTCCTTTGAAAGATTTCCTGGTAGATCTCTTTTCATTTACACCTTTGTGAAGAAACAATTTACTCAATTACTAATTATTAAACTAATGAAATTACGACGATCTGGAGACGATGACGCTATATTTGTACCAACACGGGACTCTTTTATACCCGTACCACGAGATCCTCTAGGCGGGGGCGGTAGAGGTTTACAATGACGAGACCGCCACAGTACCATAGAAATGCTGTTCTCTAATGCATCAATAAGTTTGGATTGTTAACTAGCCTCATTGACCAAAAGGATCACTTGCATTATCACCACCAAACTTTAAAAAATGCCAGTTCTTCTTTCTAGGAGAAAGGTTATGCCAGCACACAATGCAATATGTTGATTATTTAGTCCATACTGCATTATGTTATGGACCAGTACATTCCTGTATGCGATAAACAATGCTTATTTGTCTATCATATACTATTTCAATAAGAGATAAGAATGATAGAGGAAGTAATAATACATGTACTGTTTACCACATTCCCACTTTTAAAATCTTGTTAGACTTGTTACCTATATATGGAGAGTATCATCTCCATACATTGATCAATATTCAACGACGATTGAAGAGATAGCTACTGCTATACATTGTTCCGTGTCCGTCAATTTATTAAGATCCTTAAATATACAATAACCCGGTTTATTTAAATTTAAACTTCTGCCGTTAACTCTTCGACCAGTTCCACCATGGCAGATGATGGGAGGTCTCTTTCGTTTAAATCTTTCTTCTTATTTTTGAATCCATTATAATTATTATTCCTATTTTTATAATTATGATTTTTGTACCCATTGTTTTGATCGTTATTATTATTTCCATTCTGCAATTGATTTTTATATTTAAAACAATTCTTTTTTATATGACCTGGGATTCCACAAAAATAACACGTTATTTTGTTATCCTCGCGAGTGTTAAAAATACGTACGTTTGTCCTTTGGTTATTTTTGAAACATTCGTATGTTTCATGCCCTGCTTTTTTGCAGTTGTTACAAATTTTTTTATTTGGTACTGTTTTGTGAAATGTAGTGTGGTGTTACACTTTTAGTTATATGTAAAATTATAATACTTTAATAAAAATAGTTATATCAAAGCAAACCACCACACCTTGTGGTAAACAAGAGTTTTACCAATTATTAATTATATTAATGAGAAAATACAATGCCAAGAGCAGGACTCCTTTAACTCTGGGTTCGCTGGGTGTTGTGTTCTCTGGTGCTGTTCTAGAATGCTCTAAGGAGGAAACGGGATTGATTTAAAACACAATATAGGTCTGATCACATATAATTTCACCATCAAACTTACAGACACTTAGTAACATACAAGAGCGAATCAGTAAGTATCACATGTATAATGCAATGTGAATAATTAACTTAAAATCAATTTCAAGTCTTGGCATAACATAGATTCAATAACTGAAAGACCTGAGTATGTGGGGTTCAACTGACTTTAAACCAAAGCTAATTTACGATGAGAGTTTACCAACATTTCAAAAATTAAAGGAATGACGATCTTAGCTGGCAGCTGACTTCTGTCTGAATAAACAATGATCCAGTAGGGATACGGCTGGAGAGGCTATCAATGGTGTGACGGCTCGATGCATGTAGAGAACGGGACAGAAAGTTCCGATTGATGATCACAGTGGCTTTGGTGTGCGGGACGAATGGCTATTGGCTTCGTCACTCGTACAAGATAGAAAACAGGACCCAGAATAGTGGTGGAATAAATACCTTTATTGCAATGTTTGTTTAATAATTTAGGTAGTGTATAACAACTACTTCTTTCCTTTATGGTCCAATTGCAATATCAAAATTTAGCGTGTCATCCTCACAAAGAAAATGGCCGTTGTATAGAACAAGTACTGAGTCGGCAAACAGGAAGCAATATCACTATAATACTGGCACAAATGACACTTTTACTATATATGGTTAAATTAAATACTTTAACAATTAGTTTGCCCGGATTACTCCTGGAGTAATTCCATGCGTGTTGTATTTAAACACGGCAAACCCGATTCAAATCGGAAAACAATCAGCTTCGTTAGCGGTTCAAGACAAGAATGACGCGGGAACAATTGGCGTGGGTGAATAGACCGGCAGGGAGGAAATACAACGGCAAAGGTCAAAATGGCAACTGTCAAATTCATGACTTATTTATTGTTTAATACAATTATTTTAATTTAGACTCTTTTATATAAATATATTTATATATCATTACAACCTCTTACCATAATAAATTTTCTTTGGCATAGCTCTTTGGAGAGGCAGTACTCTTTAGGATCTCATTAGGCGATGAGTTCAAATTATGGTTGAATACAGCTCAGATACACAAAACAGTGAGAAATTAAAGAATGGATATTTTAGTTAATTAATTATATTTAATAAAAATCATTACAACGTGGAGAAGTTATCTTTAAACAGTTATCATCTCATATTAGGTACATATGAAATTGAACACTTATCTTTGGAATAAAATATTCATAAAAGTTATACCTAGAGATTACAAAATTCTGGTACTGATTCTTTAAGGCAATATTAAATTATTCTTTACTGATCATTACAACATTATTTATTAGACAAAAGATATCGGTCGTTGGAGGCCTCTATGATGATGGAAGTTACAATGTCCAGGTTTACAAAACCCAAGACCAGCTTCAAACGATCCAGGAATACAAGTCATCTTAGGGATGAAGATTATTTTCAATAAATACATTATTAGACTCACCGAGTGGAGTGGCGTTGGTTTCAAATTATCAAAGTATGTTACATCAAGAAACCTCAAATTAGATCCATAATATATTGTACATCAGAGACCATCCAATAAATATAGTATGGGGGTACACGCATGTGTCGTGACAAGATTGGAAGATACAATTAATGGACTATATTTAATACAATAAACCACATACTGTAATGTTATTTTATCAAGGGGGGAAAGGTTTTATAATTTATTTACTTGACCTCAATCGTGTAGGAGCAGGAACAGAGAATGGAAGCATCATTCATATTCGGTGCCTAATATGTATGATATCAAACTTACGGGCACGCAGAGTAGATTTTATATAATGGAAATATACGCTTACGTCGATAAATATTGCTTGGAAGTCACTTTAGTATAGAATAAATGTTTCTTTTTGTTAACTTTAGAGGTTAGTTTAACGTATTCTTTTCACGATAGTATGGGTGACGCTATATATTACACGTATTCGAGGTTAACAGTAAGAGTGGATATTACCAAGTTTTTATATCGCTGTGGTTTTAGCGAAGCATATATTTATATTGACAGAGGTACACTGCAATAGGTTATCACTAGAATGTTCAAGTTTCAGTTATTTTTTATTGAAGCGTCACACGAGTTTTGAATATCAAAAACTTAATCTGTACGAATCAGATCCATTATAGTCACAATTCACTAGATAACACTACACGATCATTGTTAAAACAATACATGTCGAATTATAACATTATCGGTGCGAAATATGTGTAAGTAATTGATAATATTTTAATAAATTGGCGGGCGGCACGCCGCGAGAAGACGTTTTTAGCCATTGTTTTTACGGAAGTGCGTGGGGGTAAAAAGAGAGCTGCAGTTCCAACTGGAGAGAGCGAGATATGGATATCTCTCGGAGCGGATGAACACCACGTGACGTCCGTTCGCTTTTGATTGGATAGTCATTTGTTGTAAGAAAATTTGATAGAAGCCGCCGAGGGGCGCGAGTTATGAATTTATTTACCAAGGAATATCGTCGGTTTTTATTTATAGTAAAACTTTAATAGGAAATATGGAGACGTAACGTTGACAACGTTATAATACGCATAGCTACTGTTGGTTCGCAAGTTATCCCTATATTTCAGAATCGAACCGGAATATGTAATTCATAATTTGACTACGTTTTTATCGTGTTTACTCAACCAACAGTCCCATATATTGGATTATCGGGGATGGCGATAATCCAAATTTAATTAATAATTTCAATGTAGTGCAAGTTGAAACATATGGAGGAATATTAGGTATCAAATATTTAAAGATAAAAAGTCACTTACGTTTTTAACATTGAAGAATATGAACAAGTATAAATATATTTAAATTAAAACAAATTAAAATTTACTAATTAAACGAGCACTTGGAATGTACGTAATTACCAAGAGTACGATGCATCAGTCGGGTATCAGAACGGATTGTTTTTTTTAATCCAAAATGGCCGTATTTAAAGGCCTGCAACTTTAGTGTTGTGCAACACCTATTAATTAGGGTTGTGCGATGGCCATAGCCACAATAGCTTCTAGGTCATCAAAATTAAGATCCTCAAGACATCTTTTCTTTATAAGGTAGACTGTTTCTTTTTGACTTTGTTGAATAAAATGGCTTGGGCCACGTTGCGATGCATCTTCAATATGTAAAATTATCAAACTGTGAAAATATCACATGTAGACAATAACTACACTTTTACTATTATTCTGAATATTGTTTAAGGTCGAAAAATGTGAGCTTTTGTATATTTATACATTAGATCACATTGATTAAGTTAAATCATTAAATATTTCGACCGAACCACCGAGCAAGAACTACTATAGCAAGACGCCATAGACGCAGTTCACTGTATCAGAGCCAACGAATGATTGGGACGGAAACAACAGTTAATTTAGCGGGCGGTCACTTGTCTTGCGTGATCGCGAGATGAACGAAATAATATTACGTGTTCAGGATTGCACTAAATAAATGGGACGTTCGCAATGTTATTCTTTAGTAATATTTATAATATCGTCGTGTGTTTTACCTGCTACACGACAGTAGTTTGTGGTATTTGATACTTCTCCTCCGTAATAGCAAAATGAGAAGCTTCCTCAAATGTCTTTGGATCGTAACAAAAGACCATACTGAGGGAGAACTCCCGTAATGAACGAATGCAATGCAATATCTTTAATTAAAGCAAATTTTCCAACCAACTCATTTGGATTTAACATTTCTCGTTTATCCGCTCTAGATAAATCGCTATAACACTTATCTATTCGCTGCATAAATTCAACTATGCTTTCGTATTTTCTCTGTTTACATTCTTTAATTTACATTCTTTAAACAATTTTATAATACTACAAATGCACGTACTACAGATACAACAAATTAAATGCAAAATAATATTCAATTCAACAAAAATAAATGCTTACATAACCAACATCTTGTCCATGGTGTTGTCCTTCTTGATAACCACAGCAGATGAGACGACACCAACCCAAACAGTAGATCACCCGTTGTCTTCCTGATTCAGAATCACCAACCTACGCACACAGCGGAGCCGTATGTGACCCGTAGCTGTTGTCTTCTTGATGCTCTTCTCAGAACATTGACCAACGTAGTGAATTACCTGTTGTCCAGTTGTCCTCTTGAACCTTGCTGAAGAGATGAACACGTCACTGTTTTGACGTTTTTCTCGCTCACTTCCTCTCTGTAGTAAAGAACACGGTTGAGGGCTGCTTTTTCCTGGATTTATAAAAATCCTTTTCTTCTGATACCAATTTTACGTAATAATTTAATAGAGAGTAAAGGTAAATCTAAAGAAAATTTTGATAAAAGGCTAGGGAACAACGAAACATATAAGGTAGGCGATATAGTATATTTAAGAAACAAGAATAATAAGCCTAGAGTTTGTAAAAAATTGACACAAAACTATATGGGACCTTACAAAATTGTAGAAAACTTGATCAATGTATGGATCTATAACAATTATGGTACTGACACATCTTTCCGTAGCATGTTGTGTGGAAGAGCCAGCACCATTTCTTTTATCCCCAGTCATGTTGTCATCTCTAGCCTAAAAATTTGGTGACACCAGATCGCACCAAGTTTAGTTTGAAACATGTTATCAGATTCATAAAGGATTATCAATTTTATGAAAAGTTTTAACTCTTCTAAAAATGTCTATTCTGCTATTGATCCACTTGGTTAGTGTACTCGAGGAAAAATTAAACCTGGAGTAATAATACTGGCGGATGCGTTAATAAAACCTAACATTGTTAGCAAACTTCCTCTTTCTGCTTATGTCACCTGTCCGATTTATTTGAAACCGCATGGTGCTGTGATTTTTGGAGGATTTGTAACGGTACTACACCTAGTCGCATCTAAATTACATATCATATGCGGCTCAAAATTGTGATTTGCAAAAAACTGCTTTCAAAAATATTTTAACTATCACAGTCTTTGCATATCAAAAAAAATATTAATTCAGAACATCCAATACAACTTATGTGAGCCCATTTAAGACATGCTGTGCATTGATACCATTCATCCGTAGATTTGGTTTGGCTGTATTTATAGCCACAAACCAAACATTCTGAATCATTTTAACTATTTTCCTTATAGGTCTTTTTATCAATACCCTTGCCTTTAACTGATAGCTGAGCCTTTTCCTTTAATTAATTTTCACTGGGCGATTCAGTCAAAATGGCACTTTTTCCTTAGCGTGTTACTAGCAGTATACTTTTTTTAATGTGAGGAATCGGCATGATATCATTCGGCGACACAATATTCATAGGTGTATCATTATGTTATTTCTTTAGGCAATGGCTTCTGGGAGATTTCATTTGGGGATGATATAAATGGTATTTTTGTAATCTGTGATGGTGCGAAATGAAAACATTTGGATTCAGTGGGCAAATTCCTTTTTTAGTAAAAGCAGGAACTGCAATAGAAGCGGCACAGTTATAACCAGTTCCAAATAAATTTGGATTTGGGTGACAGCACGGCCAGGATGTTTTCGAAGCCATAATTTAATTTCTTGAGAGTAAAATGTACGTAAGGCCCCATAAAACCAACATCGAGGGGTTTAAGCGATGCGAGCAGAGCATTATGACTCCATGATCACGAGCTAACTCGATGGCTTCCAGTTTCTTGGTGTGAGTGACGTGACTGTCTAAAAGGGCCTACAGATGATCAACTTGGTTTGCCAACGATGAAATAATGATGTTTACAACCAAGTTGTAAACATCATTATTTCCGAAGATGTGTATTGAATTATCTAGTTCGTGGGTGAATTTTTCTTTTTCTAAAGTGAATCATGCGGGGAATTTGCTAGTGTGGCTCCCGGTGGGATATTTAGTGATGTGCCTTCGGATGCTACATTTGCTGCCCTGGATTGGCTTGGCCCTCCCATAGCTCCGCTGCTTTAGTCCATCTCATTATCAGAAGGGATCTGAAATAAAAAACAAGTATTAGAAACTTGTTAGTAGAAATGATAAAATAAACTTTGTTTTAAATCAAGAATATCGTCTTACTCCTGATTCTATATTGGTTCCGAATCCATAAATCATCCTTTCTTTGACTCGATTCTGGTACGGTTATTGGAGTTAGCACCTGGTTGTTACCCACCTCTAATTCTGGTAATTCTAAGGTTTTGGTTATATATGAAAGACTGTTTGTGTTCTTAATGTTCCAGCCAGTACTGGAAGACTTTTGACTGAAGACTGTTTATTTTCAGGGCCGCAAAGCCCTTTTATTACTTATTTCGGTAAACAAGTTGCCACGCAGTGGCGTATTCAAAATATTATTTTTATTTTTAACTAATTTTTTTTTACTTATTATAAAAATCTTTCCTGGTTTACGCGGATTCGTAACAGAAATGCGGCAAATACCATTTTCTTGGATCTCTTGACATATCTGCACGCTTCCTCGTGGAATTATTAATGACACATTATCATTACCAATTAATATCTTTGAGTTGAAAAAATTGTAGCGGAATGTTCAAATGTTTTATGGTGTTTACCATAATTTGATGTTCTCGCTGGTCACCCTGGTAAAGATATGATTCACTTTATTCTCAGGTTGACATGTTGTGACTCATTGTCTGACGCTGCTATTAGACCAGTACCACACAACTTTAGACCGACCGTCGGTCCGTGTAAGCCAATTTGGTTTGCGAGAGTCAATCAGCGATTGACTGGCTCAACCCTCTCACGGCTAGGTATGTCGTAATGCAGAAAACGATGATGGGTTTTTCTACATATATCACAATTTTTTCTTTGACATTTTGATACAAAGTGCCCCCTCTCCAGACGTTATGGAGCCCCTCTCCAACAGCATATTATGGAGGTCAACACCCCCCATATGTTTGTTATATGTACTGATAATTTCTGGACATTCCACCTCGATTTTGGAGCTTTGCCCCGCGACTTTCTCCCAACGGTTCACCTTGGTGATAGGCTCGATACCAAGATATGATGACACCACGTGAACTGGCTTATTATCAAACCATTTCACGGCAAAGATATTGGTGTCCCTTTCACATCTAAAATCATATGAGCCAAGGCCACTAGATTTCAGTGCTGCATCAGTCTGAAAGGCACAACCTGGCATACGATTACACCGGACAGTGCCCGCAGCCAATATGCCTTTAGATTTTAAGGCAACCATAAGCCCGTGAGAAGAAAACCAATTATCAGTGAATACTTTATAATTTTGATAAAGTGGCAAACCATCGCACAATCTCAAAACTATGTCTCCACTGATACCTAAGGCTGTCTTCGCACCGACGTTTGTATCTTTGCCTGTGTAGACCTCAAAATCGTACACGAAACCACTTACTCCAACTCGAGCAAATACCTTGCTACCCCACTTATGTGGCTTATTTTTGATATATTGCTTCAAGATAGAGGTTCCCTTGAAGGGTATCATCATTTTGTCTAAGCTATTGAACTCTTCTGGTTCAATTTTCACCATATTCGCACGCAGAGCATCTACCAAAGGCCTTACTTTAAACAATTTGTCATGCCCTTCTTGACCCCTCGGAATCAAGAAGGTATTATTGTTTATATGTAAGAAAGACCTGAGTTTGGTGAAGCGATTCTGAGGCATTACATCAGCTATTGGAGAATAACGTGTCGATATTGCCCAATAGCTAGATAATGCGGGGATTTAATTATTTCCATCATTATATGAATACCTAGAAATTGCTTCATTTCAACAACAGAGACATCAACACTACTTCCATTTTTTTGAACAGATTGTTGTCGATAAACATATGAAGATATTGCAGTGGAGACAAAATTTGGCTCTATTCAGAAAAAGTAACATTAAATGCAGAATCAACGGTGTCTGGGGCTCTTCGTAGCCAGTGCAGAGTATACCTATTATTGGCATTTTCCACCACAGCCTCCTGCTCCCCCACAGCTGCCACTTCCTCTATAGCCTCACTCTCCTCGTCTTCTCTCTGTGAAACTCTCTGAAAATAGAAACAACACACCCATAGGGGAGAGCCGGGATACATTGGTTGGTGACACTTTTTGGTTTCAATTTTCTTTCTCTGAAACTATGCTTACGATCACAAACTTGGCTAAAAGATTTGCGGGTACTATCCTTTGGCTTCAATTTGACGGTAGACTACTGTGCCTAAATTCAATAACTCTACTTGGTATGAAAACACTGATGTTGCAGAGGTCAATTGTTAAAACAAGTGGAATAAAATTAAAAGTTATAAAATATTTATTTATTTTATGTAATAAGACAGTTCAGGAACATCAAAAAATCCCCCTTTTAGCTCCTTTGGGGCACTGATTTTCTTTACAACATCATCCCATGTGTAAGACATGATATCTTCTTTAACAGGCCATTTAAAATATTTTGATCCCTTCTCCAAACAAGACACCTGGACACCTTCTTCATCTTTCTGTTTAATTTGGTCTGGGTGTGAGCCACTGGGTATGAAACAAATTCACACGGTGCCTTAGTGTTTTGTGGCGTATTGCTGGATGATACCTCCAGTTCGCCTTCCAAAACTCTTTTGTCTGTTTCTTCTTGTGAATCTTGGTTGTCTGAGCCTGCAGAAGAACCACTTATGATTTCTTGTGAGTTCGAGTTGTCTGGGTCCCCAGAAGGGCCAATTTCTCTTTCTTGTGAGTTCAGATCTGCGCTTTCTGGCTCCGGTCGGTATGAGACTGCAGAGGACAAGTATTCTTATTCAGAAAACACGTCAGGATCAAAAGGAAAAATTCCTGATGCTCTAAAACCTGATTTGATGTTTTCAGGAGTTGCAGCTCTATCCCAGGCGGTGATACAAATTTTTAGTAGGGAATAAATATTAATTGTTTCGTTCGGATTCGCTAACATCCACACATTTACTCCAGCAAAGACATATCTTTTATAGGGTCCAAAAACACTAACGTCAAGCGGTTGCGATTAATTGGAAGTGTGGGGCGGCAGAGTTAACAAAACTATCCCGTTTTCTCTTGAAAAATTTATATTATATCAGTGTTTCAATCAGTGTCGATTCAAAAGAACAATTAGGAAAAGCGGGAGATTTATAACCTGTAATAATCTTAACTTTGAATATATTGAAGGAAATTAATTCAAAATGACATTGTTTTCCTATATTATAGACATGTTCAATGTCATGAACTGATGGTAACAGAGAATTTTAAACATAACATACTATTCCCCTTGTACTGTTGTTGATAATACTAGAATTAAAAAATATTGAAAAAGAATTTATATTTATTTGATCATGAGGCTTGGTCAATGTTTCAGTAAAAATTATTATATCTCCATAGGAAAACCATGTATCACTAGTTACATTATTTATTTTTGTTTTCAAAGATCCAATATTTTGGTCCCGATATGTTCTACAAAAACATCGCTTTGAAATTTAATAGTTTTATGGGTCCTGAGCCTATTTAATTCATTTTGTAAGGTGTCATTTTTATTTAATGGTATTTCATGAAAACTTCCCAAGATATAAAGCCCACTCAAAGAAGACACTCTGCTTAGTGCTACATACAATAATGATCTATTAATTTTTTTGAATTTTCTAAAATCAATACAAACACTTCTATATGTTTGCCCTTGTGATTTGTGAATTGTGATTGCCTCAGCAGGAACTAAAGGAAATTGCTTTCTTGTTATTTGGCACTGTAATTTAAATGAAAGATTTAAAACCACACTGTTGACGGAAATAGGTGTTAAGTTAATAGGTATATTTTTATTTTTATAAAATTCCATATTACTGAGTCTACTTTTTTTGCCAACATTATTTGAATTGAAATCTATCCAAAGCTTTACTGGTTCAAATGTGTTTGCTTTGAATGTAATATAGGTACTTTAAGACACCACACGCTCCATTAACTAAACCATCCTCGACATCAATATTACATGTGATCATATATTTTATATCTATTTTTAAACGAATTATATGAAGCAATCCATTACACTCAGAAATCTTCTTTTTCTTCAATGATTTTAAAATTGATGATTTCTTATGATCATTAACTTTTCCCAATATCACATCATTTGCTTCATATGTATACTCTGGACCAATATGTTTGTCTATTTTATAAGTATTATAGTTATCTACATGCTGATTTTCCGCAAAAAGTCTGATAACATCTTCCGGAACATCTTTTTCCAAAACCTGTCTAGGTCTAGACTTAAACAATTCCATGTATTTGGAATTCAATTTTCCAACGGCAAGATGATTCAATGCATCAATAAAATCAGTTTCATTTATTTGCCTCATTATTTCCGCTAATTCAAAAAATGAAAAATCTTCCCACAAAGGATTTATATCAAAAAATTGTTCCATTTCATTGGTTTTAGAAAATTTGTAGATGGGACTATCCATAACTGGGGGTAATTGATATAAGTCTCCTACACAAAGAACAGATACACCACCAAATGGTTGGTTATTGCACATGATCTGTCGCAATCTGGTGTTCACACGACTGAACAATGTACTGCCTACCATGGATATTTCATCTATTATCAAAAGTTTCATGTGCATTAATTTCTCTCTAATTTGATTGGCTAAATCACTGGATAATTTTGGCATTTGACCTCCAAATTGAACAATAGGTAGAGCAAAAGCTGTATGTAAAGTTACCCCGTTAATTAAAAATGCAGCTTTTCCCGATGGAGCACATAACAAAACTACAATTTTATTTATACACCCTCCAGGTATATTATCAAAATTAAATGTAATGAGTTGATAAATGATATTAATAACTGTACTTTTGCCAACCCCAGCTGATCCAGATAAATATATTTTGAATGGGTCTGATCGGGTTTTCACCCAATTTAAAATGTGCATAAGGAATTTTCTCTGTGAAGTATTTAATTTTTGTATAGCAGTACATAGTTGGTCTTCTTGTATTCTCGTAGGACATGTATATCCAGATGGAATAATCTTATTAGGTACTTCATCACCTCCCTGTTGAAAGATGTCAATTTGCTGTTCCAAAGGTAATTTATCCAACTCAAAATTATTAATTTCTTCATCATCTAATACATCATTTTGTACCCTCTCTAAAGCAATATCCATATCATCACCAATAACAGAGTACTTTTTTCTATTAGATTCTATTGATTTTAAATTTTCTAGGTATTTGGTTTCAGTATTAACGATTTCTATTTCATTTTGTTCATTTCGCCAAGGCAAAAATAAAAAAAAGTGGTTCCCGATAGTAATTATAAGGATCTTGTGCTAAATTATATCTCCTGTAGCGAATGATAGCAGATTTAGTTCGAGATCTGTACTCATTATCATCATTGTCTAAGTCATTGTCATTGTCTATGCGATGTTTTGAAAAATTTGATGCAAAATCAGCCAAACTTATATTGCTCAAATTTTCATTTCTATTGCTATATTTAGGTATGATATCTGTCATGAAAATATCGGTGGAATCAATATTTAATTTTTTCAATTCAGGATTGGATTTAAGCATTTTAATTCTCTCTTCTGAAGGACCGGTATTAATAAAAATGCATTGTCTACTCATTTTGGAAAGAGCGAGAGATAATACATGGTAAGATGCTTCCTGTGCTGACATTAAATTACTATTTAAAAATGTATTTGCAATATTTCGAAATTTGTCTTTGATAGTTTTGTTTCCTTCAGTTATATCGGAAGCAGCATCTCTTAATAATTTTGATAATCCAGCATCAATTTTTGCAATATAATTAATAATGTACGAGGCCAAACCGTATTCTTCGGAAATAAACTGAAGATCCATGTTTGACACAAACAAATACAAAATTTTCTTATTATAACAATTTATACCAACCTCAAGACTATTGCGTTTTATGAATGTTTGAGTCCGTTTAAGTGACATTCTAACACTACGAATATAAAACTCTTCTGACATGTTTAAAATTTTTAAAACTTCTGCAAATGACACATTTTGGGGTTTTTGATAAAAAGTTAACATAAGATTTTGAATTTTCAGAAAAGCTTGCTTTAATTCTTCATTCTTGTCATCGTCTGCAAGGGGTTCCAGTATTATAGTATATGGCATTACAGGTAGAGGTAAATTGAACCGACATTTTTTTTCGAAACTGATTTTTATAACAAGTGTGACTATGAGTATGTCTCTGTAATGAAATATATGGATTGTTTGAATCATACTCACAGGTAATTAATGAATCTATAAAATTAATGCAAGTTTGAACAGATTGATTATCAGTGGTATTATAATTCGGTGAATTGTTCAACCAAAGAAAAATGTGCTTGTGTGGAGAACCCTGCATTTGAAATTCACTAGGTGAAGAACGGACTGGTCTCAAAATTTTGTATCCAGCATCAAATTGAATTAAATTATTTAAAAATGACTTTTCCAATACGTTTCCTGCAGAAACCTTGTTGGTATGTTTATTTTTCCTTAAACAAATGTTTACTGTATCAAGACATGACTTTTCAAGTTTCTTTTTAGCCATGTATAGTAAACGAGTTGGTATACAGGATCTTCTGTCTGTTCTCCTAGTTTCAGATTTGGCCCCATCGCTGTAACCTATTTTGATTTCTTTGGATGTATTGAATGCATGACCGCCAAATATTCTGGGAAAACATTATTCATCTACATATATCTTCTATAATATGCCATGGAGCTGGTGTTTAACCTTGTCCAGGAGCTACAATTTTTACTGTTGAATCATTTGTAAACATATTGTTTCTATCAACAACCAACACATCTTCATCAATTTCCGTATTAATTATATTTTTATGACTATGGTCAACAATTTTATTTACTTGTAAAGAGGGTTGATTCTCATTAGAATATATATTATCAGTAATAAAATTTATCGTTTCATCATATTGTTGTTCGTATTGTTTAAAATTTTTTTTGTCTATTTCAATATTGTATTTCATGTACAAAGGAGTAGAAATAAGGTATTTTAAGGCATCACAAATAACAGCGGGACGAATGGTATCAAACATATAAAAACTTGTATGGTCCATATGCCTTTTTAATTTTAATTGTATTGTTGCCATATTATTAAATTGCCGGGGAAAAACCTCCAACATTTTGTTAATTTCAATTGGGATATTGACGACACTGCCTTTTTGTCCCAATTGAGAGTTTATTAAGTAAGATTTTAAGGGTCTAATCTGCATGAAATTTATATATGGTGAAATCATACGTTCTTCTAAATCGGTTACTTTTTTTAAACATTCCGGTATGGCAACAAATTTTAAACCATTGCTGGTAGATAATTTCGGAACTTTGTTTTTCAATATTGATTTTTTACAAGTTTTGCAAACGTAACCAGAGATAATATTGTAAACATTTTGTAAAAAACTATCAGATACCTTTAAGTTTTCAATGTTAAACAAATCAACCGAGTGTCTAAAAAATAATACTTCGCAACAAAAACATGAAAATTCTGGTGTAGATGTTCTGTCTCGTAAAAATTGAAGTTCTTATTTTGATTCTGGAGATTTTGATCATAATATAGACTATTGTAAACATTTTCTCTATATTTAAACCATTCAATACTACGTCTTTTTCTTACTGATTCATAAATATCATTCCTTTCTCTTTCAACATATTTTAACTGCTTCATTCTCGTTTGTGTCATATATTCTTTATCTGATCTCTTTTCTTTCATATTTTCAAGATTCCTTTTATTTTCAATCTGCTTGTATTCTATATTAATATTCCTTAAATTTTGAACCCTCCTCAAGTTACTTTTTAAACGCTTTTCTTTTTCAACAACATTCTCAGATCTCTTCCTATTAGCATTTTGACGATTACATTCTAGTTTCCTAAATTCTTCGATCTTTCTTAAACTCTGAATTCTTTTTAAACACTTTTCTTTTTCAATAGCATTCTCAGATCTCTTTCTATTAGCATTTCGACGATTATATTCTAGTTTCCTAAACTCTTCCATCTTTCTTAAACTCTGAATTCTTTTTAAACGTTTTTCTTTTTCAATAGCATTCTCAGATCTTTTCCTATTAGCATTCTGATGATCACGTTTGTAACACCTGCTTTTCAGCAATGTCACAAGAGTAGCATTTTAGATATACAAGATTAGAAAAGATAAAGAAAACCGCCCCGGTGTTAACTAGCTCAGGTTTCCCCTCCTTTTTAGGGTACGCGGTGTTCCTCTGTGATAGTTACGTACGTAACTTAAGTAGACCTTTTCTCAGCAGTGAGGGTTGGATAAATGAATACAAAATATCTTTAAAACACACTTTATCAAAACATGAAGTACAATATTATATATATATACTAGCTTTTATGTCCCGCCGTTGGCCAAGAATGTAAAATTGTGAAGGAATAAGCAATCGTTTTTATAATATTGTCACCCAATTATTTTGCAAAATCGGACCATGAAAAGTGGTTTGAAATTTGATTGAGTTTGAGCATTGTAAAATGTTCGTGATGGCCACAACCCATGCTTTTTTATATATTGCTATAAAGTGTGAATGAAGTATAATATATAATTTCTGCTGGCATGGACTATGCGTAATGGTTTTAAATATGACTGTTTATCAACGTTGTAAAGAGATTGGTTTGGCCACAACCCCCATTTTTATATATTATCATCGAAAACAAATTGTAATATGTACATATAAAAAAAAATTAGTAATTTTGGATGTTGGAATGTGGTTAAAATTTGATTAAATAATGCGTACTGAAAAGATCTAGTGTTGGTCACATCCCATTCGTTTTTATATTTTTTCATCAAGTGTGCATTATATTTTTGCACAATTAGACTGATAGACTTAAAATTGACACAAAAGTCTACATTAACGAAGAAGAAGACTTAAACTATAGTACACACACACACACACACACACACACACACACACACACACACACACACACTCAAACACACGCACGCACACACACACACACACACATACACACACACACACACACACACCCTCACACACACAAACACACATACAAACACACCCTCACCCACACACACACACACACACACACACACACACACCCTCACACACACACACACACACAAACATATGTAACTTCTAACTCTAGTATGTAATCAACATTGTATTGTATTGTATTGTTTATAATAAATAAATAAATAAATAAAAGAAATAAATAAATAAATAAATAGTAAATAGTTTATAATTTAAATATAAACGTTGTGAAGAGTTCAGTAATGGCCAAAACCCCCATTCTTTAAATATCGTCAACGAAATAAAATATGAAAGCGTTGAAAATTATTCAAAATAGGATGATATAAATGGTTAAAATTTGATTAAACAAAAGTATTGAAAAGATTCTAGTGCAGATTACACCGTCACATCCCATTCGTTTTTACATATGTATATTCATCAAGTGTGCATATTGTTAATAATATTTCTGCACAAAAGACCAGTAGACTTAAAACTAACCCAAAAGTCTAAATAAAAAAGAGAAGAATAAGTATTAGACTATAAGAAATAGTTTGTATAAAAAACTATCCCAATGGTCTACATAAAATAAGAAAAAATACATAAAATAGAAGAATTATTTGAAATAGATTGTATAAAAACAGACTAAAAGGTCTTCACAAAAGAAGAAGAAGATTAATCTATAGGAAATAGTTTGTATAAAATTCACCAAAGTTCTACATAAAATAAGAAAACGAAGCAAAAGACCAAAGGAAATAGTTTGTGTAAAAACTGTAAGGTCTACATAAAATTAAGAAGAAAAAGAATTAGACTCCATGAACCGTCGCTTCAGACCCTTCAGAACCTCCCGTCCCTTCAGGCCCTTCAGTACCTCCCGTCCCTTCAATCCATCATTACGTCCCTACCAATCAGGCCCTTCAGTACCTCCAGTCCCTTCAGGACCTTTTATACCTCCCGTCCCTTCAGGCCCTTTAGTGCATCCCTTCCCTTCATTACATCCCGTCCCTTCAGTCGGTTAAGAAAAGTTAAATCTAAAAACCATCCTGGAAGAACCGCGAAGAGATGAAAGGACCTTCTTTTCCCAGGATACTCCACCTTCAAAGGTAAAATGACTAAATACACGAAGAAGAAGAAGAAAAAAGTTTAAATCCAGATACCTGCGAAGATATGGAAGGAAAATTGGATGAAGAAGAAAAAGAAGAAGAAGAAAAAAGTCTATATCCAAAAACCGTCTTGGAAGACTTGTGAAGAGTTGGAAGGACAGTTGGACCTTCTTCTCCCAGGATTCTCCAACTTCATAGGTAAAATGACCAAAAATACACGAAGAAGAAGAAGAAGAAGAAAAAAGTTCAAATCCAGAAACCTGCGAAGAGATGGAAAGACAATTGTAGCTTCTTCTCCCAGGTTAGTCCCCCTTCTAAGGTAAAATGACCAAATACACGATCAAGAAGAAGAAGAAAAAAGTTTAAATCCACAAACCGTCCTGGAAGACCTGCGAAGAGATGGAGGGACAGTCGGACCTTCTTTTCCCAGAATACTCCCCCTTCATAGGTGAAATGACCAAATACACGAAGAAGAAGAAGAATAAGAAAAAAGTTTAAATCCAGAAACCATTCCGGGCAAACGCTCGACAATTCACCAAAGTTTCATAATAATCGGACAAACGGTTTAGGAGCACATCGCATACAATTTTCTGATAGGAAATCAGTATATTGTTGTGTGATTTGTAAGTAAATAGTAATAGGTAGGTACCTACCTACAACAATGTTCTAAATAAATTCAATTCATAACAAATTTTATTTGAATATCAGAATCTTTCCGTTACCATAGTAACCATTCCAATATTAATATCAAATGGGCTCGATACATTTTTTGGATATGTAGGTAGGTACCTACATTGGTTTGTTCGAAGCCACAAAAACGAAAATTGTCCGAAATATCAAATATTATATACAAATTATGCAATTTTATTATGCCTATATCTTTACTAATAATTAACAGACTTTAACAATATATGTCTTAAAACTTGCTATAAAGTCTTGTGTTTCATTTTATTATTTCATAATCACATTTATTTCAAAGGTATATTATTTTAAAGAACATATTCATTCGGTGGGAAAATTAAATATCGTATGAAAAGATATTAAAATGGCGGGGTTATATGTACATTTGTACAAAACGCTTACTTTAAAAATAAGTTAAACATTATAATTAGACAAAATATTCACCATGTTTTTCACTTAAAAGCTAAGTTATACTTGAAAATATATTTTTTTCGTGTAAATACGTACTTCTAACTTTTAAACAAACAGATATTTGCGTGCAAAATGTACACTTTTTTGACAGATATGACTTGGAAAATTTTGTATGAAAAAAATAATTATTGAAATATCTTTAAAATTCAGCATTTTAATCGCATTATTTTTAGCGTGACACTGCATCAGGTATACTGGTACATGTTCGCACATAAATTAGATTTTTAGATGCTCTTGGTTTTTCAAAAGGCATGAGACAAACACACACATACACACACACATACACTAACATATTGATTGCTTTATTACTTTAGATATATTGGTTTATAATAATACAAAATACCTCTCTCCCGGAGTATCACAGAGGTCATGACTTAAATGAAAACTTATTTTCTAACCATAAACTACATATAATAATACTGTCAGACTTATGTTCTTATTATTACACTTTTCAGAGCACTTGGAATGTATCTTGGACCACTTTGTGAAAATAGAAATATATAATTATATATGTATATAGTCAAATAAGTATTTAACACTGTGAGAGTCAACGACTGTGGAATTGAGGCTAGGTAATCGGTCTGTACCGCCTTGTCCGGGCATGAAATCAAACGAATAGGCTATCGAAAAGATTACTCACTTGGATGCTGAAGAAATACCTGTTACGAAGACTTATGGCCTCAAGATTACCCAATCTGAGCCGACGAAGATGACGAAGAATGATGATGACCAGTCCAGCCTCGGAGAAGAACTCGGCGGCCAGGTTACCTAACCCGAGCCGACTATGATGATGAAGAATGATGAAGACCAGGAAATCAGACAAGTTAGGTTCCAATGCCTTAACATTCAATGCTTCCTACAACGTGGCCGTTGTATCAAAACAGGAAGATGGCGTGGTGTATAGATAGGATCTCGCAAATTCTACGAAATTACGGCCAAGGCTAGAGATCCATGCAGGAGGTTGTTTTAGGTCGGAATAGGAAGACGATAGTCCAGATTCCATCCTCTTTGCGTCTTCCAGTAAACGCTTCCCGACCGATTATATATCGAGAGAAATTACACCGCCCGTTTGTATAAACAAAACTTCAACCGCCCGTTTACGCATTCAAAAAAAACAATCCCCATTCCCTTTTTCCTATGTGCAAGACCGGGAAAGGAGGCCTAGTCCATTGGTTAGACAGAGAAGAAAGATTTTAGTTTACTCGTGTTACACCTCCCAATCCAATCTAGGTGTCGCTAGCGGTCGGCGCAATGACCGGCGCAAACCAAAGATTTATTCGTAGTTAACCGTTAGGTGGCGACAATTTTAGCGGGTCCTATGTGAACTAGTACTATATAGTAGCGAACGTTTGGGCACTCAATTACCATAAAGAGTCACGAAAAATTTTTATTGAGCGGATTGGAATCTAAATACGCGACACGTTCTTGTTTTCTAAACTCTTCGTTCATTCTTAATCTTTTGAGTCTCTTCGGTATTCATCTTTCTTTTAATTACGATTTCTTTTGCATTTCTAGCATCCTTCTGTCTTTCAGACTCCTTCTTTCTATATTCAACTTTTCTTTTTAACAATCGTATTCTCTTTAAACTACTTACATTACTTCTTCTTCTTCCGGTGCCATGTCAGGAACCCCCAACGTCGGCTATCACTCTGGCAAATCCCTCTCTGTCCTGTGCTGCCCGGAATATCTGTTCCACGGTCCTGAAGCCAGTCCATTCCCTAATGTTGCGCAGCCAGGACATCTGTCTCCTTCCAGTCCCTCGGCGACCTTCTATCTTGCCCTTCAGTATTAGTTGGAGCAAGTGATACTTCTCCCCCCTCATTATGTGACCCAGTTATGTGATCTTGCGGACCTTTACTGTGGACAAGAGTTTCCTGGTTGTTCTGGCTCGACTTAAGACTTCTGAGTTCGTAACCAGATCTGTCCAAGGGATTTTGAGCATTCTGCGATGCAACCACATCTCAAAAGCTTCCAGCCTGTTCATGGTGTTAACCTTCAATGTCCAAGTCTCACAGCCATATAGCAACACAGACCACACATAACATCTCATCATCCGCTGTCTCAGGTCCATATTGAGCTTTTCGTTACAGAAGAAAGATCTCATTTTATTAAAGGCAGCTCTTGCTATCTCAATTCTGCACTTGATCTCCAGATCCGGGTCAAGTGACTCGGAAAGAATACTGCCAAGGTACTTAAATTTATCCACCTTATCTATAACCTTGCCCATTAATTGCAAGGAAGAACCAGGATATTCACATCGACCAAATGTCATCCACATTGTTTTGGCTGCATTTATAGATAAGCCCAAATGTTCACCAAATACATTGACATTGTTTAACAGTTCCTGGAGATCAGAAATAGAATCCGCCAGTAATACAGTATCATCGGCGTACCTGATATTATTAATTACTATGCCGTTGACTTTTATACCCCTCTCGGTGTTGTTGAGAGCTCTTTTAAATACATAATCAGAGTATAAGTTGAAAAGTAGAGGAGACAAGATACAACCCTGCTGTACTCCTCGCTGTATGGGTATTTCATCTGATGTCACATTTCCACGTCTGATCTCAGCTGTTTGGTGCCAATATAGGTTTTGGATGAAGTTCAGATCTTTTGATCTGAATTGACTTACATTACTAATTGATTTTATTTTTATCTTTCTTAATGTTTTATTTCTTGCACACCCTTGCATTCTACATTTTTCTTAAAACTATTAACAATTTTTGAGTTTATTACTTTTTTATCTAAACATATTGTCTTTGAATCTTGAATCACAGGAATCACATCATCACAAATGTCATTGTTTTTTATATTTGCCTTTGAATCTTGAATCACAGGAATCACATCATCACAAATGTCATTGTTATTTATATTTGCCTTTGAATCTTGAATCACAGGAATCACATCATCACAAATGTCATTGTTTTTTATATTTGCCTTTGAATCTTGAATCACAGGAATCACATCATCACAAATGTCATTGTTTTTTATATTTGCCTTTGAATTTTGATTCACATAATCACAAGTGTTACTGTTCTTTATTTCTAACTCATTCTGTCTTTTGGCTTGGGCCTACAACTTTTTTATTTTATTTTTTCATTTTACAGATATCCTTTTTACCTTCATTATTACTAAATTATAGTTTAATAATTAATTAAAATATTGAAATGTCTATATTATAAAATATTGTCAATCGTTATCGCTTTGAAACTATCGCGCGCGAAACATCAGCTGTTAAACGATAAACAAAATGGCTGAAATTAGTATTGCCATAGACACATTATACTGATATATTATACTCATAGAGATAGTAGATATATTATAATAGAGGTTGTACCTATGGATACAAGTGTGTCTAATAGTTTCGCGCGTTCTCTATACTAAAACGACATTTTTTGCCAATCGAAACGTCAAACTCTATACAAAAACACCAATCGATACGTCAAAATTCTTGCAAAAAAAACCTCACAGCGATTCATACAAATTGACTTAAGTACGACATCTAGGTATATATAAAATCTTTGATTATACTAGAGGTCGTACCTATGGATACAAGTGTGTCTAATATATTCGCGCGTTCTCTATACAAAAACGATGTTTTTTGTCAATCGAAACGTCAAACTCTATACAAAAACGCCAATCGAAACGTCAAAATTCTCGCAATTTCTCTAAGATGAAATCATAGAGAAATAATTTACCGTTGTCTATGGAAAACTAATCAGCTCTAAGTTTATGTACTTCACACATATGGTATCAATATGAAGTTCATCAGTCTTTTGGTTTGGGCTGTACAGAGGACACAAATTTTCAAATTTGTGTACAGCATACGTCATACGGAATACGGCATACACATAAAAACATCACGATGAAACTACATGATACCCATTGAGAAATTGATGTAAAAAATAATAATATACTTAAAAATTGTGAAATCATGACTCTCCACTATTCCATAGTTGGTAGTGGAGAGTAAAAATAATTATGAATATAAAACCATTGTTACCTTAGAAAATAGCTTCTAAGTTTGCGACAAATTTCAGAGTCACCTTCTGTCTGTTTCCTTTCGGAATCGCGTATTGTAAATTTTTGTAAATCTTTCCCGTTATTCTTCTCTGTCCGGGAATAGCCAAAGTCAACGTTGTCTGGAAATTACGACAAAACTTAAATGCTCAAGTTTATTATTCTCTCTGAAGTATATCACAAATGGGTGTATTGTCACATGATCACTTACCCAGTGGAAACATTGAACTTTGTCCTGAATGACAATATTATAGTTTTCAGATAAATCTAGGTTTACTACAAACTCAGATTCTTTAATATTTTCCTAATTTTATATTTTCTATCATTAACTTCAAGTTCTGATGGATTGTGCATACTCAGACTGCCAGTATGCAATATTTTGGTCGAAGCTCGGCAAATTTTGAAAAGCCTATTGTTTGTTTATACCCTGTGTTTATTTGAAATGGAAAATCAGCCTAGGCTCATTCCATATGAAATAATCACACTAAAATATAAAATATTACTTGACCACCTCAGAATTTTATGAAATTTTGTATGAAGGTTGTCCTAGTAGAGACTAAGAAAAATACCTTCTTCTTTTTAAATACCTCAAACGGTTTCAAAGTTAGGACTACGTAAGATATCCCAAAATCAGCCGAAATAAACTAACTGACATATTTTGCTGAGCTACCCTTTTTTATTAAATTATGACAATAATATTAATTGTTTTTTTAACAGATTTTTAATTATCTCAATAGAGACGAAGTTGGAATATTTATTGTAGGAGAACCGGGAAATCAAGGCACCTACAGGGCTTACGACCGGTCATCGGCTGGTTTACGTGATCACTTTATGCGCTTGCGCAACGTTCACCAATTATGCCTTTTAATGAGATCCCTATCAATTCAATTTTGAAAGTTCTATATATTGTAATACTGTCTTTGACTCCCGACATATATTTTTTTAAATATCTTTGACTCCCGACAGGGAAAAAAATCCAATGTTTGCGCATATGCAATTATAAAAATATTCGAATATTAATTGTCTTTTTAAATGGGATGATTTATTATATTTCAATTTAAATTTTTTTTTTGACGATATGTACACTACCTTTGGTTAACCATTGAGATTCCCTTTGACAATGCAATTGTAATTTACTGCCAAGTCCAGCCCAGTCGACTGAATAATTTATGTTCTTTTTTATTCAATTGTACTCTGTGAGGTTACAATATCTAAAGCCACTCATTTGTTGTTTTTTTTTAATATTCAATTTGAAATTTTTATTAACATTCATAGATTGTTGAAGGCATATAAAAAAAAATTATAAACTTTTTGTTGTAAAAAAAAATGCGCAATTTTGTTAACAAACAAATTTTAAACGTCAATTTAAAAAAAAATTATACATTTCACGCTCTTACAATTGAGTGTAGTTTTTATAGCTTATTGGAGACACATTACTATTGCAAAATTATTATAAGCAAAATTGTAATTAAAAACTACTTTTTAATTTTTCCAATTCTAATTGTGCGATTTGCAATTTCACTTTATTTGTTTCTCGGATAATCTCTTGGTTTTCCAATTCCTTTCTTGTTAGTTCCATCCTCTGAAGGTGCTCTGCTTACCAAATGAAATCCCTTCTGGTCGCCGTCTACCCGGAGATGGAAGGGTAGTTGGACATCGTCATCTCAGGAGGCATGTTTTTGTATTGCAGACCAATAGGTCTACTAAACAATGAAGAAGTCATTGTACCTTAGTGTGTGATAATGTATCACCAGATTAAAGGTTGAAAATAAGTACTCGCTAGTTGTTACTACTTCTCGGGGAGTGAAGATTGGCACTGGAACTGTCAGTGGTTGTGTATTTGAAGTCACTGCAAGTAAAAATATTCGTATCAATATTTATTTAACTTTTTTGAATTGTTTATTCATGCCACAAACATAAAATAAATTAAAGGTACTCACTTGTAGCTTCTTGGGATGTTCTTAATGGTTGTATATCCATAATAATATTTGCCTGTGTCTCATTTGAGTCTGTAAGTAAAGGTACTCATTTGTAGCTTCTTGGGATGTCGTAAATGGTTGTGTATCCATAATAATATTTATCTGTGTCTCATTTGAGTCCGTAAGTAAAGGTACTCACTTGTAGCTTCTTGGGATGTTGTAAATGGTTGTGTATCCATAATAATATTTACCTGTGTTTCATTTGAGTCCGTAAGTAAAGGTACTCACTTGTAGCTTCTTGGGATGTTGTAAATGGTTGTGTATCCATAATAATATTTACCTGTGTTTCATTTGAGTCCGTAAGTAAAGGTACTCACTTGTAGCTTCTTGGGATGTTGTAAATGGTTGTGTATCCATAATAATATTTACCTGTGTTTCATTTGAGTCCGTAAGTAAAGGTACTCACTTGTAGCTTCTTGGGATGTTGTAAATGGTTGTGTATCCATAATAATATTTACCTGTGTTTCATTTGAGTCCGTAAGTAAAGGTACTCACTTGTAGCTTCTTGGGATGTTGTAAATGGTTGTGTATCCATAATAATATTTACCTGTGTTTCATTTGAGTCCGTAAGTAAAGGTACTCACTTGTAGCTTCTTGGGATGTTGTAAATGGTTGTGTATCCATAATAATATTTACCTGTGTTTCATTTGAGTCCGTAAGTAAAGGTACTCACTTGTAGCTTCTTGGGATGTTGTAAATGGTTGTGTATCCATAATAATATTTACCTGTGTTTCATTTGAGTCCGTAAGTAAAGGTACTCACTTGTAGCTTCTTGGGATGTTGTAAATGGTTGTGTATCCATAATAATATTTGTCTGTGTCTCATCATTATGTATATTTTTAATGTATTACTTCAAGTATTACTTTGTATTTATTATCTTACATTTCTATCTATTTTATGTAAAAATAAAAAAAATGTTTGTTTTCTATTGAATAAATAAATATATATATGAAGGCTGACAAAATATAAATATAGGTATATATATACACACACACTATCTATAAAAAGAAGAATTAGCAGATTCATTAACTTGAGAAAAAGTGCAGTTGTTTGGGAGATGAAAATTTTCATCTATTTGTTTTTTATAAATTCACTACTTTGTGAAAATAGTGCATCTGAATCGCATGCCCCTATGTTCAAATCAATGGTTGGATACACCATTTCTAATGTCGGTTCCAACTGTGTTTCGGTGGGTGGAGGTTCACCTTCTGTAGCCGTCCTGGCTCGACGTTCACTAGCGATTATGTCTTTTCTCCTCTGATTAATGTTTACCCAACATTTCTTCAATTGGGAGACGCTTCGCTGAATAATAAAAATAATAAGGAACAAGAGTAGTCTAGTTTATTCACGAAAAAAGCTTGTCGTTTTAATTGGTTTACAATCTACGAAATCGGTCATGGTAGAATTCGAACTCGCGTCCACTGGATTACTAATCCAGCGCGCTAACTAAATATCTATATACAAAGTTAATTTACCATTTTTGTATTTGGTAACGAATTGAATTCGACCGTCAATTTTTCCCAAGCCATTGTTTACCCTTTAAAGAGGTTTGGTCCGAACTTTTATTCTCGATTTGCTTTTTGTATTTAACTACTAACCAGATCTTTTTTAAAACTAAATGGGCTTTTACTAAACGGGCCTTTGTTTTTTAATACGAACCATTTAAAAGTCAGTAATATCACAAAACACTTGTGTTTTAGTTCATAGTGCCACCGTTCAACAGTCATGTTCGTATTTATTTTGGCACCAACCCTGTAGCACGTGGCCCATTGTTCAGTTCGATTTAGGTAATTAGTTTTTAAATATTGAATGAAAGCAAATGACTTGGGGTCATTTTACCATTCGTTTAAATATATTTTTAGGAGTGTTTTAAAAGTAATTTTGTCTGTTTCATTTACAATTTTTCTTAATTATTGAAAAATATTATTTATTTTATTAGGGTCTCCAATTCTTGATGTACCATTTGTAAGATTTTTTTAAAGATCTCTTCACATGCCAGTCACAAATTAAATGGTACCACGTATAATAATTTGGAAAAGATCAGGTCCGTGGACATATTCTGTATGTCCAGGACCCTTTTCAGGAGCCGAGTAGCGAAAGGAACGATGATTGACTGCATGGTTTTCAAGGCTGGACGGGCGAGGTAAAATGGTAAAGAAGGGTTTGTCGCAACTACCCGCTAGTGGGGAGTCTTTTTACAATTTGCGATCACGATGGTTAGAACAAAGTCTTTTTCTTTTAAATCAACACGAAATGTCTTTATTCTATGGGACAATAATCCCCTTTCCTTGAAATCATTATTTTATTTATGTCATTTGTTACAGAGTTACTAATAGAATATTAATATTTTCTTTACCCTTAATAGGACATGTTCCTTTATCAATAAATAATCCACGTGGAATTATTAATATGTTTTCTTTGTGTTGTGCGAGTTGTTGAATAGCATTTTTTTCGTATCTTTTTCCATGATGTATGGATATGACACTATGCAAATTTGGTTTTTGTAATAAATTTTTAACAAACCGAAAGCAACGTATGTTTGAACGTCTTTTCATGACATTAACCACGTATTTCTACGAAACTCTAACCACTCTCTGGATTCGCTTTGTAGAATGGTCTCTCGTCCAATATGGTCGCTATTAACGGCGTTATTATTTATATCATCAAAAAAACATTTTTAGCAAAATCAAAAATATTCTGTGGTATGTCTGGCTGAGGATTACTTTTACCATAATCACTTTTGATCAAATATAAAAACCTTTTTTATTCCAGCTCGATAATAGTTTTTAGGATTTAACCCTAAAATCGATTTATGCAGCATGCTCAAGGGTTTACTCCAATCATGAGAAACAATTGCTCTCGTATATCAGTGCTTTCCGCTAACAAACTTGTATTTATACTATGAAACTGTTCTAGGATATTACTATCCACATTATGTACGAGGCTTGGTACGAGATAATGAGCCGCCAGTTTTGAAGTGAGAAGCTGTACAAGCTGTATTTCTTATAAACAAAGTATTTTCCCTACGTTACCTGGGTTTAAGTATGAGCTACCAATTAGGTTACATGAACCTATCGGCGGTCACCCTATAGGTATTGGAGGTTAGACTGTGCCGGTCTATTTAGGCATTAGGTATCTCACCTGTACGCCTATACCCAACGTAGGTATTTGTAATACCGACAGCAGCGATTATTCGCTAGTTAGTCATGAACCAATCAGGGATTTAATCCCACAGATACACCCAGCAAAGTACTACATACATATAAATACACACAGGTAACAATGAGACAGAGATTAAAAGATAATGAAGATTACTTACATACTGGTACATTTAATACTGTATTCAATTGGAATTAAGGAGATAGCCCCCACAGTCGGGAGACAGTGTTTAGGTTTTAATTATTTATGAATGGAATTACAAAGAAAGTGAGGTTGAAACAGATTACCTTTATTCCAATTGCTTCGGCTAGGTCACGGCTATGAGATCATCTCCAGTATCGCTCTAGGCGATCGGTATTAATTGATACCTCGTGGGATTAAAAAGATATAGGAAAAAGTAAACATTGTATTGGTGAAAATGAAAGATCAACTTTTGTTATAGTTTAAACAAGGGTTTTATTTTATGGACCAGTAGCAAGTAATGCAAAAATTTAACAACCAACAAAATTATTTAATTGATCTGGTATGTGATCTGTGCTCTGAGTTTATAAGGAAGAAAGACGAACCAAAAAGGTACCTTGCTATTCTATGGGAGTCTGTCGATATCTCGGGGCGAAGTCTTCAGGATGGCTGGTAGCTTATAAGTAAGCGACAGGGGGCCAAGGCTCATGCCTCGGGTCAGATGTCCTCGTAGGCGGCAGGTTCTGTTGAGCGCACGAGATCGTGGGGCACGGCGCGTACTCAGGAAGGGGGCTCCAAGACAGAGCGGCTGATGGGGCGAAGTCGTCAGGCGTGTCGATGGCAGAGGGCCACCACGGGGTTACGGTATGGACCAGTGGGGCGAAGGCGCGTTTATGGATGAAGAAAGTGCAGAGATGGCGTAAATGAAAACCGATTGCCACGTCTAGAGATGGAGACGGAAGCAAGGTTGAATCCCTTGAGATTATAAACCAAAGGAAGGAAATCACTCCGGGATGACATGAGCATTTGCGATTTGTTTTGCCGGTTTTGTTGTAAGCGAGAAAAAAGACGCCTTCCGCGGTTGTTGTTTTAAAACCAAAAATATCTAAATTCTAGACATTGCGCGCGACTTGTCAGTTTTTTTTTTTTACAAGGTCCGATCGACAGCGTCCCGGAAACGGATCTGGATCTTCAGGCCGACAATATGAAAAAGAAAAAAAACATACAGCTTGGCAGGGGTACCAATATACCGATTTATTTGTTTGGTACTTACTCTGGTTAACGCGTTGTTAACTTCACGACAGAGTTAGATTTGGTGGGAATTTTGAATTTTAAGGAAACTTTTTGTTTCATAACAATACGTTTATTGACTATAAGTGACTCTAATATAAATCCAAATAAATTATTCTATTTAATACTGATATTTTAAGAAACAAAATATCGATAAATTTCGCGAGATGAGAACTAGAAGGTCGCAAGAGCAGCACGATCGCCGTACAAGATGGCTGGTTGAACCGAATCAATGAAATGTGTTTTTGTATGAGCTTATATAGGGCTGGAGAGTCTTGAGTCTAGAATATTCGACGTGCAGCGCTACAGTATTTTATAAGAAATTCTGTCATTGTCTAATTATTTTCACTCTCTTCACAAAAATAATTATTACGTTTATTTATCGTATTATGTAAGTGGGATACCACTGTCATATAAATTTTGAATCTTATTGGTGAGGCTTGTGTACAATTGTTTGTGGTGTTAAGTTTAGTTTGTCGATGGACAATAATTGTGTAATAATACTAATAATAATTATTCTTGATAGAACTCCATAGTATGTAGATGTATTTATAAATAATAAAATAAAAATACATGGAATTGGTTCTATTTTATGTTCTTTTATTGTCATTTTAAATGCACGGCCTTTTCGTCCAATATAAATTCCGCTGTTATCTAAAAATTTACCTAATTTATTTGGATTGCAAAATGCAACATTTTTTCCAGTTTTTTTAATGACTCGACTAACATTTGTTGTGGTATTTCCAATATATAGCACCTTTATGGTCATAGTGACACTAAACAAAAAACATCATTTTTCACAATCAGGGTTTAAAGTTTTGGATTTTTTTATTTACCTTTTTTTGTGTAAAGCAATTTTTTCAAATATTTTTTTTGTGATATTTTTGGAAATGTAACATGAATTATATATTTGAGTAATAAAACGATTGAAATTTAATGGGAATTTTATTGATACAAAAATTATAGTGTCACTATGAACATTTATAAATGAGCAAATGCTCAACTGTTTGTATAAACATAAGATGTAATAGTGTCAGTAATTGACTTGAAACACATAAAATGGTAATATTTCTTTAAAATTATAATCAAATTTAATGCATTAAGAAACGTGTTTAATTGCCGTAAGGTCCTCGTTTTTCTGACTGTAATTTTTCTTCCCTGGTTATGATTTTTTTGATATTTTGTTTCCAATATAATGTTTTGTAGCTTTGAACAAAAATTTCTGAACAAATGATTACGGCATTGAATTCTTTCTACCGTGTTATTGGAATATGGTCTTGCTGCCAAAATTTTGGAATATGTACTACTGTCACCGTCAGAAATGATTCAACCATAAATATTTTTTTGGGTTGCTATAGACTCCATTCCAGTCGATGGCCCAGAATAATTTTTGTAGCACATGTGCTCAGTATCTAATTTTTCTGCATATGCACAAATACAGCGGTATTTATCATTTACGGCCATAAATAAAACTTCATCGAAGTGTTTGCTCTAACAACTATTAATAATAGACACATTGTTGGCGTCCACTATCTTTTCTTCAATAGCTGGAAAGGTATGTGGTTATACGGGTCCATAAAACGAATATATTGAATGCTCAATTGATTGAGATCGAATCAATCAATCGGCTTATGATATTTTAAAGCTTCTCTGAGGACAGCCTATAAATCTGACCCCAGTGGCCTGGCCTAATCGAGATCGAACCCATTAGCCGGCACGTATGCAATTATATCCACGTGGGATTCTGTGCTTTCAAAATGGCCAACAACCAACGTTGGCGTTAATAAATTAATAATGGCCTCTTCCGATGGGGTCAGCTGACTGCCTACGGATGGCCCTCCACCAGTCCCTCTCCTCTCCCTCTGCAGAGCAGCCTCTTTGGCTTTTGCCTTAGACCGGAAGTCATGCCATGTCTATAAAGAATAAAACAGTGATAATATTAATTATTCAGTCAGTATACAGTTTGACAAATCTTTATCATCATATTATTAATAAGCATTGAAAGATAATAAGTTAACACACATATTTTGTTCTATGGGTTTGGACATATGAATGAAAAAATGTTTTTTTAATTGACTTACATAAGGTTTTTATTATAATCGTTTGTTACAGTTTTTAATCCGAACCTTTTTTATTCCCCACCAATTTTCAATAAGCTGTTCAGTTATTTCTAACCATTGACACATGGTTTTAAACTAGATGGTTATTTTTACATCTTCTGTCATTATTTCATCTTGTCAATAATAACAAATGTATTTGATAGAAGTGCGTTATTTTGTTGATCAACTACATAATTTCTTCCTAAATATACAAACGTACCTACTACTAATTTTTCGCTTATTTCCATCCAGCGCATTTTTGCCGTATGCCTCGAAAATGTGTTGGTAAATTTACCTGACACAAAGTTCCTTCTCTTCGTTCATTAACTCCACCAACATATTTTTTTGTATACTTGAACAATAGTTCATTGTTATTTTAGATATTACAAAATTAAAACGACGATATAATAAAATACAAAAATTTGCCATAGATTTTTGACAACCATAGAAAAGTGTCAAAATAATGCAAAAAAATATTTCAAACGCATCCCAAATGCTATTGTAGCAGACGCACTGCGTCTCTATTGACGATAGGTTGTCCCTGGCGGACCTATGTTTTTCTTGCACCCGAGCGTATTCTCTGAGCACTATTGCCTGACCTGTACACCAATGACCTCCCTACAGTGATCACCCAAGGAGCGATTTGTAAGCTCTTGGCAGTATAAGAAATGACTCGCACCTCACAACAGTGATCGCCCAATTAGCGATTTGTCGATTCTTGGTGTTTAAGGGAAGCGAAACTGCCCCGGTATACCAGCATAAGCCAGGGTCCAGGCAGGCAGTACTTCACCTTATCAAGTCTATTTCCTCTTGAACCAGGTATTCAGTAGTAAGGTTTGCTTACAACCAGAGTCTAGGATCGAGAAATGAAACAAGTCAGACAAGTAAAAAAGCTCTGTTTATTCAATAAAATCGTTCATATTTATATTTATCAACTGATGGCTAATAGCGCCCACCCACATTGTTTGTATGCGGGGGATCTGCCCACACACCACGCAATCGTGGGTGGTCGTCGATTGTAGGTACCGACATGTACCTACTGACAAATACCTATCACAGTTCAGTGCTTGTTAGTTTGCAGCACGACACATAGTTATACAAATTTACATCAAATGAATAAATACAAACATTAAAAAACAATAAGACATGTGTATAGGGCATGGTACAATATAACAAATGTAAATAAGTATTCTTAAATTTAATTTTTCTTTATATTAACACAAATTTTCCAAGATTATTTCAGTCAGTTTCCTACGTTCGTAACAGCTATGTTGCCTATTCTTTCATGTGACATTTCAATGTCGAACGATTTTAATGCCGAATGGTTTCAAGAATAGACTAAAAGCTTACCATATGACATTTCATTCGACATTTTTTAGGCGACAGTGCGATATTGGAGAATAGATACCCAGGTTCACTTGTTACTACAAATGTCACAAATATAACCATTTGAAGAAAAATTATAATACCAATCCAATTCTGGTTATCTTCGTTTCCTGGTTGAAGTTGTTTTTCAATTAATTGGCCTCAGAAAATTCATAAGCAATATTTCTTATTTGAAGCATAGTTACTCCATAAAATATACGACAACAATCTAAAATATATTTTTTCGGTTCTAATTCTTGACTTGCAACAAATACTGGTTGTGCACCTTATTTAGGTTCAAAAATTCTTTTTTTATGACATTGGTCCAATAATGTAGCCCTCGGTATTAAAAATTTCGTAATTCCGCTGTGAACAATTGTAGCACACTGACCATAGAACACACTAACTATAGAATGCAAGCCACCGTATATTGAAATTGTACCAACTTCTGAACCAACTTGAAGTTGGCAACATAACAATACTGCTTACTGCCATCTGTTAAACCGTACAAAAGCTCATTAAGAGGCGGGGCATAGGCGGGGCTAGGCCTATAGGGGGGGGGGCTAAATTCGACTTGATTTATTTATTTGAATATTGCCTCTGCATTTATTTCTTATAATGGTTGAAATTGTATAATATGCTTATATTATTCAACCATTATGAGAAACACTGCAAGAAGGAAGTAAAATTCACATACAAAAATTCTTAGGTTAACAAGAAAAGACAATTGTAACGAACAATGGTGTTTATTATAACGAATTACTCGACATTTATAAAATAATATAATATGAAATATAAATGCCAAATCATACCACAATATCATATTGTCTTATTTAAATGAAATTTGCTAAAATCTTTGCTGAGAAGATGAATATATCCACGCGCGGAAATCCACTTTATCAATCTACAACGATCTCGTATTGACGGAAAACAAAATTGCCGTTGTATTGATTTGATTCATTCCTTCGAACCACATGAAGTGACACAACATCGACGTGGCATTTTAAAATATTCAAGTTGTTTACAAAGCTTTTAAATATGAAATGCGAAATAAGAAATAATAGTTTTGGACCGCGTTTCACGGAAAACACAATGACAGAACACATCACCAACACGTGAAGAATATATTATTGCCAGAATAAAACAAATTTCCAACATCATTTTCAGTTATTTCAGTAAATCAATTAATCTCAATATTTTTAGCAAACGCAACATATGCTAAAAATAAGAAATAACAATTATATTAATAAATTAAGTAGTTAAAATGTATTCGCTCATGAAAAATTTAAAATATACTTGAAAGATCGATGTTTTTTTTTTTACTTATGGCAAAATTTCTGATTTCTAAACAGAGACATCTTTTAAACCGTACAAAAGCTTTCTGATATTATAATACACACATACATACACACACACACATACCATCACGTCCATCACCACAGAATTGGACCGATTTCAATGTATGGTGGCTGGTAGGCCCTGACACTGACTCGATAGAATTGGTTCGTGAAATACGATTGGCGGAAAGGGGGGGGCACAGAACACACTAACTGAAGAAACCAAACTATCATACATTCATTGTTCGCGTCGCATGAAAACGATACGAGTGTCGCCATCTATCAGGGACAGGCAACGAAACATCGAGGATGCGGGGCCAATCGTGCAGACGGAATATTCAAATATTTTATTTATTTGTTGTATTTCATTACTCCTTTGAGTATTTTCTCTCATATTGCTTGAGTATATTGTTCCTTATATATTTTTTTATGATTCAAGCATTATGAGGAACAATACACAAAGGAGTAATGAAAACACATAAAATTTAGGTTAAAAAAAAACATTATTAATTTTTTATTGGTAATAAAAACAATATACATACAACACCCTTGTAAAGAATTACAAAACAAATAGATTCATTTTACAAAATAACAAAAGTACATACACTGCGAAATAAGTGACCTCCTGAATTTCGGTGATGCTTTCCGAGGACTTACTTCCTGTATTTGAAATCCTGTACGCCTATCCCCAACGTAGGCATTTGTTATACTGTGTCGGTATTTACCGACACCGGTGAAAATTTAAATTGTATTTTATTCATCTGGATATTTATTGTGACTGTGGTACATGTAATTCCCTGTGAATTAGTGAGCGAAAAGTAAATAAGTTTATGTGGAATATTATGATGGTGTGAATTATTGTGAATAATATTATCACTAAATATCAATTTTCTCTATATACTAGAATCAAGTTTATTTTCTGATATTTCCATGATAAGACCTAATAAATATAAGGAATTATATCCTATATCTATTGTAAATTGAATATTTGGGATAATCAAATTTAATGCATTAAGAAACGTGTTTAATTGCCGTAAGGTCCTCGTTTTTCTGACTGTAATTTTTCTTTCTTGGTTATGATTTTTTTGATATTTTGTTTCCAATATAATGTTTTGTAGCTTTGAACAAAAATTTCTTAACAAATGATTACGGCATTGAATTCTTTCTACCGTGTGATTGGAATATGGTCTTGCTTCCAAAATTTTGTAATATTTAGACTACTGTCACCGTCAGAAATGATTCAACCATAAATATTTTTTTGGGTTGCTTTAGATTCCATTCCAGTCGATGGCCCAGAATAATTTTTGTAGCACATGTGCTCAGTATCTAATTTTTCTGCATATGCACAAATACAGCAGTATTTTGCGATGGTAGGGGGTGCATGAGCTTATGTGAAGCTACAAAAAAATTTCACACCACCTTAACATCCACCAGTTCACCCTGTGGTAGTCATGAGACTCAAAGTTTGAACATATTAAATCACCTCAGGGAGTGAAGCCATAATGTTTTTTACATATAAAGGCAAAAATTTAATATCAATAAAACATTTAAAATTTAGTGAGGAAATGTTCTGTCTTTATGTTGTGAGAAGGTTGATATGAGGAAAAAGAACATTTCAAATACAAAATTTAATTCCATTGTATGCTGGACGTTAGGTGTACAGTAAAGCTATCAGCAACATTAAAATAATTCATATTGAAAACAGATTCTGATTTCATAACAATTGTATTGTTTTATGTATTTATGTAGTTTTGATAGTTTCGTTTAAGAAATATTTGAATATGACAAAATATATGGCATTTCTTTCCACAGAAATATTGTGCGAAATTGCAATATTAATATGGACTGCTTTCTTTGGTGCGTAGTATAATATACAATGCTAACGAATACGCCAAATGTTTTTCTTTTTCTATTATACATCTAACATTCATTTGGCAGGTATACCTTCTTTCAGATGTATTTTCAAGAACGTTACGGATTGGTGTCATCTACCAGGGGTCTTGGGGTATCCAGAATCACCAGCTTCTTGAATTTTATGCCACGAGGCTGGAATGTAAGGCATATCAAACTTTATGCTATAGATTCTTTTTCTTCCTCTGGTTCCCTCTCAGGAAACCCCGACGTCGGCAATCATTCTGGCGAATCCCACTCTGTCTTGTGCTGCCCGGAACATCTGCTCCACAGTTCTGAAGCCCGTCCATTCCCTAATATTACGCAGATTTCCTTAATAAAATATTTGATGCATTATCATCATCGCAAACCATAATATTCTGTGAATCTTGACCACTAACCTGAGGTAAAGCTATATCAAGATAACTAGTTTTGTTATCAATACTACCAGAATGTTCGTTTTCTAACCAATATTGGCACAATCGTTTTATAGATTCTAATCGTTCATAAAATACTGATGATAATTGATAATTTTGAACACTATATTCATTAATTTATATTTTTCATGATTACTCAATTTCTTTTTTTTTTATCATATTCATGAGCAACACTTTGAACACAAACTTGATTTTGAATAGTAGCCTGATTGTTTAATTGTTGGTTGTAGCATGAAAGAATGTAAGTCCGTGACCAACGTTCTAAACATAATTCTTTTTCGAAACAAAGTGAATTACAAATTTCTCTATATTTTAAAATATGTCTGCAAGTTAATGGAGTTACCAGCAATAAACCTTCCGAGGACTGTAGAAGAGCGTAATAACATCTGTTTGGTGAGATATTTGTATTGAACTCATGAGAGTAAATAATCAAACGTGGAGGCTTCGACTTTGTGGAAATTCATATTTAATCAATTATTTAAATTAAACACAAAACTTTACTTTGTTTATTTCCACTTGTTTATTTATTTGTTCACAGCATGTTTCGGGAACGTCCGTTTACACTCATGAGAGTAAATTGTTGGTTAACATGTATGAATGCAAAATCTGTTTTAATGTTTTTGGTACAAGTCTTGAGGTGAATCATTAGTGTAGGTACATTTGGGAAGAAATGCTTATGCAAATGTTTGGTATTATTTATGTTTCTATTAACTCTAATTTAATTTAAAACAATAAAAAAGTGTTTATGAAATCTTCTAAATTAAAATACTTGATAATTACATACTTTAATTGTAGATTCATATTTTCTACTTTATTATTTCTTTTATTAAGGAAAAACACATGTTATTTAAAGTGAAATATAACACCATAATAATATAACATTGCTGGAAAAATAGTCTGCTGATGTAGAAGGAATACTTTCATGACCTTCGATGCCTTCCACTGCTTCTACACCAAGCAGGGCTATCACCCTATCTTCTATATCACTCGGAGGAGTGGCTATATTTATCCCTCCACTCGTTTTTGGCGCTCCATTCTAATTTTGGAGGCCTTTTTTTTTAGAATTGTGTTTCAGGTCCTTCCACACCTAAAACAAAGTAAATAACTATCAAATTAAACCTTTAATTAAGTTTAAATGGGTTAGTGATATTGTGGCTAGCATGCTGGATTAGTAATCCAGTGGACGCAAGTTCAGATCCATCTCGACCGATTTTGTTCTATATACCATAACATGTCTTTTAATTTGCTTATAGAATAAATGACTCACAATTTCTTATTGACATACAAAATTTCAGGCTTTCTTCTAAATAGGGTTAATACCTCTACAAATTAGCACTGATTCAATTTATTTCCTGCCACAACTTTTTATATTTTTCAAT
The DNA here is from genome assembly GCA_963576475.1 of Molanna angustata. Taxonomy (NCBI): domain Eukaryota; kingdom Metazoa; phylum Arthropoda; class Insecta; order Trichoptera; family Molannidae; genus Molanna; species Molanna angustata. The sequence goes on from OY754979.1 coordinate 29,180,414, forward strand.
AGGTAATATTTTTTTTGTAATCATAATACATTCTCATCCTTATAAATTAATTATATATACAAGGAATACAAATATTCAATAACTTCAGTATGATACCTGTTGCCATTTGGCAGCTGTCTTCGATGGTCTCGAAGGTTCGGCAATAAAGACGATGGGCCAACTCATCCCATGCCCTCTCATTCGACAGACGACCAGCGTAGCTGTTGAATCGTCCACTAATCATTTGCCGATGGTGTTCGATCCATTCCACGACCATGGACGTCTGCCGAAGTGATGATTTCCTACGATCATGGAGTCCCAAATAATGACTTTTGGACCAGTACATCTTCTCTTCTCCTTTACCACACTTTGCACTAAAATGATGCAGACAAATATTCTCATTTCGCTGACTGTTGTTGGATACCACAAACTTATGAGGCTTGTCGAAGAATGTGGATTAGAACTGATCAACTGCTCAACAAATATAGTGGTTTGGTTACCATTTGTTGCATCAGTTCTTCATCCAAAAAGTAGTTGGAAGATTTCATATTCATCTTTACAGTTATTGACTGCTTGAAGAAAGCCGGATGTTGATGTAAATTCAAAAGGTGGTTGCAATACATCTTTAGAATTTATATCCACCCACTCTTGAGCACTTGTAGGAATGTCTTTTGCTTAACATCTTGTGGAGTAGAAAAATCCTCACTCATCGCGATCTCGCTTATGAGGTGCTACTATTTTCATATTCACTTTCATTTGACATATATTGGAACACAAAAAAAAGTTTTTTTATAAAACACAAACTACATAAAAGGTGTATAAAAGCCTCTAAATATAAAAAAAAATATTTCTGATAAAAACATCAAGGAATAGTATGTAGATTATTTTTTAATAATACATAAAATAATTATTGAAAATTGAAATTTCTAATAATTATATATTTTTTTGTTAATTATATTGCAAAGGAGTTATGCATACGATTTGTATGTTATGGGTCTTGTCTGGTGGTTAAAGGAAAGTTCTCAGCATTTCTTATTTTCTTTATTTCTTAAGAACAGATTATTTTGTAACCTATATCTTATCGTAGTATAATTATTTGTATTAGCATAATTACTTAATTAAACACAGACTTTTAATAACGGACACGGAACAATGTATAGCAGTAGCTATCTCTTAAATTAGTCGTTGAATATTGATCAATGTATGGAGATGATACTCTCCATATATAGGTAACAAGTCTAACAAGAGATTAAAAGTGGGAATGTGATAAACAGTACATGTATAATATTACTTCCTCTATAATTCTTATCTCGTCACGCCCTAATATTAACGTTGGATCTACAAAATAACAATTTTTCAGTAGAGCAAATTAAAGACATCATATATTTTTATTATTTATAGAAATACAGTTTTAAATTTCTGTAAATCATTTCATTATATTATAATGAATAGAATGAAGCTATTATATTTACAAAACAACATTGCATGTTTGAATAATTTTGAGAAATTAAAGTTCCGACTTTACTAACTGGAGTATCGTAACACTTAAAATGTCGGATTAACCACATCCGACGTTATGAGTTTATTGTATTATTTTTAATAGACATGTCAGATCCAACGTTATTTTTCAATTTAAATACACATAAATTCGTTCAATTTATTTTGTTTGTACTGATTCGGCGTGTATGGCGAAAGAAATGAAACTACAATATCACATACGTTGTTTTTATTTAGTAAAATTAATCCAAACAAAATTTGTTATTATAAAAAAAAATTGTAAGAATGAAATGAACTTTTCATTGTACAGAATATAAAGTAGGTTGATTGATGAGTAGGTTGTTATGAGAAATATGGTTATGGAATGGTGGAAAGAGGAGGAGTGACAATGAGAGCAAATTAATAAGTTCAATAGTTTCTAATTCAACATTTTGTTAATCAGTATCACATCACTATCATTCATGGATGACATAATGTTGTTCTTGTGAAGATTCTTATAAAAAGAATGATATTTTTGTGGAATTATCCCTTTTTCACATAAATCTACCAAATCTTTATATTTTTCAGCTGGCAAATGTAAAGGCTTATCATAGGCTGGAATTAAAGTATTCTTCTGTGATCTTTCAGCTGAAGTTCGAGTACCTGACCTTTGAACAATTATTGTTTTATAGTCTTCGTCAAAATTATATCTATATTTTATTCTATCACAACAGTTTTTCTCTATTCGTACTTCACGTATTCGGCTCCACATTACTTTTTCATTCTATATATTTTCAACCAATTTTTTGTTACCATCATTGCCTTAAAGTTGAAAAAATCATCCCTTGCCATTTCTCTGACAACATATGGATCGCCAGATATTTTGGCCCACCTAATAAGCATGTTCCACTCATCGGGATGATAAATTAGTTTCCGTTCACTTGCTCTTTCAATAACAGAATGAACGCTATCTCCTTCATTCTGCGTATGTCCTTTTTCTAAAAAACTATGTTTTATTGAAATATTGAGTGATTTACAAACATACAAATAAAACGTAAATACAATCCTATTTCGATTTTGGCCAGAACAATTGTCTGACCAAAATCGAAATTCTTGTACGCCTTTGTTAACATTTTCCTTTATGAAATCATACAGGCAGCTTGACACTTCATTGGCGCCACGACGAGCAGTTGCTTCGTGCCATAGATAGCAAATGGCATCTTTCGTGCCCATGTTATACACAGTGAAGTTATAATTAGACAACTTTCTCTTGTAATATAAAATGTTTATATCACCGTGAGGGGTAGAAAGTATTTTTTGAAAATCGAATGTTGCAGCTAAAATTTTCCCTCTAGAAGACTCGATTTCTACTTTATCTGCTAATTTTAGAATCCTGGCCGCTGATTTGTTTTGCAAATGTGCTTCATATATTTTTTTATCCTCTTCTGTTTCATTGGTTTTATTTGTCTTTATATGACAAATGTCGCAAAGATCTTTTTTCGGCTTAAAAAACTTTAAAGATTAAAATTGTCGTTAACAATATCTCTATACTGTCTTAAAGATTTTGCCCTATTTGTATGGGTTTCCGCATCAGACCATTCACAGTACAATTTGTACATGCGAGCTATGCTTAAACTTTCTTGCAAGTAGAGTCTTTTAGAGTTCTTTCGTAAATAATGGGATTCCACTGGTGCGAAGGAGTTAACATGATCGCTAACACTTTTTATCATGTCACCATCTATAACACATTTTTTTTCTCATGGTGACCACGAAGATCACCTTTCAGGTTGCCTCTTCTTCTTCTTTTCCCTCGCCTTATTCCCATTATTTGGGGTCGGATCTCCTAGTCCGCATGCGCCAGGTTGCTCTCTCCTGTGTTTCTTCATGTGTCACATTCCGCGTCTTCATGTCGCTGTGAACCGTGGACATCCATGTTGCAGGCGGTCGTCCCGGGCGTCGCTTTTCAGTCTCTATATGCAGAGCCTTATTTACAATGTGGGAGTCATCTCTCCTGCATATATGCCCATACTACCGCAATCTACCCTCCCTCATCTTTTCGGCTATGGGAGCTACCTTGAAGCTGCCTCGGACGTAGTCGTTCCTGACCTTGTCCAGTAATGTCACACTGCCGGCCCACCTCAACATTTTCATTTCGGTGACGTGGAGTCTCTGCTCATCCTGCTTTCTAGAAGCCCAGCACTCTGATCCATAGAGCAAAGATGATCTCACACAGGTCTTATATACTCTGCCTTTAGTCTGGACTGGCATTCTTCTGTCGCACATTCCCATTGACGTTTTCTGCTTCCAAGAGCCAAAAAGGTATCAAAGACTTTCTGTCGATGTTCCTCGCCGATTTTATTGGCACATTTAAACCTACACGTAGCCGGGCAAGGATTTTTCAACATTTTTTCGGGAATTTCTTTTCCCTTTAGAGTGTAATATTTTTTTCCAGCATTTTTAAGTATTTTTTTTTAGTGAGTATCCAATTTTCTTTATGAACAAGTCGTTTTTCCCTTTATCGATTTTAAACGTCCTTTTTCTGGATACATCACTTGTTGTTGACAATGGCGTATTGTTCGCAGTACTGATATCGATTTCATCGCTAAAAATCACATTTTCGTGATTAGCACAAAAAACATTGCTACAATTTTGGCAATTTTCGGATGATGAAGTTACTGGTGTACCAGCTGAGATTATATTATTTTTTACAATTTCATACTCATTTAACGTAGATATACTAAAATTCTCATTGATATCTTCTTCATCATCGTTGAATATATCAGGTAGCATGTTTTGTAACTGCAATACTTCTTTTTCAACAGTATCTGGTATAGGAGAATCAGGATAGCCTTGAAGTAAAAATGACAACATTATAAGATAGTAATAGTTGACTGGAAACTATACAAACATAAATGTACACAATATATAATAATATAAAAAAATTAAGCGTTTTTAAAATTAATTAAATGCTGCATCTTGATATTGGCTCCGATTAGTAACGTCGGCTGTGCCAGATCCATCTTTTGCAATGAATTACGCTCCGTTTAACAACGACGAATGTGGTAAATATCACAGAAATATTTTGTTGACAATTATTAATATTATTTTATGAACAATAAATTAACATTAAAAAAATGAAAAATAATGCTTAATAATATTTAATTTAACAATTCACTTTAATATTCGAATACTATCGTTGGAATTACCTCTTCCGACGGTACTAACCGGATATATATATATATTAATGCATATTGTGTGAGTATTTACTTCCCATAAAAGATAAAAGCATGGATATTATATTTGTCATAACTTGTGGTCAGTGTATATATTTTATATTTTTATTAAAATAATTAGGCTGAAAAAATACAATACACAGATAAAACTGATCGTAGTGGTAGATCTACACACAGTATACAACGAGTGTCCGAATACTAACGCGGGTTCTTAACAACCGACAATGTTAACTGGACACAGCTTGTAGTTCTGACATTTTTAAAATAAGAAACCTTCTAAAAAAACACATATCTCAACATTTTTTTTATTGGAATTATACATTTCAATAAATTATGATATATTATGCAAAAAAGTGATTTTCTAAAAAAATGTAGATCTGACGTTAATATTTGGGCGTGACGATCTGTTATTGAAATAGTATAGGAATTTTTAGAGATTCATTTATCAACCATTATGAACTTTGAAACGCATGTATAAACGCATATTATTGGTTTGAACTTGAAATATTTATTGATATGATAGACAAATAAGCATTGTTTATCGCATACAGGAATGTACTGGTCCATAACATCTCCCTCCTTTAGAATGAGATAACCCATATCTCATTAACGATTACATTTTTATTTATTAATATTACTCAATTAATTCAATTTATTTTATACAATACAATATTTCATATACCTAATAATTCTAATAAATCATTACTAACATAATATACATTGCGACGCAGTGGTTTTGGAGAGCCTGACCTATTACAGGATCCAATTCCACCGCCATCGTTCACCAGTAGCTCAGTGATAGAATAACAAAAGTCTCTGCTGCCATAAATAGTGCTTACAATGGCTCTCTCAATGGTTCTATCTCGTCATAAATTTGAATAAGACCAAATAAGAAATAAAATAATTGAACAAATTAACATTTATTTTAACATTAAATATTTTATAAAATTCAATGGAACTAACTACATGAATGAAAATATTTCATTTTAAGAAAATTATGCGTTGAATGAATTAGTCATTAAAAATATTGACTTTAAAAGAATGTAAGTAAAATAAAGAATGTAAAGTATTAAAAAATATATAAATCATTAAAAGAATGTAAAACGTTAAAAGAGAATTCTCTTTATATTGGAATTTTATGTAAAATGAACCGAAAAAGTAATTAGGACGAGATTGATATTGAGTTTTATACAATTTGAAAATCCACCGATAGACAACCAAAATAAAATTATTCTACCTACGCTTTTTTCACTCTAAATCTTACTAAATATTACAATTTTTTAAATTTCAAATAAAGCAAGTGAATGAAATTTAGGATGAGGCAATGTCGTTTTCACTATTCATCTTCTCCTTATACGGTGACCTCTATGCATCAGAATTCACCCCTCCAGAGATGAATGAAGTATGAATGAATTTTTAATAGTATGTAGTCCATATTGTGGTTCATCAAACAGTGTAGTGATTCATCATGGTGAATGGCATCGTCATACAATCAGTGCAACTCTCCAAAGCATTTCCTTCTTGGACAGATTAATATGAAGTTGTTCTTCTCAGAGTTTATTGTTAATTTAATATTTCCTTAATAAACTCCTGGATCACCTCATTCAACAAGAATAATACACCATTTCAAATATCAAATCAATCTCCCTCTATATAATCCATCAAGTAAATCCTCAGTTGAAATTCAAATTCATAATCCTCTTTTCACAAGTCATCTTCGATAGAACTTTCCAGAAATTCATCTCATGGTCATTCCCGTCGATAAAAGTTGATATAAAATCAATATGAGTCGTCTCAAATGTAGGACGTCGAAAACAGTACAATAACGGTACAAAGACAAAACATGTACAAAACTGGTACGAAATGAGTGTGGTACGTGAACGAAACCTAATCAAAATGGTTCGGAACGATACAGGACGGGAAAATAGGATTTTCTGACTACAGACTTTCCTATGAAAGGAAACATAACCTTGATTAGAAATCTATATCAATCCATGATCTGCCACAAATATTACGTGAAATAAATATACTTCGATAGGACTTACCCATTTTCCCGTTAAAATATAGCACTTAAATTTACATCGTCAGCCATTTTATATGGGGCTGTGTTTTGTCAATTCACGAAATTTTACCAAAAGGGCTTTTCGGGAAAAATGTCTACTATATTAGATGTCAAAATGATAAAATGTTGTCAGCGCGCAAAAATAGATTAGTGTGTTAGTTTGACAAAATATGAATTGTTTAATTTTATCTTATTCCTAACCAGGATTTATAACGTAACATGACAACATATTTCATTTAGTTATTTTTTTTTTCATTTCTTATTACACACACAAAATAACTAAGCAATATTATATTTCAATCTAGCGCTCCTCCTAGTCTTTGGAGCTTCTACTTCAATATCTCCTGATCTTTCCATGTCAGTCAGTTCAATTTCGTTATTATATGTACTTTTATTTTTACACATATTAAAAGTGATACAATTTTTAATGGTGGCATATCCACATCATTATTTTTCTTATACTTATTCTTAAGATATCTACCTATACAATTTATAAAGTAAATAAACAAGTAATAATTTTAGTAGGTATACTAAATACAATATAAGAGAAATAATAATTTGATATATGTAACTCTAGTAAACAGTGGCACATTATCATTGTTTAAATTATAATATATTTCATCTAATTTGTGACTTGCGATTGTCAGTCAAGTCATCTCTTCTTTTAATTTGATATAACTCTAGTAAACAGTGGCACATTATCATTGTTTAAATTATAATATATTTCATCTAATTTGTGACTTGCGATTGTCAGTCAAGTCATCTCTTCTTTTAATTTGATATAACTCTAGTAAACAGTGGCACATTATCATTGTTTAAATTATAATATATTTCATCTAATTTGTGACTTGCGATTGTCAGTCAAGTCATCTCTTCTTTTAATTTGATATAACTCTAGTAAACAGTGGCACATTATCATTGTTTAAATTATAATATATTTCATCTAATTTGTGACTTGCGATTGTCAGTCAAGTCATCTCTTCTTTTAATTTGATATAACTCTAGTAAACAGTGGCACATTATCATTGTTTAAATTATAATATATTTCATCTAATTTGTGACTTGCGATTGTCAGTCAAGTCATCTCTTCTTTTAATTTGATATAACTCTAGTAAACAGTGGCACATTATCATTGTTTAAATTATAATATATTTCATCTAATTTGTGACTTGCGATTGTCAGTCAAGTCATCTCTTCTTTTAATTTGATATAACTCTAGTAAACAGTGGCACATTATCATTGTTTAAATTATAATATATTTCATCTAATTTGTGACTTGCGATTGTCAGTCAAGTCATCTCTTCTTTTAATTTGATATAACTCTAGTAAACAGTGGCACATTATCATTGTTTAAATTATAATATATTTCATCTAATTTGTGACTTGCGATTGTCAGTCAAGTCATCTCTTCTTTTAATTTGATATAACTCTAGTAAACAGTGGCACATTATCATTGTTTAAATTATAATATATTTCATCTAATTTGTGACTTGCGATTGTCAGTCAAGTCATCTCTTCTTTTAATTTGATATAACTCTAGTAAACAGTGGCACATTATCATTGTTTAAATTATAATATATTTCATCTAATTTGTGACTTGCGATTGTCAGTCAAGTCATCTCTTCTTTTAATTTGATATAACTCTAGTAAACAGTGGCACATTATCATTGTTTAAATTATAATATATTTCATCTAATTTGTGACTTGCGATTGTCAGTCAAGTCATCTCTTCTTTTAATTTGATATAACTAGTAAACAGTGGCACATTATCATTGTTTAAATTATAATATATTTCATCTAATTTGTGACTTGCGATTGTCAGTCAAGTCATCTCTTTTTAATTTGATATAACTCTAGTAAACAATGGCACATTATCATTGTTTAAATTATAATATATTTCATCTAATTTGTGACTTGCGATTGTCAGTCAAGTCATCTCTTCTTTTAATTTGATATAACTCTAGTAAACAGTGGCACATTATCATTGTTTAAATTATAATATATTTCATCTAATTTGTGACTTGCGATTGTCAGTCAAGTCATCTCTTCTTTTAATTTGATATAACTCTAGTAAACAGTGGCACATTATCATTGTTTAAATTATAATATATTTCATCTAATTTGTGACTTGCGATTGTCAGTCAAGTCATCTCTTCTTTTAATTTGATATAACTCTAGTAAACAGTGGCACATTATCATTGTTTAAATTATAATATATTTCATCTAATTTGTGACTTGCGATTGTCAGTCAAGTCATCTCTTCTTTTAATTTGATATAACTCTAGTAAACAGTGGCACATTATCATTGTTTAAATTATAATATATTTCATCTAATTTGTGACTTGCGATTGTCAGTCAAGTCATCTCTTCTTTTAATTTGATATAACTCTAGTAAACAGTGGCACATTATCATTGTTTAAATTATAATATATTTCATCTAATTTGTGACTTGCGATTGTCAGTCAAGTCATCTCTTCTTTTAATTTGATATAACTCTAGTAAACAGTGGCACATTATCATTGTTTAAATTATAATATATTTCATCTAATTTGTGACTTGCGATTGTCAGTCAAGTCATCTCTTCTTTTAATTTGATATAACTCTAGTAAACAGTGGCACATTATCATTGTTTAAATTATAATATATTTCATCTAATTTGTGACTTGCGATTGTCAGTCAAGTCATCTCTTCTTTTAATTTGATATAACTCTAGTAAACAGTGGCACATTATCATTGTTTAAATTATAATATATTTCATCTAATTTGTGACTTGCGATTGTCAGTCAAGTCATCTCTTCTTTTAATTTGATATAACTAGTAAACAGTGGCACATTATCATTGTTTAAATTATAATATATTTCATCTAATTTGTGACTTGCGATTGTCAGTCAAGTCATCTCTTTTTAATTTGATATAACTCTAGTAAACAATGGCACATTATCATTGTTTAAATTATAATATATTTCATCTAATTTGTGACTTGCGATTGTCAGTCAAGTCATCTCTTCATCTAATTTGTGACTTGCGATTGTCAGTCAAGTCATCTCTTCTTTTAATTTGATATAACTCTAGTAAACAGTGGCACATTATCATTGTTTAAATTATAATATATTTCATCTAATTTGTGACTTGCGATTGTCAAGTCATCTCTTCTTTTCAAATTGTTTAACTTAGGGTAAACATGTGGTATATTAATTTTTTCTATAGTTTTATTTACTCTAAAACAATCATCTTGTAGGATATTAAATACTGGAGTTATCATTATTGACAAATTTGACTTGGAATTGATATCTTGTTTGACATTATTTATCGTTGATACACTGCTGTATATCATACAATTTGGTTTGATTTTTACTATTCCAGTGTTCTTTAAGACGATATATCAAATGGATTACCACTACTGCACTTGAATGTTACACGAGTGTCTCTTTTGGTAGAACATATATCCACTTATTGTCATTTATTTTATGCCAAACTTCATCAATATAATTAACTACCCTAGTATCACAATGTTTTGGTATGTGATTATAATTATTATTTATAAGTTCTATCTCACAGATACCTCTGCTATGTAGGTACTGAATATATAGCACTATCTATTTCATATAATAGTTTATCTTCTATAGTTGGTTTACATTCATTTAGATTTTGAAATACAATATATTGGTTTTTGTTATTAGACAAAGCTAAATATTTAATCGATGGTAAAATGAATACTTCTCATGGGAAGTGGTATAATCTCAAACAAATTATACGTAACACAAAGTTACACACAAAGTTACTACAGAAAATACTTTCAATTTTACAATTGATAGTAACTTATCAACATACTGTAACGATAATGGCATTGGATAAGTTAATGAATTAGATAAGTATGGTGTTGATCTAATTAACTCATCTAAAAATTGATTCGGGGTAATAATAAATGGATGTACCATATTATTCCTTGCAAACATAATAGAGTTTATTATTTGTGCATAAATTCTGATTCTAATTCGGTGGTAATTAACATTAAATTTGCTAAATGGTTTTCTATATCTAATTTGATTTCGATATCGAAAATATGTTTATTGACTTCTTCAGCAAATATCTTAAATTTAACAAAATTCTTATTAAATTTAATAATTCTTCATAATTATATTCTAATGGTTCTAAGTTAAGAGATAGTAAAGTTCAAGAAATCATCATAAGTATCTTTATCTGTTAACACTTCCAATACTTGCATATATCTGGTAGCATTATTCTTAACAGACTATCTGCGTTCGAGTTTAACCTTCCTTCTTTATATATTATCTCATATTCGTATTCCTCTAATTTAAGTCTCCAACGGACCAACCGTGTTCCAGGATCCTTTACACGTTAAATAACCATTTTAGAGGCTTATGATCAGTGATAATATTAAACTTACAACCATAAAGGTAACGTCTAAAATGCCTAATAGCGAATACTATTGCTAATAATTCTCTTTCTATTGTTGAATAATTAGTTTCAGCCTTGTTTAACGTTCTTGAGGCGAAAGCGACTGGCAAATCTTTACCAATTTCACCTTGACTCAACACCGCACCAATAGCCTACCACAAGATGATCACTCTATCATTTATGTGGTAGTTTATCATAGTAAGCGTGGTAGTCTCTTTCCATTGTTAATTTCAGTTGTTGCAAATGTTGGTATTTTTCCCTTTATATTTGCAGTCTTCCATTGTACAGGGGTGGCATTGTTAATCTTACCGGTAAAGGTTACCTACGGTAAATAACATTATGTTGTATATGTGGGGGTGTATTATTTCGATTCGTCCATGATTGGCGATTTTTCCTCCACGGCATCATGAATGATGATGTTGAGATGATGAAATGGAAGAATCTTGAACAATAGACAAACACGTATGAGGCGATGGTGTCATGATAGAAAAGATGACTAACCCGGAGGAACTGTGAATTTTTTCAATCGATTTATGCCATCGAAATCTTCCTCTCTGAAGTGCATTCTGCACACTGTCCAGAACTGTATTTTATTTAAATCAAGTTGACGCAGTTTTTCATTCCCACATACACTAATCCACTGAAGCAATGTGCTTCGGCAGCGGACGGACGGAATCGGATTTGTTTATGAGTTAAATCTGTATTTTTGCACGAACCGACACTACAATGCAAGTTTTCCATTTTGAATGTTGAATAACGACAACACAATAAAAATAGCGACTTATTTTTTACGCCAAGCTATAAACAATATTGCCATATAATTAAATCAAAATAAAATGCATTAGTAAATCAGTAATATAACAAATTTATTTGTTGTTTTTTTATATTCATTAAATACAGAAATATTATTTGTTTTTAGTTGGAAACTATTATAAGAAATAAAAAATAAGTTTTTCAATAATAATAACATAAAAAAATATTTTTTACTGATGGTTACACTCGTTCGCCATCATTGGCAGCGGGCATGAACTAAAAGTGGAAGAGAGAGGGACAGAGAGAGAGAGCTCTTTCATTAACTAGCGAATTTTATTTGTTCCTGGCTTGGGACCCCTGGGAGGGGCTATGGTAAATGTTTTACGTGGGTGTCTAATAAATTGATCTACTTTAGGTTTGAATTGGTAAACTAAAGAATTGTGATTAACTTTATCATCTAGGAGAGGTAAGAGTACTGATGTAACTTTCCAATTTACTTGATCACTATCCTTTAACAACAAAGGTATTTTAATGATCACTGTTATTTAGCGAGCTTTTGTTATCATAGATGATACACCTGAGGTTATAACTCTAATATTTTACCATTCAGGTACCAATTTTAATGTTGGTGGTATTATTCCAGTTATAATATCTTGGGTAGATCTCATAGTATTAGCTGTTATTAAATCTAAGCTAAGAGTTTCGTCTAATACAGATTGCCTAATTGATCTGTAATAATCAGTCATATCGTCAAGTCTTTGTACTTTGGCCGTTATGCGTTTGACACATTTTTTATAAGCCACGTATATGACTATTATGGATAGGGCGATTGCTAATATTACCGACGATGTCATCGCAACTTGTTCGAATTGTATCGAATTTCCTCAAGGTGGAACGTAAACCCAGTAGGATTATGGGTAGCTCCTGGAACCATTTCGTGTTGTCTTCACACTGTGCTTTGATAGCAGCCTTTAGGGTCCTGTGAAACCTCTCAATCTTCCCGTTAGCTTTGGGATTATAACCATTCGTCCTTCTTCTATCCATTCCGAACTTCTTAGCGAGCTGGTTAAATAGATCAGACTCAAACTGATGTCCTTGGTCTGTAGTCAAATAAGCAGGGCATCCGAATCTGGAAATCCATGTCGTAACGAGCGCATCGGCTACTGTCTCTGCTTTAATGTTCTGCACAGGAACTATTTCAGGCCAGGATGTTTCACGATCAATCATTGTGATGCAGTGTCTGTTGTCCTGTGAAATCGGCAATAGACCGATTATATCAATGTGTAGGTGTTCGAATCGGCATTACATATTGTCATTGAATATCATCATAGAAGTACTGAGCTGACAAAGGTACCAAAATGAGGTACCTACATTTACTTAATTGCTATAGATATGTTCTTCTATTTACCATTCCACTTGGTTAACGGAGATTGGGATGCCTGTTGTGGTACACCACAAAGCGAAGTGGATGCCACCTGCATACAGTCCTGGTACTCAGCGACATCTGGAACTGTAAATATTATAAATTGTATTACATAATATTCAAATTTTACTGCAAATCAGTATTTTTTACTTGTTTGTTGACACTACTTATATAAAATCATAGAAGTACTGAGCTGACAAAGGTACCAAAATGAGGTACCTACATTTACTTAATTGCTATAGATATGTTCTTCTATTTACCATTCCACTTGGTGAACGGAGATTGGGATGCCTGTTGTGGTACACCACAAAGCGAAGTGGATGCCACCTGCACACAGTCCTGGTACTCAGCGACATCTGGAACTGTAAATATTATAAATTGTATTACATAATATTCAAATTTTACTGCAAATCAGTATTTTTTACTTGTTTGTTGACACTACTTATATAAAATCATAGAAGTACTGAGCTGACAAAGGTACCAAAATGAGGTACCTACATTTACTGAATTGCTATAGATATGTTCTTCTATTTACCATTCCACTTGGTGAACGGAGATTGGGACGCACGTTGTGGTACACCACCAAGCGAAGTGGATGCCACCTGCACACAGTCCTGGTACTCAGCGACATCTGGAACTGTAAATATTGTAAATTGTATTACATAATATTCAAATTTTACTGCAAATCAGTATTATCTACTTGTTTGTTGACAGATATGTTTGTGAAATATTATCGAACCTGATGGGTTTATATGCATACGCTGCATATTTCAGAGGTGAGTTTTAAGAAAAAAATGACGAGTCAGATGGACGAACTTACATTATGCACTATGATAGTAATACGTTGTGTGAAATTTATACCTATCATAATCATTTTGTTGATAAGCCCTTTTGGCTTACTGCAAAACAGTACTTGGTCATTAGTCATCTCTGACGTATGAATTGCCGGGTCTTGTGACCCCTGACTTCTTCAGCTGAAGTTTCCTTGTTAACACTACTTATACATGGGTTCCAATTACTTGGAAAATATTACAAGGTGGCTTATCAATGAAACAAATATGACTAATTTTACAGAATAACAATTGTACGTACTGTGTGGAATGAGTGACCTTCTGACTTCCTGTGGTGTTCGTTTTCGAGGGCTTACAAGATTTTCTATATTTGAAAGTGTTTTTGGAGGCGTCACTATATTATCCAATGACAATAACATTTGTTGCTTGGTCGGTGTCGTGACTTCAAAATCAATTTCATTGGAGAGTACGGTGTCTCCTAACATAATCTAAGTAAAAATGTTCAATGTTGTTTTTTGGAGGCGTCACTATACTATCCAATGACAATAACATTTGTTGCTTGGTCGGTGTCGTGACTTCAAAATCGATTTCACTGGGGAGTACGGTGTCTCCAAACATAATCTAAGTAAAATTGTTCAATGTTATTTTTTGGAGGCGTCACTATATTATCCAATGACAATAACATTTGTTGCTTGGTCGGTGTCGTGACTTCAAAATCGATTTCATTGGGGAGTACGGTGTCTCCAAACATAATCTAAGTAAAAATGTTCAATGTTATTTTTTGGAGGCGTCACTATATTATCCAATGACAATAACATTTGTTGCTTGGTCGGTGTCGTGACTTCAAAATCGATTTTATTGGGGAGTACGGTGTCTCCAAACATAATCTAAGTAAAAATGTTCAATGTTATTTTTTGGAGGCGTCACTATATTATCCAATGACAATAACATTTGTTGCTTGGTCGGTGTCGTGACTTCAAAATCGATTTCACTGGGGAGTACGGTGTCTCCAAACATAATCTAAGTAAAAATGTTCAATGTTATTTTTTGGAGGCGTCACTATATTATCCAATGACAATAACATTTGTTGCTTGGTCGGTGTCGTGACTTCAAAATCGATTTTATTGGGGAGTACGGTGTCTCCAAACATAATCTAAGTAAAATTGTTCAATGTTATTTTTTGGAGGCGTCACTATATTATCCAATGACAATAACATTTGTTGCTTGGTCGGTGTCGTGACTTCAAAATCGATTTCACTGGGGAGTACGGTGTCTCCAAACATAATCTAAGTAAAAATGTTCAATGTTATTTTTTGGAGGCGTCACTATATTATCCAATGACAATAACATTTGTTGCTTGGTCGGTGTCGTGACTTCAAAATCGATTTCACTGGGGAGTACGGTGTCTCCAAACATAATCTAAGTAAAAATGTTCAATGTTATTTTTTGGAGGCGTCACTATATTATCCAATGACAATAACATTTGTTGCTTGCAATAACATTTGTGTCAAAATTTTCCTGATTTTCCGAGAATTTTCCACTTTTTAATTTATGATCCCGAATACGTAGGTTCCGGAAAAACCGAGAAAATCCGAAACCGGAATTTTCCGGGATTTTTCCGAGCTTTTCCGACTTTCTGTGTGTTCGATGTTTTTCCGAATTTTCCGACCTCACCCAAACCGAACTTGAGGTGACTACACTGCACTTGAGGTGACTACACTGCACTTGAGGTGACTTTAAAAACGCACTTGAGATGAACACCAAACAAACTAGTTTATCTTTGACACAAATTTAAATTTTTAACAAACAAAAAAAAACAAACTGGCGTGGATTCGGTATTATTTCAATGTCCATCAGTGGGAGCTTCTTCGCTCCGTTGAGGCGTCCGTCCTGCTTGGCGGCAGGTCGAAAACTTGACACTTGACTTACCACAGTGGCAAAATAAAGAGACTCTAAAGATTAAAAATGTAGATTTGTTTATTAATCAATCTCAGGGCATGGCAACAAAAATAATATGAATATCAGCTAAAAGACAAAAGGAAATTCAAAATAATTATAAAAATATATAAAAGTAATATTAATTCTCAAGTTGAAGGCCTGGGGGTCTATTCTCCAATCTCGCATGATTAATGTCGCATACGCCTATGTCGCCTAAAAAATGTCGAATGATTTGTCGCATGATAGGCTTTTAGTCTATTCTTGAAATCATTCGACATTAAAATCGTTCGACATCGAAATGTCACATGAAAGTAGTGGCAACAGAGCATTTGGGGTGCGTTTGAAATAGTTTTTATGTTTTTTTTTTGCCATTTTTGTCTATGGTTGTCAAAACAGAAACTTTTTCAATGCAATTCTATGATAAATCTTTGCATTTCGTTCATTGCGAATTGCGACGCTCTCTGTTATTGTGTACAAGTTTACTTCTGTCACTTCTGTGCTGTTTACCCGAAGACTTTTATAATACTTACGGATACCATCACGATTTTGATCGGTCACGGGTTAACAATTAATATATTTAATTGAAAAAATGAATTATTGTTCGTATGCACAAAAGAACATGTTGGTGGAATTAATGAATGAAGAAAAGGAGTTGCAGTCCGGCAAATTTACCAATACATTTTCGAGGAATACGGCGAAAATGCGGTGGATGGAAATCGCCGGTAAACTGAATTCGATTCCCGGTGCAAACAAGGATTGGATGCATTGGCGGAAGGTAAGCAGCATTCATTTTTGAGATTTTGTTTTGAGCTGTTTTTTAAATAGAAATTTAATGATTTTATGATAAAATAAAACAAGCTTTCTTAATCAACAAAATGACGTGCTTCTATCGAATACACTTCTTATTGTTGACAAGTAAAACGAGTGAAAATAACCACATTTTGAAACCACGTGTTAACTATCGTTCAAAATTGATAAGGAATAAATAACTTTACCATATAACTTTTGTTTAACGCTTAGCATAAGTAAATACTGTTACATTTTTTATTATATCAATATTTGACACCTAATCTAAGTCAATTTTGAAAAAATGGTGGTTTTAACATTTGCATTCATGTCAAAACCTATAGAACAAAATATGAATTAGTGTATTTACTTATTAGATTCTTTCAATGCTATGAAGGCACGTGGAGAATTAGATACAACCATGAACTAGAGAGCCTATTTAACGAACCGAATATTGTTCAAACAATAAAAATTGGGAGGCTTCGCTGGTTAGGACACGTGCATCGTATGGAAGATGATCACGCCAAAAAGAATCCTTACAACATGTCCGGAGGGAAGAAGAAATGTGGGAAGACCTAGACTACGATGGATGGATGGAGTTGAAAGGGACCTTCAGACAGCCGGTGTGCGGAACTGGAGAGAGAAGGCTATGGACAGGGTGCAATGGAGACAATTCCTTGAGGAGGCCAAGGCCCATCCCGGGCTGTGGAGCCACTGATGATGATGACTTATTAGATTCTTTCAATGCTTGAAATTATTTAAATTTTTATAAAGATTTGTTAAGTTGTAAGACCACAAATGTAGGTATAATTTTACTGAATAATATTATCATTGTTTTATTCTTTACAGACATGGCATGACATCCGATCCAAAGCCAAATCAAAAGAGGCTGCTCTGCGAAGGGAAAGGAGAGGGACTGGTGGAGGGCCACCCGTTGGCAGTCAGTTGACCCCGTCGGAAGAGGCCATAGTAACTATGCTCACGCCAACATTGATAGTTGGCCATTCAGAAAGTGGAGAATCGGAGGTCAACGTTATAATTGATCAACCAACTAATGAGAATGCAGGGGAAGTTGTTAATTTCCCAACAAAGGAAATAAATTTCCCAATAGGGGAAAGATTCAACTGCTCGACAGCTGCAGAGGAGTTCCCTAGTTTGGAACGACGAGAGAGAATCACGCCTCTTCTTAGAAGACGAGGAGTACAAGATGAGTTGGTGGTATTAGCTGGCAAAAAATTGGAAATTAAGGAGAAATACCTAGAAAAAAAATTAATATTAATGGAGCGGCAAACTATTGCCCTCGAAAAGATTGCCGCTTCGTTCAAGAAATAGTGGTTATTGGTTTGTTTTCATCTCGCCTCCTCTCTGTTTTTATTATTGTATGTAAATCTTTTATTTCAATTAATTGTTACTTCTTTATTTTAGTTAATATAATATCATTGATATATTTGTCTCGAGTATACATAATGCGTTTTAATTTAGTTGGGATGGCCAATGACGAGTAATTTTTCAAATATAAATGATTTTTTATAATATGTTTTCATCTCGCCTCCTCTCTGTTTTTATTATTGTATGTAAATCTTTTATTTCAATTAATTGTTACTTCTTTCTATATGTTTATTTAAGTTAATATAATATCATTGATATATTTGCCTCGAGTATACATAATGTGTTTTAATTTAGTTGGGATGGCCAATGACGAGTAATTTTTCAAATACAAATTATTTTTTATAATATGTTTTCATCTCGCCTCCTCTCTGTTTTTATTCTTGTATGTAAATCTTTTATTTCAATTAATTGTTACTTCTTTCTATATGTTTATTTAAGTTAATATAATATCATTGATATATTTGTCTCAAAAATACATAATGTGTTTTAATTTAATTAGGGTGGCTAATCACGTGTGAATTTTTCAAATATAAATGATTTTTTATAATATGTTTTCATCTCGCCTCCTCTCTGTTTTTATTCTTGTATGTAAATCTTTTATTTCAATTAATTGTTACTTCTTTCTATATGTTTATTTAAGTTAATATAATATCATTGATATATTTGTCTCAAAAATACATAATGTGTTTTAATTTAATTAGGGTGGCTAATCACGTGTGAATTTTTCAAATATAAATGATTTTTTATAATATGTTTTCATCTCGCCTCCTCTCTGTTTTTATTCTTGTATGTAAATCTTTTATTTCAATTAATTGTTACTTCTTTCTATATGTTTATTTAAGTTAATATAATATCATTGATATATTTGTCTCAAAAATACATAATGTGTTTTAATTTAATTAGGGTGGCTAATGACGAGTAATTTTTCAAATACAAATTATTTTTTATAATATGTTTTCATCTCGCCTCCTCTCTGTTTTTATTCTTGTATGTAAATCTTTTATTTCAATTAATTGTTACTTCTTTCTATATGTTTATTTAAGTTAATATAATATCATTGATATATTTGTCTCAAAAATACATAATGTGTTTTAATTTAATTAGGGTGGCTAATGACGAGTAATTTTTCAAATACAAATTATTTTTTATAATATGTTTTCATCTCGCCTCCTCTCTGTTTTTATTCTTGTATGTAAATCTTTTATTTCAATTAATTGTTACTTCTTTCTTTATGTTTATTTTAGTTTATATAATATCATTGATATATTTGTCTCAAGTATACATAATGCGTATATAAATAAATTATTTCATCTTGTCTTTATTTGTAAATACTTTAAGCTTATTTGTGTTCTTTTTTTGTAAATAAATTCTTTTCTATGCCACAGTAAATAGATACTTTTTTTTTTTTTCTTTAAGTTTTTAAATTTTTATAATATTAATTACCACCTATTTACCATATTATTTCATACAACTTTTTTCTGATTGACAAAAACCAAAAATTTTAATTTTATTAAAAATACATTGATGCAAACACAAAATGTGAAACTCTTCAGTTTTCTCTTCAGACATGCTATGTGATAGCACTTATTCTATTTCTTTACAATTTTTTGTTCATAAAAAAGGTTCATGCGATACAATGATTAGGTACACTAGGAATATGTTCAGAAATAAATTATAGAAATAGGACAGAAATTCATGGAAAACAGGATCGGTATGGATAAATAATAACTGGTAGTTTTTATGCAATACTCTTTTATTTACATGCTTATCACACAATATAAAGAAAATATAAAAAATCCTTATTTAAATTTACAAAAATATTACTCATTCAAGAAAAAAACAGACCATCTCTTTGAAAACATAAAAAACAAACAGGCTATTAGAAGACAAAATTTAAAAATATAGAATGTAATCATAGTGTTTTTTACTTATATTCATAAACATTTTGATAATTATGTGGAATAAGTATTTATAAGCCTTGTTCGTAATATCCTACCAGCTAACAAATCTCTGTTAGTACAATTACCATTAGATCTACTAGATGCACCATCTGGTATATCTAATGGATCCAGCAGTCCTAAATCAACATCTTGATCTTCCAAATAATGTGGAAGACTGAAATTATTAGCAACACACATATTATGTAACACTACACACGCATTGATAATTTTTGTTGCCTTTTCTGGTGTGTAATGCAACATTCTTTGCTTGCAAAGACAACGAAATCGCATTTTTAACACACCATTGCAGCGTTCTATTGTCGCTCTTACTCTACAAAGAGCATTATTGAAACGCTCCTCTGCTTCTCCTTGTGGAGAATTTAATGGTGTTAGGAGCCAGGGTCTCAAAGGATATCCTGAATCCCCAATAAGGTAAAATCCTTCATGACCACCACGGTACAGGTTTCTAAGTGCTGGCTCTACTAAGCTGTTATTCCATATGAAAGAATCGTGAGTGCTGCCAGGAAACAAAGCATTGACGTTTAATATTTTTAACGCTTCATCACAAATTAATTGCACGTTAATTGAGTGGTAACTTTTACGGTTCACGTACACATGTTCAGGATAATTTAAGTTGTTACCTGCTGGCGGTACAATTGCAACATGGGTACAATCGATGCATCCGATTATACCTGGAAGGTTGTACTTTCTATAAAACCTGAAACAAAAAGTTAGTTTTGTTTATTTATTTATTAACTTTATGTACATAATGTGTACAATGGCAGATTTATTGCCATAAGGAAATTTCTTCCAACCAACCAAAGCAATGTGAGGCCATAAATATTGAAGTGTACATTACAGTTATGATGAAAAGAACCTATATTTATATATTATAAAAAAAAACAGATTGACAAAACACATAACATGATAAGAAGTAAAATCACAGCGACGAGGAAAGGAATGAGGTAGAGGTTGTGGAAGGAGAGAGAGAATGGAGAAGGAGTGTTAATTAAGAGTTATTAGACAGGCATAACAGCTTTAGTCTTTTTTTGAAAAGTTGAATTGATTGAGACGTCGTAATATCATCACTTAAGGTGTTCCATAGTCTTGCCACCAAGATTTGATACCAAGATTTTTAACGACTTTGGTGTAGGAAATGATTTGATTAGTTTTGTAGATCAATGTAAGTAATTGAAAATATTAAGTTTATCCACAACCAGCTAAAATCAATCTTATTATTTATTTATTGATCTTGATTTGATTACAATTGTATTAACACTTCATAATTATAATTACATACAATTTATAGGTTGTATAGTTAAATGTTGCTGTGACGCACCAGCATAGAATAGTGCTTCCACTATTATTATTATTTTCGGGGGTCCCGTAAGAGCCAGGTAATCGTAAATAACATCTCACATAGTTCAGTACCTTAAGTAATTAAATAGTTTAGTTTACCTATTTCTTATACTCCTCAACTCTTGGATTGTGCTCGGAAATTTTACCCATGTATTAAAAATTTCTGGTTTATTTAGAACATCAACAAATTCACTCAAAGATCTTGAGACGGAAGATTGCGATATATTATTATTTATGTTACTCCCCACAGGTAACTGATAGGATCCTGTGCCCAGGAAATTCAAGGCTGTCAGAACCTGAAAATAATCATGAATTTTAATATAATATGTAGTAGGTTAACAAAAACTCAATGACAGCTAAGTAAACATGAATCCATGAGTGTATCTACTTTTTCAAGTGTCTAAGCGTGTTTCTAAATGTCAAATCTTGATCTTCATAACGAAATGTACGTTTTATGTGTAAAATTGTAGAGAGAGGTGAAACATACGACAAATTATTCTAATGCTCACTTAGGAATAGTTATGAATGTTATTACATTTGTAATAAACCATCTCTTATAATACAATAAGTGTTCATGCATTCATATAAAGATTAAAAAAGTTTATAGTATTGATTTTTGACTTAATCTCATTCATGAAAGTCTACAATGAAACCCTTGGGAAATATTGGTTTAACCAAAAATGATGAACTTACCTTGGTTTCGATACTCAATGCAGATGCTCGAGATGGCACACACATGTGAGGAGTAACAACGTCGATTAAGAACTTTACAAGATTTTTGTTGAGGCGAAAGTGTTTTATGAAGGCCGTATCACTTTGTGCGAAAGCATCCACTATTTTGGAATTGTTTCGTCGTCCGTTAATATTGTTATATTGTCCAATAGATAAAATTACCAATTCGTCGAAACTAGCCATAGTTACAAGCTACAGAATTAACAAAATCGCGAAAACACTTTTTGACAAGGACGCTTGACGTACGTAAATGGCAATATGGCGGCTATTTTTGACAGATAAATCATGCGACATTGTATGTCGAATGGTCCTATACCACTCGTCAAAATCTCGCACGATTTTCATTCGACTATGTCGCATGCGAGACTCGAGAATACCATTTTCTAGAAATCGTGCGAAAATAATAAAATGTCGCATACGACATCGATAGGCGACATTGGAGAATAGGGTCCCTGGTAATATTATGTGATGTGAGAAATAAATCATGAATGAAACTCATGTGTTTGAAAAATAGCAAATCATTTATTTGACCATCATTAATATTATATACCTAAACTAAAGGAAAATATTTCATGTAACGAAGATGAGTTATTAAATTAACAAAATATTGAATTTAACAAACATTATAAAACTATAACAGTGTTATTTATAAAAAAAAATTTGGTTCAATTGAACTCGGTTCAAAGTCAAAGAGCTTGGATAATGCAAGACGCTCGTCTATCTTTCGACCATAGACGCGGCGTTCCTAATACACCCAATCAAGTAGAAAAATTGTGACGAATGTCAATTAATTGAATAATAAAATAATATCCACCTTTGATGCGTTATAATTTAATAACGTTACAAAATGTTTTTCTATTTACCATTCCACATGGTGACAGGAGATTGTGGCAACGCCAACGCCTGGATGGAAGTGGATGCTGCCAGTGCATGTCCCTCATTCTCTGAAACTGTAAATATTGGAAATTGTATTACTATTATGGCAGGAATTACTTCTCGGGCAATGTTTTTCTATTTTCTATTCCACACGGTGACAGGGGATTGTGGCAACGCCAACGCCTGGATGGAAGTAGATGCTGCCAGTGCATGTCCCTCATTCTCTGAAACTGTAAATATTGGAAATTGTATTACTATTATGGCAGGAATTACCTCTCGGGCAACTAACAGCTACTATGTCAAATATTATTTCAACACAAACCCAATAACAAGTTGCCACATTCTGGAGACCAGTGATCGTCTCACAGATCCAGACTGAAAACACAATTAAAAACTGTGTCTCCATCAGGAATCGAACCCGGGACCTTTGGATCAGCAGTCAGGATACCTAACCAACTGAGCCACTAAAGGCGACAAATGTAATATTTAATTTTTACAGCAATTTACTTAAAAACATAAAAGTACTGAGCTGACGTGGACACCAAATGGTTAACATTAATAAATTCCTATGTTTGCACCCTTGTAAAGTATTACAAAATAACAAAAGTACATACACTGCGATAATTTCGGTGATGTTTTCCGAGGACTTGGAAGTATTCCTCCAAATACTTCGGAATTTGGAGGTGTCACTGTATTTAGTGACAATGATAGGATTTCTTTGTTTGGTGTAAAGACCCTATCAATTACTTCGTTATCTGCAAGCATAAGCAAAGTAAAATGTTCAATGATGTGTTTTTGAAAAGTTTATTTAAAAACACAACATTATAGGAGACGATTATGAATGGTGGTGTTGAGATGATGATATGGTAAAAGCTTGAACAACTGACGAGTTTTTTAATACCAATCTCTATAAAATAATAACATAAAAAAATATTTTTTACTGATGGTTACATTGTTGTTCGCCACCAGTGGCAACGGGCATGAACTAAAAGTGGAAGAGAGAGGAACAGATATATATATATATATATATATATATATATATATATATATATATATATATATATATATATATATATATATATATATATATATATATATATATATATATATATATATATATATATATATATATATATATATATATATATATATATATATATATATATATATGTTACTAGAAAGGTTTTCACGGGTATTTGAAAATATGAAATTATTATTATCTTTAGGGTTATCCCGCGTCAAAATCAGATCCTTGGAAGGATCTTTCGTCAACCGACGTTTCGCCTGGATCACACCAGGCATCTTCAGGGCCTTGTTGATAGATTCTCGCTTCGTGTGTCAGTGCAAGCACGTCCGTTCGAGCCGAGAACCTAGCACCAAGTGAAGATTGGAAAGTTAAAGTTTAAACTGTTGGGGTTGATGGGTTTTCCCCGCTTTTGTTCGCCTTAATGGCTTTTGACTGGCTTCTGGTGATTCGCCTCACGCTTAATGATGTATCTATTGTATTAATTTTATTTGTTTGGCGTTTAACATTTAATGGGTTTACTGTAATGGGATTTTTATTGCTGTCAATTTCTGAGGTATTTAATGAATGTTTTATAATGTTATTTTTATTTTTATTGTCGATTCTATTTTTATGTAAGATATTTTTCCAGGCCAGCGGGAGACGCACACCATCGTCTCGATTATTCACGACATTCTTCCTTTTGTAAATTTCGATTGCCTCTCTTTAAATTCTTACTGTTTCTGTGTTAATACTTGCAACTACGCGTGCATTATCGAAATCGATTTGATGTCCTTCGTTCAGAGTATGTTGGACTAGTGAAGACGTTAATTTTCTATTATTTGAATCCACTCTATGCTCCGCGACCCTGGCTGATATTTTTCTGTTACTTTTTCCCACGTATGTCTTGTCGCATGATTTACATGGTATTTCGTATATGCCATGAGACTCTAGAGGGATTTTGTCTTTTACATTTCGCAGAAGGGTTGATATTTTATTTTCTGTTCTAAAGACTGTTCTAATATTATGTTGATTTAGAAGGCGACTGATTTTATCTGTGGTTCCTTTTATGTATGGTAAAAAAGCTGTAGCTAACGGTTTTTCAGAAATAGTTTTATCAATTTTTATGACGTTTTTATTAGTTTGACGTTTGACTGCTTTATTTATAACAAAATTGGAGAAGCCATTACATTGCAGGGTTTTTATGAGGTTATTTAATTCATTTTGTTGGTGGTCGGAGTCTGTTATTTTTAACAGAAAAATATCAGCCAGGGTCGCGGAGCATAGAGTGGATTCAAATAATAGAAAATTAACGTCTTCACTAGTCCAACATACTCTGAACGAAGGACATCAAATCGATTTCGATAATGCACGCGTAGTTGCAAGTATTAACACAGAAACAGTAAGAATTTATAGAGAGGCAATCGAAATTTACAAAAGGAAGAATGTCGTGAATAATCGAGACGATGGTGTGCGTCTCCCGCTGGCCTGGAAAAATATCTTACATAAAAATAGAATCGACAATAAAAATAAAAATAACATTATAAAACATTCATTAAATACCTCAGAAATTGACAGCAATAAAAATCCCATTACAGTAAACCCATTAAATGTTAAACGCCAAACAAATAAAATTAATACAATAGATACATCATTAAGCGTGAGGCGAATCACCAGAAGCCAGTCAAAAGCCATTAAGGCGAACAAAAGCGGGGAAAACCCACCAACCCCAACAGTTTAAACTTTAACTTTCCAATCTTCACTTGGTGCTAGGTTCTCGGCTCGAACGGACGTGCTTGCACTGACACACGAAGCGAGAATCTATCAACAAGGCCCTGAAGATGCCTGGTGTGATCCAGGCGAAACGTCGGTTGACGAAAGATCCTTCCAAGGATCTGATTTTGACGCGGGATAACCCTAAAGATAATAATAATTTCATATATATATATATATATATATATATATATATATATAGCTCTCTCATTAAATAGCGAATTTTATTTCGTCAGGGGCTGTTCTAGCATTTGAGTACCGATTGCCTCCTTTTCGGCCAAGAGGAGCCTCTCTTCTTCGGTCCGCCTCACATTTTTATCGGGCAGCTCAATGGCTGTGTTTGCCTGAAGTGGGTGAGCCTTCCTCTTGCGTTGGCCGAGGCCAATTGCGGTATTGAAGGTCCTGTTACAAATTGGACACGAGAATTTCATTTGTGGACATTTCTCGGGTCGATGATGATGTTGAAGCTGATGGGCCCGGGTTGTCGCAACAGTTCCCCCGGCCAACGGACCCGGGGAATTCTGCAAGTTTATTCTTGTATTTCGTCTAGGGCCTATTGCATTTAAAGTGTGTTGGAAAGGCAACCCACCCTTAAAACCCCCTGTCATTGTTACCCCCAGCCACTTGCGATAAGTGATCGGTAGGGACTTGGGGAGGCAGCGAACTACCCCCCTTGGCTGGGTCCACGTATTTATAGACTGCCGAGGGAAGTCTTAGAGAAAGAAAAAACTTTGGCTGGATACCGAAAACCGGCAGCCAGCTAAGTTATGACTATAATTAGCACATATGCAGAAAGGTACTTTAACCCCTTTTCACCCAAATCAATATTGTTACACAAAAAAAATAATATTATTTGAAAACATTTTAGTGAAAAACAAATAATTTTATACATAGTTTTGGAAAAATCACATGTCTATTCAAATCGACACTGGGTCTGAAAGGGTAATTTACACTGGTGTATGAAAATGAATGAAAAATTATAAACAACATTTTTTACAATGATTAATTTAATTAATATAAAACAAATTACTTGATATTGATTATAAATATTATTTACAGGACAAATTAGAATAACTTTCCTAAAAACTGCTTATATTTTATATTATTGTGAGTAAATTATTTACAAAAAAATTACAAACCTATAATAATACACTCCCAGTATAAAATAAAATTTTAATAAATTCTATTTATCATATTGTACATAAATAAAGCTACTAACTACTTACAAATATAAAAAAAAAACTATAATCAATTTTTTCTCCCAATCGTGGAAATCAGAGAAACAGTTACGTCCTGGGGTGAAGCAAAGGTTGACGTTACATCTTTTACATATCACCTTGGTTTGTCCCTTGAGTCAAAATTTACACCTCTGTGATTTATCTATAAAATCATCTGGGAAATGCCCCCGGCCACTATATACAGCTCACATCCTCGACAGGGCGAGGATGAAACTGTCAAACCCTGCTTGTTGACGGGCTCGGAACAGTTGTAGTGGAAGGTCGACCTCGACGTTGACTAGTCGTTCTTGTACCAGCCATCAAAGCACGAGCAATTTCAGCTCAAAATACTAAGAGAGGTTTAAATTTCTCACCTCGCTGAATGCAGTGTCTTTTGTACAACATACATACATTGATAACACACATATCAACGAGGTGAAAAACTATCCTCAAATAGTACCGAACTGATCGAACAATGATTCGATACAATGCAACTAGCATGTCATGGAGGTCAACATCTCCCATATATTTATTATACTCCTTCACTACAGCTGGCCGAGTAACATCAAAATATGACCGAGTTGCTGCCGACCAACGTCACATAGTCCTGACAGGTTCTACCCCCACATACGAGGATGCAAAACAAACTGGTTTATTGTTGAACCATTTCAAAGCTAGGACACCAGTAGCATACGAACCTCGCCCTTCCCGTTTCAACTGTGCATCTGCTTTGAATGTACAGCCACGTAAACGGTTGGAGCGAACAGTGCCAACACACAATATACCTACAGACTTCAATCTGACTATCAGCGAGTGCGATGTGAACCAGTTATCAATGAAGACTTTGAAGTTCCGTTGATGTGGCAAACCTTGACACATCCGAAATACTATGTCTCCACTGATACCAGCACGAGCAAACATTTGATGGCCCATTTTGAGGGCTTATTTTTCATATATTGCTTCAGGTTGTTCGTGCCCTTGAACGGTATCATAAATTCATCTACGCTGTTGAATTCTTCTGGTTCGACTTTAGATAAGTTAGTGCGAAGAGCATCAACCAGAGGTCTTACCTTGAAAAGTTTATCGTGGTCAGGCTGCCCACGTGGAATCATCTCAGAATTATAAATTATATGAAGAACAGTCCTGAGTTTGGTGAACCTATTCCTCACCATAACGTCAGTGATGTATGGAATCCTCAGGTGTTCTTGCCAATATAAATGTACTTGAGGCAGCTTGACAATCTCCATCATAATATGGAGACCGATAAACTTTCCCATTTCATCTACAGAGGTGTTTACGCTCGTGCCACATTTTTCTCTACCGAATAAACATTTGTCTGCTCCACCATATTCAAAATTATATCATCATCAAAAAATAATTTAAAATATGATAAAGCAGACAGGTCTAATGGCCCAGAAAAATCAATGGGACACGATGTATCTTCTGCATCAAGATTTCTATGACGCCAACGTAGTTCGTCTTCCCTCGTTATATTGATTGGTAGCTCGTCCTCTCTAGTTGTTGAGCTTTCCACGTCCTCTTCTGGGGACTAGAATATAAAACAACACACATAAATAATCAAGGTAAATGTTTCTAAATGCTTCAAATGATCAGAACATCTTACAGTGAATATATTGAGAACACATAATATTGAACGTAATACTTATAATAATCTGTACTGGAATTCCCAAGTGCTCACTAAGAGCCTGCACATCCTGTGGAGCTATATCCTCGTTTTGAGAAGTATCTCTCATTTCAAATTTCCACTTCCACTTCCACGTAAGATACATCTCCTATTAATTCTAAATATATTTGATGTACTCATCTGTAACGAAATCATAAAAATTGATCCATAAATATCTAACATTTATATCTAAATACAATAAATCGGTGATTTAATTTATAATAATGTTATAATATTATATGTATTTGATTACTATTTTGTATGAAGGTAACGTTTACAAAAAATAACCTCTCAGAACCACTGTATGTTTGAATCAACACGTTTGTAATATGTCGTATAAAACGATGTTGGAAAAATAATTGTACATTTACTGTGCACAATATGAAAATATACACCTTTATTATCATAAATATGAAATAACATGAAAAAATAATAACCTTATAAAATTCCTTTGTAACAACTGCATAAAACGACACCAGCCAAAATCGCGAACGCGTTCTGTTTGTTGACGTTTATCTGTGAAATGGTGCGGCAAACATAACAAAACAAAATTAGAGTTGCCAGAGAACATATAATATTTTACCATAAACGAGAAATATAAGTGAAATATACGGTTGGTCATTCAAGAATAAATTATAAAGATCATGTCAATTTGAATGGACGCTGGTTGAAAAAGGGTTAAGTAGTACCCCTGCCGTGCCACCGCAGTCAAGGTCTTTATCCCTGTGGTTTTCCTTCTCTCTCCCTCCTTTTTTCTCCGGGCTTGGGACCGGCTTGATTATAAATAATTTATATTCAAATTAAGTTGACATACGTGTATCAAATTGTCAATGACATTGTAATTTAATTATGTCGTTCCTATTGTTATTTTTTTCATCGTGTACCAGTATTTTTCCGTTTTTGACATATGCTATATAATTGAGTGACAGAAAACAAAATATACAGTGCTTTGTAAGATTGTGTAAGCAATATTTCTGATTCTTCTAAAAAAGTACATCAGTTTTCTAATTTGTTCTGCTAGTAAGGTCAAATGAATTTTCTATGTTAAGTGCTTATCCATGTTGATGTGACCATTGTGACCATTCTCAGTTTGTTGCATTATACAATCTGAATTATTGTTAGAGCAAGAATGTAATATATAACTTAGAGATTGACTGACTATGTCCCAAATATATACATTTGGGTGTCGTCGGAGAAACTCTCAACCCAAACTTGTATGTTAATCTACGCATATCATTTATCGTTAATCCAGTAAACATATCGTCCATTTTTTTAGTGTCCGTTTAGCAAGTTCTAATACTTGAGCTTTGTTAAATGTTGGCTTATAAAGACCCAATGAAACTGGTATATTATTATTCTTCAGTCTTTTCAGCAATGATATTCACGACACATTCTGAATGTAGTGCCTTTTTATGTGAGACTAGACTGGTGTGTGAAGATACACATATGTGTTGTGCTTCATTTTCTTTAGGCAATGCACACTGGTTACTGTCGCTGGTTACCTCATATTGTGCATGATGGTATGCATGTATGTATAAGAACAAACCTGACTTGGAATGAAAAAACTTAATCAGTCATTTACTTTGATTTTATTCACTCTTTAAGCACATAAAAGATTTATTTATCTATGACATATACCTAGTTATAGAGTAAAATACTTATATGCCCTCTTAAATTGCCTTAGTATGCATTGTGCTTTATACCGCTTTACCCTAGATGAATTTTTGTGATAAATTCATGATATATAAGTAGTAGTTATGTAAATTTCATAAAATCAAGGAATGTCGTACCTACATGTTTCAATCACATATTCATTCTTATTGTAATGTTTAAAAATATCTTGTTTATATGTTTAAAAAATGGTATTATTTTGTTCTAAATAAATTAATATAAAAAAAATAGTTTGTAATTTTCATAAAATCAAGGAATTTCGTACCTACATGTTTCAATCACATATTCATTTTTATTGTTATGTTTAAAAATATCTTGTTTGTATGTTTAAAAAATTGTATTATTTTGTTCTAAATAAATTATTATAAAAAAATCTTTAATGTGTATTCCTATCTGTTGTATCCTTGTCCAAAGTCATTTTTATTCTAATTAAGTTTGACATAAGTATCAATTTGTCAATGATAGATGTTGTATATACCTATTTATTTATTTATTTATAACTTATTGTACACAAAATTTGCACACTACCAAACAGCAATTTCTCCCATCCAACCCGAGTTAATGTTAAATATATAAATCAGTGTGTACTAATGCCAATAAGGTAATCACACGATAAAAAGAAAATAATGATTATATAATAACAGTTGATAGCAATGATAGGAAAACAATAGGATAAGAGCTGAAATATTCAGTACTATGTGTTGGAATAGATAGTGTTGTACGTTCAGCAGGTGGAATTGGATGCCCGTGACTTGAGAGATAAGTGAATTTATCTTTAAGATACTGAGGTAAGTTTGGATTAGAAAAAACATTATTTAACAATGACACAATATTATGTATGATGAAGAAGATCACATTATTAATTTATTTGCTCAGCAACTGCACAAATACGGGTTTATTGCCATAAGGCAATTCTTCCAACCAACCCGAGCAACGATGTCTATAAAGTTAATTTGGCACAATAGTATTTAGTGCCTTGGAAAATAAAAATAATAATAATATTTATTTATTTTCCATAACAAAATACATACAGGAACTAAGGTTTTTTGAACATGCAATTTATGATTTACTGTGTATACAATAAAATAAAAATAATATAAAATAAAATAGTTGTTGGGAAGTACCATGTTTTTTATTTCCTCCAATAAATCTATGTCTATCTAAGTAGGAGTAATTCCTGTTTTAAGTAAGGACAATATTATCACAATTTTAATAACAAGTCCACTTCTAGCTACATGATTGAAATATTGAAATTAAAAAAAAAGAATTATACTCATAGTAAGTAATGAAATGAAATGTAATGAAAAAATATCCCAATTTGAAAGCAATCAATAAACAAATAAATAAGTTTACACTTCATAGCAATGAAAGAAATATATAGAGCAACCAATAACAAATCATAGGTCAACAAACAAATCAGTATGCAATAGTATAATACAAGTAATAAGTAAACCATAAAATTATAATGTACAGAAGCCACGTCTAGTACAAATTTCGAATTCAAATGTATGCCAAGTTTTTTTTACATGTGTGTGTGAGGCGGTAGATCGGTTGGTCTACGTTTTATGTAGGTGTGCGTGTCAGTAGGTGTACGTATACTAGAAATTCTTCTGTTTCCTCGTAGTTTTAGTTGGCATACATTCATTGCGCTGACTAGGTATCTGTATCATATATAATCTAAAAAGTAAACACATTATAGCAGTAAAAAAAATACTGAATCTAATTTTGTTGAAAGAAATTGTAAAAACTAAAATACTCGAGATAATATTTTATAGCCAAATAGATATTTTGACACATAGGTACCTATACGAGAAAAATTAACACTTTTTGAAAATCTGAAAAAGATATAAAAAATATTTTTTATTATTTTAAAACCATTCTGTAGCGGGATTGATAAATATGTAATTATTATTTCAACACAAGTTATAATTATATATTTATCAATCTATATTTCAGGTGTAATCTACATATCGATAAAAAATAAATATTGTATATTTTTGCCTGTGACAGGAAAGGATGGAAGAAGGATTGTCTGTAAATTTGTTAGTTTGAACAAAACTAAAGCATCGTTCTTAAAAATTTTCATTTTGAACTTATGTAAAAAATGGAAGTATTGATTTTTACGTCTATTATACCTTCATGGATTTTACCTTAAATAAGATGTAATAAAATATGACTATGTAAGAAATTAAATTGACTGCCATCTATGAATGAGCCTTCGTAGTTGATTAACCTTAGATTCAATCCTATAATAAATATCGTATAGTTATCTCTATTCAAGTATAGATGGCAGTAAACCATACAATTAAATATTTTTTACCGCCATCTATGAACAAATTTCCGTATTTGTTTAACCTTGGATTCAATCCAAATATCAAAGTTTATTCCATTAAAGTATGTAAAGATGGCAGTTTATTTTTGTAATTACCGCCATCTATGAACGAGTGTTCATATTTAGTTTTCTTAGTCTCAAACGGTAAATAAACATTGTAAAGTTTTCTATATTGATGTATAGATGGCAGTAAAGCGTACAATTATTTTTTATTTACCGCCATCTATGCACGAATTTCTGTTATTAAATAATATCGAAGTTTATTCTAATGAAGTATAGATGACAGTAAAGCAAACAATTATTATTTCTTATTTTTTTACCGCCATCTATGAATGGGTTTCCGTATTTGTTTAACCTTAGATTCAATATCAAAGTTTATTCCATTAAAGTATGTATACATGGCAGTTTATTTTTTCAATTACTACCATCTATGATCGAGTATTCATGTTTTTTTTATTTAAAAAAAAGTTAGTTTCCTTAGTCTCAATCCGTAAATAAACATCGTAAAGTTTTCTATATCGATGTACAGATGGCAGTAAAATATACCATGTTGTGAAATAAGAACCTTTACATACCTAGATGATCAAAAATAATTATATCTGCGTTCCCTCGAAATGATTTTGAATAATTAAAAATTATCATTGAGGATGGGCTGTAGCGCCATTGGTGATGATGATAAAAATTATCTTTATTATTAATAAGTTAAAACATTTAAATGTGTTATTTTAAAATTTAAAGTTGCTGATCTAAAACAATAAACAAATACAAGTAGTTAATAAAAAAATAATAATAGGTACCACCTATTGTGTATTGGAAAAAAGAAGTCAGTGAAGTTCGGTACTAAATGACGACTGTCGTGGCATAGGTACCTAAGTCGTAAGCCTCGGTACCGTCGCGTCGTCACGGGTTCGATCCCCAGCAAAAGAGTAATTTATTGAAATTCATTTAATATGGATGCATACAAAAACGAAAAGAAATATTCGCATACCTATATAAATTTTAAATTCGCATACCCACCTATATTTTTACTCCTCGCTAATCCAAGGGGATATACCTACCTAGTGGGTAGTTTATGTACGGCGTGTTTATTCTACTTTGTCGATTATAGATTTCTACTGTACCTATTCTACTAGGTATAGGTATCTCATTCGATTCTTTTCAAATTTTGCAAATATGTAGGTAGGTAGGTATATCTTATACCTACTCGCTTAGACCCCATTAGATTTTGAAGGATATCTGATCAGCGCTTCTCAATTTTTTTAACTGTCATATTTCAAAGTGACCCCAAGTTCAGGAAACTGAAAATTTAGTATTTTTATTTTCAAATTGCTAAAAACACTTTCATAAAATTGCACTGAAGAATTATCAAGTTTTGTAACTAATAAAATATTTTAATAAATAATTTAGCACACTCATTTCATAAAAACGCTGAAAATCTTCCATACCAAATTTGAATAATTTGTGGAGTGACTTGGTAGTGAGGAGTATAGCGTTGGCCACAACCCACTTGATTTAAATACAGTGGTACCTGGACATACGAGTTTAATTCGTTCCGCAACCTTGCTCGTATCTCGAATTACTCGTATCTCGAAGCAAATTTCCCCATACAAAACTATTGAACTACCATTAATCCGTTCCAACCCCCAAAATGTCAACCCAGTTATTTTGTTACGTGGTTTTGAATAATAAAAACGTATTTATAAATGACAAATATTTACTGTACAAAAACAAAAAAGAGAATATAAAGAAATAAATTAGATATCCTCACTGGTCTTTGCCTTTTCGCTACATTTTTTTCACTTTCACCTGTAGGCCGTTTAGAAAAAAACATGTCCAAAGAGGTTTGTTTCTTCCTCCCTCTCAGAATGTTCCGGAAATGAGTTAGGCAAGTGTCATTAAAAAGATCAGATGCACGACCTGTTGCAACTTATTCTGGGTGTTTCTTTTCCACGAACTGTGTAACTCTCTCCACATTCCTAAGATCTCCTTTATCTCACTTGTAGAAATAACCTCCTCCTCCTCTGACTCCTCGAAACCAATTTCTTGCATAACCTCCGTATGCTGCTGTGACTGTAACTCTTGTATCTACCGGCCGACCTGCTAAACCGAACTCGTAGGTATCTCGAAATTCGCTCGTAACTCAAAGCAAAAAATCACTTGCTCGCCGGCTCGTATCTCGAAAAACTCGTATGTTGGGGCACTCGTATGTCGAGGTAACACTGTAATTTCTAGGAAATATAATATAATACTGGAAAATATACTTAGTAGGTAGGTAGATAATTAGGTACGTTTTGACACCTACTGGTGTTGTTAATGGTGGGATTTTCTGGAAACATTATTAAGTATGAAGAGAGAGAATAGAAATGGGGTGTAGGTAGGTATATAGGTACTAGTTGCATGTAACACATGAGATCCGACTGTCGATAGAGATAGTACATATGTATACTATGTATAGTTGAAGAATAAGTTCCTACCTATCAAACTATAAACCCATAATACAAATTTTTTTAAGATATTTTAAGATATTTGGTTTTCTATACAACACATGTAAGTACCTAGGTAGGTATGTATGTCAAGATAGGATAGTATGGAGGTCAGTCCTTTGATCCTGAAGGGGGGGACAGACAGACACACAGACACACAAACTCACATAAAATGTTCTACTCCGAATTCTGAGTAAATCCATGTAGGTAGGGGAGGACGGGGTTCAAAGTGCCGGGGGTATGTTGTTCCGATACAAATAACTTCGCGAAGACAAGAGATAGCAGTACGTGTAAAGTACATCGTAAAACGTCATACCATAGCGCTGTTGCGGCAGCCATTTTAGTAATGCTGTGACAGCGAACAAGAGTGGTTGGCGCTTGACTATACTCAAATGTCACGTAAGTAAATATTTTCGTACTTAAACTTTTTGGTCTATTTCAGTCAATTTTGTAGCTATTTATGTGTGAATTTCATTTATCAATTGGAAAAAGTATAAAGAATGTTGTTTTAATATCATTGATGGTCTTTTGTGACCGATTACAATCAGAATTTGATATGGCTTTGATAATGGAATTTGGGGTTCAAAGTTCCGATAGTTGGGGGCTGGTTGTGCTGCGGAACAACGTACCCCACGATAAAGGAGCTAATTCATATAATTTAAAAATTGTTTTAGGATGAGAAACTACAAAAGGAAAACGGAACGGGGTAAGACTTCTGTGGAACTTCTGCAACGGGCAGCTGATGCTGTTATTAAAGATGGTCGGAAGCTCAAAACGGTAGCTCGGGAACTAGAGATCTGTCATATGACGTTATTTCGTTACGTCAGAAAATTAAAAGCTGGTGTAACACCGACTGTGGGCTATTATTCAAGACAAGTGTTCCACCACGACCGTGAAGAGGCAATGGCTAAATATTTGCAGAAATGTGCCTCGATATACTTTGGTCTCCTGCCAGAAGAAGTGAGGAAGTTGGCATACAATTATGCCGTGAAATTTGATATGCCTAACATTCCAGCCTCATGGCATAAAAATCAAGAAGCTGGTGCTGATTGGTTCACGGGTTTTCTGAAAAGAAACCCGTCTTTGTCCATAAGAACGCCTGAAGCGACAAGTGCAGGCCGCGCATCGTCTTTTAACCGGCACAATGTTCGTGAATTCTTTGCGAAGCTAGGAGATGTCATACTGAAACATAATCTACTACCATCAAGAATATGGAACTTGGACGAAACTGGAGTGACCACTGTACTAAAACAAAAAAAAATAGTGGCTACAAAGGGGGTGAAACAGGTGGGTGCTATTGTATCTGCGGAGCGAGGAACCTTAGTTACCGTCGAATTAGCAGCAAGTGCATCTGGGAACACTATACCGCCCATGTTTATTTTCCCACGCCTTAAATACAAAGACTTATTCCTTCGTGATGGACCCCCTGAGAGCATTGGAGCTGGAAATAGTTCTGGGTGGATGACGACAACAGAGTTCCTCATCTATATGGATCACTTTATTAAGCACACGAAGCCTACTCCTGATGATCCTGTACTGTTACTGCTTGATAACCATTCATCACACGTCGACATTGATGTGGTTGAAAAGGCAAAGACTAATTCGTTTCCCGCCGCATTGTACACATAATTTGCAACCCCTGGATGTTGGCGTGAATGGGCCGTTTAAAACCTACTGCGCGAAAGCAGAATCAAACTGGCTACACAACAATCCAGCCAAGACAATGTCAATTTATGAGATACCCGGAATTGTAACGAATGCTTGGCCCCTAGCAGCAACTCCTACTAACATCATAAATGCGTTTAAGAAGGCAGGTATAAGCCCATATAATCCCGACATATTCACGGATGAGGATTTTGCTCCATCTTTCGTAACTGATCGTCCAATGGCTATCAATATATATCGTCCAAATGATACTAATACGCTTCAGGAAACTGATATAAATGAAGAACCTTGTATTCAGGAAACAGTAGAAGTTGAAGAACCCCAGGTGGAGCATATGGAAGCCATCCAGAATAGTGAGCCACGCCAAATAACGCCAGAATTAATGCATATGGACGAACCTCAGCCAGGGCCTTCAAATATTTCAAACATCTCAAGCAATGTTCTCATTCAATCCACGTCAGACATATTTTCTCCTGAAGCTGTCAAACCCTTACCAAAAGCGCCGCCAAGGTTGTCTACAACATCTAGGCGACGAATAAGAAAATCAGCAATATTAACAGACACGCCGGAAAAGAATGCTTTAGCTGAAGAAAAGGCAAGAAAAGAGAAGAGCAAAAGTAAGACTAAGGCAATGGAAAAACGAATTGGAAATGGAAAAGGAACCAGAAAGGGCAAAGGAAAGAATAAAATCAATCATACGAACGTTAAACAAGTTGTAAAACGGAAAGTTCTCCAAGACAATGATCCCGAAAGTGATATAAATGATAGTCTCGAATGGTATTGTATAATTTGCTGCGATTCCTATTCCAATTCACAACCAAGAGAACAATGGATTGAATGCATATTGTGTAAGAATTGGGCACATTTAAAATGTTTGGATTTGGACGATGTTCATTCTTACGTTTGTCTGAATTGTAATTCTGACGACGACGATTCTATGTGACTGATTAAAGACTTATAGGTATCACTAATGTAAATTAGTTATTGGTAAGGTATTTGATCGATCTCAGTGTTATAATTAGGTAATACAAAATGTTGGAGTTTATTTTTATTTATGTTGATTTTTGAATAAACGAGACATGAGTCTTTGATTCTACTACTTTTGTGTTTGATTTATACATATCCATACACTACTATTGCATCAGTAATTATTGCAATTGATAGCGGAACAACTTACCCCAACGATGGAACAACCAGCCCCATGACGGGGTAGGTTGTTCCTTGTCGACTTTTCACAAAAAATATATTCTGAACTAAAATATATAAATAATTTAATAAATACGACTATACAGTTTGAAACTAGAATAGATTTTGCATCTATTTATCCATAAGACTTTGATTCCAGACCATTTTTTGGGGTTATTTTTATGTGATAGATGAAAATCGGCACTTTGAACCCCGTCCTCCCCTATGGGAACATATATGCTGCGAGGCCTCTAGTTGGTGTTATTAGCATGCAAAAAGTCCACTACGCCATACAAAATGTTCCTTCGTACACGCATATTGGCTTAATAATGTCGATTCATTCAGAGAATTGAATTCTCATGAACGAATCGACAGTTGGATGAAGAAAAGAGAATGAAAACAAAACAAACAATACTTTATATTTAATATTCTATGCAGATAGATAGATAGGTACACACTATAATATTCTGTCTGGTTAAATCAACTATTACAATTTTTCAAAATGTCAATAACCTAATTAAAGCTGGTAACTTCTTCTTCTTCTTTCACTTTAGTTAGGACTGTGTCCTGTTATTCTCGGAGCCTGCTCTTGTGAGGTGGACGTCCTACTATAGGTATTTCGTGCACACAACCAAACAGTAGAGTCATAAATAGATTAACTTTTATTACTGATAACAAAGGTTTGGCTAAAAACGCAGGTAGCCAGTTCGATGGTCACAATTTTTTTCAGTGATTTTCGATGATAATAGAAAATTGTGGAAGCACTACCTACTCTTAGTCGGTGGACAGGAAAAATCCGTTTTGCACCAATTTATTTTGATTTTGGGTCAATTTATTGGTTAATTAATTCTTCGGCCAGTGGCGTGCGTTTATTTTATTTCCCGTTCTATTCTTAATCTGAATGGTTTGTCGTGATTGGTGGATCGATTTAGAGATGTGGACCAATGAGAGGGGAGGGCGTGGCTCCACGCAGCATCAGTCACTGGTCCACGGCATGCACCAATGGCGAAGTCGATCACTGTGAATATAGGGAAACCGGTTTGACATCTGGAGAGTTGCTTCTCTGGGGGGGATTTGAGTATTGTATTTTCTTCTCATATTCATAGGCATATAAGATAGGCATATAAGATAGGCATATAAGATAGGCATATAAGATGTTCTCCGCTTTTGTTGAAATAGGTTATTTTTAATAGTGCTAAGAGTGCTTCCAAACTTTTGTATCATTACCTACAGATAATCGGAAATACAAGAGACAAACATGCAGATAGGTAGGTAAATCAGCAACGAGGTTTAGGTACTACCCATTCTGAATGCTATATCTTTATGGTGAGACGAGACTGGCGTGTGGGAATACACGTAGGTATGTGTTATTTTACTTTAGCAAAAAAAGTTTTTAAAAGGTTTAGTTGGTATTATTAAAATGAGAAAAATTATATAACAATAAAATTTATTCAAAAATATTTATTTAGGTACATCTATGATTCATACAAAACTATATTTCAATAGCAAATATAAAAATCTGGATACTACTAATAGGTACCTACTTTAATTGACTCTATAGTTATCATATTATTTTATTTTATAAATTATCAACTCCAAATAATATCTAAGTAATAAAATTTAAGTATGGAATTTATTTACTATAAAATAAAATAACACTTACAGTTTTATTTAAACATAATAATTACTTACAATCTAAATGTGTATTAACTAACTATAGGTAGGTACCTATATTTATTTCAATTATTACCTAATAGTGAGTGAAGAGTCTCTCTAAATGACTACAACAATTTCAATTAGAAAAGTTTTACAAAGAAATACTTGAAGACCACGAAATAAAGCAGAAAGAAGATTCTTTTTTCGTAGGGTAAAGATGGCGCAAACGGACACCCTCTTAAAGTTTTATCACAGTCAAAGATACATTTTTGCCGCCATTGTGAATATTTATTTCAACGCCAGTAGTGTTGCACTCCGCCTTTGGACATTACCTAATAGTTTCATATCTATGTATACCTATAATCGTTTGAGTAATTTTTAGTGAGTAGGTATGTGAGTAATGTCTTCCTACTGGCAGGGGCAAACCTAGAACCTTCGGACTAGACAAACCCTGAACGAAAATTAGGAAATGTCGAAAATTTAATGTTTTTTAGCATCGTTGTTCATTTGAGTGGCCATGAAAAAATTTTAAAATCACATACCAAAATAATATTTACAATTGTGGCCCTGTTAAACATAGTATCTACATACAGTTCAATTTTTAATCTTGTAGTATGGTTTTAATAAAATAGTCATTTAGGTCTTGAATTTCTAAACATAATATTCATAGGCAAGCCAAGATTTTCGGCTTCTATAAGCAATTCCACTACTGCCTACTGGTAAATAATTATACCAAGAAACTATATTTTCGTTATAATTACCTATATGAATATTTCTGCATAAATACCTACAAGTTTTTTTTTTGAGGTTATGTTTTCGTCGTATTTAGCTAATGTCAGTTCAGTGTATTAGGGAAGTCAAAAAAATACTGCTTTTGCCACCTGCCGAAAAAAAAATCTGAAAGTTTGTATGATCAAACTTTCAGAAGGCAAACGGACACTGTACTTAAGGGGCAAACGGACATAGCTTATCTCATACCTATTAATTATTCCCTGTTTACCGTAGTTTGTGTTGTGTTATCTTAAAAGAACATCTGAAAGATGTAACTGGAGTGAAGAGTCTAAGTTTTTAGCGGGAAAAGCTGTCAAAATATTCCAAGATATACATTGCGGTGAAGAGTTGAAACGGATGCCTAAGTATGTCGATCACACATGCCATGGACAAAAAAATGGACTACAACTAGTGAAATACCTTATAAAATTATATTTTTATTTTATTTATTTTTTTTATTTATTTCTATCCAAAAATATACAGTATATATGAGATACAAAATATCTTAAGATAATATAAGCTTATTCATACATAGTTAACATACAATGTAAATATAAGTTATCTCATTTCAATAAATATCAATTTACCACTTCACTGGTGCTTACATAGTTTAAGCCATATCTTTTTGTTTGTATCTTTGTTACTAGCCCCCTCACTAGGCATAGCCAGTGCTAAGGTGAGCTAGTTTTATGTTATTGTCTATTACGTTGTTTATTTATAGATACATTTACATATTATATAAGTACATGTACATACATACACTACGCATTCAAACGTATGCATCTTTCCTTCTAAATACAATATTTCATATTGAGTCATGCACACACAACCAAAAATTGTGGAAATAAATTATTTGTTTCACTTTTTTTCAATTGTCTATTCTGTTGTTTGTAATAGTGCATTTACATTTTATTTGGAAGAATTATTTCCTTAAGAATTTTTTCATCTATTTCATAAACCCATCTTAGTGATAGTTTTTTAAATTCTTTTGCATTACTGATGTTTTTAATATTTGTTGGTAAACTATTGAAAAGTTTTGTTGAAAAATATCGTACACTACGTTGTCCAAAAGTTGTTTTAATATATGGTATATTTAAGGTATTTGTTGTACTTAATCTAGTGTGTTTATATTGTTGTGAGCTAGTATATTGATCTTCTCTTTTTAGCTTGTATATTATCAGATTTTTTGCATATACTTTTGTAATTGTTGGAACTTTGAATTTAGTAAAAATCTCTTCAGTATTCGTTCGAATAGGTACCTTAAGTATAACTTTTATAATAGCTTTTTGGGCTATGTCTATTTTCTTTATTATTGTTGGCGTTGCACTTCCCCATCCAATAATTCCATATTCCATTATTGAATGACAAAGAGCATAGTACCTATATATTTTTCAAATGTTTTAGGTCAATATAGGTACATACAATTGGTTATGGACTGAATTTTTAAGATGTAGGTACATCAGTACAAAAATGTTACAACGAAAGTAGCTGTGTACATTCACGTCATTTTCCAAAAAGTGGAATAACCAAATCTACATTTAAATATTTACTTCGAGTTGCATGGAATCAAGCGGCAACTGTCACCGGCTTCAAGAGTTGGGAAATATTTTCATTTGATCCGAATCATCTCCCCGAAGACGTATTACTACAATCTTCTGTAATTCGTTCCCAAACTCAACTATCAGTACCATAGGACATTATTGTCCCAATAACACTACCTCAAAACCCTTTCAGTCCATTCAGATCAAATCAGTTCATTACCTGGGACATCTAGAGACACAAAAACTTCAAGAAAAGGGTACAAACAAATTTATTTGTGAGCTAAGAATCTCCAAAATGTGATAAAAATAACAAAAAAAGCATTACAATATGTCAAAAAAACGAGAATTGTGTTTCTTGAAATGGCGTCTATAAGAAAGGGAAAATTAGATTCAGTGTCTTAAGTGAAATGTCTAGTAGGTACCTACACTGATTTTTTTTGTTAATAGTATCAAAATTTCATGTTAAATTAACCGAACTATATTGACTACAAAAAAATGGTTTTGTGCAAGAAAATGTTTTGTGCGCACAACCAAACATGACAGTCATAAATAGATATACCTACATTTGTTACTGGTAACAAAGGTGTGGCTAAAACGCGGGTAGCCATTTCAGTTGTCATAATATGTTTTCAGTGATATCACGTTGCGTGTGATTTAAATGGAAATGATCCTTTTTGTCAAATATGTACGATGTCAAATTGATGATAGTGAATAAATGTCCGTTTGCCTCTTAAAAATCGGCAGAAGGATAGGTACTCCTTCGATTTTTTTTTATTTCATGTATAAGTACCTACCTACATAAATAAATATTTTTTAAATAGGTAGGTACAACAATTTCGTAAATCTTGTGTTTTCAATCATCATGCATACCTACATATATCATAGATTTTTATTATAATATACAAGATGTCGTAGTTAGCAAATTTTGTATGAATCGAAGTGAGGCATTTTTCCGGGGGATTTTTGACGTTTTGGTTGGCAGACCACATCGTTTTTCTATAGAGAATAACGACTAATGTGAATTGTTTTCGGATTTATTTG
Organism: Molanna angustata; assembly: GCA_963576475.1. Lineage (NCBI taxonomy): Eukaryota > Metazoa > Arthropoda > Insecta > Trichoptera > Molannidae > Molanna > Molanna angustata. The sequence continues at coordinate 29,223,592 of OY754979.1, forward strand.
TCGAAAAAAACATTTTGTTTGTTAAAATTTAGAGAATAGTTATCTAGGATGTGTTGAAATGTACGGAAAACTGAAATATGTTGCCAACCAAAACGTCAAACGTGCGATATTCCATGACTCACTTTTGCATGGAGTAGGTACTACATCTAGTATATTATAATATAAATCTATGACACAAATTTGTTTTTCTGTATATTTTCAGGCTTTATTTTAAGCGTGTCCGTTTGCCCCAGTCTTACCATAATATTATGTAGCCTCGCTATGTAGCCTCACTACAGTGGAATAATTATATCTTTCAAAATTATTTTTACCAATACAATATTATATTTCTTACACATAAAAATCTTTTTTCCTTAGGGAGATCATTTAGGGCAAGTCTCCCCTATTTACCTCTACCTACAGAGGATATTTCGTGATAAAGACATTATTTCTGATCAAAGGTTGCTGACCCCTTAAAGAAGTTTGGTAAGCACTCAATCTACACAGTTAGGTTATGTTACCTGACTATACCTGTCCATTAGTGGCGAGCTGTAAAAATATGAAAATGGTAGATTTCGCGAATGTGTGGCCAAAAGTGCCGAATTATAATCACACGTTTAAAATTGAAATGGAAAATATCATCATTAAAAACGTAGGTACCTACTTACGGTTTTACAATTCCAAGTAATTCAAAGAAATTAATTAGTTATAATTAGACATACCTACCTACCAACTTTAATAAAGAAAGAAAGAAATGAACACTTCCTTGCACCCTGCGCAAGTGGCTAGTTTATTGCCGTATGGCAAATTCTTCCAACAAACCAGTGTTTCCAAACCAGAGAAGCAACGCTTGCGTGAGAAATTAATTTAAATAAATTTCTCCTCTGCTTGGCGTTTCTGAGTTAAATTCCAACAAAGAGAAAAATGATTTCTATGGACAGGTATAACACTGGGGGAAATTAGCAATAAAGTCGTCACTTGCTCAGGGTGCTCACCTAAGTGATGTATGTGAATTTATTAATAGCTAGGTAATTCGGGCAATCTCGATGTGAGATTTATATTCTCGGTGTGAGATTTAGAAAAACGGACATGGTTTCTATTCAAGTCATATTTTGTGCAACAAAATATATAATGTAGGTATACTTATGTAGGTACCTAAATGAAAAATATACCTACAGAACTAAGATGAATTATATATAAAGGCATTAGGACTATTAGGAGGTGATCGGCTGAAGAAAGACGTCTGGTGTCAGGACCTATGGAAGGTGATCTTCAAGGAGGCCGCAGAATCCACATAATTTATTTAGTAATATGTTTTCTTTGTGCAACGGGAGAATATGTACCTAAGTATGTATGTATGTACCTACCTATTTAATGTAATGTCCTGTTTATATGCTGGTACACTGGACTGTCGGGTGCACTTCCTCTAACGGAGTTTCTTCTACCAGTTTTGTTTCCAATTGACCACACCACGTTTTGGTTCTTTGGTTCATCATAACACCATTATTGTATTATTGAATCTCCTTAAGGTATGATGGAGCGGTCACAAAGTTCGTCGGACTGTCCGTATACCGTTACCATTCTGTGACTTTCAAATACCAGTAGACATTTGATACTTTGTATATTAGGTTTTATTCATACCATCACGGCATATCCCACAATGTGGGGTAGCCAGCGAAAGGTGTCCGGGTGTGCATTGCCTTATAAAAGGGAGAACAACACATCTATGTATACCCACACACCAGTCTCGTTTCACCAAAAAGGCACTACATTCAGAATGGGTGGTGAACCTCATTGCTGAACTATGTGTGATGTTATTGTTGCCTGTTATTTTCGATTACCCGGCTCTTACGGGACACTAGAAAACAATGATTTAAAATAATGGAAGCACTATTCTAAGCCGGTGCCTCACAGCTAACACAGTATATTAGGTACAATACTCCTATTCCTACATAAACATTTGACAGTTGAACATTTTATTTTATTACACTTACATCCTCATACATTCCCTAAACTAAGCATAAATGCTTGTACTATAGGTGAACGAAATCGGTCGTGGTAGGATTCGAACTCGAGATCACTGGATTACTAACCCAGCACGCTAACCACCGCTAACAACGCTAACCGCTCTGCCTACTTACCCTACTACAATTGTTGACAGTTTATGTAGGTACTCGTGCTCTTCAGTTAGGGGCGTCTCTGTGTTTTGAGGTATGATCACAGAATGTGTATTTTTGTATTGCAATCAGAATGTAAAAAGTTTGTAATTTTGCCTCGAATTATAATCAGATTTGGTGAGTTATTATATATCATAGTGATGAGCAAATGCAAGACCGGGTGGTCTTGATCTTGCACACCCAGGCTTGGTCATGGTCTTGAATTAATAGATACAGTCTTGCACACCAGGTCTTGGTCTAGGTCTAGATCTTACAAGTCTCGAAATACCAAGATTCCATGTCTACGAAGACTTTTGCTCATCACTATAGAAAATAAAATGGTGTTGTAGGTATTATAATACTAGTTGCATGTAACACATGAGATCCAACTGTCGATAGCGATAGTATGTATAGTTGAAGAATAAAAATCAAACAATAAACCCATAAATCCAAATTATTGGAAATTTTAACACATGTTGGTATGTATGTCAAGGTAGGACAGTATGGAGGTCAGTCCTCTTTTCCTACCCGGAATATGAAAACAGCATGATGGTTCTGTATGTATGTTTGGAGATTAGGTAAGTACCTATCAAACTATTAAGACTTCTTACATATTGTGTATAGGCTACTGGCATACAAATTGTATGAAGCAATGTCGTCACTAAATTCAATTTTTATAAAAATTGTTAAAAAAATTTGAGATGTGCTAATGTTATTATTTTTTATAGAAAATTAAATTATCTAGTTGGGGTGTTTCGGCTTTTTTCTATAGTTTAAAAAAAATGTAAATATAGGCAGTTAAACTCATAAATTTATCATAAAAAATATTTTTCTTAATAAAAAATGTTTGAGAAATCCTGGAATTTTTTAAAAAAACTAATTTGAGATTTTCTATTTGTCTATGTTTATACCAATTTTCAGCGTTCTAGCTTTTACGGTTTCTGAGATATATGGAAAAATAAATCAAAAGTTCAAAAGTTGATAACCCCTGACTGAAACAAAAATTCACATTTCTGAGTAAAAAAGTTTTGTAGGCCTATAACTATCTATATATTCTGAAAAATTGGGCTCTGTAAATTGAGCGGATCAAAAGTTATAAGGGGGGGACGGACACACAGACACACAGACACACACACACACACACAAAACTCACATAAAATGTTCTACTCCGAATTCTGAGTAAATCCATGTATGGGAACATATATGCTGCGAGGCCTCTAGTTGGTGTTATTAGCATGCAAAAAGTCCACTACGCCATACAAAATTTTCCTTCGTACACGCATCTTGGCTTAATAATGTCGATTCATTCAGAGAATTGAATTCTCATGAACGAATCGACAGTTGGACAACACAATTTTATTTTTTTAATCAAGTTCCCAGATTTTTTAATCAATTTTATCAGATTTACTTCAAAATCTAATGGGTCTAAGTGAGTAGGTATTAAATATACAAATTTTGCAAAATTTGAAAAGAATGAGTTCTTTAGTCTAAAATCGTTAAAGTAGAATAAAAACCCCATATATAGCACCTAGCACATAATACACAGCACACATTGTGAATTGTGATGAAACTATAAGAATACAATTTCACCATGATACTAGTTGATAATCTGCAATTAAAAAAATATTAAAAATTGCGAATTCATAACTCCCCACTATATCCCGTTGGGGTAGTGAGGAGTAAAAATAACACATGTTCATTAGAAAATAACACATGTGCATTAGAAAATAACACATGTGCATTAGAAAATAACACATGTGCATTAGAAAATAACACATGTGCATTAGAAAATAACACAAGTGCATTAGAAAATAACACATGTGCATTAGAAAATAACACATGTGCATTAGAAAATAACACATGTGCATTAGAAAATAACACATGTGCATTAGAAAATAACACATGTGCATTAGAAAATAACACAAGTGCATTAGAAAATAACACATGTGCATTAGAAAATAACACAAGTGCATTAGAAAAAAGTCATGAAACAAAACAGCAAATAAAGGTGCTTGAAAAATACATAATCCTACGTATACCTACATAATGCTTAAACAGATTACCTACATAAAAATAAATAAAATATAAAAAGAAATGCAGATTACAGGAAAAAAAGGAAAAAAAAGAATACCATGAGTTCATTCAAAAGAGATTACTTATTATTTTATTTATTTATTTTATTTTATGTAGCTTCTCGTTCAACTAACAGGTGCTATGTCAAATAATTATTTAACACGCACCCAATAACAAGTTGCCATATTCTGGAGACTTACGATATTTATCGTCTCACAGATCCAGACTGAAAACTGAAAACACAATTTTAAAAACTGTGTCTCCACCGGGAATCGAACCCGAGACCCTTGTATCAGCAGTCAGACACCTAACCAACTGAGCCACGAAGGCCGACAAATCATTGAAGACAAAATTATCACGTCATTTTGCAAAAAGTTTATATAGTTTCCAATGACAAATAATAAATATCACCTAGTACCTACATTAATCTCGTTTGAAATGTGATATTTTTTAAATTTTCTGTAATTTAGATTCTTTCTTTTTCTTTAAGATTTGCAATACATTTTTTTTGCTTGCCTACTTTGCATGTATATTATAATATTATACTATAAATGTGATTATAATATATTTTTTTTGTTATTTGTTTTGTTTCATCATTTAGTTTTTATTTTCCTAAGTATGTACCCATATGTTTGTTTTTATAGTTCTTTTATTTTCTTTACATTATTATTATTTTTTCTTTTTTTTTTCTAAGTGCGTAGGTATATTATTTTAGTATATTTTAATGATTTTTATGTCTCAACCTAAGTACCTATATCTTTTATTTTAAATTGTATTTTTTTTCCACTTAATATTATTTTTTATATTTACTAATTTTGTTACAGTACCTTCTTTTTCTTTTATGTTTATGATAGTTTTATTATTTTATTTTGTAATTTCAATGTGTGTACTTAATTGTTGTTCATGTTTGTAAAAGGCAATTTGCCGTAAATAAATAAATAAATAAATAAATAAATTAATACTTCAAAGTGCATTTGGCGGTTTCAATATATCATGTTTTCAGTAATTTATTATTGAAGGTAGATTTTGAAAGTGCTATAAGTCCACTGTGTTTTGGTGATTGTCAAAGAATCACATCCTTTGATAGGTATACCTACCATATAGGTACGTAGAATGCACTAGAGATGTGATCGGAAGCGAGCGTCTACTTGTGTGATAGGAATAAACATATTCTCATTATCTCTCATAATATTAACTGTCCGTGAGGCACCGCTTAGAATAGTGCTTTCAATCATTTATATTATCATTGTTTTCGGATGTCCCGTATAAGAGCCGGGTAATAGAAAATATAACAGGCAACAATAACATCTCACATAGTTCAGCAATGAGGTTCACCATCACACATTCTGAATCTAGTGCCTTTTTAGGTGAGAAGACTCATGCTGTCTTTTAAGTGAAAAGACTCGTACTGTCTTTTAGGTGAGAAGACTCGCACTGTTTTTTAGGTGAAAAGACTCGTGCTATCTTTTAGGTGAGAAGACTCGTGTTGTCTTTTAGGTGTGAGAAGATTCGTGCTGTCTTTTAGGTGAAGAGACTCGTGCTGTCTTTTATAAGGAAATTAACACTCTTCTTCTACCTACAGCCATCTCTCCACTGCTGTATGTAGGCCTCTTCTTGTAGTCTGCCATCTCTTCTTGGGCTTTTCGTACCCATCCATTACCAGCGACAGTGACTATCGTATCATCGGCCCATTGCACCTTTTATGAGGCCGACCTATTCCATTTTTAATATCCCATGGCATCCATTTCAGAATTCTGGGTGCCCACCTGTCCGTATCTATTCCCTGTCTGGCAAAATGACCTGACAGAAGACCCTTGTATACCCTGGGTATACGGATGTACACAAAATGCACACTAAATTACTTTCTAATGTATGAAACACAAAAAAATATTGTATAATCACCTGATGTGTGATATACATCATTTTTCGTGAAGAATAGGTAAAATTTAGAGTTTTTTTTTAAATAGCAAGAAAAGTAATTGAACTATCAAAACAACGAAAAACTCAGCCGGTAGATTTTCATATTTTCTTTCGACTGAAGTAAAAATCTACTTAATAGGCCTTGTAGTTTTTTAGTTACTTACAATAACAAATTAAAAAAAAGTTTTACTAAAACTTATTTTACAAGAAAAGTATTAAACCAATTCAAATTTAAAAAAAACTCGTGCAATAGAATAAAGATGTAGGTACGTACAAACTGTTCCTTATTTCAAAGACGCATATTTTGAGGGTACTGGGGAAATCATTTTCAAAATATACTATATAGCCTTATACTTGTGGAGGGTGAATCCTGGTCACAGATATCTAAAAAAGCTAGTTCTGATATTTCTCAACTGAAAATGTGGTTTGATAAAAATTTGATATCACTCAATGTAGATAAGACTGTCTTTGTTCCTTTTGTTCATCAATATAAATCATAACCAACAGATATAAAAATTACAATACATAATAATCAATGTTCGGCATCTTCTGACTCTTGTGACTCTTGTAATACCCTTTTGAAGGTTGAGCAGGTTAAATACCTAGGAGTGATTGTGGACTGCCTCGTTAAATGGAAGGAATACATAAGTTGTGTTACTGAACGCATAAGAAAAATGTATTATATATTTTATAACTTACGAGACATGTTAGACAAAAAAACAATCACATCTGTCTATTATGCGTTCGTACACTCAATCCTGCGCTACGGAATAATAGCATGGGGAGGAGCTTATGTGACCACCTTATGTCCTTTATATATAGCCCAGAGAAGTGTCTTAAAAATAATCCTCAGAAAACCACGTGACTACAGTACTAGCCAATTGTACAGTGAACTGCCTGTCCCTTCGGTACAGAATATATACAAGAAAGTGGCTATCTGTCAGGTGGTCAAAGAGTTGATTGTTAATGGGGCAAATAATGACATATTGTATGTAACTCCTAGACTACAACTTGAGGGCTATATAAGACTCCCCATGAGGTTAACGAAGTTGGGACAGAGCCATTATTCATTCATGGGTGTAAAATGGTAAAATGCACTGAATAGAAATATAAAGTAATAAATAATACTGACAACTTGTCAACTTTTAAAAAAAAGTTAAAATAATTTTCCTCCTCATTGTACCATTTGAATGTATTAATTTTGGTGTATTGTATTGTGTGTGTGAGTATATCTTTATTGATTGTTAGCTTTTTTTAATTTATTTTTCCACGTTTGTAAATTAAAATAATATATATTTTTCTTTATGAACTCTTTCTATGTATTTTATGTATCTTGTTAAATTTAAGTTTTGTGAACTCCTCCCCGAAGCACAAGGTTTCCTTCTTTTCGGGGAGAATTTCAAATTTATTTGTGATGTATATATTTTTTTTATAATATGTCAAAATGTATCCTTTTTATACTTTCTTATTAATAAAATTTTACTTACTTACTTACTTACTATGGCCTCTTAAAGAAATAAATTAAGGTAGCGACTTTACTGGAATGGCTTAACTTATTGATGTCAAACGATCCTATGGAAATATCAAGTTAGGTAGGTACTTACCTAAGTTATCTACAAGAGGTATATTTCTTATAAGTAATTACGAAAGTATTCCTTTAATGAGAGAAAGTGCAATTCTTCGCCTTTTTTGAGTATTCTTTATCACCTGCCCACTGTCGTACCCAGGGTCTGATCTAGGGCATTCAGCGCCTGCATGGCGCACGCAATTCAAGAGATGTACCCAAATCTATAGTGTAAATAATAATAACAATAAATGCACCTTGTACAAATAATGAAAACATTCAAATGTAAGAAAGATATTTATTTATTTATTTGTTAAATTTTGATACAAAATATATTATATTATAACGCATGCATGGGTTGAACCTGTAGCTATCGAGATGAACGACTTTACAATAAGAGAAACGTGTCTATGATAAACAATAAATAATATTGAAATTTAAAAAATATTATCAATACACAATTTATTGTCTGCAGTTGGGTGCTAGGAAGATACTTGTGACAATACCTATCATGTAACAACACACAGACAACTATTATAGAGAAAAATATTTAGAACACAATTATTGTCTGCGGTTGGGTGCTAGGAAGAAACTTGTGACAATACAATGTAACAAGACACAGACAATTATTATAGAGAAAAAATATTCAGAACACAATTTTCTGCAGTTGTACCTACCTATAAAACCCTTTAGTTTGTGAAATATGTACTTACTGTGTCTGAAATATGCAAAAAAAAAGAAGATTTTTTTTCAGAAATCTTCCCGGTGGTGCGCTGAACAAATCACCAAGTTTCATTGTAATCAGATGGATGGTATAAGAGCACAAAAAGGACTTGATACTAAAATCTGCATTTTTCACCTATAGAAAGGGGATGCGCACTGGTAAACGCAACCACTCCCAGGTGCCAGACTTACCTTTTTCATACCTTTATTCAATAAGGTTCTTGTCTCTTAGACATATTGAACTAGGTACATATTATATAGATAGATAAATATATCATATGTAGGTAAATTATTAATAGGTAAGTACCTACTTAGGTGGGTATATACAGTAGCGTCTAGCCCCTGAGTTTCTTTTCTGCATTCTTAGGTTAGGTTTAAGTTTGTGTATAATAATAATAGCGACTCGCGTGAGCGAGTTGCTTTATAAATTGAATTATAAATTATTATAAATTAAATATATAATATTCTTTTAATTTTTCGCATTTAATATAAAATTTCACAGCTCATTTGACTTAATACTACGAGATCTCAACCAATCAGAGAGCCAACCGGAAACAGAATGCAAACGGGTAGATTCAGATTGTAGACTCTAGTGGTATATACCACACTCTACCTATATCATACTATAAGTAGGGAAGACCTAGGAGGAACGTAACAAAATTTGGATTTCAGTGCATGGAGAGTTAATTATTAATTTGAACGAAAAAAGAAAATATTGATTTGAAAGGTTGTTATTTAAACTAGATTATTAGAAGATAAAATTATAAATTTACTGATTATATGTGTGATAAAAACACGTTTTACCACAGACGTCACATTGTTACTTTTCACCTTACCCCTGAGGTGGGTTGTAACACCTAATGAGGAGAATTGTAACACCATACAAATATTTAGAACCAACAGAATACATTTTATTGTTTTAATATAAAAGTTCAACATTGTTACAATAACATTATAATTCATGATTAAATTATTTATTTATATTAAAAGTAGTTCATAAAAATTATTCAGATAAACAATTGTGGCACACATAATGGGTGAACCCATTGCTCTTTTGGACGCCTGTTTTTAAGAGCCACTGTACAGATAATACAATAATAATCATTTTCGTCAGATGATGTGGTAGATTTTTGTCTGTGGCAAAGATTAAAAGAGCGTGCCGCATCTCTTAAACTCTGGCTGCGTTGCAGAATTTATTCTGCAGCCAGCTCATACATTTCTGAACTGGCTAAACCACGTTCAGTCTTCCTCGTATACTTGTTCGGTATTCTGAAAAGAGAAAAAAAGTGAAAATGTAAATAATTCAATTCAATTAAATTATTCACGTCCACTCCCGTTTTGGAGTATGTGGTCGTCACCTAGTTTATTAAAATCTAAATAAAGCATAAAAATATAATGTACAAACTTATTAGGAAACTATGTACATATAGGAGGGTTGTAACACACTGTTACTTTTCTCCTCTGTCTATAATTTTCCAGAATTTGATTTAAATATGTTTATATTACTCTTAAATCCACAATAATACTTACTTTTTTGGTTTAATTTATATAGTGATTCACCAAGCATTGATCCAAATCACAATATCTTATAGAAATGTCTGTAATTAACAAAATGTGAAACAAAACACAAAGCACCAAAAAAATACTTTTATCATTTTTTTTCGGAAGGACCTCGAAACACACATAACCGTTGACTTCAGACCATCAGTCAGTACTAAAGATGTGTGTAATATGTTAAGACAATATATTCTAAATTAGTGCTAGGCGCATACAGCGAATACTTTTCAAATTATTTCGTTTGTTACTTTCCTCCTAGGTCTACCCTACCTATCTAACTACATTATATATTTTGTGTGAGAGATATATATGTAGGTAGGTATATTATGTAGATAAGTAAGTATATGTTGGTAGTATTGACACCTGTCTCATCTGCCGACAGATCATCTCGTGCCACGCTCCCTAACTAATAATACCACACGTAGGTACCTACATCAGGGCTGACACACACACAATATTTCTTTATTTTATTTTATTGATAAATAGAACCAACAGCGTACAGTATAAGTTTAGTTTGTCGATCGACAATTCTTGATAGAACTCCATTGTATGTAGGTAGATATATTACAAATATAAAATAATACTTGGTATTAGTTCTATTGAAATTTATTTGATTATCGACGCGTTTCGTGCAAGGCACATCGACATCGTCATGCAAGGCATTCTGACGATGTTCCTTGCACGAAACAGATACTATGTCAAATATTAATTTAACACGCACTCAATGACAAGTTGCCACATTCTAGAGACTTACGATATCAATCTTCTCACAGATCCAGACTGAAAACACAATTGAAAACTGTGACTCCACCGGGAATCAAACCCGAGACCTTTGACTCCGCAATCAGATATCTAACCAACTGAGCCATGAAAGCCGACATTTTAAGGTTCTTTGTCTCAGTATTTTGGAATATACCTATATATTTAAGTATCTAGGTACCTATTATATCAATACATGAAGGAAAAACTTCAGGACCCTTTTTTAACTGCGCACACGGAAGAGTTTTAGATTTGAATCCTGGACAATGTACAACTCCTACTCTAGGTAACAGGAAACTTCTGAAATACGTATGCGAAGATGGACAGCTGAGGTGTCCTTGCGGGAAAAATAAAAAGTTCGGGCATTCGTAGAAGCCTGGGCGTTAGTGATTATTTACATGGTAAGATAGAGGAATGACAGGTGAGATCGTACGTTGAACGCAGACCGCCAGATCACATGGTAAACCAAGCAATCTCCATGGATCTTCCTCGACTTCCTCGACTTACATACATCCAGAGGAAGACCAAAGAATTTCTGAATCTTGCAAAGACGAAACCAACTGCAGTGACATGGCCTAGGTGACATAATACAGGACATAAGGACCTATAATTTGAGGACGAGGAGAGCTGATCCCAGCAGTCGGCACAGACAATATACAAATAATTAGAATATTACTAGGGAGAAGAAGAAAGAGGAGGAGTTTTAAATTTAGCATATTTAAAATTTATATGGAGAAGAAGTGCAGAAAGCTAAAATTTATACATAATGTGTGTTACGTTACATACACTGAAAAAAATAATTGTGACCACCGAACTGGCTACGTTTTTAGCCAAACCTTTGTTATCTGCATATAAATAAAGTAGACCTCGTTACTAATAAAAGTTTATCTGTTTATGACTGTATTGTTTGGTCAAACACACAAAATATTTAGTAGCACAAAACGAATTGTTTTGTAGTCGCTATAGTTCGGTTAATTTTAACATAACTTTTTTTTCAGTGTATACCTACATTGAATTAATAAAAAAAAATATTGCACATCAAACCATAGAGTGTTTACTTTCATACTGCCAATACCAAACACATAATGTCAAACAAATAATTAGAGAATTTGTAAAATAATGTATTATGTCCTATTCTGTTTGATTCGTCTAAATTTATCCGTCTGAATGAGAAATGTCAAAAAGTTGACTGCATTTATACGGGACTCATTACGTCACACCGCGCGGATAAAATCCTTTTATCCACGGTCGCCCGTTGATTTAGACGTTTTCGTACTCTGAAATATTCGTAAAATTAATTTTATTTATAAAAATAAAAATTCACACTTTCAATCCACAACGAGTATGAACTTAATTAGCCTAAGCGCTTCGCTATACACATATAGCATTCTCAGAGGCACAATTTATACTAAATAGTATAAATAGCGTAAGTGCTTTGGCTACTTAATTTCATACTCATTGAGGATAACTGTGTTTTTTTTATTTTTATTAACAAATTGTGTAAACGAAAAAACTAAAATTGTTAATAATATGTAATATTAACAATTTTAGTTTTTTTATAATATATTAGTTTGGTACAACCCTGTCACTGCGGTACAGTCAACCAAGTACAGGTGTTATCTCGCGTTGTATATTATTGATATAACGTTTACGTTGTTATCTCAACGGGTATAGTTAGTACCTATACTGTATATACCTTAACCTATGCATCTATAGTATACCTATAATATAATAATATATACCCCTGGCCATATCCACGCGCCAGACGGCCAACAACAGCTGCCCGGCAAAGTTCAACGTACAAGGGTACCAACAGAGCAGGACAATCATCAGGCGGCTGTTTCTTAATCATTTTATATTTCAAATTATAGGTAATCATGTCTTATAGGTGTATTCATCTTAACAGATCGATCTCCTTACATCTCATGTACTCCTGATACATTGGTATGTAATCTGACTACACTTGTGGTATTTTTAGATATGTTATTTTGTAATAATGCTTAGGTACTAATAACATGATCATCTGTGGCTCTACAACACAGTTCGAGTCTTGGGCATCTGTGGGGTTTGCCTTCATGACTGGCGGTTTTGCGCAGCGCCACACCAGTTCCCTACACCTATGTTATAAGCATCCTTAGCAATTCCATCCAATTCCAAAATTTCGACCTTCCAGCTCTCCTCATTCCCCCTGATGAACCATTCACAGTCACTTTTGGGAAGTCTCCATTATCCATTTTTTATGCTTACCTACAATTCCAGCCTGCCTAAGTTGTCCAATCATTATCTCTCTGGAGACGATGGGATCCTTGTAGGTACGTATCATAGAGCTTCTGGTTAAATCTGATACCCCACTCTCCATTGTCACATATTGGGCCATATATTTTCCTTTCGAAAGTTTCGAGAGAATTCTCAACAGCCATACCTACCTACGTAGATTCAATTTGCCACATTCTGGAGACATAAGATATTGTGCCTGGTAATTGCCACATTCTGGAGACTTAAGATATTGTGCCTGGTAATTGCCACATTCTGGAGACTTAAGATATTGTGCCTGGTAATTGCCACATTCTGGAGACTTAAGATATTGTGCCTGGTAATTGCCACATTCTGGAGACATAAGATATTGTGCCTGGTAATTGCCACATTCTGGAGACTTAAGATATTGTGCGTGGTAATTGCCACATTCTGGAGACTTAAGATATTGTGCCTGGTAATTGCCACATTCTGGAGACTTAAGATATTGTGCGTGGTATGTAATTGCCACATTCTGGAGACTTAAGATATTGTGCCTGGTAATTGCCACATTCTGGAGACTTAAGATATTGTGCGTGGTAATTGCCACATTCTGGAGACTTAAGATATTGTGCCTGGTATGCCCGAGAAGCAATTAGAAATAATAAGTAATAAAGAACAACATACAGCCTGCAAAATTTACAAATAGGTATGATGTTTCTCAAGTGACAAGTCAAAAGATAAAACCTGTTTTTATGGAGGTCAGTAATGACATTTCCTTAATAAATCCTTACAAGCGGTCAAAAGCACCTGTTATATTTTAATTAAGAAATTTACATTATTTTCAACTAGTTACCAGTTGTATATCAATTAGAAGGTGTTAGTCAGCTCCATAACTCACACTCTCATAATATAAACATTTGCAACTAATAGAACTTCGCAAAATTGAATTATGGTCAAAATCGAATAATTAATTAGTTCAGAAGATGTTTTAGCGACCGAAGCGTCCCGGCGCAGGTATAAATATACCATACCATCCATCAATCTTTTTGGGGAAGGCAGAGAGAATTGAACGCCAGACTCCTCTCTCTTGACATACATTTTTCGCTTCATTCACGTCCATGCATCTTCTCATACCCGCTCTTCTGTTATTCTTACTTCTAACGTCTCCATCTTTCAAAATTCCATTTATGTGATCGTGCCAATTTTTCCTTGGCCGACCTCTACTTTACGTTCCTTTTCTATAAACTTTGTTTGTCAGATGGTCATCACTCATTCTTTCTATGTGGCCAAACAACCTTATGGCGTTTATTTTCATCTTACTAACGATATATCTTTCAATAAATAAATAAATGAATAGGTAAATGAATAAATAAATACATAAATGAATGAATAAATAAATAAACAAATAAATAAATAAATAAATAAATAAATAAATAACTAAATAAATAAATAAATAAATAAATAACTTAATAAATAAATAAATAAATAAATAAATAAATAAATAAATAAATAAATAAATAAATAAATAACTAAATAATAAATAAATAAATAAATAAATAAATAAATTAATTAATTAATAAATAAATAAATAAATAAATAAATAAATAAATAAAATAAATAAATAAATAAATAAATAAATTAATTAATTAATTAATAAAATCATAGATTCTCGTCCAATATCCTCATTTCTTATTCTATCATACCTACTTCGTTTTACCATACATTCGTCTTATTGATCTCATTCCAACAACGTTAATTCTAATTTCATGCGTCTTCTGCCTTGTCCATGTCTCACAAGCATACATTAGAGTCGGTACGACGATACCATTGTGTTCCGCGAGCTTTGCTTGTCCCGAAATAATTGGGTCAGCCATTACAGATCTTAATGCACCATTCACTCTACTACCTAGTATACCAAAAATAACAAGAGTTAACATAAATTATCGGCCTTAGTGGCTCAGTTGGTTGGGTATCTGACTGCGGACCCGGGTTCGATTCCCGGTGGAGACACAGTTTTTAATTGTATTTTCTGTCTGGACTTGTGAGACGATTAAAATCGTAAGTCTCCAGAATGTGCCGATTTGTTATTGGGCGCGTGTTAAATTAATATTTGACATAGAACCTGTTAGTTGCCCGAAAAGCAATATTAAATTGGAGTCATTGCTCCAAACATTCAATAAGCTCGACAAAAAAAATAAGCAAATGGAAAATAGTCATGCTTTTGGCATCAAGTAATAGGTACAGTGTCACTGTCTCGAGATGCATTGGCCCCGGCACAGGTTTGTTGCCTAGTGGGACATTGCAGATTCAATTATTATCCTACCTTCTATATAAAGAATGCAATATCATGAGTATAAAACAGTTATACATTACACAAACACTTTGTAGATTTTTTATAAATATTGAACTTGCTGAAAGAACAAAACAAATCCGGACTACCAGAACAGGCACATCCCTAAACTGTATAACAGTCTGTACTAGAACTTTTTTTGGGCAGCAAAGTTACTGTTATCAGGCTCCACTAATATTCAATATTCCCTTCTATCTAAAATCAATCAATTCCTCTCTCAATTTAAAAAAATATCAAGTTGTTTGTATTGTCTGAGGATGGCAAAAGTATTCCTTCATCGTCGTTGAAAAATGTGTTTTTTTTTCTTTTTAATTTTATTTACAATACTCATGGTTACCCTACATATTATATTTTTTTGTTATTGTATTATTTATCATTTATATTATTTAAAAAAATATTGTTGCAAGTGGTTTATAAGTACCCAACTGGCGACATTAGTGACATGTTGTTTTGTATAGTACCTACTTATTATGTCTGTCAAAAATGTGAATTTATTTAACCTCGATACAGGTTTATCCTAGTGAGGTTGAATACATTATATAATATTAATTGTACTCAATAGATTGTAAGATTTTTATAAATAAATAATAAATTTTAAAGTAGGTGTATTGTATGTGTTTAAGATAGCCCCGTTCCATTTCACTCTGTGTATCAATCTCCTGTCCTAAAGTCGTAGCATACCTACGACATGTCAGCTAATATAGTATATTCTTTACTCTGTGTAATCGCCCAACTGTTATCGATAAATGTATTAGTCTCAGAAATGAATAATCCATATGTAACGACTGTTAGCACAATAGGTAGCTATAAGATATTTTGTTAAATGTTGATGTCCTTATGTAAGGTAGGTAAAGGTACCTTTATGGTATGACTTCAAGCTTGGCTGACTCCAAGATATAGGGGCGGAAATGACTCCAGAAACATGTTTTGTCTTTTAACTGCTTCACCTATCTTATTTTACTTAATACATTTTCATCACACACATCTACATACTCATGGAGACTGAAACAAGTCGTTTACCTCTAAATAACTGCCAAATATGTAAATTAAATATACCTGGAGATGTACAAATGATGTTAGAATATCTAATGTAACTAGGTCCTATACGACAAATAGTAATAATCTAATATGATCAGACCTAAAATGACAAACCAATATTTTCTAATATGATCAGACTTACTACGATAAAGAATAGGTAGGTACTAATCTAATATGATCAGGCTATTACGATATAAAGTAGGTACAAATCTAATACGATCAAGCCTACTACGACAAAAATTAATAATCTAATAAGATCAGGCTTTCTACGACAAATATTAGGTACTAATCTGATACGAACAGGCCTACTACGATATAAAAAATCTAGTATGATCAGGCCTACTACAACAAAAATTATAATCAAATATTATTGTCGGCCTTCGTGGCTCAGTTGATTAGATATCTGCCTGCTGATCCAAAGGTCACGGGATCGATTCCCGGAGGAGACACAGTTTTATATTGTGTTTTCAGTCTGGATCTGTGAGACGATTAATGTCTCTAGTCTCCATAATGTGGAAACTTGTTATTGGGTGCATGTTAAATTGACATAGTACCTATAAGTTGCCCGAAAAGAAATGAAAAAAATAAAATGTGACTGGCAACTGTCACTTCCATACATTGAGTTATTTTTTCTTGTTTCTTTTCTTGAGCTAAATAACACGTTGTCTAGGGTGCTGGTCGTTTACGATAAAGATAAGGTACCTACTAATCTAATACGATCAGGCCCACTACGATTAAAAATAATAATCTAATATGATCAGGCCTCCTACGACAGTATTCATTCATTCATTCATTCATACTATCACGGCATATCCCACAATGTGGGGTAACCAGCAAAAGGTGTACGGGTGTGCATTGCCTTATAAAAGGGAGCACAACATATCTGTGTATACCCACACACCAGTCTCGTCTCACCTAAAAAGGCACTATATTCAGAATGGGTGGTGAACCTCATTGCTGAACTATGTGAGATGTTATAGTTGCCTGTTGTATTTTTGATTACCCGGCTCTTACGGGACACTCGAAAACAATATTAGAAAAGAGTGGAAGCACTATTCTAAGCCGGTGCCTCACAGAAATTATGTCAAATAATTATATCTAATATGATCAGGCCCACTACGACTAAAAATAATAATCTAATATGATCAAGCCTCCTACGACAGTAAAATATCTAATATGATCGGGCCCACTACGACTAAAAATAATAATCTAATATGATCAAGCCTCCTACGACAGTAAAATTTTAACTAATTTTAACTTAATTTTAACTGATTGTATTTTTTTAAGTTTTGTTTCACCATTTTCAATGTGTTAGCTATAGGACTAATTTTAAATTATTTTTTGCAAACTGAAAGCGCCCTTGAGGTGACCACGGTTGTCACTAAACGGCGCTTTATAAATTGTCCTTATTATTATTATTATTATTATAAAATATCTAATATGATCAGGCCCACTACGACTAAAAATAATAATCTAATATGATCAGGCCTCCTACGACAGTAAAATATCTAATATGATCAGGCCCACTACGACTAAAAATAATAATCTAATATGATCAAGCCTCCTACGACAGTAAAATATCTAATATGATCAGGCCCACCACGACTAAAAATAATAATCTAATATGATCAGGCCTCCTACGACAATAAAATATCTAATATGATCAGGCCCACTACGACTAAAAATAATAATCTAATATGATCAAGCCTCCTACGACAGTAAAATATCTAATATGATCAGGC
This sequence comes from Molanna angustata, assembly GCA_963576475.1. Lineage (NCBI taxonomy): Eukaryota > Metazoa > Arthropoda > Insecta > Trichoptera > Molannidae > Molanna > Molanna angustata. The sequence goes on from OY754979.1 coordinate 29,241,688, forward strand.
CCACCACGACTAAAAATAATAATCTAATATGATCAGGCCTCCTACGACAGTAAAATATCTAATATGATCAGGTCTACTACGATAAAAATTAGTTACTAATCTAATACTTATTACAACAAAAATCACTAATCTCATAGTATCAGGCCTACTATACTAAAAAATATTTTTTTATAATTAATCAAGGATAATCTAATATGATCTGACTAACTGTGGCAAAATAAAAATAATTCAATTAGATAACACTGTAACCAGCGTAGAAACCATGTGTAAAATCTAATAAGATTGAGTCTTCTACTAATTTTAATATGATCAATGATCAGGTCTACTGTAACAAAAAATTAATATCTGATATGATCGGGCCTACTGTAAAATCTAAAAGGATGATCTAATAAAAATCTATTAAGATAAATCTAAATAAATAATCTAATATGAATATGGCTACCAAATTCAATAGAAAGTAAAATCTAATATGTTTATGCCTACTGCATCAAAATCAATTATCTAATATTAGGTCTACTGCAGCCAATAAGACTAATCTAATATGATTAGGGTCTATCATTTAAAAATATTAAATCTAATATGATTGAAACAAAAAAACATGTTTTTTTAATTTACTTAATTATTATTTTTTTAATTATCGCACAAATAATTTATATTCAATAATATTAACTTATAGATCAATGGTTTTATTACATTTTATTCCTACAGATTTTTTTTCTTATGTTTCTTATAAAGTGATCACGTAAACCGGCCGATGACAGGCCGTAAGCCCTGTAGATGTCATGAGTTCCTGGTTCTCCTGTAATATTCCAACTTGTCTCTATTGAGATGTTAAAAATGTTGTTAAATATAGATGAATTTAAAAAAGATACTCATTTTGTCAACCCTAGCAGCCTATAAATATTTCAAAAAACTTGTATTAATTCACAACGCCTTAGCGCGTGACCCGAGCGCCCAAGTTCTGCCAAGATATAGGATATAGGAAACCTCTTTCTTCGTCTTCTTTCCGCTCGACTTGTCACCTCTTGACACATGCTTACCTACTTCATACCCTCCCTCACCTCTCCTGTCCAGCACCAACCGGAAGGAACCGAACCAGTTTGGTGGATGATGGCCAGGTCAACGCCGACAGCTCAGTACATCCTGGACAATTAAGTAAGTACCTACTTTGAAAACCACATTATTTACATAAATTTTTTTGTATGTTAGTGTACCTATTTTGATACTGGTTCGCCCAAATATCAGCTTCGTTGATCTCAAATCTGACACTTGTGGAAAATGACTGTTAACTTATTAAAGAAATGTACTGGTAAAAGAGTCTGTGTCTCGTAAACAATAAAGTACCTACGCTTGAAAGTCTTGAAAGTGTCGCATTACTTTCAAGAACTGTGTCAAAATTATCTTCAGAATACATACATCACGCCATGTCCCTTGCGGGGTAGGCAGAGAGAACCAAACGCCACGTCTTTCTATCCTGGCACGCATCCCTCGCCTCATCCACATTCATGCATCGTCTCATACATGTTCGTCTATTGCTCACACTTCTTATATTTCCGTCTTTCAAAATTTCGTTCACATGGTCGTTCCATCCCTTTCTTGGGCGTCCCCGACCTCTCATTCCATTCCTTTCCGCTCTGTATATTTTCTTCGTCAGGCGCTCCTCATTCATTCTCCCCATGTGACCAAACCATCTCAATGTGTTCACTTTCATTCTAGTAATGACATCTTTCTTCATCTTACATTCTTTCCTTATATCCTCGTTTCTTACCCGGTCATACATAGTTCTACTACATCGTTCTATTACATATTAAATGAAATCTTCAGAATGACATATTATTATTATTAATTAACAGGCAGGCAGCTATTGCTGATGGGCCAGTATCATGTGCTTCTTTGTGTAAGTCTTTGAAAAGAAAAAATATTTCAATTGCACTAAATCTTTCATTGTATTGTTGATAAATTAGTGGAATAGTTGAGAACTTCCGATAGTTCGTTCTACAAAATGGAACGTAAAATAATTCTTGCTTGTATGTATGTTTAGGATTAATCAATATCTCTAAATTAGCCAAAAATAGCTTTTTATTATCCCAATGTCTGAGTTCTTTCAACTCTCGAAGATAATAATGTAGTCACCTAAATAAATACTCAACATACAATCATTTGATGCTAAACATTCACAAGTTGCTAAACATTCACGTAAATAATTATCCAAGTATCAACTCATATTATGTAGAATAAAATAACATTAGGAGCTGAAACAGAGAGGCAGACAGACAGTCAATGTTTAGAAATGAGCAGTTAGCAGTTATGCAAATGTCCAACGACAGAGTTAAAAGATAAAGCAGTAGGTAGGCCGGATGTGAACCCCTTAACAGAGACAAGATAACACACGACCTGCCAGGTGTACCAAATACACCATTATCACCTCAGACACTCGCATCATTTATATTATGTAGGTATTGTTGTTCGTATATCCACATATGCAAACATGCCTTCATATAAAATAAAAGAGAGCATTCACATTTTTAGATAACTATTAATATTATTATCGTTGGACAATTTGTATAACGATGTTTTGGCGAAAACTTTCCTCAAGACTTGCCAGCACGCCGTGACTCTAGTCGGGGTAGACGGAGACTGTTTACATATTATTATGGAGTAGTCAACACACAAAATCAAAAGAGAAAACAAAAACACATACAAACAACTTTACATCTCAAATGGATCATTCTCATGTTACAAGAGGTAAGATGGTTTAAATTTGTGGTAATGTCAGTTCTTTCGTGGCCGATTTGTCAATTTCATTTATCAATTTCATCTGACTTTTTATGGGGTTTTGTTTCTACGTAGAAAAAATATGAACATTTCTATTACAATTGGTCTGTTGTCAACCCTGAATTTTCCGTTACGTTCATACTTACACTTTTTTTGCATTGAACTAAATAGAAAGAATACATGCATTTTTGAATTCACTGCGTTGATTAATTATATCAGGTAAAAGATAGTGTTTAATTCTTTGATTAATATTTATTTTCCAACAAATGCTGCACTGTTGCTGCACAACAAAGCTGCACTGCATCTATAAAACATAATTGGAAATAAATGTTCATCTACTTGATTCAATTATAAAACATTATTGGAAATAAATGTTCATCTACTTGATCAATCTATAATAAACATTATTGGAAATAAATGTTCATCTACTTGATTCATCTATAAAACTTTATTGGAAATAAATGTTCATCTACTTGATTCATCTATAAAACTTTATTGGAAATAAATGTTCATCTACTTGATTCATCTATAAAACGTTATTGGAAATAAATGTTAATCTACATGATTTATCTATAAAACAATCATGATAAAGAGATTTAGTTGTTTTATTCTTTTCTTTGTGGTTTGGTCGAGTTTTGCAACTGCAAGAAATTTACCTATATTGTTTTATCTTGTTGGCAAATGTAAAACGTCATTAGATGAATTTGGATCAAGAAAGAAGATAATGTAAGAGATTAGGTAAATGGATCGATTAATGGCCAGGCAAAGAAGAAAAGCCACATCTAGGTATGTATATATCAGTCAAGAGTTGACAAGAAACCAAATTACTAACCGCATGCATCACTGAGTTGTGATATTCTCTATAATACAACAGTGCTGGTATCAGACATAAAAAATAGATATTTTAAAATTGTGCTTAATTTGAACAAAGTATTCTTTTGTTTTTCAAGAAAAAACAAACAGAATTCCGCCAAAAAATGTATATTCTTGATTTTTTAACGGAATTTTGGTTTTGAAATGAGTATTTTTTTATTTTCTCCTTGTGTGGGTTTTTTTAAGTGGATTTAAACACACAATACTACAATGATTTATCGGTACAGTCTCCTATCTAATATTTAATATAAAAATCTGATTCACTATTTATTTATTTAAGGTATCAAATGACAAAATACAGGGGAAACGGAGTATGGAGCGTAAAATGATATTGTGATCGAAGAATCTCGGGCAATGAATGGTTCAGCATTCTTGAAGCAGCGTCCCTCATAAGATTGATCTAGAATCGAAAGTAGATCGAAGAATAGTCGCCAACCTGGTAGGAGTGGCATGCAAAGGAGAAGAATACCATTAACCGGTCACATCAAAGACCATCATCAGAGTATATCAGATTAATGCCATTAGTTATTACTACGCGAAGCGAACTCCGCAAAGCGGATCCCTTTTTAAGCAAACTGCGCGCACGGATAATAAAAAAAATATTTCACGTTATTTGTTTACTTTCATACTGCTATTGTCAAACGCAGTTGTTTTATTTATAATATAGTTTTATTTATAACGCAGTTGTTTTAAATTAAAATACAGAACATGTTTAAGAAAGTACATAAGCTACTGTGAAACAATATAAGTTTTACTTAAACAATAATTACACTTGCAATATGTGAAAATAAAACTTTGTACCCCTTGATGAATGCATGTTTTTTTATAATAGATCTGGTTCATTGACTTTTCAAATATACTATAACGCTCAAATTGGGTTATGGAATCTTCCAATAATCTTTGCAATTATTTTCTCTTTGTAAAATAATTATATAATCCATAGACCTTTTCGAAACCTCGTATGTTTTCCATGTTTGTGTTTGAGAAGCCAGCCCAGTTTTGTCTGATGAAGCTGTTACGGTAGCCACAGCAACAGCGGCTAGTACAGTTGGTGGCACGCGTCACAGAGAGCGGCTCGTCGCATAACATAATGATGGTCATCGTGTATTCTGCAATCATCATGGAGAGACGAGATCTATAATCATTAGACAGCAGACTGCAGCAGTACCGGATCATGATGGACATCATACATATACTTGAGACGGAACATCAGCCGTGACGGAGCCGCTACTCGAACTGATCAACGGCCAGAACGTTGTCATCGATTCGCAAAACTGCATTTAATCGATGCGTGCAAAAATAAACTGTACAAAGAGACCCACAAGACCCAGCACTGGTTTGAATATACACTATCCCTGTCCAAGATCATCTACCTATATTGTATCCCTCCAGTAATTTACAGCCATAATTGCATTATCGTTTGCTCTCCATAGATCTTCCTCAGAGCACCCTCCCACTATAAGCGGGCAATTCAGCAGGTGTGACATGTTCTGCGTCTCCCCACACTCGCATGCCATGTCCTGATCAGCCTCTAGCATTCCCCATCTGTCCAAGTATAATACGTTGCACCTTCCTACATCCGTCCTTTGACTATAATTTGATGAGAAGAATCGTCATCTGATCGTCTAAATCACGCGTAAAAAATTAAAAAGATATGAGAATTTTTATTGAGAACATTTTCCGTTGTAAAAATTATATTAGTATACGGTATTCTTCAGCCTATTTCCGTCCACTCCTGAACGTAGGCCTCCTCCAATAGACTCCACATCGTCCTGTCTTGTGCAGTTTGCATCCAGGACTTGCCAGCATATCGTTGTACATCATCCTTCCACCTCAGCTGCGGTTCCTCCACATGTCTCTTTGTCATACGAGGTCTCCAAGTCAGCATTACTACATATCCACTTATCGTCCGAGCTTCTGGCTAGAGCTACGTGTCCCGTTTCCATTTTCGTTTCTAAGTCGCCACATGGTGGATTATATCAGCTACTTTTGGTCTTTCTCTGAGAAAGATCAAAAGTATACGGTATAGTTATTGGTAAATAACTTGAACATTTTCGGCGGAGGCAGGTCAGCTTGCATATCTAGCAATCAATCAAATGGCATTGAAATTTAATCTGCGCATCCTGCGTGATCTTTCAAGATTTCTCGATAATTTCACGTAGGTTCTCGATAATTCGTATTTGGATATTTAAGTGTTCCTTATCGAAACCATTTTGTATTGGTTTAGTGTTTCATTCTATGTCAAACTGGAATTAATTTAGGATCTACTAACACTGAAGAATATATTTTATAGGGAAAAAACTAATAAGAAATCAAATTAAGATATTCGTATAGTTATTATATAATCAGGAAGACTAAGTCCTGCAATGCTATGCTTAACAATAACTCCTGTAGACGATAGATCACTACCTACAAGTAATGATAAAATATCAAAGGTTAATGTATTATTTATTGTTACTTATACAACTGTAAAATAACGCATTGTACTGTTAACACTAAACAAAATAGTCATTTGAAACGTAAAACGTTTGCCTGTGTCCGGAAGCAAGAGGCAATTATTACAGCTCAAATGCTATTCAATGTAACGAACGAACGAACTTTAAACATCGATAATTATACAATATACCCATACAACCTTTTTATAGACATCGTTAGTGCTTTTTGAAGACCTCTCCATCCATCTGTATTAGATTAACATTATTTAGGTGTAAACGCTTCCTATTTCGATATCCTCTCCTAAACTGTCTGCCCTCCTGATACCTGAAAGGATATTGGAAGGTATGATGGAAGTGTTAGGACAGTAATTGAGGATGTGATCAGTAATTATGTTGGAACTGAACGATAAAAAACTTCCCGGTCCTACTGTAAATGAAATATAATTTGAATCATCGTGCTCGATGAAATATATTTACATAAATATCTCTGAGATCCACACTTAATACCTATATGTAATAGTGAGAGATTTTTCAGTTTTTTTTTCACCAAATGGTCATGTTGAAAGAATGCCATTCACCTTGATGGATAATTTATTTATTATTTTTTATTCCTTTTCGGGAAACTAACAGGAACTGTGCCAAGTTTCCAGATTTCGGTCGTCATACAAATGCTGGTTGAAAACACTGAAAAACTGTAGGTGGGAGTCAAACCTGGGACCATTGGTTCAGGAATCAGGTATCTTACGGAGTCACCAAGGTCAACATTTTACTATTGATATAATATGTATTTATAGGCCATATGCAGCTCAAACTATAAGTTCAATCGTCTTCACATTGATATTATAAATATGTGTAGAGTACAGTAGGTACTTACCTACATAAATTACTTAATTAGTTTTCCATAGATAATTCTTGATTTGTTCTCAATGATTAGGTACATACATCTTAAAATAGTCCTATATTCTAAAAAGTAGAGTTTCTAAAATCTTGTTTATGCAAATGTGTACCTACATTTTTTTATTTATTTATAATATACATGGATGTTTACAAGAAGAAGTTTGACACAAATAATGATTTTAAATAAAAAAATTATAACAAAGATCACAATGGACAATAGAAGCTACTCGTCAACAGTACACATCCTTACCATCGGCACTCTTACATTTAGTTGATACTTAATATTGGAGGGCAATATAGAAAGAAGGTCGACGGGGGACTGGAAGGAGACAGATGTCCTGGCTGCGTAAGGACGGGCTTCAGAACTGTGGAACAGATATTCCGGAGTGATTGCCAACGTCGGGGTTTACTGACAGGGCACCAGAAGAAGAAAAAGGTGTTATCTGTACAGCCCAAACAGATGATGTCTTATAATGACATGATCATTTATGAATTTTACAATAACACTGATTTATGCAGTAATGAAGAGTTTACTGTTAGCCATATAAATTGGTCTATTGAATAGGAACACTCATCGTCCAGCCGTTGCATACATAAATAAGCGCTGTGTTTTAGATGTACATTTTTCAAGGAATCGTCACAACAACAAAAAATATATGAAGCCCTGGTATTTCTGACGGGTACACTAAAATTTTTCGATTCAATTATTATTTGAGCATAATTTTATCAACATGATTTATTTATTTATTTGGATCAGTATACATTCAAATTAATAATTATAGCAAAAAAAGATGTACAAAAATAAGACCAATTACGTACCTACTAATCACAAGAGTATATAACTAAAAAAATATATAACTAAAAACTAAAAATATATATCAAGTAATAAAGTACTCAAAAAATACCAAATAAGTAAAATATAAAAAAAGACAATACAAAAATATTATGTAAAACAATTAACTAAAAAAGTTTTGAATAAAAAATGAAATGAGGTAAGGATGGGTGAGGAGGTAAATTATCATTTTTTAAATATAAGGTGTAGCCAGGCCTACAAAGTTATTGTTGTTATGTAAACCAGCCGATGACAGGTCGTTAGCCCTGTAGGTGCCTTGAGTTACTGGTTCTCCTATAATATTCCATCTTCGTCTCTACTGAGATGTTATAAATTTGTCATAAGTTATACAAGATATTAACTTTTTTGACTTCTCTACTGACAACTCTTGATGGAACTTTATAGCAAACTCCGTAGACAAAGGATTAAGTTTTCCAAGAAACTTGGTCTTGCATAACCTGGTCTTGACTGCAAGACTTATGCTCATCACTATTGATAAGTTTCGAGAATTATAATATGTATTTAGTATTTTTTTCCAGTATTCGTTTCACGTAAACAGAAATTAGGATTCAATGTAGGTACGTATCTCATCTTTAGTAGTCGGGTCCATGGATTTTATCTAATATTATTCTTCGTGTATCGCAGCATCCATTCATTGTCTTAAATCCACGTCAGTTACTTCCTGTTTGGGATGTTAACTTATCTTGGGCTGAATCATCTTTATATAAATTAATTCCTGGCATTAAATCTTAAATATATGATTACGCGTTTTTACGGTGAACGAAAGTTAAAAAAAAACATTTTTAGAACGAAAGTTATAAGAAACAATAATAAATTTCTTCTTCTCCTTCTTCATCTTTTTGTAGATCTGTTTTTGCAGGTCCTGGGACGAGAATGTCCCGGTCGGCGTCCCTCTGGTATCTCTGGATTCATCCTCTTAGCACTGTCTCTCCAGAATCGTCTTCTTTGCCTGCTCCACCTTACAATATCCTCCACATTGCAGGTTCTGCGGATCTCCTCATTGGGGATCATTGAGGGTTTTGCCCAAGACTAACTCCGCCGTTGCCGGTCCCAAGCCCGGATGAGAAAGGAGGAGGGTTCTTGAGAATGGTTAGAAGCCTGCCCAAGGGAAAATGTCACCACCGCTCACAGAACAGGAACACGAGCCTCGGAACCCGGACAGATCCCAAAAAATAATAAATTGATTTCATCAAATTTACAATAAAATTAGTTCGATTCGACGAAAAGCCTAAGTTTCAATCCAATAGAACATAATATTATGATTTAATAATGCTCTACAAGATTGCCAGAAATGTTTACGACTCGCCAGATTTAACAAAATTAATTTTGTACCGCACCCCAATGCGAGGTACTAGGCAGATCGTAACATTTCACTGTGATAATGTCTGTAGAAACTATCTTTATAACTCTCCAATAATAAGAATACATAGGCTTGGTAACATGTATGGTCATCTTACTGACATTTTTGCAGACTCCTTAGCATTTTTTAAGCGAGCACTGTCGGACGGTTTCGGAAATCAGCAGTGATATTATAATTGTTCATGATTAGGTATGTATTAAGAAACCTGAAATGTATGTATGTATGTATGTATATGTATGTGTATGTGTATATGTATGTATATGTATATATATATATATATATATATGTATGTGTGTGTATGTATGTATGTGTGTGTATATGTATATGTATATATATATATTTTTGTATTGATTGATATTTTGTTTGTATTCTATTATTATTATTTTAAATTGTTAAAGAAAAAAAAAAGATTTTTTTTATTTGAATAGTTTAATGTTTTTATTCTATTATTATTATAAATTTTAAAAAAAAAATGTTTCATTTTATTGGTAATTTGCTTTTATTCCATTATTATTATTTTAAATTTATAAAAAATGTTGTGTATTTGATTGGTATAGTGTTTTTATTCTATTATTATTATAAATTTATAAAAAAAATATTTTTATCTGATTAGTAAAATGTTTTTATTCAATTACTATTATTTTAAATTTGTAAAAAAAATGTTTTATATGATTGGAATTTTGTCTTATTTAATTTAATTGTAAAGTGCTATTTATTCTGTAATTTAATTGTCATTTGATTTAATTATTTATTGCAATTAATTTTGTTTATAAATTGGTGTATATTATATTTTGTTTTTTTACTTTTTATTTTTGTATAAATTTCTAATTGAATTGTTTAGTGTTTACTTTTTGTTGTAATTGTGAATTTATATTATGATCATTTTAAATTTGTAAAAGAAAAAATGTTTTTATTAGATATCGACCTGGCAACTTACAAATATTGTAACGACGGTGTAGTGGATGTTGGTGTCTCTTTCTCGCACGGTGTCTGTAGTGCTGTGTGGGTGGGACGCCAGCTCTGTAGGTACCTGTAAGTTGTAGTGTCAGGTCGATGTATGTGGACATTTGTGTCCCATTCTGATCGTTTCAGAGTGCGAAAACGTCTATTAACCAACGGGCGCTTGTGTAAAAGGATTTCATCCGCGCGGTTCGACGTAATGAGGTCCGTATAAATGCAGTCAACTTTTTGACATTTCTCATATACTAAAATTCAGACAGATAAATTTGGACGAATCGGAGTGGGACATATTCGAATTGTGTGAAGGATTTTGTATTTTTATGAATTATTGTGTTGTTTTTCTTTTGTTTAATGCGAGTTTTGTTTTATTTTTACCATATTTTTATAATGGCCAAGAGGCCGTGTATGTAATAAATAAATAAATAAATAAATAAATAAATAAATAAATAAATAAATAAATAAATAAATAAATAAATAAATAAATAAATAAATAAATAAATAAATAAATAAATAAATAAATAAATAAATAAATAAATAAATAAATAAATAAATAAATAAATAAATAAATAAATAAATAAATAAATATCTTAGATCAATGTTGAAGAATATAGGGAATATTGTTCCAAAACGAAGACTCTTATATTATTTTTATGTCTGTAATGTCTGTAACAAACAGATAGGTTTCAATGACATTTTACATATAGACACGTTATATGAGAACAAAACGCTCTACAAAAATGGTACATTTTAACGAATTCTTACAATATCACCAAGATAGAGCTTACACGACCGAATTCACTAAGTGCGAAAGAGATCATACAGTAATAGACACACACTGCAGACGTATTTTCTCTTTTACTCCAGTGCAATCACATTATAATTATCTCTCACACGCTCACACCAAATAATGACTGAAAGAGATAAACTTGAAAAAGCTAATACAACAGAATCCGTCTGCATGGCTACAAGTGAATAAGACTTGACTACTCTCTCTCCTTTACTCAAAATATAAATAAATATCGAAAAATCCATATAAATAAATTAGTTAACGAATGAAATGAAATGAAATGATATATCTGGTCGTTCCTTCTCAGTTTTAGTGTAACTTTTACATAATCGTCTTACAGATCCAGACTGAGCACACAATTAAAAACTGTGTCTCCACCGGGAATCGAACCCGGGACCTTTGGATCAGCAATCACATACCTAACCAACTGACACGAAGGCCATTTTCATCATACAACATGGTATTTTGACTACGACAATACGTCCGAACACTACAACATCTTGGAGTGTAACTAAATTGCGGTAAGAATTAAGTGAGGTATGCGCCTTACTTTTTGTTTAACGAATTTAAACATTAGCAACGTATCTATTATTTTTATATATCATTGGGCACAATGTCCAATATTTATTTAACATGCACCCAATAACAAATTACTACATTCTGGAGACTTATATTATTTAACAGATTTTTAATTATCTCAATAGAGACGAAGTTGGGAAATTTATTGTAGGAGAACCGGGAAATCAAGGCACCTACAGGGCTTACGACCTGTCATCGGCTGGTTTACGTGATCTCTTTATGCGCTTGCGCAACGTTCACCAATTATGCCTTTTAATGAGATCCCTATCAATTCAATTTTGAAAGTTCTATATATTGTAATACTGAAATTCTTTTCGCTTGAAAATAAGGAATTTTTACTACAGCCATCTATGGGTGAAATTATGAACAACAATCTTATTATTTTTATTTATTTTTGTTGGAACGCCATCTATTGAGAGAATTGGTTTTTTGTAAATAATGAAAGCTACAATTCTTATATCTGAGGTGACAATGCATTTTTCGCATAGAAGTCACCCCTGAATTGCGCCAGACTTATAAGGTCATTTTTGTCTTATTTACTTACTTGTACCAATGTGTAAGTAATCGAATATTTTTATTATTGCATATGCGCAAACATTGGATTTTTTTCCCTGTCGGGAGTCAAAGATATTTTTTAACAGATTTTTAATTATCTCAATAGAGACGAAGTTGGGAAATTTATTGTAGGAGAACCGGGAAATCAAGGCACCTACAGGGCTTACGACCTGTCATCGGCTGGTTTACGTGATCACTTTATGCGCTTGCGCAACGTTCACCAATTATGCCTTTTAATGAGATCCCTATCAATTCAATTTTGAAAGTTCTATATATTGTAATACTGAAATTCTTTTCGCTTGAAAATAGGGAATTTTTACTACAGCCATCTATGGGTGAAATTATGAACAACAATCTTATTATTTTTATTTATTTTTGTTGGAACGCCATCTATTGAGAGAATTGGTTTTTTGTAAATAATGAAAGCTACAATTCTTATATCTGAGGTGACAATGCATTTTTCGCATAGAAGTCACCCCTGAATTGCGCCAGACTTATAAGGTCATTTTTGTCTTATTTACTTACTTGTACCAATGTGTAAGTAATCGAATATTTTTATTATTGCATATGCGCAAACATTGGATTTTTTTCCCTGTCGGGAGTCAGATATTTTTTAACAGATTTTTAATTATCTCAATAGAGACGAAGTTGGGAAATTTATTGTAGGAGAACCGGGAAATCAAGGCACCTACAGGGCTTACGACCTGTCATCGGCTGGTTTACGTGATCACTTTATGCGCTTGCGCAACGTTCACCAATTATGCCTTTTAATGAGATCCCTATCAATTCAATTTTGAAAGTTCTATATATTGTAATACTGAAATTCTTTTCGCTTGAAAATAAGGAATTTTTACTACAGCCATCTATGGGTGAAATTATCAACAACAATCTTATTATTATTTTTTTATTTATTTTTGTTGTAACGCCATCTATTGAGAGAATTGTTTTGAAAAAAAAAAAAAACAATTCTCTCAATAGATGGCGTTACAACAAAAATAAATAAAAAAATAATAATAAGATTGTTGTTGATAATTTCACCCATAGATGGCTGTAGTAAAAATTCCTTATTTTCAAGCGAAAAGAATTTCAGTATTACAATATATAGAACTTTCAAAATTGAATTGATAGGGACAACTTCGTCTCTATTGAGATAATTAAAAATCTGTTAAAAAATATCTTTGACTCGCGACAGGAAAAAAAATCCAATGTTTGCGCATATGCAATAATAAAAATATTCGATTACTTATATTATCTTTCAGATCCAGCCTGAAGATCCAAATTTAAACTGTGTCTTCATCGTAAATCAAACCTTGGCTTTTGAGTCAGATATCTAACTAATTTACTAACGAAGGCTGACTTGTAGAAAAAAATAGAATAAAATGCGTTCTTACGATCAAATTGAATCAAATATTGATATTAATGGTAAAAACTATATTCAGAACAAGGCCTTTGCAATATGACGTACGACAAATAGGAACCTATATTTCAGTTTGATTAGCAAATTACTATCTGAATCACCTGTTTTGCGTATGCCTTTGATGAAAGTAATATTTTTAATATGAATCATTGCATTGTATTGCGGTTACAGAGAGGCGGGTATTAGGAATGCAGATTATACAAGAAGGTATATGTATTACGAAATTACTGACCAATTTATCATATATTATTCTATACGCAGAAAAAAATATATTATTTTCGTCGTAGGTACATTGTTGGTTGACATTTATTTATTCGATATGTTTGCTTTGTAGAACTCTGTTTTATCTATTTTATCTGGGTTATGAACTGCGTGGAAAAAATTTTCGCCTCCTCCAACTGATGCTCAAAGGAAAGATAGAGGGTCGGATAAGGTTTTACCGAATTCAGATGTCCACGCCACAAAAGCAAAGAAGACCAGGGAAGCCCAATCTGCAATGGGTATCGTACAAAACCAATACGGAACAGAGGACGTTGACATGGAAAAAAATACTAAAAGTCTAGAACTACTTCTTTTTTCTACTTTAAGTAGGATCAGCTCTCCTAATTTTTCGGCGCCATGATGATCTGTCCTGTATTGTCGGGATTGGTAATTGGGCTGTACCTATATATTTTACCCCATCACATACATAGTGGACGTCCTTTTCATCTCCTGTTTTCTGGGATTCCTGCTAGAGCAGTTCACACCACATGATCTGTTTGCCTTCTCATTATATGCCCATTCCATCTAAGTCAGCTCTCTGTGAGTTTTCTGCTATGGGAGCTGCTCCAAAAATCTAGAACAACTACAAAATTTTACATCAGTCAAAAATGAAGAATTAATTTCCTTTTATATTTGTTTTCCTAATCCTACATCAGTCATTTTATTTTCTTTATATATTGTTGAACTTCGTGACTTAGTTGATTAGTTACCTGACGCTGATCCAAAGGTCCCGGGTTCGATTACCTATGGAGGCACAGTTTTTAATTGTGTTTTCAGTCTGGATCTGTGAGATGATTATATCGTAAATCTCCAGAATGTGGCAACTTGTTACTTGTAACTTGTTGGTATTAATATTTGACATAGTACCTGTTAGTTGCTCGAGAAATAATATAAATTAAAAAAAAAATTGTTATTTTATCATTCCACAAAAACCGCCATTCCATCCGTACAGAATCTCTCTCATTAAGGGAGTAAGGGAGCTGTTCCGGTTAGCTCAAGAAAGAGATGCCTATGACAAGATAGCAGCCTACGTCGGCGGGACCAGACATGATATACAGAAATAAGAAGAGATATTTTATCATACTAATGTTGATCATCAATAAGAGATAGGTAGAGCTCGACAAGTGAGGGAACGCGTGTGACAATTTTACAAAACACGGCTGCAAATCTATTTTTCCAAAGGTCAGGGAAAAAGCATCACGTAATATTAGTACCCAAAATATATACCCATGATAGAGTTGTATCTGATATATTGGACAATCCAGCATAGTGGACATATTTTGGAAAACTGGTTACTGATTGGTATTTGGAGAGGGAGAGAGAAGAGCCTGAGAGAGAACTTAGAAAGATATCTTTTCTTACGCCCTTTACAAATGCTTTACACATGCATATGCTCCCTCAACTACCTCAGAGCAGGTAATAGGCTAGTGAGGTAATAATATTGCACTGAAATGTACCTACTACAAATGGTTTGTGTACAGGTGATGTCACCAGCAGTCTTTCGCTTGGCGAGCTCTACCGTAACTATGGTGATGAAATAACCAGGTAGGTATCATACTTCATTTAGTTTTCTATCGATTTATCGCCGGAGTAATGTTAATATAACAACTGCTTAGGTATTGTGTGAGTTATTTCTCCCCATACCACCCCTCGACTCAGCAGATACTTGGCGGGCTTCCGAATCTCGTCAACTCATCCGATTACCTATCCCCGTTTATATTACATACATACTCTCTACATAAGATGGCCACACGTTTATATTACATACATACTCTCTACAGAAGATGGCCACACGTTTATATTACATACATACTCTCTACAGAAGATGGCCACACGTTTATATTACATACATACTCTCTACAGAAGATGGCCACACGTTTATATTACATACATACTCTCTACAGAAGATGGCCACACGTTTATATTACATACATACTCTCTACAGAAGATGGCCACACGTTTATATTACATACATACTCTCTACAGAAGATGGCCACACGTTTATATTACATACATACTCTCTACAGAAGATGGCCACACGTGTTGTCATGTATCCGATCTATCCATCCATAAATAGATATCCATTTATTATTAAATAAATGACCTGCCTAGGACCGAAGGCAGTTTTTAAAGCTAAAGTTATTTTCTCTAATCAGACATCTGAGCATGTCAATGGGAATTTCACTAACTCGTCTGTGTCGATAATCTGACGAGAACTCTAGAATGCGTTTCATTAAAAAGTGTAGGTACTTCGTGGTGACCTGTGACCTATGATCTTCTTTTGTAATTTTCCTAAAAGTTATTTCTGATAAATCAACACAAATCGCTATTGAAGACAAGTTTTATTCTTTCATATCCAGAATTGTTTTGTTTTACAATTTTTTATAATTTAGCGATATGGCAACATTATTCCGGGGGGCTACTCATAACATATTCTTAATACGATCTTAGCATGCTTTAATCTTAAAAATGTATAAATCAGTACTCGATCATAATCCAATATTAAACTTTCTCTAGATTTAATCATGAAATGTATAAATCAGTACTCGATCATAATCCAATATTAAACTTTCTCTAGATTTAATCATGAAATGTATAAATCAGTACTCGATCATAATCCAATATTAAACTTTCTCTAGATTTAATCATGAAATGTATAAATCAGTACTCGATCATAATCCAATATTAAACTTTCTCTAGATTTAATCATGAAATGTATGAATCAGTACTCGATCATAATCCAATATTAAACTTTCTCTAGATTTAATCATGAAATGTATAAATCAGTACTCGATCATAATCCAATATTAAACTTTCTCTAGATTTAATCATGAAATGTATGAATCAGTACTCGATCATAATCCAATATTAAACTTTCTCTAGATTTAATCATGAAATGTAAAAATCAGTACTCGATCATAATCCAATATTAAACTTTCTCTAGATTTAATCATGAAATGTATAAATCAGTACTCGATCATAATCCAATATTAAACTATCTCTAGATTTAATCATGAAATGTATAAATCAGTACTCGATCATAATCCAATATTAAACTATCTCTAGATTTAATCATGAAATGTATAAATCAGTACTCGATCATAATCCAATATTAAACTTTCTCTAGATTTAATCATGAAATGTATAAATCAGTACTCGATCATAATCCAATATTAAACTATCTCTAGATTTAATCATGAAATGTATAAATCAGTACTCGATCATAATCCAATATTAAACTATCTCTAGATTTAATCATGAAATGTATAAATCAGTACTCGATCATAATCCAATATTAAACTATCTCTAGATTTAATCATGAAATGTATAAATCAGTACTCGATCATAATCCAATATTAATCTTTCTCTAGATTTAATCATGAAAATTTTTGATATCTACGTTTAGTATAAAATTGTCATGAATTGTTGTGTAAATTTATACTATTATTTCATTAATTTAACCTCAAAGATTGCTGAAGTCTGAAGCTGATCTTAATTTTACTGTAATCAACTTCATGAGTAGCCCTGCAGTTTATTTGACTGATTGAAAGTCGTACCAACATTACCATGAAATGCACTTAGCAGCAAACGACTATATTCATGGACCAAGAATTTCTGTGTCACAAATGTAATAGGTAAGTACCTACTCTTTTTTTTTTGACCAGTTGATAAGGGCCTAATAAGCTGAAAAGGGGTCCTGGATCCAGGAAAAAATATATATGTAGACCAAATCATTTGTTTGATTTAAAATACCTATTACCTACTCTTTTGTTTCCATTTTGCGAACGATAAGAGAAAAATTAAATCAAATTAATTTATAACTAGAATTCCGTTTAATTTTCTTTTTTCTTACTGCGGTTAGTACATTCTAATGGTTTTGGGTTTAAGTAGGTGACTGCGATGTCATAAATTCATAATAGGTACCTAATGGATTTAAGCCATTTCAAGATTCGTATTAAGCTGAATAATTGATTGATTTGATTCCATTAAACACCTTGAAAATGTTCTTTCTGTTTCATCTGTCGTACGGTTTGAGAATGTAATCATCTCACTCGTGCAGAAGGTACCTATATTTTATGAAGTCTGTTATAGGTAGGTACTTGTAAACTTCCGTTAATCTGTTATTGAGGTATGAGGGTGAGAGAAACTGAAAACTACAGTTCTTAGAAGGCTTCTTTTCCATCACAACTTTAACTTCTGAAGAAGAAGAATTTTTAAGATTTAGCTGATATTTAAGCGGTTTTTTCTGTGTTCAGCGATATTTCTTTCCAACAATGTCAGATTTCGATGATTTTTTAGATAATTTAAGAAATACGTAAACAAACAGAATCAAAATTAAAATTCTCTCAACCATGTTTTTTTTATTTTATTTTATTTACATATTTCAATACAATACCTACATTTCATAAAAGTATACATAATAAAAATATGGAAATTTTACTATCTCACTAGGCTGAACGCCTGTTCTGAGGTAGTACTCTTAAAGCATTTAGATAAAGGTTAAATATTGAGGGTATATTATTAAAATTACATAGCTAAGAAAATGTATTTATACTGAATTTGTAAGATAATTTAGATGTTCAATATATATGTGTGCAAATTTAACTTAAAATGTGTATTAGTACTTACTGTTTCCGATCCCTGTCTGTACTTAAACTATGCATGAAAAACAAAATACTCGTATATCGTTTGGGTTTTCTTTTAGTAAAAATATTTGTCTATCTGTGAACTTTTGTGGCGCCACTGAGAAAACAGTTTCCATTTAAAAAATCTTTATTCTTTGTTTTTAACTTAATTCTGGGGGGCAAGTCTGGTCCGATCGGCGAAATCAAAACCCTAGTGATTACCCATATCATGGATATAATTATCATATGGAGTTCTATGACATCTAAATATATTATAGAACTCCATATGATAATTATATCCATGATATGGGTAATCACTAGGGTTTTGATTTCGCCGATCGGACCAGACTTACCCCCCTGGTCTTTTGAATAGACATTTTGTTTTTTTTTCCATTTTTCTCTCAGTGATGGATGTCTTAATCTTACTCTAAAGATTCTGGGAGGGACAAAGTTAGGAGGGGAACTTGAGGAGAAGCATCGAGCACGGGAAACCATATTTTAACTTTAAACCCCACGAGACTCAATGTATGAAAACTGAATTGAATTTAATTGTGTTGGATAAATTAAAGGGTCACAACCAAAAGGGCATAGATGCACATAACAAGACATAGCACAGATCAAACATCTGACAAATTCACATTTTTTTAAAAGCATAAAAACCCGAAGAATGGATGGGTGGATGGCAGAGCGGTTAACGCGCTGGGTTAGTAATCCAGTGGTCGCGAGTTCGAATCCTGCCTCGACCGATCTCGTTCACCTATAGGACAAGCATTTATGCTTAGTTTAGGGAACGTAGGAAGATGTATATGTACTTGTTTAACAAGGACATATTCATTTTTTTTTTAATAAAAAAAAAAAAAATAAATAAAAAATGTAAAACGTGTTGGTTGTGGCCAACGCTAAAATCTTCACTAACAAGTCACTTCATAAAGTATTCAAATTTTGTGTGGAAAATATTCAGCATTTTTATTAAATGAGTTTATTCAATAATTTTTTAATTTAAATATTTTACTATGAAAACTTCACAATCCTTCAATTCCATTTTATGAAAGTGATGTGTCTTTTTACCAATTCGTAAATAAAAATTTAAAATTTTAAGTTTCCTGAACTTGGGTCATTTTAAAATATTTGACGTTTAAAAAAATTGAGAAGCACTATTCAGATATTCTTCAGAATCTAATGGGGTCTAAGCGAGTATTATTTATAAGTATTTGCAAAATTTGAAAAGAATCAAAAAAGTACTATAATTGACATAGAAAATAAACACGCAGCACACAGCACATAGCACACACACATATACATTATGATGAAACTTTCAGAATACAATCTCAGCTACTCAGCCACTAGTTGATAATCTGAAATAAAAAATAGCCTTAAAAATTGCAAAATCATAACTCCCCACTATATCCCCTTGGGTTAGTGAGGAGTAAAAAAGTAGAGCTCAAAACCATAACCATGCTGACTTTCAAAAACCAAATGCAAGAGTCTTGCAGACTTGTATGTTTTGATGAACTCTTAAATTAGACAAGAACGTGAATGATGCGAGAAATGTATGTTGCGAGTGAGGAGTCTGGCGTTTGATTCTCTCTGCCTACCCCAAATAGGGAAATGGCGGTTTGGTATGTAATCTGTAGCACAATGAATCGATTAGGTACTCACATTATTATGAAACTCCTCGTTTGTGACACGTTCAGTGCTAAAGGAGGCAATGATTTATTTGAATTGCATTATATTATAGTTGATTATTATCCTTAAAGGATAATTGATATTGACCACATCACATATTTATGACACATACCTTACCTCTGAGGTAGATCTTCGCTTATTTTGATTACTCATAATTACGCATATTAAATTCAGGTATTTCTCATGGTACAACCAAATTTTAATACTTTAATTATGTATCACACGCAGATTATATTTTTGCTATATGATTTAAATAAAAATCAGTCTAGAGACAAAATTCTCAGAAATATATTTTTTTTATTTTTATTGACAAACTTTTTGAACATCTCGATAGAGACTAAGTTGGGATATTGTAGAAGAACCAGGAATTCGAGGCACCTACAGGGCTTACGACCTGTCATCGGCTGGTTTACGTGATCACTTTATGCGCTTGCGCAAAGTTCACCAATTATGCCTTCTTATTGAGTTCCCTTATCAATGTAATTTTTGAAAGTTCTATATATTTGAATAATGTGTAACAATTCACCTGAAAATAAGGAACTATACTATTGCCATCTATGAAGTAGCCTTTTTTATAACGCCATCTATTAAGAAATTAGTTTATTTATAAACAATATGAATCCTAATGACATACGAGATGACATTGTCTCGCACAAATGTCACCCCTGAACTGCGCCAGAAATATTATTTCATTTTTGGTTTGTTAACCTACTTGTAAGTACCAATGTGTATGTATTAGTAAAGCGAATAGTTTTTTTAACTCTCCATAAATCAAATTTACGAAAACGCAATTAATAGAATATGTAAATTGCGTAACTTCGTATATTTTTAACTTGTTTACAAACCTATTTTTTTTTTGTAATATTTAATATATTTTTCAATCAAAACAATAACAATTTGACTGACGCAATCCTTTCTCCCATTTTGTTTTCTTCCCAGCCTTTCCCGTCGCATGCAACTAATATTTTTTTTGTTAATATGATACTGATATGTAGAAATCACGTGAAATAATATAAATTTTGATATAATAGATGCCAGACAGGGAATGTTCATATGGGCATTAAATTCTGTAATGGATCATGGGATATGAAGGGAATAGTACAGCCTCAGAAAATGTGGGCCGATGGTATTGTTCCCATCGCTGGAAGGAGATGGATCCAAAAAGGTCAAAAAAAAGATGAATGGAAGAACTTAGAAGATGCCTACATCCAGCAGTGGAGAGATGGCAAAAGGAAGAAGAAGACTGCAATAAGTTAGTGTTTATTATCCGTAATTTGATATCATAGTTTTTTCAACACTAAATATTTGCTTTAA
This sequence comes from Molanna angustata, assembly GCA_963576475.1. Classification (NCBI taxonomy): domain Eukaryota; kingdom Metazoa; phylum Arthropoda; class Insecta; order Trichoptera; family Molannidae; genus Molanna; species Molanna angustata. The sequence goes on from OY754979.1 coordinate 29,263,065, forward strand.
ATCTCAAAAAAACTAACGTAGGTACTCCAACATAGCAGAATTGCTAAGAATAACGGTTATTTGCAAGATTAGCTACATACCATATGTCAACATTAAGTTAACGGCAAAAAGCATATTGTCTTCCTATTGTACATGACTAATTTGTTGATTCCACCCCTCTCAACGTCTTAACTTGACATAGGCCCGAGATATCAGTTGGCCCTTAAATCGTTGGATTTAGTAATCCAAGTTAAAAGTTTAGGGAAGATTAAATTTCATTCGCGTATTTCAGTGTAAAATGAAACGTCAGTTACGTAATCTTCAACTATAGATATATTTTACGTTTTCTATGGTTATTGTCTATAACGCATCTGTCAAATTCAAGTCAAATTGTAATAACCTTAAATGATACGTGACGCGAAGCTGTGACTAATATTATTTTATTGTTATAACAACACATTATTTTATTTGTTTCATTACACAGCATGTTACTTTTTCAATTTATTATACAGATCGATGTTTTTTTTAATTAAAATCAAACATTGTAGTGAAAAAATGTGATTGAAGAATATGTACTACGTACGTAGTACTTCAATGCAAAATGTATGTACATTTTACAGATAGATATGGAACTAAGTGATAATGGTAAAATAGTGTCTTATGTAGAAAATTTAAGAATACACATTATATATAGAAACAGGATGGATCAATTTAAAAAGTGGGATGAAAAAACATCGCAAAAATAAAGTTGCGTGCCTGACGTTTCATTATGGCTGACAGTTTATTTCGTTTGTTGTCAGGCAATACAATATAATTATGTAAAAAAGAAAATAAATATTAAATACATGAACCACTTCTATATCAAGTCTTTTATTTTAACATCAAAAATAAATCATGATTATAATTATTATGCATAGTTATTTGTAGTATAAAATGAAATAAAACATTAAAGCGTGCGGCGATTAGTACGCCACCTGGCGAAAAAGACTAGAAACAATACTTAACTCAAGATTAAGACACGCAATCCGCCAGAAACGTTGAGTTAAATATTTGTGGTTTAGTGACGTATTTGAGGGAAGATTTGGTACTGAAATACGCAATATTTTTGTTAAACTTGAGTTAAACTCCTAAGGGCCGACTGAAATACTGGGCCATAGTTGATTGTAAATATACCCGGTATATTTAATATAGTTTTGTGTAATTATAGCCGGTATATTCAATAAAGTTTTGTATAAGATTTTGAAATCTACACCTTCTAATTAGTAGATATAAATCGATATCCATCTCGAAAAATCAAAAAAAGAACTAGAAGAAGTTTAAGAACAGAAGTCATTTTAATTCTCAATATGTAGTAAATTAAAACTACATAATAAGCGCTTATTTTCTAAAATTTCCTTTTAATCACTGTCGACATATTGGATTTCTCGTAGTATTTTTAAATAAAAAAAATTAGACAATCGGTCGAACGAACATTTTGTTATGAATTCACGCAATTTATTTAACTCAAACGAAAAAAGAAAAAGATTTTTTTCTGATACTAAAAATAGTTTCCGCACGGTGAATTGTCCATACGGTCAATTGTCCATACGATAAAATGTCCTCACGGTCAATTGTCCGTACGGTAAATTGTCCCAACGGTCAACTGTCCATACGGTAAATTGTCGCCACGGTAAATTGTCCATACGGTAAAAAGGGCGTACGGTAAATTGTCCACGGTCAATCGGCTACGGTCAATTGTCCGGACACGACATACCCGGTATTTTTAATAAAGTTTTTCGTAAATATATAAAATTATTAATATATTTATAAGTCGTTTTGCACAAAATACATAGAAATATCGTGCACTGGCGAACATATTGCCATTTTACAAATTCTTACAACCAACCGAATATATTAAATAGTTTTTTTTTACCCAATACCTATACAGTTTTGTAATAAAATACTCAATACAGTTTTTTTTTAAAACAAAATTTTGGCCATGTGGAAGAGCTGTTTTGCACTGCCTAGGACAAAAAGTCATTCTTTCGAGTGATAGTCAACATCGGAGAGGTAAAAGAAGAAGAAGAAATTTTATTCATTTTCAGTGTAAGGGGAAAAATGCTTGGGTAGATGTGCATTATGTAGTATTCCCGTACTGAGGTAGGCAGGGGGAAGAAATGCTCATGACGCCATATGTTCTTATAGTAACATAATTAGATACCTACTATAGCAAGATGTTGCAGACAAAACAGAAAGAACGTTGACTTCTTCACAGGGGTCGTCAACTCATTATCCAACTGTCGATTTGTTCAGGAGAACTTTGTTCTCTTAACATATCGACAATGTTTCAAGCCAGAATACGCGAGAATTGTATGGAGAGGTCTACTTTTTTCACGGCTTTTCCAACTTTGAAGTCAAAAAACACCAACTTAGAGGCTTCGCAGCATATATGTTCCATACACGGATTTACTCAGAATTCGGAGTAGAACATTTCGTGTGTCTGTGTGTCTGTGTGTGTGTGTGTGTGTCCCCCCCCTTATAACTTTTGATCCGCTCAATTTACAGACCCCAAAATTTCTGAATATATAAACAGTTATAGGTCTACAAAACTTTTATACTTAGAATTTCGAATTTTTGTTTCAGTCAGGGATTATCAACTTTTTAATTTTTATTTTATTTTTCCATATATCTCAGAAACCATAAAAGCTAGAACGCTGAAAATTGGTACAAACATAGACAAATACAAAATCTCAAATTAGTTTTTTCAAAAAAATTCCAGGGTTTCTCAAATATTTTTTATTAAGAAAAGTATTTTTTTTATGATAAATTTATGAGTTTAACTGCCTATTTTTCCAAAACTTTTACAATTATCGAAAAAAGCCGAAACACCCCAACTAGATAATTTAATTTTCTATAAAAAATATTAGCATTGTAGTAGAAGATCTCAATTTTTTTTAACAATTTTTTTAAAAATTGAATTTAGTGACGACATTGCTTCATACATTTTGTATGGCAGTCGCCTATACACAATATGTAAGAAGACTTAATAGTTTGATACTTCATCTCCACACATACATACATACCATCATGCTATTTTCATATTCTGGGTAGGAAAAAAGGACCTTCCTCCATACTATCCTATCTTGACATACATACCTACATATGTTGTATAGAAAACAAAATATCTGACAATATTCAATAATTTGTATTTATGGGTTTATAGTTTGGTACATATTCTTCAACTATACATACTATCGCTATCGACAGTTGGATCTCATGTGTTACATGCAACTAGTTATAAAAAAATATTTAACCCCAATATTGTAGAGCCTCTGCTAAGCCTGCCCCATATGTCTTCAGATGTGCATCGCACGAAATCGATAGAAGATAGTTTTAAATAAAAACAAATAGGTAGTGTAATCATTAAAAAAATGTTTTTATTCTTAATAATTTAATAAAACAGAAAGGTTAATATTACCGATAAATTATAAAGTTTAATTATTAATATCATTTATTCATTCATACAATCACGGAATATCCCACAATGTTGGGATATGCGGGTGAACACGACCTTGTAAAAGAGAGCACGACACACGCGAGTATACCCACTCACCAGTCTCGTCTCAATTAAAAAAGCGCTACATTCAGAATGGGTAGTGAACCTCATTGCTGAACTATGTGAGATGTTATTGTTGCCTGTTGTATTTTCGATAACCCGACTCTTACGAGACACCCAAAAACGATAATATAAAAGAGTGGAAGCACTATTCTAAGGCGGTGCCTCACAGCAAATATTTCCTCGAGGGAAATTTATAATTTAGAATATTAATTTCCCGCAAGGTTTGTCACACCTGCAAGTCAGGTATAATAATTGAGAGCAACGGCTCGTGCCTTAACACCTGGTCTTTCTCCATATCTTCTTTTTCTTCTGTGTCTTACACCAGTAACCTCATTTTATGTAGCAACCGTAATTTCTTGGGTAAACAAATAATCTAACTGACATCATGTGCAATATGTTATTTTAATAACTATCCTATAGGTATATCTTTTAAACGTACAAAATGACTAGGTATAAAGTTATTGTTTGACATCTAGAAATATCACGTGACTGCGCAGAAGACAAATTAATATTTTTGCTTGGTTGGTTTGATCACGTGTGTGCGCAAACCCTCCCCTTTCCACGCCTGAAAAATACCCATATTTTTGGCGATAATAATGAATAAAAGTCTTGCAAGTCTTGCATAAAATTCAACACTTCAAGTCCAATACCAAGAGTAGGTATATATCGCTTTCCTGGACTGGAGACAATGGTCAGTTGGAAGAAGTTGCCATCTGACAATAAACTAGCCACACTGAAAAAAATATGATGACAACCGATCTGGCTACCTGCTTTATAGCCAAACCTTTGTTATCAGTAGGTAATAAAGGTTCATCTATTTATGACTATACTGTTTGACTGTGTTCACAAAAAATTTGGTTGCAAGAAACCAAATGTTTTGTAGTCACTGTTGTTCGGTTAATTTTGACATGAAATTTTGTTACTATATTAACAAAAAAAAATCAGTGCACTTTTATGGACGCAAGGATTCTTAATTTCTTTATTAATTTATTATTATATAGACTTGCAAAATATACCCGAGAGTTTATAGTAAATAACAAAATAATGGTGGTGTGGCGTTCGGTCCTCATAGGGACAAAACGTGATAGCATATATGGAAAGAAAATCACATTCGTTGCAATGAGATTTTCTGCATTATAATGGTGTGGCGTTCGGTCCTCATAGAGACAAAACGTGATAGCATATATGGAAAGAAAATCACATTCGTTGCAATGAGATTTTCTGCATTATTTTTCGAATCGTAGTAATTGGTGAGAACTGATTAGTAGATTGTAACAATGTTAATTAAATAATTAGTGTGAGTAATAAAGTATGTACCTAGGTAGTAAGTAAGTATATGACGCGTGCCGTAATAGCAATGGGCATGATGACTAATTTTGAAAAACTATCTTACGATGTTTTTACGCATTCACTGTTTTCAAATATATATACATTTCTACATAAAATAAAGGTTTAGTAGCAAAAATCGCCATTTTAAAATCAAATTTGACATTTACGCCAAAAAACGCTTGTAGTATCATGGCGGCTGCCGACCCTGACGATGACGTCACGATATCGTAAATTACATATCACTGCTATATGTACTATATGTATTCTAAGACGATTTGTGTATTTATAATCATTCCAAAAGTGCATAAGTGTTGTGCGGTCCCTAAATGTACAAACACGACGAAAAAAACACCTACTTAGGTATTTGTTTTCGTCCCACGCGAAAAAAAAAGTGAAATAAGTGATTAAATTTCGCACGGCGAGGCACAAGTGAATTTTATTAAGTACGCGTTTACAATGAAGTACAGTATTTGTTCCCCCACGTTTAGCTCTCAGTTATATAATATTTACCATTATTTAGGCAATAAGCATATAAAGAACTTCATTAATGTCCAAACGTCAAAGGCCATCATACGTTTCCCGCGTATGTTTTTAGCTTATGAACACATAATGTAGAGAGAAGAAGGAGCATATTTGATCGATTTTCGAGATGTAAGTTGTATTTAAATTATAGATAAATAAAGTACTTATGTGTAAGTTTTTACGTTTCGAAATTCTGATGAACAAAAGTCTTTGTTCGACGCAAAGAAATATCCGACCATCAAAAGTTCCATTCTAGGTAAGACAGGCAGAAGAAATGACTACTATAGCTGCTGTTGCTAAAAATAACGATAGCAGATAAATATAGCTTGTTATGAACACAATACAAATAACGAGCGCTATGTAGTAATTCGTATGCTGCTAAAATTGTAACGATATTTTAAAACGCATGCTTCGCGTAATCGTCGTTGTTTCGCGAATCGCTTCATTGCATGAAAAAAATATAGCTTGGTAGTTTAGTTTGGCAGTGACCAGCATCATAACGTGTCGAACGTTCGTCAGCTCACCATCGCGTGACAAAATTGTAGAATACTAAAACTAAATTAGTTTACCATACGTTGCGAGCGTTCATTATTTATTTATTTATTCAATAAGAACTAAGTTACATACAAAATACAATAAACTTAGGCCCAATATTACAGTCGGCCCTCAACTCATTGAGTTTGTTAAACTCAAGATTAATGTTAAGGGGAGATTGAATACATTTCCGAGGACTGTCTCGGGGCAGTAAAACAAATGGCTGCCATAGAAAAAACAAAATTATGTCGCTTGTCAATTCTCTATGATTTTTAGCTGTCACTTATTTTGAATTTCAATTTTTAACAAGAATTTTATTATAAATACTTATTATTTTATAGTATTCGCTGCTGAAAATTCAATCTAAATTAATTAAACCACTTCTATGTTGTCCAGTTACAAATTTCCTGTAATTCAATTATATATAAATAAGATATGTAAAAAGAAAAAAATCAATAATTTCACTGTGAAACGGCAATTATTCTTTTCATAATGTATTTTCAAAATGTTCATATACATAATGTTTTTTTTTTCTAAAATAAACTTGAAAACATGTCATATTATACTAAAGCCCTTATTCTCTATAAACCAACGATGTTTTTATCTTCATCCACTGGCTGTTAGAATTTCGTTGGCGTCAAATATCTTGAGCCATTTCGCCAAGAAGGGGGCGATTTGCAAGCAAAACACACAAATTTGCGCTCTGGGCACCCGGAATCCTGATTCAAGTTATTTGGCGATATTCATATGTGCGCTGTCTATGCATTTCAATATAATGTTTTTTCTATGGCAGCCAATTGTTTTACTGTCCCGAGACACTCTTCATTTCCGTATTACAGTGCAATATGACATGTCAGTTACTAAATCTTCAATTATAGACATATTTCACTTTTTCTGTGGTTAGTATCTGTCAAATTTAAATAACCTCAAATAATACGAAATACAAAACGGGACGCTACGACTTTAAATACCATTGTTTTACTATCCAACATGGTAAATTTAATTTTTTCACCAAAATAATGCTATTAAATGCCCATGTTCAATACGGCTGTCAGTTTGTTTTGTTGTGTGGCGCCACCGTCGATACAACTAACGCCTTTAGTGATACAACACTGAAACTACACACGTTGCCTAACGCCTCTAGTGATAGAAACTGAAACTACACGAGTTGCCTAGCAAATGACAGCTGACTCACAGTTAAGTACTTACTTAATCTGCCAGAAACGTTAAATTTTTCTCGTTTTAATGACATTTAAGGGCCAACCGATATCTCGGGCCTTAGTGACGTATTTGAGGGAAGATTAGGCCTAAACGGACACTGTAATACGCTATATTTTTGTAAAACTTGAGTTTAGCTCTTAAACTGACACTGTAATACAGGCCCATAGTGTCCCCCGATAGGTAGGCGAGTATCTAGGTAAATTGAAACTATTTGCTTTGATGAATCCTTGTTCCATTGCTATTTTATTGTTTTGTTTTAGTTTTAAGTACCTAATTAAAATATTAATATATCGATAACACCAAAATAAACATTGTCCAGACCGACAATTAATGCGTATATTGTATAGAAGACAATCAGAAGAATTGACGCGACCATACTATGACGTCATGCGCTCTGATTGTTTTTTCTCATAAAATGGCGGACTATTCATCATAATACATTGTGTATTTCCATTTCAACCTCATGTAACACTGTACAACTCCCACAAACAATATAATAACATCATTTTATTTTATAATCAAGCAATGAAAGCCACCAAGTTATTTATTTCTGAAACGTTAAATATTCTCCACCACGTTACAATACTCGGTGCGTGTTATAACAGATGCGTCAACGATTCAATAGAGCGGATAGCGATATTATTTGGTTTATTGTCCCAAATAAACCAAATAAATCAATAAATAAAAATAGCATGTTAAAAATAAGCAGCATATTCCATATAGCTTGTTACGAAAAAAATAACCATTTCGAACAACACTACAGTTGACAGTAACAAACACAATTGACAGTAACAATATGGTGACGTCATGCGCTCTGATTGGTGTTTCACATAAAATGGCGGACAAACATATTTTGTATTTTTATTTTAATAATATTAATATTATTCGCTCTTTTAAAATGAAAATAAATATATTTTTTCAAATCTTTATAACATATTTTATTTTATAAAATCATAATTTCAATGATTTTTTCTTACTGTCATCACGCCTATTGTGTGTATGACGTATGGTTACACAGAGTCGAGTCGTATAATTTCACTGAAAATAACGACCTTTTGTTCTGAAACCATTGTCAGATGAAAATAATAGATGGAATATAATATTATTTATTAGTTACAATAGAAGAGCATTTTGTAATAGGTTAATAAAGATTATTTAATGCCTTCTCAATTCAGTAGCTGGTATATCATTTTTTTTTTTTTAATTTTTTTTTGACAATATTACATCACTTTTTTTTATTTTTTATTTGAAATAAAATTTTATAACAATAATAATAAATCAATTTACAAAAATATTTTATTTATATTACCCCCAAAAAGAGTTTGTGTACCTACTCGTGTTTTGGGTGGGATTCTTACAAAAACCAAAAAATAATAATCATTGTCATCATAATTAATCAAAAATCAATAATATACACAATATCAAAAGAAAAAAAAACATGCAATTCAAAATACATAAAATATGCAATAAGACAACGAAAAAATAATAAAAAAGAGACGTGTAGCGTTTTTAAAGTTTTCATTGATGCTATAGCTGGGCCCAGGCCTCCTCCAGAATCCTTTTCCAACCGTCCCTGTCCTCAACCGTTCACCTCCAGTTCGCTATTCTGATCGCCCTTATGTCGTCTTCTGTGTCATCTTAGTTTGGACCTGCCTCTACTTCTTCTGCCCCTATGGATTGGTGTTAAGAATCTTTTTGGGGATACAATCATCATTCATCCGGCTGACATGTCCCAACCAGCACTGCAGTCTACGTACTTTTATGACTTGTACAATGTTAGATTAGTCATATACATACCAAATACCTGTACTACGTGATTATATCGCATCCTCCAAAGTCCATTATCGTTTATTGGACCAAAAATCTTTCTCAGATCTTTTATCTCTTTTAATTAATTTGATGCGTACCTACAACAGATTTAAAAAAGTATATATGAAGTAAAATAAATGAAGTAGGTATTATTATTTTTTTAAATTTAAATATCGTTTATTTATTTATATTACTTTTCGGGCAACTAACAGGTAGGTACTATGACAAATATTTATTTAACACGCACCCAATACCAAGTTGCCACATTATGGAGACTTACGATATTAATCTTCTCAGTGTCTCCACCGGGAATCGAACCCGGGACCTTTGGATCAGCAATCAGATACCCAACCAACTGAGCCACTAAGGCCGAAAAAATGAACACAATCAATAACGAGTATGAAATATATTACCTATAAAAAATTGTTTTTCAGTTTAATCTGAATTTAATGATGGAATAATACGAATATTTTATATTAATTATTTTGCAATAATCTCTTATTCTATCACTGTTTCACCGGTAGAAGAGAGACAGCGCTCCCGAAATACGTCGTAAGCTGATTCAAAATGTAGTTGTTAGGTAGGTACTACCAGAATAATGATTATGCAGCGAGGTGAGTCTAGGGTTGCCAGATGGTACCTATCCTAAAGTAGGAAATGTCCTCCTTTCTATAAATTGTCCTCTTGTCCTCCCTAACCTACTGTATGTCCTCCTTCTGCATTGATTCTTACCCAATAATAAATATGTCTTGTGAAGATTTTTATATTTATCTGTTTGTTAAATAACAAGAACTTCTTACAAAAAAATGGTATTTCAGCATAATTTGTTTGAAATAAAGTGAATTTATAAAATATCATGTTTTTTGTTTATAGTTTAAGTAGTGACTTTGAACTATATCATTCAGAACCTTATTACAAAACTTGATTTTAAGTATTAAAGTTAAAATAAAAACGACGAAAATGCTCCTATTAGTTTTTTTTGTCGATAAGTGCGATGAACGGGTGTTGGTTGGTTTTTATTTTGGCGATTGTCCTCTTTTTTTAAAGAAAAATCCTTCTTTTTACCGACTCTCAAAAGTGAAATTCTTTTATGTATGTTCAGCGATTACTTTTTACTGGGTCATCGGATTTCCATGATTCATTTCGATGATTCTTTTTTTTTTCTTTAGAAAGAAGATATCTTCCGATTGATTCCATTTCAATGTGGTCAAGATCTGATCATAGAATCCATGAGAAAATCATTCTTCACCAAATTATCCGATTTCAATGATTTCATTTTAAACAGGAAGGGAGTGCTTGGTGGTCACACATAAGAAGTTTCATCGAGTTCTAATGATATGACCCAAAAAAAAAATAACAAACTCTTCAATTTATATTAATTTTGTATCGTCTGCATTTTGTTTTTGTAAAGTGTATAGGCGAATGGTATGACATATGTTATTACAACATATATACATACATACTATCAAGCCATGTCCTTCGTGGGGCATGCAGAGAGAACCGATAGCCACATTTTTATTTCTTGAAACACATTTATTTTGTAGTCGTTTTTTTATATGAAAGATTACGAGTGCTATTATTTGTCATCCTTTTTCAAGTTTTCATGTGACAACCCTACGTGAGACCTACGTGAGACCTACGTGAGAAGTTTACCTGAATTTTTAAACAAAAAACTATTTCTCGACAACGATATTAAACGTATTGCACTGTAGGTAGGTACATAAGTTTCTAATTCAACTTACAATGTGTTATTTTTTATATTAAATTTATTATATATCAGTGGTTATCATTTTGAATTGATCATCTCAATCATGCAATGAACTGTTATGTATGTATTTATAAAAAGATAAAAAAATGTACACCATTTAAATATAGGTAACTGTTACACACCATTACAATATTTTATTTACGCCATGTACTTTCTCTTTCGCGTAATCACATACAGTTTGACGCGGTGTAGAAAGAGACGGAATGTATTCGAAGTTTTTTTATTAAAGGAGTAAGGGCGCGTGCCACATACCACCTGTTCTAAAAGTTACATTCATTATGATGCACACTGGTGCGGTTTACGTACGAACAATTTTTATCAATATTATTAATTTATTAATATTTATTAATTCTTTAAAAAATCGTTATTATGAAAAGAATATGTTTACACTATATAAGTATAAAGAAAAAATATTTATATATGTGCTTAGGTAAAATCAAACTAGATAAATATATACCTACATACCAACACGGCTATTCCACAATGTGGGGTAACCAGCGACAGGTATGCTGGTGTGCATTGGGTAAATTTTCTTATGCAAGATATACTGGTCGCTAACACTTTTATGAAGTATAGTCTTTATCATCTCAAGATTTACATTTATAAATATATTTTTTATAAATAGGTATATATTTATTTATTTTTATACGAAAATTGTGTGTTTGTAGGTACCTATATCCATTTACCTACATACCTATATATTGAATATTATATCTCACATACATACATGCGCCATCACGCCATCATACCATACCCCACAATGTGGGGTAACCAACGACAGGTATGCGGGTATGCATTACCTTATAAAAGAAAGTACGACACTTGCTTGTGTTCCCACACACTATATTCAGGATCGGTGATGAAACTCATTGTTGAACTATGTGAGATGTTATTGTTGCCTGTTGTATTTTCGATCACCCGGCTCTTACGGGACACTCGAAAATGATAGAAAAGAATGGATGCACTATTCTAAGCCGGTGCCTCGCAGTTACTTGAAATTACAAACAATTGACAGTTTAGATTTCGACAATTCCTCTTACAGAAAATCAACTGTGTGTGGTTTGGAATCAGACTCAGAGGATCGGATCCGTTTAAGAGGTAGAAAAGTATACATTTTTCCTATCATGTCTTGTCCCTTTGATGTTGAACGGAAGGAGTGTTCCTGTACCTCACCCCTCCAAGAAGTGGGAGCAGACCACACCTGTCCCAATCGAGAAATCGTTACGGCATATGTTGTAACAGAAGTAAACAACCATTATTGTAATTTAATTGTAAGATTTCATTTTGCACAATTTTCACCACCTTCGTAAAAAAAAAAACTCGGTTTTAATTATCACCAAACATCTTGAAATTTTTCGGCCTGGAGTGGAGCGATTTGCGCACACCAAGATCATACCAACCAAATCAAAAAACAAATTTGTTTTCTGCGCACCCATGTGATATTTTTAGATGTGTGGCGTTAGCTTGAGAATAGACTCACAATTTCATTTTAACATCTATGAAATAGGATGTCTGTTAATATTCTTTTTTCATTCTGTGTTGTTTATTCTTTAGTCTGTGTGTTATTATTATTTTTATAATAATAACACACTTCCTTGACACTTCCTTGCAACCTGCGCAAGTATCGAGTTCATTGTCAAATGGCAGTTTCTTACAACTAACCAGTGTTTCCAGCCCAGAGAAGCAATATTTGCGTGAGAAATGAATTTAAATAAATTTCTCCTCTGCTGGGAATCGAACCCAGGATGCCCGCACAGAAACCAAACGGCTTACCAACTGTGCCACGGCGGCGGTCGGCGGTATTAATGTATAGGTATATTCGTATAAAGCGAATATTTTTATATAATATTTTGGGAAATGAACAGCCATACATCAGTGTTACGTTTAATATAATAATTTAACAGCCAATTAGAAGTCTCCGCTCATAAAGATATATGGTCTTGTGTTTGAAAATTGCAAAACTTGCAAGACCTTTGCTGACCACTATCTGTGATGACAGTCACTCCTCCACCTGGGTATTCAAAAAGAAAAACATTTATTATTTTTTTTTTTATTTATACTCGGTACAAGAGCCGACAGTTGTTGATCGGCTAAAGATCCAGGGCGATGTTTTTATGATTAAATAATTTAGTGAGAAGGGAGTCAATTTTACCTGAGGAGATATTATTATTATTATTATTATTTAGTCTTCTTTTGGCCGTTGTTGATAACAAAAGAGATAAGACACTTTATAATTATTGTATTAACAGATGACGAACATTGCCAAGACTGAAGACGAGTCGGGTCATCAAATGCATAAAATACTGTAAGAATTCAGAAAGGGAACGGTTTAGAGATGTAGAGAATCTACAGGAAATATCAGAATGAGCAAGATGCAAAAAGGTACAAATCGAGTCATTGTCAAAAAACTAATGTTGTACTTTTTGTCATGTGGTTTATGTTTTTTTTTCTATATATTTTTTGTTAAAACAATAAAGAGTCAAATCAGTCAGTATAATTCTATTATGAATGCAGAAAATTGAGATTGTGTACCTATTTAGCTTGGAACGGGAACAAATCACCTGGATCATAATTGCATATAATTGTTATAAAAATTGTAAACTGCTAGCCCTAGAACAGTATTTCCTAGTTGGGCAGCAGTAATATACCTACTTATTGTTGTCATTGTAAATATGGTGTGATAAAAGGTAAATAAATAAATAATAATAATAATTGCATATAAAGAATATCTGTCTTGCCCCCAAAAAGGAAAAAAAAATCTTTTCATACACAAAAACCAATATGATATTTAATTACCAACCAAATACTTCATAATGATTTGAGAACCAATGACCATAGAAAAAAATATTCGTGATGGAAACGAACATAATATTTCTACATTTTCATAATAATAATATTTCTGGCGCAGTTCAGGGGTGACATCTGTGCGTAAGCATTATTACGTCGTGTATAAGAACTGTGGCTTTATAATTTGTTTACGAACCAATTTCACAATAGACTGCGTTACAAAAAAGTTGGTAAAAACAGATTATTTTAAAGAGCTATAAAATCTATGAATAAAATAAATTAAACTTTCAAAAATCCTATATCCCTTCAGAACCTCCCATCTCTTCAGGCCCTTCAGTACCTCCCGTCCCTTCGGTGCCTCTTGCCTCCCTTCAGTTCCTCCCATCCCTTCAAAGAAAAAGTCAAATGACATTTATGTTCACATTCTTATGTCTATCATTTTCAAAAAATTCCTTTGTGAGATATTAAATAATTATAAAAGTTGAGTTCAGTGGTAGCTTCTGGAGATACTACATCGAACGCATGGACGACAGTAGAATTGTCAAAACTGTAAAGACAGAAATATCCAACAACGGACATATGGACTTCCTTCACTCAGGATAGTCCACCTTCACAGGTAAAATGACCTGATACACGATGGAGAAGAAGAAGAAAAAATTTCCAGTAAATCCAGTAACTATATCCCGGGTATACCCTCGACAATTCACTAAAGTTTCATTGCAATCTGATGAATGGTTTAGGAGCGCATACAGTACCTACATACAACCATACGACAATACTTACATACATGATTACTTACAAAAATTATTTTTTAATAAATATAGATTGTCCTTTTATTTTAAGAAGAAATCGCTTCACAATTGTAGTGGATAAAATATATTTTTAATTTGAACTGTATTTTTCTTTGTGTTATTTCTTAAAAAAAAGATATTTTTTAAACAAAAACAGGGTATATCGTAAGCAGTAGTTGATATATTTAGGTAGATCAACTATGTATAATTAAGAAATTAAATAATTATACACAAGTATAGGCAACCCTATTTTGGGTCCATTGTTGAAGTTTAAAAAAAAGTCTTACAAATTATTGCATATCTCCTGTGTCTAGCTGATGATGCAAACGGGAAGATGGGAAAGGTTACAAACAAAAAACTGGCTGCAGTTTGGTTAGGTACCTATAGATACCTTTTTTGTATGCGGATGATGGGACGGGTGCGAGACATAGGGTCACTGACCCTACTCTGCACCTCTTCTCAACTTCTGTCTTCCCAGTATCAGCTGGACATAATAATATTAATTCACTGAACGTAGGTAGAACGGAAGATGTTCGTTCTTTTCTTATACGTGCCACGGAATCAGCTGTTTGTTTCGAGTTGAGACATTTGCCTCGTGATGTGCTCCTGATAGATTTTTTTTTTGCAATATTTTTATTTTATAAAAAAGGACGATTTCTAATTATTTTAACAAACCCTATTTTAACCACGCTTATAATATTATCTTGCGTGTATAGGTACGTACAGTATAGAAATAGAATTTTATATCACTTTTCATAGTCCAATTTTTCTGAAATAGTGTATGCACACTTGTTTCCGATGACAATATTTGTTGTAAATATATAAAAAAACACTTTAACAATTCATACCATCACAGCATATCCCTCAATCTGGGGTTACCAGAGACAGGTGTGCGGGTTTGTATTGCCTTATAAAAGGAAAGACTACACATTCGTTTATCCCCTTCCCAAAAAACAGTCATCACACCTCAACATTCATAAGGTTTCATTCATAAGTGTTGTGAACCCCGTTGGTGAGATGTCTTTTGTATTCCTGATTACCCAGCTCTTACGGGACACCTGAAAACGATTATAGTAGAAAAGAGTGGAAGCACTATTACAAGCCGGTATACTGAAGGATGATGAATTTATAAATTGCTACTCACACCACCACCCGCTCCGCATATGGGGACTGTCAACGCAGAATGTTAGAATGCAAAAAAAAACAATGCATGGCACGAAGAGTAGCTCATGGAGCCCTCTAGATTAGCAATCTTGGCACCATGGTGCAAAAAGAACAATCAGTAAGTGCAAAAGTGAATTTATAAATCTTTGAACGCCCTTTTAAGATGTAAGAGTGTATAGATTGATGTATTATGACTTAAACATTATAATCGGCCTTCGTGGCTCACTTGGTTAGAAATCCGACTCATGGGTCAAAAGTCCCGGGTTCGATTCCCGGTGGAGACATAGTTTTCAATTTATATTATGTAAGACGATAAATATCATAAGCCTCCAGGGTGTGGCAAATTGTTCTTGGGTGCGTGTTTAATTGATATTTGATATAGTAACAGTTAGGTGCCTGAGAAGCAATAAAAAATATTTTACTTTTAAAAAAAATACCCATAAGCAGCTTCTGTTTCCCTTGTTTTTGTACAACTTTTAACCAAACTACTGGTAATAATGTAGGTATTATGACTTGTGACTTGAACATCATAAAACAGTAGCCAATGGAAGAGTGCAAGTAAAGTTGTTCCTGTGTCTAAGAATAAAAGGTTCATTAACCGTCAAAGTCAGCTGCCTCCTTGTTCACTAACTCACCCACATAGTTATTGTTACCCATCTTTTCATATTATCTACCTGCATTTCTATTTTATTACTAACACCTTCCTAATTGCTTTCAATGACATGAATGACATTCGTTTCTAGCGTTCTATAATATTTTAGAAACATTTCAAATAATAATAATAACGAAAATTTTCTTGCATCCCGTTCAAGTGGCGAGTTGATTGCTAAATGGCAGTTTCTTCTAACAGGTTAGAAGATAGCCCAGAGAAACAATAACTACACCAGATATAATTTTGAATAATTCTTCATTGCTACACACAGAAACTTGTAGTTGACTGACAGAAATTGCCTACGGGCAATAAATCCGCTACATAATGTGATTTTTTTTCATAGTAAAAGAATTTTATTATTTTTATTGTTAAAGAAAAATCGGAATCCAATACAGGTTGCTAGTACAAAGTCAAATGATTTACCACTTAGCCACGTCGATCGGCACATTTTTTAGAAAAAAAATAATATGAGCCAATAACATTAATTCACACCGTAGCGGCATATCCTACAATGTGGGGAAACCAGCGACAGTTGTGCGGGTGTGCATTATCTTATAAAAGTCAACAAGATACGTGCGTGTATACATACCCACACACCAGTCTCGTTTATATTAAATATCGCCAATAAAACATTCAAACAATTTTACATTATTCTATAAAGCTGATAAAAAACAAGAGATGTAATAAATTCCATCTACTTGAACCAAGAATTAATTCTTTCATACCATTACAAAATTTTCCACAATGTAGGGTAACCAAAGACAGATGTGCGGGTGTGTATTACCTTGTAAAAAAAGCACGATGTGCGTGTATCCCCACACACCCGTATTTTTCACCTAGGTACATTCAGAATGGTTGGTGAAACTCACACTGATGAACTATGCAATATAATATTGTTTTTCCTGTTGTTTTTTCGATTACCCGACTCTTACGGGAATCCGAAAATGGCGATGAAAATAAAGAAAGGTGGAAGCACCATTCTAAGTCGGTGCCTCACACCAATCCATTCCTGTGACATTTTTATCGTTTATATTATTAATGCATTTATCATAGTTGATGCAATAGCCACCTTGAAGTACCTAAACCACAAACCGTCCCTGTAATGGTATATATTCATAATATTATGAGAATGTATAAATATTCGATTAATATTTAAATGAAATCTTTGTAAGTAAAGCACAATAGCTGATTATGCACAAATATATATATATAAACAATGTGTGATCAATAGTATGATCATAAAAACAGGATCGACACCGAAAACAATGCTATTGAAACATGTGCCTATAGATAGTGTGAAAAATCATTGGATCTAAAAAAACTTCATGTCTTCTTCGAGGGGTACAAAGTTTTTTTTCGCATATTGCAAAGTGTAATTGTTTAAGTACTATTTACATTATTTCACAGTGTATTATTTATTTTTCTTTAAAATGGTATGTATTTGAATTTAAAACAACGACGTTTGACATTGGCAGTATGAAGTTTGACTTGAATTTTTTTTTATTTAGTTAAAAGTATTTGTAACACATACCTACTTAATTATACATAAATTTTTGATTTCAACACTCCTCCTCCATATAAATTTTAACTAGGTACTATGCCAAATCTCAAACTCCTCCGTGCGCGTAGTTTTCGCTTCATGTGTTAATATTAATGTAGATTTATAAATCGCCGTATAGTGGATACAATATCGAAAGGTATTCAAAGTAGATAGGTAGAGGAACAGGTATTCAAACTAGATAGGTAGGAGAATTGGTATTCAAAATAGAGATAAGTAGGAGAATTGGTATTCATAATAGATTTTGATCTATTTGTTGCTAAAATCTTAATGGAACAAGGCCAAACTCACGACCAAGTGGAATCCAGTCCGAATCTTTAAATAAATAATCCAATTCATTGCACCATTATATACCCAGGAATGAATAATGGCTCTGTCCCAGCTTTGTTAACCTCTTGTATAGGTACGAATTAAGAATTATTAATGATTTGTAAATAATTTGTAAATGATTACGAAAGAATTATAAATGATTTTGTAGGGACGCCTCTGTGTTCAAAGGCAAAAAGTCACATTAAGATACATCGTTCTGTGTTGTCTGTGGGCAAAGGTGACAGTCGCTGGCTATCGCCTCGCTTGACCTCGGGTTCGAATCCCAGTCGTTCAGTATAAATTAATCATAATTAATCATAAAGTGCCGATCACACCATACTATATACATACAAGTTTTTAGCATTATTGGGACTAATTATATTAAAAAAAAAACTTTAATCATTATATTATAACTAACAAAATAAATAAATATTATATATGTACCTAGTAGGAGGTATCTTTACTTATATACCCACTTACTGATAAATAATACTATTTTGCTGTTTTGAATAGTGCTTCTACTTTTTTCTATTATCATTCGAGTGTCAAAAATACAACACGCAACAATAACATCTCTCATAGTTCAACAATGAAGTTCACCACCCATTCTAAATGCAGGTAGGTATTACATTTTTAGGTGAGGCGAGACTGGTGTGTGTATATAGGTACACGCATGTGTCGTGCTTGATTTTAATAGGGAAAGCACACTCTCCCCCCACCTGTCCCTGGTTACCCTTTATTGTGTGATATGCCGTGTATGAATAAATTAAATAGTAGGTATTATTTATTTGTAGATACTAAGCTAATACCTAAGTAGATACTTACTAAACATTTCCTTGCACTCTGCACAAGTGGCGAGTACCTATATAACCATAGGGCAAGTTTATTCCAACTGTAACTTTATTCAAACGGTTCAATATAAACAAATATATTGCACGCTGGCGGACTTATTGCCATTAGGCAATTTCTTCCAACCAACCAGATTACAAAGAAGAGGTTTTTTAGATTTCTTAAGAAATCCTTTTCTTTTTCTTATACTTATGTCAAATCACAAAATAAAATAAACAATAATAGATTGGTGATGGCAGAGAGGTTAGCGCGCTGGGTTAGTAATCCAGTGGTCGCGAGTTCGAATCCTGCCTCGACCGATTTCGTTCACCATAACGTGTAGTACAAGCATTTATGCTCATTTTAGTACCTACTTGTTTCAAGGACATATTCATTCTTTAAAAAAAACGCAAATACGAAAATAATATATTGTGAAATATAATTCATTTGAAAATATGATCAAATGTGAATACATAATAAACTTATTCCTAACCTGAAATGGCAAACGTGTTGATAACATTTTTCCTGCGACCAATTTCCATTCAATTTATATAGCAACTCGCACACGCGAGTCGTTATTAAGTATTATTGAAGACTAACTGAACCTAACCAAAAAAATAAAGGTAATGGAGATTTAGGCACATATCATACTATTATTTCGTTGTCGTATTTTATTGCATCCCGTATAATTTTCCCATGATTCGTCTGTCGCCAGACGCTAGTCAATCCCCTGGCCTAATATCGTAACTTATCATTTTTCAACCGAGAGTAAATAGAATTCGTCTGTATATGTGTTTTTTTTTGTCACCGAAGATAAATAATTAAAAGCGAGAAAAACACAGCGATTAAGTTAAGTTAAAAATATCCTAATAACGTATGTCTAAAATACGCATTTCCGCTTTCAAGGGTTAAAATTATTCAAATTGCGTTGTTTAAAAACGGAAAAGGTTCAAATTTCAAATACACAAAATAGAATGCAAAGAATCCGTTCGATTCCAATTATGAATAATTTAGCCGCTGAACGAGAGTGGAGTCCTTGTAATAAAGGTACCTATATAAAGATCTATAGTTAATGATTGTATCTTAAAACAGCTGCAAACTCCATGAATCCTTTACAGATGTCATATTATGTATATGTACGTAAACTACTACGTATGTGAATATAAATAAAGGAATTTATTATTTTTTGCATGAATTTAATAATAATAATAATAAATTTATTTTATTACGCAAAAAATTCACATAATGTGGCGGTCTTATTTCCCGTAGGCAATTTCTACCAGTCAACCACACTAGTAAATACATCAGTAGGTGGTAGCAAGTAAAAAATATATATATATTACAAATAAAAAGTAATATACATTTCAATGAGAAAAAAAAATTATAGAAAATTTTATATAAAAAAAACACAATTTAAAAATAATAATGATAATGTCCAAAAATAGGAAATGGATGGGTTGTGAAGGGATGAAAGAAGGTGGAATTATAGGTATGAGGATAAGAAGTATGACTTTAGAAGCTTCTTGAAAAGTAGGAGAAGCTAGGAGCTTCTCTTATAGGTACCATTGGGTAATTGGTCCCACAACCGATCTGCGTGTAGGAGGATGTGTGGTGTATTGGTATTGAGAATGTATTTTGGTTTTGAGACCACAAATTTAGGCCATGGGCCTTATTCCCCTTCGCGTGTAATATTTTGCGATGAGTTCCGCTAATCTTTACGTATCACAGAATGTAAAGTGAAAGTAACGTATCAGGAACTGTCATTCATAACTATAATCTGTGAAACGAACGAATGTACGCGTCGCTTTATGGGTCGTAGTACCTACGAGTTATTTAAGAATAAGTAATGTATGAAAAAATTTAGGTCCCGTAAGCAGTTTTCTCGTAGTACGTGACCTTACATTTTTCTCAAACAACTCTTGTAACACGACCCTTAGCTTCAAATGACAAAGGTGTTGATTTCGTTTTCCTGCAACCAATTCACATTTAATTAATAAAGCAACTCGCTCACGAGAGTCACTATTATTATTAAATACTAACTAAACCTATCAAAAAATTAAGAAGAATGGAGATTTACCTACATATCATACAATAAATTATTTCGTTGTCGTTTATAATAATTTTTCCATATAATTTTCGGTTAGGTTTAGTCAGTATTGATTAAATGGAAATTGGTTGTACGAAAACTGTTATCAACACCTTTGTCATTTGAGGTTAGGTTAGGTATGTTAATTATGTATTCGTATTTGATCACGTAGTTGTATGATTTTTAAGAGGATATAAATATAATGCTAAATGTAGTGACTGAAAACTTGATATATTAAAACCGCCAAATGCACTATGAAGTTATATGTTAGTTATATCGCGTGCGTTAAAAAATATTTATACGTGATTTAAATTATCGGAAACCCAAAATTTGTTGATTTTTTGCATTTTAAGAACAAACCTTAGGTACTTGAAATGAAAAAACTTTATCGATCTTTCATTTTGATTTTATGCATTCTTTAACCATATAAAATATTTATTTCTCTACGGCACATACATAGTTATGGAGTAATTTAAAATGAACTTTAATAAAGGATGTTTTTATTATTTTTAAGGTAATTGTGTGACGAACATTCACTAGAGAAATGTTGAAAATACTTATAGTACTTTTTCTAGAAACACACTGTTTAACATATTTGAGGAATTTTATTTGAAATTGGGGTGTTTAGGTTTATATGCCCCCTTAACCCTTTCTTGGAAGCATTATGAAAGCATTATGAAAATAAATATGTTTCATAAAAAATGGGCTAAATATGTGATTATAAAGAGATTTTGATCATTTCCATATATTTTTTTCCTTTTTTTGGAAATTTTAACGATTCCAATTGTCATCATTCATAATATAAAACTATATACTTTTACTAAAATAAAAAAATCTTACATGTTAAATTATTACTAGTTGCATCTGCATGTAACACATGAGATCCAACTGTCGACAGCGATAGTATGTATAGTTGAAGAATAAGTACCAAACCCATAAATACAAATTATTTATTATTTTATGATTTTTGTTTTCTATACAACTCATGTACCTAGGTAGTCAAGATAGGATAGTATGGAGGTCAGTCTTTTTTTCCTACCCGGAATATGAAAACAGCATGATCGTATATGTATATTGTATGTTTAGAGATGAAGTATCAAACTATTAAGTCTTCTTTGATATTGTGTATAGGTGACTACCATACAAATTGTATGAAGCGATGTCGTCACTTAATTCAATTTTTATAAAAATTGTTAAAAAAAATTTGAGATGTACTGCTACAATGTTAATATTTTTTATATAAAATTAAATTATCTAGTTGGGGTGTTTCGGCTTTTTTCGACATTTTAAAAAAAATGGAAATATAGGCAGTTAAACTCATAAATTTATCATAAAAAAAATACTTTTCTTAATAAAAAATGTTTGAGAAACCCTGGATTTTTTTTTGAAAAAATTAATTTGAGATTTTGTATTTTTCTATGTTTATTCCAATTTTCAGCGTTCTAGCTTTTATGGTTTCTGATATATAGGGAAAAAATAAAATATAAATTCAAAAGTTGATAACCCCTGACTGAAACAAAAATTCAAAATTCCGAGTATAAAAGTTTTGTAGGCCTGTAACTGTTTATATATTCTGAAATTTTAGGCTCTGTAAATTGAGCGGATCAAAAGTTATAAGGGGGGGACGGACACACAGACACACACACAGACACACACACACAGACACACACACACACAGACACACGAAATGTTCTACTCCGAATTCTGAGTAAATCCGTGTATGGAACATATATGCTGCGAAGCCTCTAAGTTGGTGTTTTTTGACTTCAAAGTTGGAAAAGCCATGAAAAAAGTAGACCTCTCCATACAATTCTCGCGTATTCTGGCTTGATACATTGTCGATATGTTAAGAGAACAAAGTTCTCCTGAACAAATCGACAGTTGGATTAGAGATTAAAGGAAATATAATTATCTAACTAGTTGCATGTAACACATGAGATCCAACTGTCGACAGCGATAGTATGTATAGTTGAAGAATAAGTACCAAACCCATAAATACAAATTATTTATTATTTTATGATTTTTGTTTTCTATACAACTCATGTACCTAGGTAGTCAAGATAGGATAGTATGAAGGTCAGTCTTTTTTTCCTACCCGGAATATGAAAACAGCATGATGGTATATGTATATTGTATGTTTAGAGATGAAGTATCAAACTATTAAGTCTTCTTTGATATTGTGTATAGGTGACTACCATACAAATTGTATGAAGCGATGTCGTCACTTAATTCAATTTTTATAAAAATTGTTAAAAAAAAATTGAGATGTTCTGCTACAATGTTAATATTTTTTATATAAAATTAAATTATCTAGTTGGGGTGTTTCGGCTTTTTTCGATATTTTAAAAAAAATGGAAATATAGGCAGTTAAACTCATAAATTTATCATAAAAAAAATACTTTTCTTAATAAAAAATGTTTGAGAAACCCTGGAATTTTTTTGAAAAAACTAATTTGAGATTTTGTATTTTTCTATGTTTATACCAATTTTCAGCGTTCTAGCTTTTATGGTTTCTGATATATAGGGAAAAAATAAAATAAAAATTCAAAAGTTGATAACCCCTGACTGAAACAAAAATTCAAAATTCCGAGTATAAACGTTTTGTAGGCCTGTAACTGTTTATATATTCTGAAATTTTAGGCTCTGTAAATTGAGCGGATCAAAAGTTATAAGGGGGGGACGGACACACACACACACACAGACATACACACACACACACACACAGACACACACACACACACAGACACACGAAATGTTCTACTCCGAATTCTGAGTAAATCCGTGTATGGAACATATATGCTGCGAAGCCTCTAAGTTGGTGTTTTTTGACTTCAAAGTTGGAAAAGCCGTGAAAAAAGTAGACCTCTCCATACAATTCTCGCGTATTCTGGCTTGATACATTGTCGATATGTTAAGAGAACAAAGTTCTCCTGAACAAATCGACAGTTGGATTAGAGATTAAAGGAAATATAATTATCTAACTAGTTACATGTAACACATGAGATCCAACTGTCGATAGCGATAGTATGTATAGTTGAAGAATATGTACCAAACTATAAACCCATAGATACAAATTATTGAATATTTTCAGATATTTTGTTTTCTATACAACATATGTAGGTATGTATGTCAAGATAGGATAGTATGGAGGAAGATCCTTTTTCCTACCCAGAATATGCAAATAGCATGATGGTATGTATGTATGTTTGGAGATGAAGTATCAAACTATTAAGTCTTCTTACATATTGTGTATAGGCGACTGCCATACAAAATGTATGAAGCGATGTCGTCACTAAATTCAATTTTTAAAAAAATTGTTAAAAAAAATTGAGATCTTCTCCTACAATGTTAATATTTTTTATAGAAAATTAAATTATCTAGTTGGGGTGTTTCGGCTTTTTTCAATAATTGTAAAAGTTTTGGAAATATAGGCAGTTAAACTCATAAATTTATCATAAAAAAAATATTTTTCTTAATAAAAAATGTTTGAGAAACCCTGGAATTTTTTTGAAAAAACTAATTTGAGATTTTGTATTTGTCTATGTTTGTACCAATTTTTAGCGTTCTAGCGTTTATGGTTTCTGAGATATATGGAAAAATAAAATAAAAATTCAAAAGTTGATAACCCCTGACTGAAACAAAAATTCAAAATTCCGAGTATAAAAGTTTTGTAGGCCTGTAACTGTTTATATTTTCTGAAATTTTAGGCTCTGTAAATTGAGCGGATCAAAAGTTATAAGGGGGGACACACACACACACACACACAGACACACAGACACACACACACACACACACACAGACACACGAAATGTTCTACTCCGAATTCTGAGTAAATCCGTGTATGGAACATATATGCTGCGAAGCCTCTAAGTTGGTGTTTTTTGACTTCAAAGTTGGAAAAGCCGTGAAAAAAGTAGACCTCTCCATACAATTCTCGCGTATTCTGGCTTGAAACATTGTCGATATGTTAAGAGAACAAAGTTCTCCTGAACAAATCGACAGTTGGATTAGAGATTAAAGGAAATATAATTATCTAACTAGTTACATGTAACACATGAGATCCAACTGTCGACAGCGATAGTATGTATAGTTGAAGAATAAGTACCAAACCCATAAATACAAATTATTTATTATTTTATGATATTTAGCTTTCTATACAACACATGTACCTAGGTAGTCAAGATAGGATAGTATGGAGGTCAGTCTTTTTTTCCTACCCGGAATATGAAAACAGCATGATGGTATATGTATATTGTATGTTTAGAGATGAAGTATCAAACTATTAAGTCTTCTTTGATATTGTGTATAGGTAGGTGACTACCATACAAATTGTATGAAGCGATGTCGTCACTAAATTCAATTTTTATAAAAATTGTTAAAAAAAATTTGAGATGTACTGCTACAATGTTAATATTTTTTATATAAAATTAAATTATCTAGTTGGGGTGTTTCGGCTTTTTTCGATATTTTAAAAAAAAATGGAAATATAGGCAGTTAAACTCATAAATTTATCATAAAAAAAATACTTTTCTTAATAAAAAATGTTTGAGAAACCCTGGAATTTTTTTGAAAAAACTAATTTGAGATTTTGTATTTGTCTATGTTTATACCAATTTTCAGCGTTCAAGCTTTTATGGTTTCTGAGATATAGGGAAAAATAAAATAAAAATTCAAAAGTTGATAACCCCTGACTGTAACAAAAATTCAAAATACCGAGTATAAAAGTTTTGTAGGCCTGTAACTGTTTATATATTCTGAAATTTTAGGCTCTGTAAATTGAGCGGATCAAAAGTTATAAGGGGGGGACGGACACACACACAGACACACAGACACACAGACACACACACACACACACACACAGACACACGAAATGTTCTACTCCGAATTCTGAGTAAATCCGTGTATGGAACATATATGCTGCGAAGCCTCTAAGTTGGTGTTTTTTGACTTCAAAGTTGGAAAAGCCGTGAAAAAAGTAGACCTCTCCATACAATTCTCGCGTATTCTGGCTTGATACATTGTCGATATGTTAAGAGAACAAAGTTCTCCTGAACAAATCGACAGTTGGATTAAAAAAATATATAGCATGCTAGAAAACAAAAAAAACTCACTTTTTTTAAATTTTGAATAACCGTGTTTAGCAAGAAAAGCACATTTCGCAATAACCGAGTTTTCAACTGTACAATGACCGAGTCGCAATAACCGAGTACAGAAGTATCCGTCATTCTCAGTATTATAAAAGATCAAATATATTCTGATTAATAATTTAGAACAGAAATAACACAGTTGATAACAATTTTCATTGAGATATACGTAAAATATATTAATGATTCCAATTGGAATCATCGGTTAAGAAACGGTTAATATTAGTTGAAAATTTCCGATCTTGGTAATGCGAGCTGTGGTGTATTCCAAGGTCTAGTTTCGTTGGCTAAATTTGATTTCTGGAATATCTTGCAATTTTTTAGAATCTCCCGTACGAAGGAGTTCACCGTGATCAATGCCGCCAGAGGTAAATAATAATGGCTATGTGATAATGTGGTCCGGAAGAGAGACACAGGTAGATGTGTAGCTATCGAGAGAGTATAGTGATAGTCACCTGCTCACCTCGGCGGGCGGCAGCTGTTGTTCCTAAAGACAGCCGCTGCACCTGCACCCTGCCTATAGCACGAGCCACGCTCTCACAAGACACCATCATGCCGTGGACCGGTTTGTTGATCATTGTCGTTACGTCAAGTGCTCATTCTTCAACTACCTATTATCGGACACACAGAAGCCATGCATCACACGTCAACCGCAAAATGTGAGAACATACCGAATCCATTTTTTTTAATTATTAATACCAAAAAATAAAATATTTATAATTGATTTAGCAAATAAAGTAGTTGGTGTACAATTCACTAGATCAGGGGGACAAGTACGGTCAAACGGAGGAATCAAAACTATCAATGTTTACCTTTTTATATTTTATTGATTGATAGAGAGTTATATGTACCTACAGTCTACCAGTGGCGGCTCTTCCTAAAGGGCTCTCGGGCTCAGCCCTCCCAAACAAAAAAAATCCAAAATATGTATGTCAATAAATCTTGAGAATACATTATTTTTCTAATAATATTTGCCGTCTTACGCCTGTAGTATATTTAGCGAAAGTATTTAAACTGCTTTGTAAAGCAAGCAAGATTCTATGATATATTTCATTCCTCGGGCACAGTCGACTTGTGCCCGGAGAGCCCATACAATTCACGCGACCGTCCACTGCCGCAGCAGTTCGCCGTACACGTTGAATGTATGCCGATTTAGAGCAAAACGGGGCAGTGCCCGCGAAGGGTTATAGTACATTTTCATTCATTCGTATTTTGTTGTATGTACCTACATTGCGATGGTCGAACTTTAGGTAATCAGTTGCAATTCCTTGAGACTATCGTTAATTGATATTACATAGTTTAAACTATAAATCATCCGAAATATATAAGTATTATTATTTAATAAATTGATACCACAATATTACAAACAAAAATGATATAAAATGTGTAAAATCAGGAAGCAGTCTTGCGGCCGTTGCCAGAAGTTTTTTTTTAAATTTTGTATGATCAAAATTCATTAGTTGTCACAAATTATTTTATAATTTATCGATGCATTTTATTACAAGCGTTATTTAAAACCCAACCAAATACAGCGTAAATGATCAGGTTCACGTTTTAATTTCCGATAAACAAAAGAACTACCTATGGAAAACACTGATAATTTTAATATACGAAAATAATATTGTGTCACATATCTGCTTTCTGATTCCTGTTGTAAGTTAATTTCTCATCTAGGTATAATTATAATTTTGAGCCCTTCTAAGATTTAAGGTCACCAGCCGCCACTGCAGTCTACACAATTTATAAAACAGACAATAATATGCATTGCTTCATTAGTGTACCAGTGAAAACTCCATACATTATTCAATAGGATAATTAATATTGATTAAATAAAATTACAAATAATGTCTAATTGATTTAATAGTACATAAAAAAAAAACACTAAAATAAGACAGCTGATCAAATCAAAGTAATAGGAAAGATATGAGAAGACAGCTGTCCTAAAGGCACTGAGAGAGCTCGATTAATTATTTGTCTATATCACGGATATATGGTGGGTCGATGGCAGAGCGGTTAGCGCGCTGGGCTATTAATCCAGTGGTCGCGAGTTCGAATCCTGCCTTGAACGATTTCGTTCACCTATAGCACAAGCATTTATACTTAATTTAGGAAGAAATGTAGAAAGATGTATTTGTACTTGTTTAACAAGGACATATTATTTTTTTTTTAAATAAAAAAATTAAAAAAATGTATGTAAACATCTTATGGAGTTGAAAATCTTAAGATATTATACAACTCCATAAGTTAATTATATCCATGATATGGGTAAACATTGTTGGTTTTGATTCCATCGTTTGACCGGACGTGTCCCGCCAGGTCTGTTCCAAGGTAGACTATTAGACAGAGTAAATTATGATATATTTAGTATGATAATGTAGCCCATGGTCATGGCATAATTGGTGATCACGTAAACCAGCCGATAACAGGTCGTAAGCCCTGTAGGTGCCTCGATTTCCCGGTTCTCCCTTAATATCCCAACTTCGTCTCAATTGAGGTACTTATTAAAAAAAAATTAAATAAAATTTTCATAAAAATAACCAAGGATCCTAATAACAGATTTTCACATTTTATACATTAAAAAAATATATAAGCGCATAAACATAATTATTTAAAAGAAAAAAATGGAAACAAAAGGGCAGAATGAAAGATTGTGGAAGAGGGACTACGGGTTTGAGGAAAGGATGATGTGGAGAGATGGTTTTATAGACATCAAAAATGTTCTCGTGAATAAATATATAAATATCCTTAAGTAAGTTAGTCTTGTGTTTTCTATTATACCTATGTAGGTATGTTCTTTATACATATCTTTTGAAACTAAATTTAGTATCTTTGGAGCCAAGTATTCATAATGTCTTTGTCCGTATATAGTGTTTGTCTTTAAGGCATCATTTATTTTTGCCGGTGTGTAACCAGCGACAGGTGTGGGTGTGCATTACCTTATCAAAAGAAGCACGACACGTGCATTTATACCCACACACCGTTCTCGTCTCTTCTAGAAAAACGCTGTGGAAACAAATGGAATGAGTGGTGTGATACAAGAAATAGTTTTAAAACGAATAAAGCTAAAAACGAAATATAAAAAGATTATAATCAAGAGATTGTAGTGAGGCGTTCTTTTCTCTCTACCTATCCCAAATAGGTCAACGTCTTGATGAAATGGTATGGTTAGGTGGATCCATAGATTTTTATTATAATATACTAGATGATGCACCTACTCCGTGCAAAAAGTGAGTCATGGAATATCGCGCGTTTGACGTTTTGGTTGGCAACATATTTCAGTTTTCCTTACATTTCAACACATCCTAGATAACTGTTCTCTTAATCTTAACGAAAAAAGTGTTTTTATTTCGACAAATTAATCCGAAAACAATTCACATTTTTCGCTATTCTCTATAGAAAAAAGATGTGGTTTGCCAACCAAAACGTCAAAAATCCCGTGGATAAATGCCTCACTTCGATTCATTCAAAATTTTCTAACTACGACATCTAGTATATTGTAATAAAAATATGTATGTATATGGGTGGATCATGGTATGTTTTTTTTTCAATTGATAAAAATGGACTCATTGTATTTTTGAAAGGGGCGTCTTGCAATCATGTTTTTAATTTTTGCAATATTTAATATTATTTAGGTTAGTATTGGCAAACCGTTACATATATATATTATGTACATAGTGGTACTTACGTGGGTATGCAATGTATACACCTAATTACGCATTTAATTTGCCAAATATCCAGTTATAAACATCCTATCTACAATTTTTGACCATATTAAATTTAAGCTTTTATTATGGACCCTTCATTGTACGAGTATTATCAACTAGCTGACCGGCACGGCGTTGTCCGTGCACTCTCTTTAGAGTGCCCACGTGACTTAAGAGGACATATAACGCTAAGGGTTGTATAACAAGAGTAGACCTCAACTTTTTCATACATTATTCTTAAATAATTCTCGTAATACGACCCAAAATAACGGGGGCAAGAGTTCAACCTCCCAAAAAAAGTAATTCTAAATTTAAAATCAATCTACAGCGAACACAGACAGACATACAGATGCCCACATTGACAGCTGTCATAAAGACACTCTGTTTTATTAATTAGACATCGAATTCGCAACTGTCAATTATTTACTCAATTTAAACCCATATCTGTCATTCACATTCTTTCTGACATTACATTTTTTTGCCTGATTTCAATATTGATGCATTGTATAAATATAATTACTTAACTTAAATGTTTTCAGTGTCATAACTACATATAACTATCATTTTATAAAAAAAAAACAGTAGGTATAGGTACTAAGTATATTTCTTGAGTCAATTACAGAAATTTGGTATAAAAGTCATTAAACTGTCATAAAGTCAGTGGTGTCATATAGATGTTTCCACTCCAATAGCTAGAGTGCACCCACGCCTTTGTTACTTTAATTTTCTTCTTCTTCTTCAGCCCCTTTCACTCCACTGCTGGATAAAGGCCTCTTCCTGAGTTTTCCACTTCTCTCTATCCTGAGCGCTCTGTTTCCACCCATGTCCCACCAGTTCGACAATGTCGTCAGTCCATCTCCTCTGTGGTCTCCCTACACCTCTTCTATTTTGATAGGGTCTCCAATTCAGAATTTTGGGGGTCCATCTATCATCTCTCTGTCTTGCCACATGACTTGCCCATTGCCACTTCAGCCTTCCCACTCTTTCTGCAATGTCGGTGACCTTTGACCGGCGTCTTATTTCCTCGTTTCTTATTCGGTCTCTCAAGGATACGCCCAACATTTGTCTCTCCATTGCTCGTTGAGTACACTTAAGTCTGTGGAGGCTTCTGGCAGTAAGTGACATGGTTTCGAGACCGTATGTTGTCACTGGCAAAACACAAGAATTGTACACTTTGGCTTTTAGGTTATTCGGAATTTCCCTGTTACCGAATATGTACCTCAACTTTCCAAAAGCAGCCCAACTCAGCCCTATACGTCTTGGCAGTTCGGCGGTCTGGTTTTCTTTACCCAATTTAATTTTATGTCCAAGGTATATGTATTCTTCAACAGCACCAATAGTCTTATTTCCAATGCAAATACTGTGTGAAGTTGGACTTAAAATCTTGGTTTTGTCTATGTTCATTTCCAGACCGATTTTTCTAGAGGCTTCATATAATTCTGCTACCATAGCTTCCAGTTCCGACAATTCTTTAATTTTACTCCTCACTAACCCAAGGGAATATAGTGGGAAGTTATGATTTCGCAATTTTTAAGGCTATTTTTTTTGCAGATTATCAACTAGTATCATGCTGAAATTGTATTCTGAAAGTTTCATTACGATGTATCTGTGTGTGTGTGTGTGTGCTATCGTGCTATGTGCTATGTACGGCGTGTTCATTTAGCTTTATCGATTATAGACTAAAGTACTCATTTAGACCCCATTAGATTTTGAAGGATTTTATTTTATTTATTTATTATTACCAAAAAAAACATATTACACAAGAAAATACATTAACCAAAAGAAATTAAAACTCTTTACAGTATGACTTCTTTCAAAAAGAGATGAACTCGTGCTATGATATCTGAATAGTGCTTCTCAATTTTTTTAACTGTCAAATATTTCAAAGTGACCCCAAGCTCAAGAAACTTAAAAATTGAATTTTTTATTTTTAAATTGGTAAAAAGGCACATCACTTTTATAAAATGGCATTCAATAATTATCAAGTTTTCATAATAAAATATTGAAATAAAAAAATAATTTAACAAACTCATTTTATGAAAATGCTGATTATTTTCCATAAAAAATTGAATAATTTATAGAATGACTTGTTATTGAGGAGTTTAGCGTTGGCCACAACCCACTCGTTTATTTTAGCTATTGATTTTTTATTATTATACTTAAGGCCATATGTATCTCTTTATAGATAAGAACATTGTCTTAGGAATGTAAGTATATAATATATAATATTATTATACTGAGCATATCTAAACTGTATACCTAGGTTATGTCCTTTAACAACATTATTTTAGTTGTTCTTGTCGTGAGGCACCGGCAATCAATAGTGTTTCCACTATTTTCTATTATAGTCGTTTTCGGGTGTCCCGTAAGAGGCGGGTAATCGAAAACAAAACAGGAACTTTTATTATCCTTACTTTTTTTAATAAAAATGAATATGTCCTTGTTATACAAGTACATCTTCTTACGTTCCCTAAAATAAGCATAAATGCTTGAGCTATAGGTGAACGAAATCGGTCGAGGCAGGATTCGAACTCGCGACCACTGGATTATTAGCCCAGCGCGCTTACCACTCTGCCATCAACCCATCTAATTTTTACTATAATAACTTTGTGACGAATACTACAGAATTAGTGTAATATTCGTCACAAAGTAAGTTACGTGATTTTTCATTATTTGAAATAGTTAAGATGTTTCATTTTCCACTAGGTACTATGGAATAGTGAAGAGTCATGATTACACAATCAATAAGACTATTTTTTCTATTGGCTCATAAATTTAACAGATACTATGCAGAGTCCATACCGACATACTAGAATTTTGTCATGATATTTTTGTGTGTATAACGTATTACATACGTATGGCATATATCCAATTGAGTGCCATCTGTACCTACAACACAACTAAAGGTCGTACTATAGATATCATAATATGTGTTAAAATCATTTAATTAATTTATTATTTTTATCTTGAGGCATTTGCTGCGAGGCACCGGCTTGGAATAGTACTTCCACTCTTTTATATCATTATTGTTTTCGAATGTCCCATAAGAGGCGGGTAATCGAAAATAAAACAGACAACAATAACCACAAATCTCAGCACCCGGGCATAGACATGCGTTTACCTTTATCAAGCTTCTTTGTATAAGGTCATACGTACCCGCACACTGTCGCTGGTTACCCCACATTGTGGGATACGCCGTGATGATATGTATGTAGGTAGTATGTTACATCATCAAAAAATATACATAAGTTATTTTTATTTCTATTATTTTTTTAAAATTAAATAAAGCATTGGTGTTTTTTTAGACCATTAAATATTAAAACACATTGAATGTGTTACCGTTCCTTTATCCCTTATAACAACAAATGAAAACATTTAAATCCTCACACGAAAGACGAATATTCAACATCCTCAATTAAAGATTTCTCACAGTTAGAAGGTAGGTAGTGTAGGTACCTTTGTGTGTACATCTCCCGATAGACCAAGTCTATGATTAATGTCTTTCTTCCTCTAACTATGCGACCAGTGGTTCGCCCTTGGCTCTCATCTCCGACATCCCGGAAGCTGCGCCAACAGAATATCCCCTAACCTGACCTGACCTGACTATTGTCATCAAACAGGTTTTCATACAGACAATGCAGACACCGTAAAAGATCAACTAATTTGTATTGGGGATAACACGAAAGTATCAACAATATTTTATTAAAATATTTTAGAGCAGACTATATTATGAGAATATATTTATTTATTTATTTTAAAGTTTTGAGTGTTTATAATATGTATATTTTTAAAAAAATATTTGAAACCATCCCTTGATAAAAAACTTTACAATATTTTTTTAAGACAACATTAAAAAATCAGTAAATTTTATAATATATTTGGTAGATTAAACACACGAAGAACATGAGAAGAATGAATGAAGGACACGAGAAAAATGATTGAGGAACATGAAAATAATGAATGAAGAAAATGAGAAGAGTGAATGAAGAACATGTGAAGAGTGAATAAAGAACATGAGAAGAATGAAGAATACGAGAAGTGTGAATGAGGAACATGAGAAGAATGAATGAAGAATATGAGAATAATAAATGAAGAACATGATAAAAATGAATGAAGAACATGAGAAGAATGGATGGAAAACACGAGATGAATGAACAAATGAACATGAGAAGAATGGACGGAAAACACGATAAGAATAAATGTTAAACATGATAAGAATGAATGAAGAACACGATAAGAATGTATGAGAAATATCAATGTGTGTACCTAATTGTTGTTTATGTATAAAAGGCAATTTGCCGTAAATAAAAAAAAAAAAAAAAAAAAAAAAAAAAAAGAATCAATACTTACAATAATTCTTATATTATTGCAGATACTTAATTATATGGTACTTTGATTATTACGATAGTCGCGTTACTATCTCGACGTCTGTATAAGAATTTGGACACAGGAAGGAGATTGGGATGAATAAAGGACGGAAGACAATATCCTAGAACCGGTTCTTATTTACCCTTCCGGACCACTACTGCCCGTTGCGAGTTACCAGTTACCAACTCACCTCGGGTGCCAGATAATCAACATAAACACACCAAACCACGATACGGAAATATCATCCTACCATCTAACTCATTATAATATGCATGTTTTACTATGAACTTGTTACATTTGATGCGGCTACACCCTACTTATCTGGATCCATTATTATTTTTGCTGTAGGTATGACAATCAAAATCACAAGGACCTTGATAAAGTATTAAGATCTAGACAAAATAGAATTGTATCCGACAAAATTTGTTGATATTTTCGGTATTTACATTGTGGTCAGTGGCGACTGGTCTATGGTATTTTTGATCATTTTTGGTAGTGCAATTTTTTCCTAAATTAATAGGTATTTAAACCATAAATACAATATACATAGGATATTTAAACAAATGTATTAAAGTCACAGTATTTGTTTTCAAATCATTTTTTAATTCAAAATAAAAACCGCGCCCGATATTGACGATTGGTAAAAATCAAGTTCAAACAAGGATATATTATGTAGGTACACATTTCAATTAGTGACGTTCTCTTTTATAGGTAATATTGTTATTTTAAAATATTGTTTTACTGATTTATCAACAGATGTCGTAAAGACAAATTTATGGGAGTATTATTCATACAATTTTCGTCTCAATCAAGTATTAATATACGAAGTAATTAGGTCTAAAGTTGTGTGTCAATATGTGACACTCGTATTTTAGGCGCGGAATCGGCTGTATGTCATGTATACGTGATACTCATCTCTTTCAATACGAATGGCTAATGAATTAGAGAGCGAGATAGAGGTATACATACTAATTACATCTAAGATATGATAAGCTCAGTGCAGCGCACGAGCCTACACGAGTCTGCCTTATAAGTTCAGTACAAGTATCGCTATTTCATCTGCCAGGGGACTATCTCTTTCTCTTCATACATACGCTGTATTAAAAAGAAATCAATTTTGGTGCGATTTGTATATTGCACGCCATACATTACATAATGATAATATTTGTATTTCGGTAGATTTCATTATATGATGTTGATTGCGAGGGTATATTATATAATAATCAATTGGTTTAGAAAAATAACAGTAATAAATTAAAGCGTAATGATATTTTAAAAACATATTTTAATAGTAATTTTTAGAATATACCATTTAAAAATTGGTAGTGCAATTGATCCAACGCACTTCATATAGAGTCGCCGCTGATTGTGGTACTTACCAACTTTTACGTTTAAAACAATTATATTTATCACAATTTATTTTGTTTTTAATCACGAATGAGAAATTTGATAAGACCGATTGCGAAGCAACCGATTCTTCTTCGGAATGGACGACTATTAATTTTGTTTTTATATTTATTTTGTATTTTAAATTTCTTATGATTTTTTTATTTGTATTCTTATATTCCTGTAACTGATTGTATTTACCACGGTGGTTGACTGGTAGAAATTGCCTGCGGGCAATAAGTGCGCCACGTTGTGTAACTCAGTAAAAGTCTTTAATTATTATTAACAATTATTATGACGACAACCTTATAATCCGCCTTGAAGATGAATCAGTCATATTATAAAACTAAATTGTAATGCATAAAATTTTCTGTATTTATTTATGTAAAAAATGTGTGCATAATGGCGTATTCATTGGCATAAGTCAAATTGTGCAAAGCTGCGGGAAGTCTTCAAAGTATTTTTTTTGGTGTTAGTTTTTTTTTTTTAAATCAGCAAAAAATGCCATCCTTATACATTTTCAAAACAAGCAAATATAATTACTAAACACAAGAGGGTGACTGCTGCCAACGTACCTATTTTTCAATTTGATATACCATCATTATTTCTTATCAAATCGTTTTGAAAAAAATAATTTAGATAGTTTGGGTATTCATAAAGAAAAATGTATCTTTACTTTTTGATAATGTTCTGTATAAATTCTTGTAGAAAAATAATGGCATACCCCGATTTTCAACGTTTATCTTATATTTTTAATAAAATATAAGGCGTAGTTCAACATATTTTTTTTAAAATTAAAGGAGACAAAAATATCTAGAAAAATACGATGTGACGTTGCATTAATGCTTCAGGTTTAGAAAATAAACCTAAAAAAACATTTTTTTCTATTCAGCGCCATTTCGAAATATAAGTTTTTTTGGTTTATTAACTTAACCTGATGCATTAATGCAACGTTACATCGTATTTTTCCAGATATTTATATCTTCTTTAATTTATAAAAAAATATAATGCACTAAACCTTATAGTTTTTTAGAAATTTAAGATAAATGTCAAAAATTGGGGTATGCTTATTATTTTCCTACAAGAATATATACAGAACATAATTAAAAAATTAACGTATATTTTTATTTAATAATATCCAAACTAACTAGGTTATTTTTTTCAAAATGATTCGTTTTGTAATAATGACGCAAATTCAAATTGGAAAAATAGGTACGTTGGCAGCAGTCCCCCCCTTAAAGCAAACAAACAACACACGAATATGGGTCCACTGGATCGCTAGTCTGCCATCACTTTGAGGAAATCTGTATATTTTTTCAATAAAAAAAATATTCGATCCAGTATTGAAAGATTCTTGCATTGAGTCATTAAACATATATGTTATCTAATAAAAATATGAAATTATTTACAATCCATAAAAACGCGACGCATAATGGATATTATAAATCGTTCCGGGTTTAAATGTCACGATTCTGCCCGTTTTATCGTCGGAGTTTTTATCTGACGGATGTTTTCTTTCCGACGACTTTGTCGACTACCTTTGGCTGCTAAGCGATTTGATCGGATTATGATCTACGAAATTTAGACAACGAATCTCCTTACACCTCGTATTAGATCGGTTCTGTAATGCTTATTTGGGTTTTTTATTTATTATGCAGGGACGGATCCACCATGGAATCAAACGGTATATTTACACCAGGCGCATATAATCTAGGGCGCCAAATATAAGAATCTGAAGGAATAAAAAATTGAAAATATTATTTAGTTACAATACAACAATCCAATTTGTAAACAAGCGAATGACCTACTACCTTGTATGCTTTAATTTATTTTAATTGTTGTACCTACTACCTTGTATGCTTTTGGTTTATTTTAATTTTTGTACTTAATAATTTGAAATGTTATACACAGTGATGTAATTATTTTTTAAGATTAATCGTGTAAAATAATTGTAGGTTTAATCCTGTTTATTTTACCTAAATAAATAAAATAAAAAATAAAAATAAAATCCAAAAGTTGGGTGTTTTTTTTTTCTTCTTGAAACAACTACGGAAGAATATGAATATTATTTTTTTATTTTATTTATTTGCAGTATATACAAAAAATCTTTGCCCAAATTTAGAATTCATTTTTGGCACCAAGTAGGTACCCGACGTTTTGCTTCTTGTGTCCTTTGAGGCAGAGCAGTATTTATGTTTATTTTTTAAAATAAATTTAGAATGGATCTAGTATAAAGTTGCCTTACATCCAGTACTTTGAATTGCTTAAAAATCTCTTCAGAACAATATCTAAATGGCTTGTTTATGACTCTTAAAACACATTTTTGGGATTTGATTAGTGGATCTATTACTCTCTGAGTGGATCCAATAATGATCGAGCAGCACCACCCCAGGCACTAATTGCATAGCTGATAATGTATTAACATATTACAGTGTAATTGGTTGAGTATCATTTATATTGTTTCAGAATAGATTAGATATGTATTATCCTGCAACATGTTCAGTATTTGAATTTGAAACAACTGCATTTGACATTGGAAGTATAAAAGTAAACATTCTATGGTTTGACCTGAAATATTTGTATAGCTAATTTAATTTATTTGTAACACTATGTGTAGACCACTAAGTTCATAGATACTTTACAATATCGTTTATCTGGTTTCATTTCGACCGCTTCTTTCTTATGACAGACAGTAAGTATTGTTTGTCAAAATAACTCAAAAAATGTTAATTGTAATAAATAAAATTTGTTAAAATATGCCACAAATTTAACTCCGAAAATATTATAAAAAACTTGATAGACGTTCCTAGCTTGATATTCTTTATTAATATTTTCGTAAATTAACTTTGCAGCATATTTTAAACAATTTTATATATTACAATTCACCTTTTTAACTACTAATAATTTATTATGGTTAGTAATAATTTATGATGTGTTTTTGTTTATTATTTTTTTTTATTACTTTCTTATTTTCAGTTTTTTGTATGGTATCTAGTGATTTATATATCATTTCTAGATTTTTAGTTTTTATGCTTTTTGACTTTGTTTTGTGAATCCATTATTATTATAATTGTTATTTTATTTTGTAGCTCATCGTTTTCATCATTTTTTTTAAATACTTTTGTTGTAACTACTGTATACTGTTTTTTTTTCATTTTATATGTTTTATTTTCTTTATAGCTTTTGTTTGTATTACATAAAAATTTTGGTACATACCATAAATGTAATAGTTTGTCACCAAATGAATATAGTTGGTTGGAAGATATTGCCATTTGGCAATAAGGCCGCCATTGTGCACTTGTGCTCAGAAAGTTTAAAATAAATAAAAAAATAAAATAAATAAATAAATATATATTTTTAGTGTAAAAGGCTTCTAGCCGTATATATAAATAAATAAATATTTGAAACAAAGTTAATTGTAATTAAAAAAATGTTACTAATTTGATTTTTGCGTCGCGAATTTTCAAGGTAATGGGGGAGCCTTCTTAAATTGTTTTCGCCAGGCGCCGAAAACTCTAGATCAGGCCCTGTACTTCTGTGTCCGATCAAATGTATGTTTTTCTTTCAAAGAATCTGAACAATGGGATGTGTTTACTCTGGCCAGATGTAATTATGATTAATGACCGCAGAAACGAAAGAATAAGAAAAGAAGGGACAGGGGAATAAATTGATGAGAAAGGATTCGCCAGGTTTAGAGTCCGTTGGATGTAATATTAATAATAGCGAAAATATTTGCATATTTTATATTCGCAAACGGTCACTGCCGTTTGTCTCATAGACAACGGAGACCCTTTTGTAATAGCTTTGGCCAATTGTAGGGTCTGAAAATAATAAGGGAGTTTTTAACTGATATTATAAAATTAAAAGTCCAAATCTTAATAAAATAATTTTTCTTCGTGGTTAAAATCCTAGGATTTGTTTGCACCAAGCTCCCCATCTCTTCACATATCTCTTGTCCACCAACCTCTTCATCTCTTGATAGCTACCACAGTGCACATCACTGGTCACCTGGTCCATATAACTGTCTCTAGGGCAACCTCGATAGTTTCTGCCCTCCGCCATCCCTTCAGCGATAGAAGCGTAGAAGCACTATTCTAATTCGGTGCCTCACAGCAATTAAAATATTTTTTTCATTCATTCATTCATACCATCACGGCATATCCCACAATGTGGGGTAACCAGCGAAAGGAGTCCGGGTGTGCATTGCCTTATAAAAGGGAGAACAACACATCTATGTATACCCACACACCAGTCTCGTTTCACCAAAAAAGGCACTACATTCAGAATGGGTAGTGAACCTCATTGCTGAACTATGTGAGATGTTATTGTAGCCTGTTGTATTTTCGATTACCCGGCTCTTACGGGACACTCTAAAACAATGATTTAAAAGAACGGAAGCACTATTCTAAGCCGGTGCCTCACAGCTAAATAACAATAGCTTCAATTTTTATTTTAAAATATGAATAATATTTAAGAAAAAAAAATGTATCAAGTTAAAAATGTTTTTTCTGTGATATGTATTCTTCTTCTCGTGTCATGTCAGGTCCCCCCCGATGTTGACGACCACCATAGAGAAAGGCCTGGCCAGTTCAAAACAGCTCCTCCACAGTTCTTATACTGGTCCATTCCCGGATGTTTCGAAGCCGGGAAAGTTGCCTGTAATATAAAATGTAAGTAATTTTCTGCCCCCTCCGAACAGACTCAATCTAGTGAGGTGGTTATAAAAAAAAAATGTTATATAACATTAATTATTTTGAGTTGTATTTTTTTTTAATATTTATATTTTTTATATTTATTGTTTGTATTTTGGTTTCAATAATAAAAAAAGATAATCTAACTTTAATGCTTTCTTTTTTACAGCTTTCCTCCAGATTAAGTAAAAAAAAAATCCTGTTAATAATCATGTTTTCATTTTTTATTTCATGTTATATGCAGGTACACACTGCTGGTAACAAAACAATTAATTAATCCTGTTTAATGTGGCTTCTGAAAAGGGTTCTGGAAACAAAGAAAATGTCCACGGACCTGATCCTTTCCAAATTATTATACGTGGTAAAGCATCGGTACAAAGGCGAATTCCGAGCGGCATTAGTGTTTTTTTTTTCTAAAAAAACGTTGAGATGTGCTTTGTTTGTCTGTTTGGTATGTTGAAGTTAATAATTTTCATAAGGTCTATAGTAAATATGTCATAAAGGTGCATTAAGTCTGAGGTCCTTCGTCTTGTCTGTAAGGTCTCCAATTCATGTTTCTAATAATTACCAAATTTGTACTTCATGTGACTCGAAAATGTTTGTTGAATTAATTATACAGGCAAAACGAAGATTGCCGGGTTTTGCTAGTTGTCAACAAAATATAGTGAATTTTGTATTTACGTGATTTTTCATTTGTATTTCTAATCAGACTACTACGACACATTTATTTAACACGCACCCATCAACAAATATGTAACAAGTTGCCACATTCTGGAGACTTGTGATATTTATCGTCTCGCAGATTCAGATTGAAAACACAATTAAAAAAAATTATGTGTCTCCACCAGGAATCGAAACCGGGATCTCTGACTCAGGAGTCAGATATCCAACTGAGTCATGAAGGCCGACGACCAAAAAAACAAATTTATAAAAATGAATTTTACTATATTCGCTTCGTCTTGTTTGTGAGGTATTCAAATTAACTATCTCTTTTGTACTTTTTTAAATCTTCATTCGTATATTCTTATCTAAAATCTTTTTATTTTTGCACAAAACAGTTAGCTTAAAGTACACCCATCCATATATTACATTTACTTCGGCATTTGTGACGACAATGAATAGGGTTAATTTATGATGTAAACTCTAGGGGTGTATATTTGATATCTGATTGCCTTTATATGTACGTCTCCGTTTGAATCAAAGGTCAACCCTTAATATTGAATGTAAACACGACTTTAGAGGGATTAATAATATTTTGATAATCATCCCTCGGGGGGATGATGGAAGGAAATTAAAAATTGTCAACTCTACACGATCGAAAGAGGTAATAAAGGGTTTGAAATTGAACTAGCGATAATTAATTATTAACTATACAAACAAAGCTAATAAACTAATTACATACTAAACTATAAAATTCATATGTTTTCATTCCAATAAACTACATGAGAGAAATAGTAGGTACACCACACCACGTAAGAGCCGCGTAATCGTTAATACAACATGCAACAATAGTTCAGCAATGAGGTACATCGCTCATTCTGAATATAAAGCCTTTATATTTTAGACGAAACTGGTGTGTAGGTATACACGCATGTGTTGTGCTCCCTTTTTTATAAGGCAATGCACACCTGTCGCTGGTTACCGCAATTTTTGTTAAATGCCGTGATGTATGAATGAATGAATTTATTTATTGCTTTTTTTGTATCCATATTTAATTTTTGCTCTCCACACTATGGAATAGTGAAGAGTCATGATTTCACAATTTTAAGCGTATTTTTTTACATCAATTTCTCAACGGGTATCATGTAGAGAGTGCACACTGTGAGTTTCGTCGTGATGTATTCGTACCGATTATCCTTTTTGTGTCCTCTCTAGCTACAGCCCAAACTATAAGTCCGATCGACTTCATATTAACATCATATGTGTAAAGTGCATAAACCTAGAGTTGATTAGTTTTCCATAGATATCCGTTAATTTATTCTCTATGATTTCATCTGTCCAAATTTTAAAAATGCTCTCACGGTCTGGGAAATCAAGGTATTTTTATACTGTTTGAAATTTTGATACAACAAAAAAACACTCATAAAAAATGCATTCAAGCATTGACAAAATTTAAAGAAAAAATCAATGGTCTGCCATATCAATGTGAAATAAATTTCATATTTGTATGAAAAATGTATACGAGGATGAAAAATGTGTAGGTGAACAAAATATTTCGACTCATAACTAAATTTAAAAATTATAATTAGGTATAAAAATAATGTAATTTTGTTCCTATTTAATTTCTATACTATTGGAAATATATTATTCATTTATCGTTCGTTTGTTCGTTCGTTCATAATCTGAAATTCAGAGATAGGTACTCCGTTTAAACGGTCTGCTACCTATCTTCTTCATTTTCTTTCAAATCGCTTATACGCCAACTAACAAGTATTATTTCATTCAAAGCAACTAATTAAAAGCTGCCTCAGTTTGAAGTCACGTGACAGTTACCTATGATTATGTTATATTTTATTTATTTATTTAACTTTTTGTACATAATATAAACAAATATAATGCACACTGGCGGGCTTATTGCCATTAGGCAATTTCTTCCAACCAACCAGATTACAGAGTGACAGAATTATACATGTACATCAACAAAAAATGAAAGCTACAAAAGAACAAATAAACTAGACACACTCCTCTTTTCCGTCTTACCACTCAACACATCAACTATGCTCAACATGCAACAATGTAAAGAATCTGTAATACATATAATAGGCATTTCCAAGAGATTGACATATTCTTACTTAGCGCCCCCACATTTAAAAAATATATCAAACTTAAAATTTCATCCTCATAATCAAATTTAACACTTAATTATACTGACACATTTATATATGCAATTTCACACATCATTCACACAATATCTAACCATAATATGTAACCATTCCTAATGTATCTTAATATAACTTCAGCGACAACCTGTAATTGGCTTTATTATTAATCAAATTATCTTTATGTTATATAATTTATTATATGCTGTATGTTGTCCTTTAAAAAAATAAAATAAAATAAGTACTTATGCATAACACCAAGATTAATAAAATTAAAAAAAAAACATCATAGCAAAAAAAAGGGGAAAAAAAAGTGTTTGTCGTCTTGA
Organism: Molanna angustata; assembly: GCA_963576475.1. NCBI lineage: Eukaryota > Metazoa > Arthropoda > Insecta > Trichoptera > Molannidae > Molanna > Molanna angustata. The sequence goes on from OY754979.1 coordinate 29,306,441, forward strand.
AAGGCATTTATATTGAATTTTTACAAATACGCAGATAAAAATGAATATATAAATTGTATGATTCATTCATGCAAACCATCACAGAATTTGAAGGATATCTGAATGCATACTTCTTCTCAATTTTTTACTGTCAAATATTTCAAAGTTACCCCAAGCTCGGGAATCTAATAATTTGGAATTTTTATTTACAAATTGGTAAAAAAGCACATCACTTTCATAAAATGGCATTGAAGAATTATAAAGTTTTCATAATAAAATATTTAAATCAAAATAATTTAACAAACTCATTTCAAGAAAATGCTGAAAATTTTACATACAAAATTAGAATACTTTGTAGAGTGACTTGGTAGTGAGGAGTATGACGTTGCCCACAACCCACTCCTTTTTAATATTTTTTTTACATATTATTAATTTTATATTATATTCTATTTTTGTTATTTCTTAACCCTTAGTATGTTTCTGGTATGGATCCGTACCAAATGTGTATGTGATTAATTAATTTATTTGCCTTTATAGTGCCTTTTTAGGTCCTTTTATAAGGTAATGCACACCTGTCCTTTATAAGGTAAAAATTCCTTTTATAAGGTAATGCACACCTGTCGCTGATTACCCCACAACTTAGAAGGTACATAGGTACTTTTTCAAATAATATTGTATCTACCATAGGATAGATTTGCTTTATTCGTTGTTATAATATGTAACTCTGCTATAGAACTATAGAAGGTTGATATATGTAACATTATTGTGTAAGTATTTAAGTATGCCTTATCAAAGCAATGTTAAGACTCGGTGTATGGCATCAAAGAAACTAAGTCTAATAAGATAAACCGACTGTAAGTGTAGGTACATATCTACCTATGAACGTGAGGCTTATCTCTCTCCCTCAGACGTAATGTAATTTGCACGAATTAAAACGAGACACATTATATCACTTTGACACAGAAATAGCTAGGTACATATATATTATTATAATAATTACTGCAACATACTCCTTGACAATGTCAGCCTGGCTTCCGATTGGTCGGAATATTCACCGATAAACTCGACTGTTATCTCTAGAGCGAACCATTAAACAGTTTCAAGAAATGTAATAATGTTTATAAATAACGGATAATAATGTACCTAAGTGAGAATATATTAGAACAGCTCTATACTCGCCCACTTATATTATACGTTTTTTTGTTTACGAAATAAATCTGGTTTACGTCATTTTAACACGACGACTCCGCCCCTGATAAATCGTATAAATATTATAACAACACGGGACATTCTATTTTTGAAATTGAGCCATTCAAAAATAAGAATTTACCATTAGATTTTTTTTATTCAAATATACATAATATATAGACTGATTAACATACATACAATATTACATGTTATCAAATATACATAATATATAGACTGATTAACATACAATATTACATGTTATCAAATATACATAATATATAGACTGATTAACATACAATATTACATGTTATCAAATATACATAATATATAGACTGATTAACATACATACAATATTACATGTTATCAAAAATTAATTAATGTTTAGGAAAGCATGACTGAAAAAAATAATTGTGACCACCGAACTGGCTACCTGCGTTTTTAGCCAAAACTTTGTCATCAGTAGGGCACGGATAAATATGTATTAAAAAATCAAAATATGTTCCTACATATGGGTGGGTCGATGGCAGAGCGGTTAGCGCGCTGGGCTAGTAACCCAGTGATCGCGAGTTCGAATCCTGCGTCGACCGATTTCGTTCACCTATAGCACAAGCATTTATTTGCTTATTTTAGGGAACGTAGGAAGATGTATATGTACTTGTTTAACAAGGACATATTCATTTTTTTATTATTTAAAATATAATATGGACTAAAAAATGTAAAATATGGAGTATAAAATAAGAGTATGTTTCATATTAAACATTGTTTATTTTCAAAAATTACTATGCAGTAATAGTTACATTAAAAAATATACATAAAAAATAGCGAAATATTCAGGTAATTCAAATAAAAAAATTAAGTTTTATTCATCTTCCTCTAAATCTGTCTTATTAAATTGATTTCAGTACACAATCACATGCTTTTTTAAATTATCGAAATTAAAACTTTGTAGATTTGGTCTAAATAGCCTTATATTGTCTAAAAGATCTTTCCACGTCACATGATGTAATGGGAGCGCACTTAAAGACGCCTAGTTCCGAAATTGTCTAAGGCACGTCTCCAGTACCCTCGAAGCTTCCGCTCAGAACTTTATTAATTGTTTTTAGGGTATCAAAGCTTTATTTTTGTCATAGAAACTTTTTTTTCTATTCCTTCAATAATCATCGCAAACACGTAAAATTATATCAATTTTTGTGAACTAACTCATGTTTTATGATATAAAAATAGAAAATATGGATGATTGTGATATTTTTATGTAAAATATGGGCTTAACCATGAAATATGGAAAAATATGGAAAGTAAAAATTAGTTTTTCACAATCTATATATGATAATCTAGGTAGAGAACACATACGAGACCGAAAATCGTGTAAATTAAAAATATGTACCTATTTTGTCATCAGTAGATAATAAAAGTTAATCCATTTATGACTGTACTGTTTGGATAAGCGCACAATATATATTTAGTAGCATTTATAGTCACAATAGTTCGGTTAATTTTAACTTTTTTTTTAGTGTGCAACAGCTCTTTGCTTACACAATAAAAATACTTTAGACAGAATCTATAAAACAAATCAAAATAATTTATAGGTGTGATTTAGAAATAATAAAATTAATGGGAATCTACCAATACTATTGGTAGAAGTTCTTAAAGGCTCAAAAATAGAAGATTATAAGTATTAAAAAATCTGAATAAGGAATATTTATCCGTAAACACCGAACCGGATTTCCCAATCCATTTTTTGCTATGATGTGATTTTTTTAAGTTTTTTTGAGTTCTACCTTAGTTTTACTATCACTATAATTATTTATTCTTTTGTTGATTTACCTACATATTGTACATACAAACACACTAATATGATTTTGCCATACTCTGTATGACGAAATAGTATATCTGGTTGGTTGGAAGAAATTGTCTAATGGCTATAAGCCCGTCAGTGTAAAATATATTTGTTTATTTTTTGTATAAATTCACTTATTTATCAAATCATGTAGGTACTTCCACTCCGCTATTCTGAACGAACGATTTTTGCCAGAATTTATCTTTCCTAATTATTTAGTGGAATGCTAGAAAAGCTAAAAAAAAGGTGAGTGGCTATTTTATTTTTATAACTACTATATATTTATTTTTTATTTATTTATTTATTTTTTTATTTTAAAAATTATACATTAATGATAAAAAGAATTATAAACAGTATCTTAAAATTAAATTATTTAATATCTATTCATCCCTCAGTTGAGATCAAATCTCGTGTTCGAGGGAGGAGCACAGTCATTTGTGCGGTTCATTTATTTCAATAACATATAATATTACTAAAAATAACACGCATATATTTAAATTAATATTACGCGAACTGGTGAACAGTTTACAGATGAACCCTCACCAATGGAGCATACTCTAGTATACGCAAGCGCATACTGAGAACCGCGAACTGCATTTGCCGTTCACAGGGCCCCACTAGCAGGCATTCACCGTTCACCGTCCACCGTCACGAAACAAAAACCACTAACCGCAAAAACTGGAATACAATAAAAATACATTAATTACATCAAGAACAAATTCAAATAAATTACTCATCAAAAACAAAATCAATATTTCTTATATAATAACAGACAACATCAAAAAATTATATATACACATAACATATCATCAAAAAAAAAAGTACACACAACTTAACACCAAAAAAAAAAAAAAAAAAAAAAAAAAAAAAAAAAAAAAAAAAAAAAAAAAAAAAAAAAAAAAAAAAAAAAAAAAAAAAAAAAAAAAAAAAAAAAAAAAAAATTTACACTCACAATTTGCCGTAATTTGGAAATATAAAAAATGAAAATAAAATAAAAAAAAAAAAAACAACAAAAATCCATCACTGGATGTAATTATAATTGTTAATATGTTTTATAATAGAATTTTTAAATTGTATATATTCCTTCATTTTCCTCAATTCATCTGGAAGGTCATTAAAATGTTTTATTCCCAGGTATATTAATAAATTTATTTATTTACCTATTTATATATTTATTAATTAATTAATTAATTAGGCAGGTAATTAATCAATTAATAAAATTATTTATTTATTTATTAATTAATTAATTTTTAGTTAATTAATTAATTTATTTATTTATTTATTTATTTATTTATTTATTTATGTATTTATTTGTTTATTTTTTATTTATTTATTTTTTTTTTTTTTCATTCATTTATTTATTTATTTATTTTTTTATTTATTTTTTTGTTTATTGATTTATTTTTTTTTTGCAACGATACATAACGACAAAAGTAGGTACCTATGGCAACAAAATAATTTCAAGATTACAGCGATAATATATCCTAAATTAAATGCTAGGTAATTCCGACAAATAACTAGGTATATGTACCTATATTTTACAGTTGTTATTCTAAAAAAAAAAATACAAACTTACCATTACGTAGAATTCAGTAAATCTAGTGGGACTTACATACAAATTGTAATTAGGTATAAATTGAATTGTTTTTTGTTCCTTTGTAATTGGCAGAGCGGTTAGCGTGCTGGGTTTGTAATCCAGTGGTCGCGAGTTCGAATCCTGCCATGACCGATTTCGTTTACATATAGCACAAGAATTTATGCTTTATTTAGGGAATCTATGAGGATGTAGGTATATCTACTTGTTACTGAAGGGACATATTTATTCTTAAAAAAAAATGATAATCTATACCTAAATACGACATGTGGAAAATTTCTGACTATACCACCAAAATTTGGTGGCATTCAATATAATGTAGATATTTGAATATTTTTGGAATGTTTCGGAATGAAAATTGAAACAGTAGGTACTCGACATTAATATCAAAAGACATTAATATCGACATTATACAATAATATAATTAAATATTATTGTACGTTGCCCATTTTTTCAAATAAATTAAAAAAAAAAAAAAGGTTGTTAAAAAAGGGATTTAAATTTCGATAAGCAAATACTTTCACTGCTACATAAATGTGTCATTAATATCCGATTTATGTATATTTAAATATTGAATGTGTTCCCCTCACTTCGTGTATCAATCCTCCCACCCGGTCATAGCTCTGTATATTTCTTGTAAGCTTTGTGTATTTCTTAAGTTGGTACTATGTGGTGGGACTAAAAAGATCACATACCTTATTTAACAGAAACAATAATGCTATCACCTACGCTGTATTTAATTAACCTCACTGCCATATGCAAATATAGATAGATATATTATCACCTCTCTGCCATATGCAAATTGATACCAGAATAATATGAGAAGGTTTATGTGAAGTTACAATCTTGCGCATAAGAAGCCCTTTGGTTACGACATATTAATACATATTTACTCCTCACTAACCCAATGGTATATAGTGGGGAGTTATGATCTCGCAATTGTTAGGGTTATTTTTTTTATATACAGATTATCGATTAGTATCATGCTGAGATGCTGAAAATTAATTATGAAAGTTTCATCACAATGTATGTGATTATAAACTAAAGTACCTACTCATTCGATTCCTTTCAAATTTTGCTAATTTGTATATCTTATACTCGCTTAGACCCCATTAGATTTTGAAGGATATCTGAATAGTGCTACTCATTTTTTTTAAATATGAAATATTTCAAAGTGACCTAAAGCTCAGGGAACTAAAAATTAGAATCACTTTTATAAAATGGCATTAAGAATTATCAAGTTTTTGTAATAAAATATTTAATAAAAAATATTTTAACAAACTCTTTTCATGAAAATGCTAAATATTTCATACACAATTTGAAGACTTTATAGAATGACTTGTTAGTGAGGAGTTTAGCGTTGGCCACAACCCACTCGTTTTATAATAATTTTACGAAAGTAGATAGTTGAAGGATGAAGACATACCTTCATTGATCAAATGCCTAATGCGCAGACACATCATGCGCAAATAGTCGGGACGATAAAAAAACCGATAAAAAATTACTAACAAGACATTTTATACTGAAATTAATATAATACATGGTTAAATTATTAAAAAAATACTGGTTCTAGACGAAAAAATAGTATGGATACATATGTATACCTACATGTAGTTTGAAATCACTCATGAAACAAAACGAACTATAGGAACTTAGAACTCAATTTGTATTTATAGAAGACTTCGAACATTTATTAGGGGTATAATAAATGAAATATTTTACCTACCCTAATAAAGTATTTGCCTAGTATCATTTTTATGTGATCATAAGAATTTATTGATGAGTTCCGATACGTATACAAATTAACATCTCAATAGAGACGAAGATGGAGCATTATAGGAGAACCTGGAAATCAAGGCACCTACAAGGGATTATGAGCTATTTATTCATTTATTTTTTATTATTTATTTATTTATCAATTTTTTCATTTATTTATTCATGTATTTATATTTTCAGGTAACATTTAAAAATATATATAATTATCGACCTCACTAGGACTAAGCCCGTTTTGAGGTAGACAGTTTTACATTAAGACGTATGTACCTACATATAAAAAAAATAATATAAAATTATATTACTAAAATACAAGACATCACAAATGAACCCAAAATTACAATACCTGTTATGATAACTGCAACAATAATCACATATATTATGCATAGGTATATCACAACTCTATGCTCACTATATTCCTACTAATTAACAAATAGTTAGTAGGTACTATATACAAACAAAAATATATTGTTCGACCATACATTATTGGATCACGTATAGACATTATCAATAACATCAACTACGTTTATCATCGGCTGGTTTACGTGGTCACATAAAGCGCTTGCGCAATATTCACCAATTATACCGTTTATTGAGTTCCCTTACCAATACAATTTTCGAAAGTTCTATAATATATAATGTTCTTCTTCTTCCACTTTAATTAGGACTGTGTCCTGTTATTCTCGGAGTCTGCTCTTGGACGTCGTGGACGTCCAACTATCCCTCCATCGCTTGGGTTGTCTTCCAGGGGTCTGCTATTTGTTATCTCCTCATCCGCTGCTATCCGAACCTGCTCTCCCCACATCATCTCTCCAGAAACGTCTTTATGCTCTTCCCCATCGCACAAAATCTTCGACATCACAGATTCTCATTATTTCCGAGATCCTTACTCTGTCACGAAGTGTTACGCCTGCGATGGGTCGTAGAGTCTTCGTCTCAGTGGTTCTTAGGAAGCTTTTTGTTCTGGCGGTGTTCATTATATGGAGTTCTATGTAGGTATAATATTTTAAGATATTTTTGAACTCCGTGTGATAAATATATCCATGATATGGGTAATCAATAGGGTTTGATTTCACTGCCTGCGATGGGTCGTAGAGTCTTCATCTCAGTGGTTCTTGGGAACCTTTTTGTTCTGGCGGTGTTCATTATATGGAGTTCTAAGATATTTTTGAACTCCATGTGATAAATATATCCATGATATGGGTAATCAATAGGGTTTTGATTTCACTATTTGATCGGACTTACCCCCCTGATCTTGACAAAATTTAAATGGAACCACCCATAAAGTACCTACGTACCTCCTTTCTTACAAAAAATATTGAAATCGGACATCGTGGTAAAGAGTTATCGCTGAACAAACAAAAAAAATCATGATGACGCATTTTATTTTTTTATTTTATTTATTAAAATCCTTTTTACAAGTATAATAATAACAATAAGTACAATATAACTTTATACAGTAGTTAATAAAAATTATAAGTTATAGGTACTATAAGTAAGAAAAAGTTAAGTTTGTCATTAGTGTATACATTTATATATTTTAATTTGTGGATTAGGCTACTCTACTAGGCTGTGCCTGTCCCAGAGTAGCGTTATATAAATCAGTTCTATTATTTTAATTCGTCACAGTGCAGTGTTAGTTATTTTTGTAAGGTTCTGTGGTAGGTTGAAGTAATGATGTGCAAGTATGTATATATTTTAGTGTTGTATGAAAAAAAAAATGCTTGATGTAAAAAGGGCTAATGCTAATATAATTTTGATTTTTTTATAAGTCGTCTAAGCAGTAATATTAAATAATTCTTCTGTTTCTTTTCGTCCTTTGGTAATTAACCAGTTGTTTGCTATGGCTTTCAATTTGATTTTATAATCTCATGTTTTGACGTCAGTTAAAAATGACATAGGTACTTACATATTATGTATGTAGGTACCTTGTGCGTATTTTGTATTGATTTAATGGCAACTATATATCAAGCACCTTCTATGGTCAATAATAATTTAACACGCCCCCAGTAAGTAATAAGTTGCCACATTTATTTATTTATTTATATTAATAATAATAAATCATAAATAAAATATTTATATAAAAAAAATAAAAAACACAGTTTTAATCCACAAATGAGTAAGACTTTAATGAGCCTAAGCGCTTTCGCCGAACAAAGACGGCATCTTCAGAGGCAGAAATCAAACTGAAGAGAACATATAACGCTAAACTTGGTGACTGAAAATATGATATATTAAAACCGCCCAATGCACTATGAAGATACGCGTTAGTAAGGGTAACTATGGCGTGCGTTAAAAAAGGTTTATACGTGATTTAAATTATCGTATACCCCAAATTTGTTGATTTTTTGCATTTCAAGAACAAACCTTAGTTGAAATGAAAAAACTTCATCGGTCATTCACTTCGATTTTATGCACTCTTTAAGCATCTGAAAGATTTATTTCTTTACGACACATAGTTATGCAGTAATTTAAAAAAAATGCTGCAAAAAAGGATATTTTTAATATTTTTTTATGAGAATTTTAGCTGAATTTTAAAATTGTGTAACGAACATTCACTAGAGAAATGTTTAAAAGACTTATACTATTTTTTTCTAGAAACACACTGTTTAACATATTTGAGGGATTTGATTTGAAATTGAAGTGTTTAGGTTTATATGGCCCCTGAATATACAAGTAAAATATTGTGTGGATGGAGTGAATGGGAGGGGTGCGGGGACCGGGGTTTTGCAGACAAAACTATTAATATTATTATATAGTCTTAAGTCTTACTCATTTGTGGATTAAAACTGTGTTATTTTTTTAATAACTATGAACTTCCACTGTGTTTACGAAACAACTTTGAAATTATTAAATAATAAATCCTTTTTCATTCATACCATCACGGCATATCCCACAATGTGGGGTAACCAGCGAAAGGTGTGCGGGTGTGCATTGCCTTATAAAAGGGAGCACAACATATCTGTGTATACCCACACACCAGTCTCGTCTCACCTAAAAAGGCACTATATTCAGAATGGGTGGTGAACCTCATTGCTGAACTATGTGAGATGTTATTGTTGCCTGTTGTATTTATCACATATTAGGTGATATACAATATTTTTTCGTGTTTCATACATTAGAAGGTAATTTAGTGTGCATTTTGCGTACATCCGTATACCCAGGGTATACAAGGGACTTGAAGTGAAGAAATATCGACTTTAATATGGTAGGTAATAGATAATATTGTAGCGAATTTAACGACAAAAGATGATACATGTTGATAGGCACAAATATACATACTTATATAATATTCACAAAAATATTTTATTAATATTACCTCAAAACTCCTACTATTACCTCAAAACTCCTACTATTACCTCAAAACTCCTGCTATTACCTCAAAACTACTCCTCAAAAAGAGATTATACTCGTGCTTTGGGGTCTCGTACATTCTGGAGACTAATATTTTTTCCATCGTAGTATAGAAATTTTATTTCATTTATCCTGAACAGTGAACAGCTATGATAAGAATGATATTATATAAAAGAGTATAGTATATTTATTATATTATATAAAAGAGTATAGTATCTTTATTATATTATATAAAAGAGTATAGTATCTTTATTATATTATATAAAAGAGTATAGTATCTTTATTATATTATATAAAAGAGTATAGTATCTTTATTATATTATATAAAAGAGTATAGTATCTTTATTGTTAATTAAATAGGTATTGGTTTATCGATATCACGATTTGAAATGATATCTTTGTCTTTTTCAGCGCAAATATATAGCATAATAATTTTATAATTACAATATACAAGACGTATCTGAGACCAATTATTGAGTATGGGTTTCAGATTTGGAATCCATATTTCGAGAAGGATATTCAGTTGGTGTCGAGGATATTCAGTTTTCGAGAAGGATATTCAGTTAGTTGGTGGAGAGAGTGCAGAGAAAATTTACGAAATCGGCTGCAGGTTTGAGTAATCTGTCCTATGAGGAAAGACTGGATGCCCTGAATTTGACAACCTTGGCTGACAGAAGGAGGAGAGGAGACCTGATAGAGACATACAAAATTCTGAATGATTACTATGACTGCCCGGTGCTTCATACTATGTTTCATCTGAACAGGAATACATATCTGAGAGGACATACTCTAAAATTAGACAAATGCAATTTCAGGATGAATCCAAAAAAGAATTTCCTGAGTAATAGAGTTGTGAATGATTGGAATGGACTTCCACAGTGTCTGGTTGTTGCCGATAGTGTAAATGGTTTTAAAAATGGACTTGACAAAGTGTTATGAAATTGTCATTGTCTGGGTACATCAACTACAGCTGCCTGCCCAGGAACAAATAATAATAATAATTTACATACAACTATTCAATGATTCAGGATCATTCCAAGTGTTGTGCTGCTCTGTTTTTTTTCTATATTTATATCTGTTTGAAATTATTTTTAGTATTGTAACACATAAATTGACTATGCTGTACATTGTGAAAATAATAATAATAAAAATCATGGTTTTAGGTTTTATAAAAATACAGGTGGACATTACAATATGTATTTTTACATACGTTACATTAAGGTGACGGGATAGGCTCCAAGATACTTTTTGGATGTTCATTACACCGTACTCTTAAAGGTTAGATACGTCTTCAACAAAAATATATACCTATTATTCTCTCGTTATTTGTCTATACATTGGCCTGATACAGTTTGTATTATTTTGTGTACTTTTTTGGTAACATTATTTTTAATTATACCTACCCATTTTTTCAGGTTTTTTTCCCATAACTCAAAACTTATAAGGCTTAGAAACATTAAATGTTTTTTGAAAAGATAGGTATTTTAAAAATCTAAACATGTGCTCGATACGATTTCACCCAATACCCCCTATCAGTAACTATTAGAACTAAACTAGGAAAGTTCTAAAATTGTAGATTTTAGATTTACGGTCTTATTTCAGCGTTATAAAATATCAACTTGGACTAAATAGAATAGGAACGTACCTATACTGGCCGGAACGTTCTTAAAAAGTTACTTAATCAGACGTATTATGAATAATTATGAAAATTATGACATTTTCATCATTTTCATAATTATTCAAAATACGTCTAATTCAGTAAATTTGAAGAACGTTCCGGCCAAAATATGTACGTTCTTATTCCATTTAGTCGAAGTTCATATTTTATAACGCTGAAATAAGACCGTAAATCTAAAATCTACAATTATAGAACGTTCCTAATTTAGTTCCAATAGTTACTGAATAGGGGGTACTGTTCTCACTTTTTTGAAAAATCAAATAAACCATAGTTATCTTATGTAACGCTCGATTTAAACACACTAACTCGGACGCACATGATTGTAATCTTTAAGGACGTACGTTCTCATACAATAGTTTCAAATTTTGTATTTGACCCTCCTACATTGCCTAAACCTGCCCGTTAATGCTGATGGGTCTGTAAATGTTGTGTTGTTAACTAACGGTCAAAATTAAAGACGATTCGTGTAACGGTCGAAGAAAACCGGGTGATCTATATAATATGTACCGACTCAGTCAAGACCTGGAACCATTGTTTAACTGCTTCATCCAATCTATTAAAATAGTCCACAGGAAGGTCTTTCAACAGTCCAGGTAGATGGTCATTTCCTATCCCTTCATCAAACATCCAAGACAATGCAAATAACCATTCAAGTCCGAAATTGTAACGACTTTCGAACCGAAACCATGGGAAAGTGTAACATAGCCGAAGCATCCACAAAGAGAAAACGCGACTATGGGAACGAAAACCCAACCCTTGGCGAAATGCAAATTTCAACTGTCCAAAACTATCCATTGTCCCTCGCCAGCGCGAATCCTTTCACATTTGCGAAATCGACGGCAAAATAGTGACCCAAATTAATTCCCACAACTGTATCATCCATATTTTTGCTCTGATTTACAAAACGTCCAACTACCTGCGAAAAAAAGAGGGGAACATAAAAAATAAACTATGCAAATTCGAGGCGACCATGTAAATCTAGTCTTAATTAAGGTCACCGCTCTACAATACCCGTAACTCATATCGGGGTCAAAACGGTCAAAAATGACCCTATCCGTTTTAACGCGAAAACATCAAAGGATGTCCCTTCCATTGTGCGTCCCCAAACCGACCCTTCCTCGACCCCTGGTCAGCCGAGTGGAAGAGGAGAACCATTCAGAATCCAACCCCATCCTCTTGGTTAAATCAAGAAAGGCTCCAGGTAAAGAAACTGACGTGTCCATTGTGCGTCAGCTGACCCCTTGGGACATTGGAATCGGGCGAATTATTCTTTAATACATGACCCGCCATTGCTGCACGGTTTCTGGTCTTGCACAGCTCCCCGTGTTATTTCTTTTCATAAAATTAAATAGATATATTCTTATAAAACTGACTGTTTGGTACGTGTCGGCGACTTTCTCTGGTGGCCCCCAGAGGTCAGACAATTCCAGTTGAATTCTTACTTTGCATATATAAATTATTAATGTTGTACGGCGCAGTTTACGACACTTTTATAGCCAGGTACCAGGTGACCCGGGGTCACTCAGACACACAATCGATTTGCTTGTCATATTTTGAGCCATACATCTTGTGTTCGTCACAAACAAAAGAGGCATGTTCCCCGAGGATAGCTTTGAAAATTATCGTTATTGCATGTCCAGGTATGCGTTCGCCGGTCCGATTCTTAAGACGTTTTTCGTCCTTTTTTGACCCTTTTGCGACAATAGCCAAAAAACGGTTTGCAAATTTGTATGAACAGGAAGAAAGAGACGATTGTACATGTTGAATGCAATCCGTCTCTTTTTAATTTTTTGATTACCATAATTTTGTTTAAAAAAATACGTTGCTCGACTTTTTTTAAACGATTTTTTTGACGCAATTCAAATGCGTGAATTGTAAAATCATATTGAATTTAACAAATTAATCTATAAGTAATCCAAATAGACTTATATAATAGCTAATAATTTATTTTATAAATAATTTATTATTAATCATATGAATAAACAGTCATAATATTAAACAGAATGAACTTATTTCAGATGACATTTTTATCAATAAATACTGTCAATTCCAGAACGCTAGTTTTTTAGAGTCCATAAACATGATTTAAAACTGTTGTACATGATTTTATTTGTTAAGAAGACACTAAGTAGGACACTAAAATCATACATATTCCTAAGAACAAAACCATTCATTTAAGCCATTTTGAGATAAATGATACCAGTTGAGAATCTGATGTAGTCGGACCCGCAACCTTTCAATCAGAAGTCAACTAACTGAACCACGAAGATCGAATTTTAAGAAGAGTAATTCAATTCATCATTATGATTTGAAGTTGTTCCGAACTGTGACATAGCGACGCCGACGCCTTCTCGATAGTGATCGACAACCTAACTCTAAATTGAGATTGGATATGAAATTCAAGAACTAGGCCGCTGATATTGCACAAAGAGAAGATGATTTATATTCTTTTGGACTTCTTCAATCAGCGTGCATCGGTGTTGTGTTGATTTTAGCAAATCGCGAAATCGGAGTCCTGGATTTCTGTTAAAGTTCAATGGACACTTCTTTGTTCCTTCAGGTAATCCAGGATAGGACAACCGTTGTGGACCTTGGTTGACCCGAGTGACGTAATCAGAGCACATGTATGGAACTGTAACGTTTTAGTACAGGTCAGCGCCTATAGTGATGATGAATGGGCGAAAATATTCGCGACAGGTAGAAATATACGTATACCTGCGCAAAAAAAACATATCTAGACCATTCTAGAGTTTCTCACGATTTATTGCAAGCTGGTCTGAATACAATAAACTATTAAAAAAGGATAATTTTAATTCAATCTACACTTTATGGTATAAATACATTTGATATTTCTTTTATAAAATCATTTTTAAAACAACTTGATTTTCCGATTTGAGTATAACTTGAATTTATGCAAAAATTTATGTAGGTATGTATGGCGCTTGGATATATCTGCCTACCCCAATAACAAGTGTTTATGAGTAAAACCGTAATTTTCAGGACTAAATGATAAACAATATCTACAAAAACATTATATTAGTTTGTGCATTTTAATATTAATCAGAATAATTTAAAAGTATGTTTTTTTTACTGCTTGCTTGTTCCCTTTACTTTTGCTATGAAAATTGCAAATTTTTAGCAGGGGTAATATTTGACGTTCCTTTTTTCATCGTGTTTCGAATGTACCCGCCCTATGATGATGAAAAAAAAAATTAATAAATAAAATAAAGAAAAAAAAGTTTAGGTACATACTACTTTTTTTATATAAGCGAAAACATGTATTTGGGAATGAAACTGTGTATATCATTTTTGTTATTATTATGTATTATGCTGTATGTTTTCTGAATAAAAAAAAATAAAAAAAACACAACTTTTATAATACCTTTTATCTTCCTCGATGCAATACAAACTCGAAAAAGCACACTTTCATTTATAGTTCAACAAACTCCTTCAACTCAGACTTTGAAAGGATTCACATTTTTGATTCAACCGTAGGTATAAGCGATCAAACAATATCGTTTCACACACTCAACAGATGACTAAAATTCCATATTTCATCCCATTCTTCCTTCCCACCACCCTTCATCAATGTGCATATTATTATTGTCTAATACTTACTATAGTGAGATATTTTTAATCGGTCTAATTTTACCTGTCTTATATTTTACTTATTTTTTGATTTAAAACTGTTATTAAGAAATGCATTAGTCGGCCTTAGTGGCTCAGTTGGTTGGGTATCTGAATGCTGATCCAAAGGTCCCGGGTTCGATTCCCGGTAGGCACACAGTTTTTAATTGTGTTTTCAGTCTGAGTCTGTGAGACGATTAATATTGTAAGTTTCCAGGGTGTGACAACTTGTTATTGGGTGCGGGTTAAATTAATATTTGACATAGTAGGTACCTACCTGTTAGTTGCCCGAGAAGTAAAAAAATCAAAAGCGCGAGCCGCGAGTTCCTGGTTCTTCTACAATATCCCAACTTCGTCTCTATTGAGATGTTGAAAAAATGTTTGTCTATAAAAATATAGATATAGTCTTGAGAACAAGTTTAGAAATTAGACTAGGCGTGACTCAGAAACATTATTTTGTTTTTCCAATAATTTATGTTAAATTTTTTTTTTTTCGATAAAAAAATATTGCCAAATAAAATGAAATAAATAAAAATAATAAAAAGATTAATTATATTAATTAAATATTCGTAAATGTATATAAAAAAAAATGTTGAAATCAAAAAAAAAAAATTATTAGGTATAAACACAGTCTTATAAAATATACCTACAACCAATTACGTATGTCCACAGATGATGATCATTAAACAATTATATTACAACAAGAATTAAATAAAAATATTATTAGACAGTTAAAATTAGGTATGATTTGGATGATGTTGAATAGTCTTAGAGTAATAATTTTAATATTGGTTCCAGATTCCGGATGCGGCGTTTTTAATAAGGTAGGCAAAAGATCGTGACGAGCTCGGTGTGATGGACGCCAACATCCGGTATGTATAGAAGCGGCACAAGAAGAAGAAGAAATACAATTAATTATATTTTTATGGAAATGAAAATTCGTAGAAGATTTAATCGATCTTCATTTTAACTACTGTTATGTGGCCCTTGAGGTGGATACACAAAAATGGCGCTATAGAAATTATCCATTTATTATTATTATTATTATGTATTGTGGATGACTATAATCTAAACGCTATCTCAATCTCAAAAAACAAAAGGCGGTATTAAATTATATATATTTATCAATTATTTTTTGTTTCATTTTTACTCCTCACTAACCCAAGGGGATATAGTGGGGAATTATGGATTCGCAATTTTTTATTGTTATTTTTATTGCAGATTATCAACTAGTATGCTGATATTGTATTCTGAAAGTTTTATTACAATGTATGCGAACTATGTGATAATGTGCTATGTACGGCGTGTTTATTTTAAGTACTTTGTTGATTAATTACAAAAGTACTCTTCGATTCCTTTCAAATTTGTATATCTAATACTCGCTTAGACTCCATTAGATTTTGAAGGATATTTGAATAGTGCTTCTCTATTTATTTAACTGTCAAATATTTTAAAGTAACCCCAAGCTCAGGAAACTAAAAATTTGATATTTTTATTATCAAATTGCTAAAATGGCACATCACTTTCATAAAATGGTATTGAGGAGTTATCAAGTTTTCAGACTCATGCTGATAATTTTCCATACAAAATTTATACTTTGTGAAGTGACTTGATAGTGAAGAGTATAGTGTTGGCCACAACCCACTCTTTTTCTTGTTATTTTTGTATTGTAGGTAATTATGTATGTATGTGTTTTACTTCGTGGTTCATAAATCTATGTATTAATTTTATAATATTGTAAAAGCCCTTTTTACAAAATTATAAAATTAAAATGAAGGCGATTAAAATTAAATAAATAAATAAATTTTCAAAAAAGGTTATTTATGTATAAATTGATACATATTTACCTGATACAGCTTTATCGTCATAAATATTTTATATATCAGGAATATATAATTGTTGTAAAGTGGAGAAAATATGAAATTTGATCTCGTAGTCAAAATATTTTCACAATCTCAGTTAGCGAGTTGTGATATATATTATGTAGGTAGGTATGCAGGTACATAAATATGCATTAATTTGGCTAATATATGACTAATTATATTATTATTGTAAAATTGTTCAATTTCACAAGCGGTCCGCTGTGAGACAAGACAGTCGTGAGTGACCACTCTTGGTTTCTGTATCAACAGGCCTGATAACTCGGAGACTATTCAACATCATACAACAACTGACAACACATCTTCCATTTCAATGGTTTTCGGATCCACGAAATCAAATATATGCGAGCATTGATAATATAATGACGTCATTATGTGTGCATTAATAATAATGACAATTTGCCTTTACGCGAGCATTAATAATTATGACAATTCTTCTTTATATGAGCATTAATAAAAGTGATGATTAGTCTTTATGTGAGCATTAATAATAATGACAATTCTTCTTTATACGAGCATTGATAAAAGTGATGATTAGTCTTTATGCGAGCATTGATAAAAATGACAATTCGTCTTTATGTGATCATTGATAATAATGAAAATTCGCCTTTCCGCGAGCAGTAATAATAATGACAATTTTTCTTTATACGAGCATTGATAAAAGTGATGATTAGTCTTTATGCGAGCATTGATAAAAATGACAATTCGTCTTTATGTGATCATTGATAATAATGACAATTCGCCTCTATGCGAGCATTGATCATAACGACTAGGTATTCGTCTTTATGCGAGGATTGAAAATAATGAAAATTCGTCTGTATGCGAGCATTGATAGTAATGACAATTCGTCGTTATGCGAGCATTGAAAAAAGTGATGATTCATCTTTATGCAAGCATTGATAATAATGACAATCCATCTTTATTGCTAGCATTCATAATAGCGACTATTCTTCTTTATACGACCATTGATAAAAGCGATGATTCGTCTTTATGCGAGCATTGATAATAATGATAATCGCTAAAACATAGCGCCGTAGAGGTGTTTACATTGTGGAAATTTATTTTTAAAAACAAACCAACAAACATACAAACCCACCTGAAGAAAAGAACGGCAGTTTTGAATAAAAATAAATCAATAAAATTACATTGTTATTTTAATACTATGTCAAATATTAATTTAACACGCATACAATAACTCTCACAAATTCAGACTGAAAACACAATTAAAAACTGTGTCTCCACAGGGAATCGAACTAGGGACCTTTGGATCAGCAGACAGATACTTAACCAACTGAGCCACGAAGGCAGAAAAAAAATATTCCGTGTGTATGTATAAACTAAACATATCTAAACCTGAAGATCTGTCTGTCTGTAAATAAATAAATATCATTTTGACATTCTGTACGGTTAAAATTATAACTGCACGATTAATTTTGATCAATACAATAGAATAAAATTCAGGGAAAGTAATAATATATTGTAATATTTTAATACGAGCATGTATGAGACGATGCATGGATGTAAAGGAAGCTAGGAATGTGTGCAAAAATAGAGTAGTATGACGCTCGGTTCTCTTTGTTTACCTCGTAAGGGATATGGGGTGATGGTAGGTATGTATGTATGTAATATTTTAAACATTAATTATTAAAATATACGATTTATTTATTATAACTCCGTTGTTTTTGAAAAATTAGCTACGCAACTAAACAAAATGTGTTTTATCAAAGGAATCAGTAAGTCACACATTTTATACGAAGAAAAATCACAGAAATTCTATTTACAAAATATCAAATAATTTGGTCGATAGTTCTTATCTTGTTGAAATAATGCCTTTTACCTGCCCGTCTTGAACATCACGTCATATATGTAATTTTCGCCAAACACCTTGAACGAGCGCAGAGGGCAAATTCGTGTCTTTTTGCTTCGTTGCGGTTTACGTGCAAATCGCCCCCCTTCTCGGCTAAAAGTTCAAGATATTTGGCTACAACTATAACAGTCAATTTTACGCACCTCTGTCAAGAACAAATTACGATCAAAACAGTTTTATTAAACGCTGCTGCTGTAACAACTACAATACCTAATATTAACACTCAACCCGATCTATTTAATCAGTCTCTATAAGTACCGAAACATATTATTAATATGACTTAGCATCGGTTAGTGAAGTAATCCTATTTCATCCTTCCACTTCATTTCCCAGTTTCTTTACCATATCCTAAATATAATCCACATGATCAATGATCTCTTCATGGAATAATATGAAGAATGTTTATATAATTTAGTGCATTATAATTGGCTTATTTCTATGCTAATTATAATTGTTAAATAATGATTATGTAACTGAATAACGATGGATTTTGTAAAATAGTTGTTATGTTTCCGAATAAAATAAAATTAATAAATGATATACCCAATACAGCAAATTGGTCGCAACCAAGCAGTTAGTCAAGTCGTCTATATGGAGGTAAGATTGGCACGAGCGCGCCAACTTGCCTTAATGAGTCGATTTAGTTTAATGAATTCTAGTATAGGTAAGAGTGAACGCGGAAAATCAAGAAAGCGTGAAGATTCTACTTGCTATTTGTTATTCTGCGCCATACATACATACATACATACACACATATACCTATGTACCTACATATCTGCAGAGGCTCTGCTCTGTAATGAAATAATTCAACAATTGCTTATCTCTGGGTATCATCTTTATACTTCTTTCGACTGACTGTTGTTATCGAGAGATACGTCTCCATTCTGCAGATTGTCCTTGTTGATTTTTAAGTCGGTTGGATTTTATTGTACCTACCCATTTTTTTAAAATTTAGTATCGCTTCTGCTATTATTTTTTTATTTATTAAGTACTACATAGCTGTGAGGCACCATCTTGAAATAGTGGTCCCAATCTTTTCTATTATCATCATTTTCTGGTATCCCTAAAAGCCGGGTAATCGAAAATACAAGAGACAAAATGACATCTGACATAGTTCAGCAATGAGGTTCACTGAATGTTGTCTTTTTAAGTGAGATGAGATTGAGTGTTGGTATAATATACTCATGTGTCGTGCATACATTTATAAAGTAATGCAACACCCGCACCCATGTCGCTGGTTACGAAAATATCAACATAAAAAATAATAAATATTAGTGTTAAAATTATACAACTAGGTAAATAATATATTGACATAAGTATATAATTTATTTGAAAAATGTGATCAAAAGCGAATACATAATAAACTTATTCCTAACCTCAAATGACAAAAATTATTCCAATTTCCATTCAATTTATAAAGCAACTCGCTCGCGCGAGTCGCTATTATCATTATTGACTAACTAAACCTAACCGAAAATTATAGGGGATGTAAAAAATACGGCAACGAAATAATAGTACGATGTGTAGGTATGTAAATCTGCATTTCCGTTATTTTTTTGGTAGATTTAGTTAAGAGAGGAGCTGGAAAGTGGCAGCAGAGGACAGGATTGGAGGCGAAAGTTAACGGAGGCCAAGGCTCGATTTGGGCTGTAGCGCCATCGAAGAAGAAGAAGAAGTAGTTAGCATCTAATGAGAATCGCTCACGCGAGTCGCTTTATAAATTGAATGTAAATTGGTTGCAGGAAAAAATTATCAACACTTTAGCCTTTTGAGGTAGGGTATAGGTTTATTATTTATTTTATATTTGGGAAGCAAACAGCTCATTTACAGTTTTGATTATACAATTTACATGACATAGGCCCGGTATTACAGTCGGCCCTCAACTCATTGAGTTTGTTAAACTCAAGATTAATGTTAAGGGGAGATTGAATCCATTTCCGTATTACAGTGCAATATGACATGTCAGTTACTAAATCTTCAATTATAGACATATTTTACTTTTTCTGTGGTTATTATCTGTCAAATTTTAAATAACCTCAAATAATACGAACTACAAAACGGGACGCTACGACATGAAATACTATTGTTTTATTATCTAACATGGAAAATTTATTTTTTTTCACCAAAATAATGCTTTTATATGCCCATGTTCGTTTCAATATGGCTGTCAGTTTGTTTTGTTGTGTGGCGCCACCGTCAATATAACTAATGCCTCTAGTGATAGAAACTGAAACTACACGCGTTGCCTAATAAAATGACAGTTGACTCACCGTTAAGTACTTAATCCGCCAGAAACGTTGAGTTAAATATTTGTCGTTTTAGTGACGTATTTGAGGGAAGATTAGGCCTAAACGGACACTGTAATACGCTTTATTTTTGTAAAACTTGAGTTTAGCTCTTAAACTGAGACTGTAATACCGGCCTATAGTCAGAGCCAATAAAAGCATTCCATCAATAATAAGTTACCAACAATAACAAAAGACAGTTCATACAAAGAAATCAACAAACAAAGAGAAAAAAAAATAATTAAGAAAATTAAAATTAGGTATGGGACTGATAAGTGGACCAGTGAAGGATGGGGAAGAGTGGCGTATAAGGCAAAACGATGAACTGTCCAGAATATATGAAACACCCAGTATCTCAACATAATATATAAGACTATCGAGATTGAGATGGGCTGGACATGTTCAGAGAATGCCAAATATGCGAATTCCCAAGAGAATTATGACTGATCATCCAGGAGGAAAAAGGAAGATAGGAAGACCCAGGTTGCGATGACAGGACGAGGTGAGGAGGGATGCAGTACAGCTTTTAAGCATTACAAACTGGAGGACGGCAGCTGAGGACAGACGGGGTTGGAGGCAGAAGTTGAAGGAGGCCAAGGCTCGACTTGAACTGTAGCTCCATCGAAGAAGAAGAAGAAGATGGGACTGATAAGAGATAAGGAGTATTATGTATTATACATCGCATTTGATCACATTTTTCAATTAAGTTATATATGTCAACATATTTACAATTTTGACAGCTAATCCGACATAAGTTAAAATGGCATGTCGTGTTTTTTAGGGTCTACTGAAAATAATACTCGCATAAAGCGATGTTTGGAGTTAACTTGTATTTTGGATGCTGTTTTAAGCGTTGAAAACCGGGCCGCAGAGTGAACAAAAATAACCGTTGATATCATTATGACAAATGCGTGATTACAATTCACTCTTAATAATGTTACAGAATGCAAGTGTGATGTAAAAACCTACTAACTCAATCAAATCGAAAGTGGTTTACCTCAAGAGTTTTTTTTTCTAATCAGAGTTCAATCTGACCATTGCGTGAGGATCGCTCTAAGCTAGTTAGGTTGTGTTTCTCAAACTTTAAAATAACATACGTCAGACCATCATCAAGCCGTGTAGGCAGAGACAACAAGCCGCCAAATATTCCAATCTTTTAAAACATTTATCGCTTCTTCGATCTCTAAACATCGTCTCATTTAGGTATGCTCTTCTGTTATTCTAATGTCTATTTAGGTATGCTCTTCTGTTATTCTAATGTCTATTTAGGTATGCTCTTCTGTTATTCTAATGTCTATTTAGGTATGCTCTTCTGTTATTCTAATGTCTATTTAAGTATGCTCTTCTGTTATTCTAATGTCTATTTAGGTATGCTCTTCTGTTATTCTAATGTCTATTTAGGTATGCTCTTCTGTTATTCTAATGTCTATTTAGGTATGCTCTTCTGTTATTCTAATGTCTATTTAGGTATGCTCTTCTGTTATTCTAATGTCTATTTAGGTATGCTCTTCTGTTATTCTAATGTCTATTTAGGTATGCTCTTCTGTTATTCTAATGTCTATTTAGGTATGCTCTTCTGTTATTCTAATGTCTATTTAGGTATGCTCTTCTGTTATTCTAATGTCTATTTAGGTATGCTCTTCTGTTATTCTAATGTCTATTTAGGTATGCTCTTCTGTTATTCTAATGTCTATTTAGGTATGCTCTTCTGTTATTCTAATGTCTATTTAGGTATGCTCTTCTGTTATTCTAATGTCTATTTAGGTATGCTCTTCTGTTATTCTAATGTCTATTTAGGTATGCTCTTCTGTTATTCTAATGTCTATTGTTTCCTTGTTTATTTGGTATTTCTTCTCATTTTCAGTTTTGAAAAAAAAACGGAATCGAAATAAAAACGAAACATCTTTTTCAGCAGGGGCGGATCTACTTAAGAGCTTTTTGGCTACAGCCCAAGGCCCCGTGGATACAAAAGGTCCCAGCCTCCACTGAAGACAATAGACGATATAGTGAAGAAAAAAATGTATCTGAAATTATATAATTTATTTATTTATAAATAATAAAAATTATAGATAAAATATTTTACTGTCCTATTTTTTTCCAGATCATATAGGTACCTACATCACTTTAGAAAAGATTTTTTGACAAAAGGGAAATTAGTTGAGTAATTATAAATTTAGGAAAAATTAGAGAAATGTAAATTTTGTTAAATTGGTTATGATCAATGTGCACCCATTGGTCAGGTTTTACTGTGTGGATGTGTGATTGTCTTTGATTTGCGGACTAACGAAAAAAATAGGTAGGCCCCTAAGTAGTACTAGCCCAGGGCCCTACAAATTCACGATCCGCCCCTGCTTTTCAGTTTGAATAAATTAAATTGTAATAGATAAAATTGTTTCACAAATATCTTGTTCTTCTTCCTCTTGTATAAGATCATTTTACGGCCTATTTGTGAAGGTGGACAACCCTGGGAGAAGAAGGTTCAGCTGCCCTTCCTTCTCTACGTTGGTCTTCCGCGGGTAATCGTTTATTGTTAGGGTTTTCCATATTTACAACTTATAATCCTATCGTCATCCATAGGACATGGTCTCTCCAGAAGGCATAATTGGGGAACGTTGCGCAAGCGCATTAAGTGGTGGCGATATTCCAACTGCATCCTTCATTTCCTTCTGCCTCGTTGCTATAGCAAGTTGTTTAAAACCAAATTTACTTGAGTTCACGCTGCTTAATCGAAATTGATATAGATAAATTCATTACATTCATTCATTAATTCGTTCGGCCATTTATTCATAGGTACCATCACGGAATTTCCCACAGTATGTGGTGACCAGCGACAGGTGTGTAGGTGTGCATAACATTGAAAAGGAAAAACGATACCTACATGCATGTAACCACACACACACCAATCTCGTCTCTCGGTTTATTAGTATATAAAAAAAATAATAAATATATTATGTGTACCTACCTACCACAAATAGTTGAGAAACATTTGATTATATAGTTAAATATAGGTATGCGATATCTTACGCATCAATGAAAAAGTCAATCATTAAATACAGGAGAATAATTTTCCGTAATAATTTCTGACTAAGTTGTCATATATTTCATGTCGTTTAATTGATTGCAAGAGCTGATGATGTGCGTGTGGCGTACCTACCCACCTAGTTAGTATATATGTACAATACATAGCATGAACCATGAAGGTCCATGCACTCAATGCATTGCGATGGACATGTGTGATGGTAACTTTACCAACATCGTCTTAAGAAGGCGTACCTATATGTAACGCTAAATCTAAATCGACGAAGGGACTGACTGTAGTAGATATCTGACTCAGAATTAGATATCTAAATGTCATTTTAAAAATATTTTTTATGGCCACTGGAATGAACAACAACGCTATAAAACATAAAATATTCGAAATTTCTCAATTTTGTTTCAGGGTTTGCCTAGTTCAAAGGCTCTAGGCTCGGCCCTGCTACTACAATATATTTTTTTTATTATTTATTTTTTTCAACATAATTTCATTTATAAAAGATCCCACTAACCATATATGGTTATCAGTGGGTACCTATAATCCTAACTTACAATACACAAAATAGACATTTGCTGCAACCCACACATACCTATAGGTACACAGACTTCATTTGCCCCAAAACTACACATTTAAGCACCCAAAATATATAATAGAGTTGTATATGATATCTTGGACTTTTAGTCCAACCGAGTGGACATAATTTTGGAAATCTGGTTACTGCTTGATTGATTCAGAGAGGAAGAGAAGAGTCAGTGAGTCACATTTGCACTTAGAAAGAGATCTTTTCTTACGGTCTCGTACATTCTTTTCACACATGTCATGTCCTTTTAGACATGCATACACACCCTAACCCTCACAAATACACTTAGGGTCGTAGTACAAGAGTTATTTGAGAAAATATAATAAAAAGGTAAGTTACCGTACTGCGAGAATACTGCTTACGGTACCTCAACTTTTTCTTACACTATTTTGAAATAACTCCCATAAGACGACCCTTAAAACTTCAAAATATCAAATTAAAATTTGTAGCAAATATGAGCTAAAAAATTCCATTGTAATATTTATATTGTATATTTGTCGGCCTTCCTGGCTCAGTTGGTTAGGTATCTGACTGCTGATCCAAAGGTCCCGGGTTCGATTCCCGGTGGAGACACAGTTTTTAATTGTGTTTTCAGTCTGGATCTGTGAGACGATCAATATCGTCAGTCTCCAGAATGTGGCAACTTATTACTTATTATTGGGTGCGTGTTAAATTAATATTTGACATAGCACCTGTTAGTTGCCCGAGAAGTTATGTAAAATAATGTAAATAAAATATATAAAATTCGTTGAATATGGAGATAAATAAATGAATACATAGTTAAAAAAATATATATCTAACTTACTGGACCAACACTTGCATCCGTCGAGATCGGCACTTGAATCGCGCAGTGAATGGTAACATACAAATTATAATTAGTTAAAGAATGCTCAATGATTCGTTCAGAGGATTCACAAAATACTGATAAGGTAGACACAAGTAGAATCGATTTAAAATAAAAATGAAAAGTGAACGCTGTGTTTTATCATATTGTTTAAGATTGCGTGCTAAATGAGAGTGCAAGTAAGTTAACCAAGTGTGAAAAATTCAACGATGTATGTAACAAACACACTTCATAGTTATAGATCTTTAATAAGTTGTGTAGGTATATGTACGTGTGTTATGTATTCACTGATCTCTTTCTAAATCGTGTTATTGTACTCCATTTTGGATTCATCATTTGTATCGATCATAAACATTCTGTCGAAACGCTTCTCAATAATTGTAGGTATTGTCTTTAATATACCTATCTGTGTGTTTGCGATTTATTTTGATCAATCTCTCATTTAGCGTGAGCTACAGTGAACCTCTCGCTAATTGAACGTAATTCTACGAAGGGACACATATTACGTGGGTCCATTGTATTCGACCTAAAGAATCACACTTCGTAGCTGATCCCAGCATTAGCAAGGGAAAAGAAGAAGAATCATGCTTACAATGTCAAAAAAATACCCAATTTCGATTTGGTACGCTATTAAAAATAGTATTTTTCTATAACGCGAAAGAAATGGATGAATGCTTGAGTCAATCAGCTTTAAGTTATAATACATATATTGATGTGTCTTCGAAGTTTGAAGTATAAAATAGCTCTTTCGTGGTTTAACAATGTAAATCACAATAAATACAACTATAAAAAATAATTAACAAAAATTGCTATTTTTTATAATTACTTAGTACCCCGCATACAGTAACTATTGTAACTAAAATAGGATCGTTCTAAAATTGTAGATTTTAGATTTACGGTCTTATACGCACTTTTCAATCTTTCGATTGTGACGGCTTCTAATTTGTAGAATTCCATTATGACAATGATTAATATGAACACATATATAATTCCACAATTTATTTTATTTTTCTCCCGACGACCGTTTCGGCTTATAAGGCCATAATCAACTAAGGCCATAATCACCAGTTGATTATGGCCTTATAAGCCGAAACGGTCGTCGGGAGAAAAATAAAATAAATTGTGGAATTATATATGTGTTCATATTAATCATTGTCATTTACGGTCTTATTTCAGCGTTATAAAATATCAACTAGGACTAAATGGAATATGAACGTACCTACATTGGCCGGAACGTTCTTAAAAAGTTATTGAATCAGACGTATTATGAATAATTATGAAATTTTCATCATTTTTTTTCATCATTTAGTCCTAGTTGATATTTTATTACGCTGAATGAAGACCGTAAATCTAAAATCTACAATTATAGTATGTTCCTATTTTAGTTACAATAGTTACTGAATACGGTGTACAAAGTGCTGTTATTTAACCAAAAATTAACATGATATGAGAATTAACATGATTAACCATTAGAATTTTTGCAGATTCCAAACCCTCCCCAATGCTACGTACACTACCTACCTACTGCGTTTCTTCAGAAGAGTATTATGGACCCAGATTGATTTTGCTAAAATCACCCCTTATTATGAAAAAAATCATGGCGTCAAAATATGCATTTACATACCTATTTGTAGGAATAAAATTAAGTATGTTTACAATAAATTCGTATGAATGTTAACATTATATATTAAATATGTAGGTAGGTATCTAATTACAATCGTAATATCTTTGGGGTCAGTTTTTATTGTAAATTGAACCCTCGCTGACCAATGGGGAGGGTCAACATGACCCTCCTTTTAAATTTATTATAAATACTCTCAAATTTATCACAATTATAATATTATGTAATCGTGTTAACGATGGACCGTATTTTATTATTATTTTAAAAACGAGTGTGTTGTGTCCAACACTAAACTCTTCATCGCATATCAGTGCAGGTAAAAAGCATTTTGAAATTTTTGACAGATAAATTCATAGAAAATATATACCTATATATGACTTTCATACATTAATGCCATCACGGCATATCCCACAATGTGGGGTAACCAGCAACAAGTGTGCGGGTGTGTTATATATTCCCACGCACCAGTATCGTTTCACCTAAAAAGACTACATTCAGAATGGATGGTGAACCTCATTGCTGTACTATGTAAGATGTTATTGTTGCCTGTTGTATTTTCGATTACCTGGTTCTTACGGGACACCCGAAAACGATGGTAAGAAAATATTGGAAGCACTATTCTAAGTCGGTACCTCACAGCATGCGCCTCAAAATAAAAATAATAAATAAATTTAATGCTTTTAACATATAGTTTTTTTTGTTTTTATCCTTACTTGGTTTTTCTCTTTTGTTACTTTGTACACATGTACGGAAATTTTCCTTTTTTTCATATAAATATATAGCTACCTATATATTTTTTTGTAAGACCGTATCTTAAAAATTGGTGTTACAATCTTGGTTTTATAGTAGTTAATTCATTTTGAGATTTTATGTTTATTTAAAAAAAAACTATATGTAACCTTGAATAAATAAAATAAAATAAAAATTAAATACAATAAAAATAGTACCTACTTACGACCATTAGTTGGGTAGTAGGTACAGAGGACACAAAATTGCATATATGCCATAATACACTATACACATAAAAATATTATGACGAAAACTCTAGTAGGTTCATTCTGCATAGTACATTGTAGAAAAAGTAGTCTTGATGATTGTGAAATCATGACTTTTCACTATTCCATAGTACCTACCTGTGGAAAATAAAACTTCTTAGTACCTAATTGCAAATTTTCAGAGTGAAATCACAATTGAAGAATGTCTCTCCACCGAGAATCGAACACTGGCCTTTTGACTCAGCAGCCAGATCCCGAACCAACTGAGTAACAAAGAAAGAAAGATTTATATTGCAAATTCCTTTATTTGTAGCACTTCCCCGTTGTTGAGAAATAAAATCTGTTGTATTTAGTTCCTTCATCCGATGTTGGACAATTGTAAATTTGACCTACCCTTTCTCATTTAGTTCCTTCATCCGATGTTGGACAATTGTAAATTTGACCTACCCTTTCTCATTTTTGTTATTGTTTGTTATTCAGGGGTTGTTATTGTATTGTGTTTAGTATATAACAATTATTATTATTATAAACAGCGCCCTCTTGGCTAAATATTTATGGGAGAGATTTCTGGGCCTACCTAATCGAGGACAACAAAAGAACTTACTTAGTCTACGTGAGACTTGAGTCTCCTGGAGATCTCTTATTCTGCAAAGCATTCATTCCTATTGGATATCGGTCTAATTATTGAATTATATAAGTTTATATGTGCAAATGACCCAATGTAAGTATATATTTACTTTGTAATATTTTTTTTCTAATTTTTAATGAGGATGTATGTATGAGATGTGGTACAAACATTACCTATGTATATCTTGAAAATTTCCTCATAGGGTTAAAAACTTTCAACAAACAATACAAATTTATGTACTTATTTACTATGGAGTTTCAACAAGAATTGATGTCGGTTGAGAACGTAAGAGGATTTATGTATAACTATTTATGTATTATTTATGTATCTATGTATATCTAGTGTTTGAAAACATGATTTATTAAAATTGCCTATGCACTATGAAGTTACGAGTTAGTAAGGATGACTATTGCTTGCTTTAAGAAGGGTTAATACCTACGTGATTTCAATCATCGGGAACGCAAATTGTTGATTTTTCGCATTCTAAGGCTAACTTGAAATAAAAATAATCGGCCATTCACTTTGATTTTATGCACTCTTTAAGCATAAAAAAGATTTATTTCTCCACGACACACTTATGGAGTAATTTAAAAAAAAAAATGCTGCAAAAAAGGATAATTTCAACATTTTTTTTGGGGGATTTATGCTGAATTTTTAAATTATGTGACGAATATTCATTACAGAAATATTGAAAATACTCACGGTTTAACATATTGAAAATACACACGGTTTAACATGTTTGATTTCAATTTGGGATGTTTAGGTATATATGCCACCTTAAATAAAATGGTAAATATCTGTCGAATACGGCCAAAATCGTGAATATTTCCAATTAAATGATAAGTGTATCCGGAAAAGTTGTCATTTTTAAACAACGCATATGTTATTTCGATTCGTGTATCAGAGTGTGAAACATTCATTGGTTGGCTATTATATTAGTAAGAATATAACAATGGGTCACGTGCTATTCTTCTGGCGATAGCAGGAGATCATGATGTACAAGGATCGAATCTATTAACTATACTGAAGAGGTAGTATATATTATATAATGTATGTAGCAGAGGCATACCTAAAGACATGACCGTAGAACAATGAGGCTGCATTGTAATCATCACGAGTTTTATGGATATTGTCATTAATCGTGATTCATGCTATGTTGTGTTGTTTATTGTTCTATCGGGAGTTTATAAGGACATACCAATTGGAAAACCCAAAGGATACCATACTCTCCTAATAGTCCTAATACAATCTTACAATTATTAAGTACCTACCTATATTATATTAATTTATTGTAAGTTATGGGTAGTCATATTAAATTTTAATTATTTTTTGATATTTTTAAGCCATATTTAATTCATTGCTCCTGGTTTCAGAACTAACCGTTCCCTTTAAATGGACGATCGTTTAGCCTTGCAAGGGCCTTTTCAATTCAGAAGATATTAAAAAGTTTTCTTCTAGGTCACAATTAACAACACTAAAATATATGTTTGTACCAAATCTCCATATCTCTGTTGTCCGTCAACCTCTTCATCTCTTGGTCGCAACTACAGCATACATCCCTGATCATCTGGTCCATAAAACTCTCTAGGGCGACCTCTATGTTGCCTCTCCTCATTCCTTCGGGAATAGTACCTAACGAGCAGACCCGGATGCCTGATGATATTCGTTCGATATCTGACTCCTGCAATGAACTGAAGGTGCTAGGTTCAATTCCCGATGGAGACATTTTTTAATTGAGTTTTTAGTCTGGATCTGAATGTGAGAACTTGTTATTAGTAGCATATTTGACTATTAGTTACGTAATAAACAATACAAAATAAAATAAACTCAAAAATAAGAATAGACGCACAGCAAATGATATGATGCTTCTGTACAACATTATAAATAATAATATCGACTGCCCCTCAATACTCAATACCATTTCATTTAATATTCCTACTCGCAGAACTAGACATACACATTTATTCCACCTTCCAATTCATCGCACCAATTACGCACAAAACATGACTATTCATAGAATGTGCGATACATACAATAACAGATTTCAAGAGTTTGACATCTTCCACCTCAGCTCCACAACATTCAAATACTCTATACAAAAGAAGATCAATAACCGCTTATTATAGGAAACCTTGACGGCATTAATTCTCTTTTTTCTTTTTTTCCTTTTAGTTCAATATTATGTTTTAAATCATTGTTAACTTGAAATGTTGCTCTTACCTACATACCAACCTATGATCATATTTTTTTGATTTTTTGCAAGCTTGTATTATTTTATATCAATCATAACGACAAAATGTAATAGGCCTTAATACTTGATGTTACTATTGTATTGTACTATGTCTTAACGCTGTTTTTTGTCCAACTTTAACATAAATAAATAAATAAAATCAAAATCAATGTAGTTATTTGTGCAGTAGTCAATGACGTAACTTTACTCATAATAAAGTATCATTAAGATGGGTTTTTAACAAAATCTCAAACAGTCAAAAGTGAGATAAGTGAAGGAATGCTTCTAGACAATGGTAAGTCAAAGATTACGGATGACGCCACTCTGGTAGTTCATCTCAACATTAATTACTTTTGTACTTCTTCCAGATAAAAACCACAAGACGAAATTCTTTGGAATGAGATTTTTATACGATGACTAAGCAGGATAAAAGTGAAAATGGTCAAGATCGTGAATGCGATGTTGAAAATTTACTTTGACTTCTTCTTACTCCTTCTTCTTTCTTCTTACTGATGATGGCGACAACACTCAATCGTCTCCATATTCTTTCATTGATCGCCTTACACGTTCCATCGGGATCCACCCGCTCAACAAACACATTCCATATAAAAAACATTAACACGACATTATGTAAAACACTCTACGGAATAAATACTAATAAAGTGAAATACTCGATTTTTTGTCAACTTCAAAATTCTCATCTCAATCATTTTTAACAATAATATTTTTTGCTAGCAAAAAATATGCATTAAGCACAATATAATAACGATATGGGGAAATTATTTCAAAATTTCGCTATTCACATATTTATATTATTTATTTTTGCAACATTCCATGAGAATAGTTGCTAGCTATTATCTTTAAGAAAATAAATTACTCTTCGGTTTTTGCAGAAAGGCAAAAATTTCGCTTTTGTTTGCAAATTGATACAACAGTTTTCATCATGAACCTGAAATTATAGTCTCTGATCTTTTGTCCATTTTAAATACGTAATTTAATTTTGAAAAACCTACATATACCTACGGTAGGTAAAGAATTTGATTTTACACAACTAATACATATTTTCCTTTTGCATAAGGTATAGATTAATGTAATTGACACATCTGTACCAATACTAGGAAACATTTCTATGATTAAAGTAATTTGCACTGCAGCCGAAAATACTTGATTCGACGGTTCGATTCCTGAGTTTTTAATAGTGTATTCAGACTGAATATGCGAGATGATGATATGTCTTCGTGGCTCAGTTGGTTAGGTATCTGACTGCTGATCCTAAGGTCCCGGGTTCGATTCCCGGTGGAGACACAGTTTTTAATTGTGTTTTCAGTCTGGATCTGTGAGACGATTATACTAAGGTCCCGGGTTCGATTCCCGGTGGAGACACAGTTTCTAATTGTGTTTTCAGTCTGGATCTGTGAGACGATTAATACCGTAAGTCTCCAGAATGTGGCAACTTGTTATTGAGTGCGTGTTAAATTAATATTCGACATAGTACCTACATGTTAGTTGCCCGAGAAGCAATATTTATTTATTTATTTATCATATGTCTCCAGAATGTGGCAACTTTTTTGGGTGCATGTTAAATTTTTATTTGGCATAGTACCTGTTAATTGCCCGAGAATCAATTAGAAATAAATATTTTTGATGATATATTTTATATGAAATATTTTGATGGGGAATTATATATGAGAAAAAATGTGACTCTTTGACAAAGAAGTTTGAGTCTTCAATTAATAGAAGTAGGTATGTACCTACAGGTCGAATATATACGAGGAATATGATGTGTGTGATCCAGAGATCCAGTAGGTACCTAATAACGAAAAATTAAGTTTTATTTATGCAAAAAGAATAATAATAATTCCAAAACCACAATTATTTCAAAATAGTACAGAATCAAAAGGCATTGGCATTCGCTTATGCCAGGAAGACATGACATGTTGATACAACAAAAAGAAAAATAAATCGGTTTAAAGAGTGAAGAGTCAAAATAGAGATAACAAACATTCCTGGCATCAGGACAACAGAAGAATGCATAGTGATATCCAATGAGTCCATCTTATTGGCTGGTATAGGACAAAAGTATGTCAATGTTCATTGTCATCACATCCGACTTGACATTGTCAGCTAATCTATCGTCCACTGCTAACATTTCTATTCGCATAATGATTTCAATATTTGCGATTCATTCTGAGTAATTGTGTTGAATATTCGCGGTCGAGTGTTTATTTTTAACGGGACCTATGAAATAACCGAACTGCGCAAATTTTATAATCTTAAGAAACGTGTATCGTGGTATCAGTTAAGACACAAATTTGACTGGCGACAAACACAATGTGGAATGGACAATGAACAAGTCCTTTATCGAAGATTTATTAGGCCTATAAATCTAAAATTTGAACCAATGTAACCTATAGTTAGCCTTTTAGAACATTATTCTCAGTGTGCTTTGCACGAACCGTGCCAATAATCAAATTAAACAAAGAGAATGGAGCCAAATATTTTTATATTAATTAATAACAATAAAAACTTCATTGCACCATGCGCAAGTGGCTAGTTTATTGCCAAATATCTTCCAATTAGGTAAGTGATTCTAACAGGAACAAAGCGTCGTCCCTATATAAAGAAGCCAAGACGCGACTTCCTAATGTTGAACATGACCAAGAAGAAGAAAAGGATCAAACAGAATAAGAATTTATCCATTCAGAGATAAGGAACGAAGAAAAAAAGAAAATCATTAAATGTAGCCAAATCAACAATCTACCAGAGATCATAATCTCAATGGCACATAAGAAAAAATAAAACAAATATAAGTCGAGATATCTTAATTTGCTTAAAATTATAAGTGATCAAGGCATACGCCTCTGATCCCTTTGCCTTCTTGTTCAATAGAGATTTGTACGACTAATTTTAAATTAAGTACTTAAGTATATTTTATTTTATGAAGTTATTTGAAGGTTTATATACTCGTATTTACCAAGCTATTTGATTATATAAACGCATTAGGGAACTTTACTTTTTTGTGTATTTGTCATGTTTTTTTTTATAATAAAGTACATCTTCATAATAAATAACCCGTCGTCAGATAATTTAGCATAATATTTCCAGTTCGCACGAACGTATTTGTTTTTTTTAACATTGTCAGTGTTTGTTATTGTTTGTTATTGTTTTAAATATGCATCTTGTGACATAATTTTTCATAGAAGTGCAAGGCTTTGGAATTGTGAGACGATCCACGTCACAAGTCTCCAAATCTATGCAAGTTCTACAATAAATACTTCCGTATGTATATTATCCGAAGAATAATGTCGTAAGAAAATGAGGCGATCGCAAATCTGAAGGGTTCTCATCTACATTGAAATGTATTTAGGTATGTGATTCCCTTCAAGTTGTTCATTGCTAATTGTGTTGTTTGTATTCAACTCGGGTCCTTATCTCATGAGGACGGACAGTTCTTAGAAAATGGATGCAGATTCAAATTATCATCCATTCTACATTTTATTGCTGCGTGATGTGATTCTTGTAACTAAAAAAATCATGCTTTATTACATATAACTCAATGCATTTATTTTTTTTGGAAACGTCTTCCTTCTACTAAAATAGACTAAAATGGATTTTTTTCTGTTAGTCATACTATAATGGCTTTTTTATATATTTACTACGGAAGATTATTACAAATCATATTTTCCATTGACACACACTTTGGTTGGTGTAAACCGCCCGACAGTCAACTTTAATGAGACATAACAACTTATTAAATAGATTTTTTTAAAGTTACATATAGTTGATAAATTCCGATTTACATACACATTAGTACAAGTGGGTTAACAAGCCAAAAATTAAATAATATTTCTGACCCGTTAAGTCTGGTATCAAAACCATCCATGTTTACCTGAGTGAGTTCTATAATATCTTAAGATGTTATAGAACTCCATCAGATAATTATATCGATGATATGGGTACACATAGATGGTTTTGATTCCGCCTGTTGACCAGACTTGCACCCCAGGTATGACATCTGTGCGAGAAGTGCGAGAGAATATCATTTTCTTTGTTTACAAAAAACGAGTGGGTTGTAGCCAACACTAAACTCTCCACAACATAGTAAGCGTTCATTTTTTCTTCTTGAAAGGTTGACAATCTCTAAATGCATTTTTATGAAGTACATTTCTATTAGATTTTTAAACAAATATAAGATTCCCAGAGGACAAAAGTTTTCACAATACACCATACACAAAAAAACATTGTCACGAAACTCATAGTACCTATGTATTTTCTACATGATACCTGTTGAGAAATTTTAAGTAAAATTGCATTACTAGCAATATGAGACAGTGTATCAATATTGATGAGGCGATGTATGTGTCAAGACAGAAGAATGCGGTGCTCGGTTCTCACTGCCTACCCCTTGAGGAAGATAGAAATGGAGAGTAAAAAATACACTTGTCTATAGAGACACATACCTACAATATCAATATGAAGTTGATCACTCTATTTTCCCTTACAGAAGCTATTTTACTTCTGTTATATACATTTTTCATACAAATATGAAATTTATTTAACATTGATATTGCAAACCATAGATTTTTTTCTTTAAATTTTGACAATCTTCGAGTGCATTTTTGATGAGTGTATCAAAATTTCAAACAGTATAAAAATACCTCGATTTTCCGAACCGTGAGAGCATTTTGAAAATTTGGACAGATGAAACCATAGAGAAGAAATTAACGGATATCTATGGAAAATAAATTAGCTCTAAGTCTATGCACTTTACACATATGATGTTAATATGAAGTCGATCGGACCTATAGTTTGGGCTGTAGAGAGGACACAAAAAGGATAATCCGTACGCCATACATACAAACACATCACGACGAAACTAACAGTGTGCACTCTCTACACCAGCGGTCGGGGAACTTTTTTAACCATACCACAAAATATTTTGCGTAAGTCGATATTATCCCTTCCCCCCATTTTGAAAAGAAGACAATCAATGTATATTTAAATAAACATTATTTACTGAATTAATTTACACGGAAAATAAAAAAAATATTACATGAAAATAAGTATGTAATAGACAAACAAAATAAAATTCTCAAAGGAGATCAAACAAAAATTCAGATTTTCCCTTTCAGTTTTCGGAGAAATTATGTTGCTTCATGTTTGATGCAATTACTTCAAAATTGGGACTTTTTGATGTAGGTAAGTAGCACCTGAATTGATTAAGTTTGTAAAAATACTAACACGTTATGAAATAGCAAACTAGAAAATAATTCCTTATTACCCCGAAAAAAACATTTTTACCCCATTTGGGGTAATTTACCCCGGTTCCCCAACCACTGCTCTACATGATACCCGTTGAGAAATTTATGTAAAAGAAATACGCTTAAAAATTGTGAAATCATGACTCTCCACTATTCCATAGTGTGGAGAGTAAAATCAACTTCTCAATAGATGGCGTTACAAAAAAGGTTTCTACATTGCTACATAGATAGCTGTAGTAAAAAAGTCTTATTTTCAAAAGATCTGTATCTCAATAATAAAATACATAGAACTCTCAAAATTGCATTTATAAAGCAACTCAATAAGAAGGCATAATGTGCAAAGCGCACTCCCAAAAGTGATTACGCAAATCAGCCGATGACAGGTCGCAAGCCCTGTAGGTGCCTTGAGTTCCTGGTTCTTCTATAATATTCCAACTTCGTGTCTATTGAGATGCTAAAAAAATTGTCAAAAAAAACTTAATAAACTTTAAAGGTGTTTATCACAGAAGAAAATTTTTTTATATATTTTTTTAAAGAATGAATATGTCTTTGAGAGAAGTATTTATTATACATCCTTATACATTCCCTAAATTAAGCATATGCTTGTGCTATAGGCGAACGAAATATGTCGTGGCAGGATTCGAGATAGCGACCACCGGATTATTAACCCGGCTCGCTAATCGCTCTGCTGTCACCTTATCTAGTTATAATAATATTGTTTTTATGACATTTTTTGTCATACAAAGATAAACTATTCCTCTAACTTCTTCTTCAGCTTCTGGACGAAGGCCTCCTATATTTGCCTCCATGTCGTCCTATCCTGCTCAATCTGAAATCAGGACGTGCCAGCATATCTTTCTATAATATCATCCCTCCATCTCAGCTGCGGTCGCCCCACATTCTATTTGTCGGACAAGGTCTCCAAGTCAGCACTCTCTTGGTCGGACGAGGTCTCCAAGTCAGCACTCTCTTTGTTGGACGAGGTCTCCAAGTCAGCACTCTCTCTGTCGGACGAGGTTTCCAAGTCAGCACTCTCTATGTCGGACGAGGTCTCCAAGTCAGCACTCTCTTTGTCCGACGAGGTCTCCAAGTCAGCACTGTCTTTGTCGGACGAGGTCTCCAAGTCAGCACTCTCTTTGTTGGTCGAGGTCTCCAAGTCAGCACTCTCTTTGTCGGACGAGGTCTCCAAGTCAGCACTCTCTTTGTTGGACGAGGTCTCCAAGTCAGCACTCTCTCTGTTGGACGAGGTCTCAAGTCAGCACTCTCTTTGTCGGACGAGGTCTCCAAGTCAGCACTCTCTTTGTTGGACGAGGTCTCCAAGTCAGCACTCTCTTTGTTGGACGAGGTCTCCAAGTCAGCACTCTCTTTGTCGGACGATGTCTCCAAGTCAGCACTCTCTTTGTTGGACGAGGTCTCCAAGTCAGCACTCTCTCTGTCGGACGAGGTCTCCAAGTCAGCACTCTCTCTGTCGGACGAGGTCTCCAAGTCAGCACTCTCTTTGTCGGACGAGGTCTCCAAGTCAGCACTCTCTTTGTTGGTCGAGGTCTCCAAGTCAGCACTCTCTTTGTTGGACGAGGTCTCCAAGTCAGCACTCTCTTTGTCGGACGATGTCTCCAAGTCAGCACTCTCTTTGTTGGACGAGGTCTCCAAGTCAGCACTCTCTCTGTTGGACGAGGTCTCAAGTCAGCACTCTCTTTGTCGGACGAGGTCTCCAAGTCAGCACTCTCTTTGTTGGTCGAGGTCTCCAAGTCAGCACTCTCTTTGTTGGACGAGGTCTCCAAGTCAGCACTCTCTTTGTCGGACGATGTCTCCAAGTCAGCACTCTCTTTGTTGGACGAGGTCTCCAAGTCAGCACTCTCTCTGTCGGACGAGGTCTCCAAGTCAGCACTCTCTCTGTCGGACGAGGTCTCCAAGTCAGCACTCTCTTTGTCGGACGAGGTCTCCAAGTCAGCACTCTCTTTGTTGGTCGAGGTCTCCAAGTCAGCACTCTCTTTGTTGGACGAGGTCTCCAAGTCAGCACTCTCTTTGTCGGACGATGTCTCCAAGTCAGCACTCTCTTTGTTGGACGAGGTCTCCAAGTCAGCACTCTCTCTGTTGGACGAGGTCTCAAGTCAGCACTCTCTTTGTCGGACGAGGTCTCCAAGTCAGCACTCTCTTTGTTGGTCGAGGTCTCCAAGTCAGCACTCTCTTTGTTGGACGAGGTCTCCAAGTCAGCACTCTCTTTGTCGGACGATGTCTCCAAGTCAGCACTCTCTTTGTTGGACGAGGTCTCCAAGTCAGCACTCTCTCTGTCGGACGAGGTCTCCAAGTCAGCACTCTCTCTGTCGGACGAGGTCTCCAAGTCAGCACTCTCTTTGTTGGACGAGGTCTCCAAGTCAGCACTCTCTTTGTAGGACGAGGTCTCCAAGTCAGCACTCTCTTTGTTGGACGAGGTCTCCAAGTCAGCACTCTCTTTGTCCCGCTCATTTCCATTTCAGAGTTGTCACACGGTGGATTATATCAGTTACTTTTGATCTATCTCTCACCGTTTCATTTCTTATTTTATTTTTAGTGATAGACTATAATATTATAGTTCTGTACATAGGTCTTTGAGTTACTGGCAGTTTCCTGGCACTTACATTATAATAGTACCTACCTATATACTTACATTATAATAGTACCTTTCTACATTGACACCTTCGGTAGACTTCTTAAAACTGCCTAGTTTCTGTGAGCCAACAAATAAGCTACAGCGCCCTTGGAGTGATCTTGTATCACTAAACGGCGCTTTATAAATTCTAATTACTAAGTATTGTTTTTTTAGCCAGTGTTACTCTTCTCGTAACTAAGCAACTTGTTGTTAATGAAAATCAATGTTATACTATATTGAACAGGGACGTGTCATTTAGCTCAAGAAAAGATAACTCAATGTATGGAAGTGACAGTTGTCACGTGACTGGGAACTGTCACTTCCATACATTGAGACACGTTGACACGTTAAATGACACGTTGTCTAGGAGGACTGATTGGAAAATACTTTCAAACTTAAACTATTATTAGTACCTACCTAATGGCAAAAAAAATGCGGGGGAGGAGTAGAAAAGGGGTTATTGGAGGTGGTAACAGAATGCTCTTATTGGATTTAAATATTTGAAATTAAACTATAGTTTTGATAAATTTTTGGGCTGCGCAGAATCCAAACTTTATGTTATTTGCTTCGTTGGTATATGCGCAACCGCCCCCCCCCCTCCACGACGAAAATAACGAATGCATGACTCTTTTCAATCGCAATAGTTGAAAAAAATTATCAATAAAAAATATTCTTAATGATAGTTCTACAATTCAAATGACCGCTACGTTGACCAAAGATCGACATTTCTTTTACGACACACGTAATAACAGAAAACATTGTCATGCAATTTGTGCACATTTCTACTGTCGTATTAAAGGTTGAAATCGTGTAATTTCACGAGTGTGTATCACCTGGTATACACTCACACAAACACTTCATCAAGCATTCATAAAAAAGTTCAATCAAAAATATTAACAAGGTTTTAACGATTAATAAGTCGTTGTATTGTTTTTACTTTATACGTAAATTTTCACGGTGTACGTTTCGATCCAATTTCCCCGTTCGTATATTGTTTGTCCATACTACGAGACGCTACATAGTTTCTCGGGAGATGGCTGTCTGCGCGCGAGCGAGATGCGCTCTGTCCCACATAGCGGCATCTCACTCGTCCCCTTTCGCGCCTTTATTCGCTCGTATCATAAGGCTCATATTGACGGCGCGGATTGGCGATCTCATTGCGCGGGCACATTGTCGGTTGTCGGCCATCCCGCCAAATGAAGGGGAGAGAATTTTTCTTCTCTTCATAACATCTTTGCGCGCGAAGATGGTTGGACGTAGTGTTGTCACGTTTTTATTGATCGGAAATCGACCTTTTATCGATTTCTGATTTGACACCCACGCCAGGGAGGACATTTTTGAATATTATCATCGAACACTAATAGCATAGTCATCACGTCAATTCGAATATTTTCAAATTAAACATGTACTTACTTTGACCATCAGCGCGTCTCAACGATTTGTACATACTGCATAAACGGATTTTTGTTTTTTTTCAAATAAGGAACATTTTTGTAAAAGTGACATTTCGTCTTCGTGTCGTGTGGAAGTTTTTATTTTGACATTTCAATCGTGAA
The DNA here is from genome assembly GCA_963576475.1 of Molanna angustata. Taxonomy (NCBI): domain Eukaryota; kingdom Metazoa; phylum Arthropoda; class Insecta; order Trichoptera; family Molannidae; genus Molanna; species Molanna angustata. The sequence continues at coordinate 29,346,881 of OY754979.1, forward strand.
TTTGTGAAAATACGTCATAAACAATGTGTTGACAGCGGTGTTTTTAATTAACTGTTTTAAAGGATTGTGATAATTTAATTATGTGTCTTCTAATCGTGCCTTTAGTGTGATTTGGGTCATATTTTTGTGACAAACTGAGTCTTTTTCCTGATGTATTTCGGACAATGTTATTTTTTGTTTTCCCATGTATAAATAACATTCTTATCAGAAACCAAATGGATTGTTATTGAGTGAAAACTGTTTCGTATTGACATTTCGCGATATCGGTTTCGGAGGTTTTCGATGCAGTATCCTCGATAATGTTAAAGCTGTCATCCATCAGGTAACTTTTTTATTAATGTATTCGTTGTACATATTGATAATATTTTTGCTTTTTGTTTTTTTTAATTAATTAGATACCTACATTACGCTTAGTTTTAAAAAATGCTACCTTCGTAGTAACGTTCTTTATAGGTACCTACGTACCTATCAATATGAATATTTTTTCTGCAAAAATATCGTTTTACCTACAAATTAGCCAAGATTTTACTGCTGTTTTTTTGTTTAGATATGCTGGAGGTAGAAAAAAATATTTTATTTATTTTATGTAGCTTCTCGGGCAACTAACAGATGTTATGTCAAATAATTATTTAACACGCAACCAATAGGTAACAAGTTGTCACATTCTGGAGACTTACGATATTTATCGTCTCACAGATCCAGATTGAAAACACTATTAAAAACTGTGACGCTACCGGCAATCGAACACGGGACCCTTGGATCAGCAGTCAGATACCTAACCTACTGAGCCACGTAAGAAAACAAAGAGTTTTATGCGGTTCTCTCTGCCTACCCCGAATAATAAAACGACATAATGGAATGTACCTACATATGTATGTAGTTATATAAAAAATATTCAATTTTTCTTTAGTCTGTATTTTTTTTTCTTGGAATTTATACCAATGTTTATTTGAGTAGGTAGGTATATGAAAATTGTTTCCAAATTAATTTCATTTGTTTATTGCGAAATGGTTAGTAGGTATTTTGGTTTTGTTTAATATTGGATGTCTACTAAGTTAAGTATCCATTTTATTAATTAGAGTTTTTTTTATACAGATAAAATTTATTAAGATAACTTACACTAATTATAAACCTATAATTTTTACCAAATTTTCCCCGTTTTTAGTAAGAGAAAAAGTCTTTCTTAATCCCAATTTATGACATGATTCGCGCTCACTAGTCTCGGTGATATATTTCCTTAAAAAATATTCACCCGAAGTATTCGATATAAAACAGAATAACAGCTTGGAATTGAACTCATAATGCGGGAATAACAGAAATCAAACAACATATCACTTTTCCATGGCTGTGGTCGAATTATATCCGTGTACGTACCTATACGTTCCATGAACCTGCAAAACGCTTGTGATATAGGTAGGTACCTAGGAAATGAACGAAAAAGTGGCAAAAGTATTCCAGTACAAGGGTCGCAACTATTTCATGACACGGAACCTTGTGTTTTTTTATTATTTATAATGTACATAATTGTGCTAATGGGAGTTTACTGCCATAAGCCAATCTCTTTCAACCAATCCAAGCGAAGCCTCAAAACTTGCTCATTTATGGAGAAACCCAAGAAAAAAAATATACATATTTATTGATTATCTTAACACTTGGAGGACACGAATAAGGAAATTACACGTAATTATTGAGACGAAAATTTTACCATCGAGGTACCTACCTACCAGCATAGAATAGTGCTTCAACTATTGTCCGTATGAGATGGATAATCGAAAATACGACAGGCAAAATTACATCTTACATAATTCAGCTGTGAGGTTCACTATCCATTCTGAATATTGACTTTTTAGGTGAGACAAGACTTGTGTTGTGCTTCCATCTATAAGGTAATGAACACCCGCACACCTGTCGCTGGTTACCCCACGTTGTAAGATTTTCCGTGATGGCATGTAGGTATATTCAGACAAAACATACCGTGACCATGGTACGACCATCTGAACGATATCCTGAAAAAGGGAAACGTAAAAGAAGCTTGAACAACAACCGAGCATGTATAAATGAGACGACGCGTAAATACGTAGATACGTGCCAAGATTGAAAAATGTGGCGTCCGGTTCACTTTGCCTACCCCGTGAAGGACATGGCGTGTTGGTATGTACCTATTTATTTATTTTATTTATTTATTCAAATCCACAATAACCATACATTTTTTTTTGCAACAATACAATAGTGAAACATAGTACCTACCTACAACAAAAAATAAGAAAAATAGACAATTTAGTATATTATGTTGGCACTGACAAAAAGAATTCAATAAATCAGTACCAACATCCAGTGGATATGAACTATTCCACTAAGCAGTGCTTGTGTCGGAATAGCTTTCTATTCATTTTAACTGACGCAGTCCATACTTATTTTTTTTATTTTTTATTTTATTTCATTTTCGGGAAATTTACAGTATAATAACATTTATTATATAGATGCATTAGTATAATACTAAAACCAATAACAAATTTCCACATTATTAACAATAAATTTTGACTGCTGTGCTTACATACTTAAAGCTACATATGAAAAATATTTAAATCTGAATGCTAGTGCATGAGTGTATGTATGTGTGTACGTATGAGTGTAAGGATGTGTATATGTGTGTGAATGTGTCTATATAAGTGAAAGAGAGAACATATAGGTACCCGCAAGCTCATATAGTTTACTCCGTTCAATCTTGATTTTTCAATCATCCAGTGAAATTCAATCATTATAACTTGAACTGATGGCAGCAGAAAATGAATTAGGTCCTAAAAGAAAAATATCGACATCCAGATGTTCGTGATTATAAATGTTCATCATGTGAGGGGTATGAGGGGTGCGTTTTTCGTGTAAGTATTATTACGGTGCGGTAGGTATGTGAAACAAAAATGGGCTTCGCGTACGACGCGATGGGACGTGTGTTGGTTGAAGGAGAGAAGCTCCGTAATTTGAGGATAGTCAATTGCATTGTGTATGATGTTATACAATGTTTTCATATCAACCAAAGATCGTCTCTGTTCCAACGTAAGGATTTTGTGATACAATGTTGCATCCCTATAAGTGGAAAATTCTGTGTGTTCTCTGTAATTCAAGTGTTTTATAAATATATGTTGGATTCTCTCTATGCGTGCTTTCTCTCTATGTAGGTATCCCATTATGCCTAACACACAATTATAACTATCATAAAATCAAACATATCAATTATAATATACAGCTATAAAATCACGGTTTTAAATCATTTCATAATTTAAAAAAATATATTCTCAATGTTCATTCTACCTTTGTTGAGAATCCAAAAAGATAGTTTATTTTTCATAGCACTCAGTGACTTTATATTACATATCTCAAAACCATTTAATTCTTTTGTAAATATGTTTAAAATACGAGGTAAAATAAAACGTGGTATGAGTTCTGGGGATGTGTAAAAATCTGTATCTAATATTGTAGAATTTTCAACTCGTTTTTTCTACTGTAAGTAAATAATGCGAATTGCTGAGAAGTATAATAAATAATCTAGGAATATTGTATAAAATTATTTATATGGTATTTGTAAATATTTCTACATTTCTACCAATTAAAAAAAATGTTTTATGTAAATAAATAGCTTGGGTAGAATTGAAATGTAATCATAACTACATATTTACCATACACACAACAACAATGTAAAATAATGTCAATATTATAACAATTAAAAATGTTTAACAAAAGTATACCAACATAGGTAAGTTATTTAATAATTTCATACCAACCTAAATATTTCCGTAAAAAATGTCGTATTATAAACATATCTTCGTGAACCTCATAATTGAATGGATGAAGGAAAAGAAAATATATATTATATCAAAAATTATATAATCAAATTATATATTATACTATCAAAAGAGATTCTACGATACAATGGAATGATGTTTCGCCTTGTAGAGGCCTTGTACACTTTGCACAGTGCCTTGTCAACAGAAACTACATAAATTAAAATATTAAAAAAACTGTATGTTGGTCCCAATATAAAGTAAAAACACAAAAAAATGTTGGAAAAACACAAAAATAATAAAATAAGGTAGGCGGTTTTGTAAATATGGAATATGTAACATTGTGATAAAACTTTCAGAATACAATCTCAGCATGATACTAGTTGATAATCTGCAATAAAAAATAGCCTTGAAAATTGCGAAATCATAATAACTCCCCACTATATCCCCTTGGGTTAGTGAGGAGTAAAAATACTAAAATTATTTATATTGACCGAAGAACTTATTTGGAAGAATAGGTACCTACCTTTATAAAAACCCTAAACTTCCAGTAAATTTAAACAAATTAATTGTTGAAACGTTTTTCGACTTTCGTCAAATTAAAAGTAAATTAATAAAAATAAAACAATTAAAATAAATTAGATGGGTGATGGCAGAGCGGTTAGCGCGCTGAATTCGTAATCCAGTGGCCGCGAGTTCGAATCCTGCCACCCCCCCCCCTAGACAACGTGTCATTTAGCTCAAGAAAATATAACTCAATGTATGGAAGTGACAGTTGTCACGTGACTGGCGACTATCACTTCCATACATTATTTATTTTTTTGAGCTAAATGACACGTTGTCTAGGGGGGCTCGACCGATTTCGTTCACATAGTACAAGCATTTATGCTTAGTTTAGATAATGTATGAGGATATATAATATGTATTTGTAAGAAGGACTAATTCATTCTTTAAAAAAAAACATTTGTCTTTTTTGTAATAACCTCACTTCATGGGCGCTTTGAATAGTTTACACGTTTTTGAGAGACTCGCGGAAGAAGTGAATTTTCAGGTGTTTCCTGAATAGGGCTAAGTAGTCGATCCGCCTAAGTTTAGGTGGTAGTTTATTCGTCGAGGCTGGTCCAGCCACAGCAAAGCACGATCACCGAAGGACATGGTATTAACTCTATTTGGTGAACTTGCCAATCATGGATGTGGACTTAATTCAAAGTCTATTTTATGCGTGGCTGTGGAGAGTTTGGTGAAAGGTTTGGTTTGTTTGGTGAACTAAGCATTGAAAAAAATTGAGGAGACCTCAAACTTTACCTTTATTTGAAATAAATCCTTTGCCGACCGCCGTGGCGCAGTTGGTAAGCCTCGTCTGTGGGGTCATCCTGGGTTCGATTCCCAGCAGAAGAGAAATTTATTTAATTTCATTACTCACGCAATACTTGCTTCTCTGGGCTCGTAAGAAATTGCCATATGACAATAAACTCGCCACTTTGTCAGGGTGCAAGGAAGTGTTTATTATTTATTGTTATCATGAAATAACAATGATATATTATAATTTCAAATAAAAGAATATGGGTAACAGTTTCTTCCAGGGTTTCTATGAATGCGAGTGTTATCGCCATTGTTCTTTAGGTTTCTTCTGCATATTGTATTTTTAGGCTGTCATCTGTTTTGTGAACTTTTTACTGTGTAGGTTGATAAATAATTAATATTTTTACTGTAAATTTTTTTTTTAAGGTTGATATGTACCTACATATTTTATTGTTAATTTTTATGTATTTGTTATATTATGTTGCATTGTAAAATTTAATAACTTTACAAACTTTATTGATAGTTGCTTCGGAACAGGCTATGTCTAGTGAAGCAGTTATCTTTAGTATATTTTCTTTATTATATTGTTCTTCTTCTTCTTCTTCGTTTAGTAGACCTAGTTGGTCTGTTCTTCAGAAACTATGCCTCCTGGGATGACGAAGTCCAGCTATCCTTCCATCTCTTGGGTGGTCTACCGGGTAGGCGGTGGCCAGAAGGAATTTCATTTGTTGCTATATTTGCAATTTTTATTTATATTTATATTGTTGTACTAAATAAATAAATAAAAAATAGTTCCAGAAATTTTTCGGCGTGGAGACGTGAGATTTGCGCACACACGTGATCAAATTAAACATGATACCCAATTGTGTCATCTGCGCACCTATGTACGTGATTTTTTCTACATGTTTGACGATAGATAGGTACATACCTCTATCTTCGTATACTAGTTTTGCGTTGAGGGAGCTCTAAGGAAATAAATTTGAAATTTAACCTATACGATAATATTTTTGTTATATCAGTGAAACAAGATGATAGATGGAGTCGTATTATTACGTAAAAGCCGGTTATGCAATCAAGACAAATTATTATCGCTATAATGTAATTGGATAACATTGTGATCTAGTCATCTCACTAGTACCTAATGATCTTTCCCACGGCGCGTAGATCAAAAGAACAAGATCACTTTTTGTTTTACAAGATAACATGATCTAGACACAGTGAGCTTTTAATCGCGAACTTGAACCCAAATTTGTTAACGACGTGCTGTGTGACGAATATAACTCCAACAATAATATAAATTGTTTATTAATTATTTTATGTTAAATTGTTTACTACACTAATTTGTAACTAAACAATAAAAAATATTTTTTGTTTGTTTATAGTAAACAAAAGTACTGAATAGTTTGGTTAGTTCTAACAAACTATTTTGTGCAACCAACTAAACCGTACAGTTTTAATAGCTTAACTGATTACAAAAGTTTAATTAAAATGTCGGCATCCAAACGGTTTAGGATTGATTTTTTTTCAGTATAATTGGTTTGATTATGTTAATTCTTGAAACGAAACAACAGAACATTTTTTCATTAGATTTTGGCACCTTCAGGAACAGGGCTTAGGACCTGTATTTCAAATATTGACTCTACAATAATAATAATAATAATAAGACTTTTATTGATTTATACAACGTGGCGGACTTATTGCCCGCAGGCAATCTCTACCAGTCAACCACCAAGTAATGATTTACCAATTTCATTCAGATGGTATTATGTTTGATATTCTTCTATTACCTATAGAATATATTTTATCTTGTTTTTGTATAGGATAAAAAAGGAAACAGTACATATATATATACAAAATAAAATCTTAGACATACATACCTACCTAATTTATTATACAGCTACCTAAGTAGATATATTATGTCTTAAGAATATAGGTATACCTACAGTTTTATTTCACTACTTTCTTAGATACTTTCACACATATACCTACATATTTACTAAACATTACATAAAAAAATCATTCATTCATTCATACCATCACGGTTTATCCCACAATGTGGGGTAACCAGCGTCAGGTGTGCGGGTGTCCATTATTTTATAAAATGAATCACGACACATGCGTGAATCCACACACACCAGTCTCGTCTCAAGCAATAAAACAATATTCTGAATGGGTGGTGAACCTCATTGATTAACCATGTGAAATTATTTTTCCAATAAGTACCTACCTAACTATATAAAAATGCAAAACAAAAACCTTAGTATTATAATCTGTATCCAAATTTCTCAGGAGTACTACCCCAGAACAGGCATTCTGCCTAATGAGATGTTGTACGTACTTACTGTTATCGAAATTAATCAAAACGCTAATATTTTCATACCTTAATTTCCTGAAATACGGTCGAGGCAGTATTCGATCCCGCGTCTATTGTACTTACCTATCAATCCAGCATGTTAGCCGCTCTGCTACCGACCCATCTAAATTATGGCACTGTGCTATCGGGCCATCCCCTGAAATTAGTAGAGAATTACAGGCATCATTTAACAAAAGCGATTCGGTAGGTACTTATTAGTACTGTGTATTCTACCTACGACCAAAACATGAGTCAGTCAAACAACAATATTGTTATATTCAGATGTAAGGGGGGGTGTTTTGACTCCATGCTGAACGATAATCATAACACATTTATTCGTAATATTTTTGGGGATTGATCTTAGTATAATGAATATACTTGGATCCATAGGTACAGCTGTCAATTATCTAATAACCACAAAAAGAGTAACATTGCATAGCGATAAAAATGTATGCACACGTTGTTTAACGTCGATGGAATAGATGTCTCATTTATAATTAACAAATTCAAGAAGAAGACCTAAATGATCTTGGTTTTGGTTCACGTCTCCATTCTTGGTCATTGTTTTGCAATCACAAATGTATTTTTGGTCATATACACTCGATCTTGTCTTGAAGTTGTAAATCTTAAAACTTAATTGTGTAAAAGGTCAATAATTTTAGAGAAACTCGGAAAATAACATCAATTAACAAAAATAAAATAAGACTACAAGATTCTTGCATTGAAGCCTTGTAAAACTTTTGGTCTTGCAAGCCTAGTCTATTAGCATTAAGTGTAATGATTTATTTAAATTCAATTTTGGTCATGATTGTCTTTCTTCGTTATTAGAGAATTTATTTATTTATTTATTGGAATCTTCTTGTACATACAATTTATACACTGGCGGGCTATTATTATAGTCAACATCGCAAGTTGCATGTCGCATCCACGCATACAGTCGCCAACAATCTAAGTCATATTTTTTTGATATACAAAAAAATATTAGTTATTTTTTTTGTATTCATGTCATCCCTTAAGTATTTACGTTCATTTAGCAATATTATTTTCATTATAATAAATTGTTTAATAAACGAGGGCGCAATCCCGACCCCTGCGGAACGCCTGATGGACTGTTGGTTTTCCTGAACATCCCCCCTCCCCAATCCCTTCTCTGATGGATGCGATGATTATAATGACGATGATGATTGTGATGATGCTCCCAAGTTGGGGTCGCGGCCGTTGTTGTCGGCTGGTGGTGGTGATGATCCACTGACTAATCTCATTAATGCCGAATAATGGAGTGATGTTTGCTGCAGTGTTGGGGAAAAAAATACGGTTTCACGCCACCCCAATTCGCAGCATATGGTTACGGTAGAAAATATATCAGATGCCCTGTGGCGGCAAGTGGTAATTTTTGCCAAAATTACATTTTGTAGAATTAAATGTAAATTAATTCTCAAACGTATGAGTTAGAAACTTTGTTAGCCTTTATTATCCCATGGCAATTTATTCCAACAAACAGCTCAGTCATGTGAGAAAAAAAAGTACCTAATAGAATATCTTTATCTACTATAATATTTTAGAATATCTCCTCTTCTAGAATATTATATTAAAGGTTTTTATTCTGCTACTATATATTAGACGAGACGAGACGAGAGGATATTAGACGAGAATGTATGATTGAAAGAAATATCGTAAGTAAGATGAAAATAAATGCCCTAAGGTGGTTCGGCCACATAGAAAGAATGAGTGATGACCGTCTGACAAAAAAAGTATACAAGGCTGATAAAAGAGGAATGAAAAGTAGAGGTCGGCCAAGAAAGAGTTGGCACGATCACATAAATGGGATTTTGAAAGATGGAGATGTTAGAAGTAAGAATAATAGAAGAGCGTGTATGAGACGATGTATGGACGTGAATGAAGCGAGGAATGTATGTCAAGAGAGAGGAGTCTGGCGTTCGGTTCTCTCTGCCTACCCCAAATAGGGAAATGGCGTGATGGTATGGTATGGTATGGTATTCTGCTACTACCCAAATCTTGTTCAATTTAACCAAGCAGGTAGCTTATTTTTGATATTAAATATAATTTTATGTATTTTTCCTGATCCCAGAAGTTTCCGTAAAACGCTGAATTTTAAAATATTGTAATTAAGAAATTGGTTATAATATAGAGTTTATTATCATCATCATCATCAATGGCTCCACAGCTCATTGGCCTCCTCCAGCATTCCTCGCCATCTTCCTCTTTCCTGACATGCTCCCCTCCAGTTCCTTACACCAACAGCCTCCACATCCCGCTGCACGCCATCCAGCCATTGGAGCTTGGGTCTACCATCGTTTCGTCTACCTTGTGGCTTTGTGTGCAGGACCCTTTTTGGCACTCTTTCATCGCCCATTCTTTCCACGTGCCCTGCCCATCGCAGCCTCCCTATTTTTATCACCTTTATAATGTTGGGCTCATTATAAATATCGTAGATATCATCATTGCGTCGTATTCTCCAAGCTCCGTTTACCTGCACAGGTCCATATTGACTAGTAATTATATTATACTCGCTTTTTATGTTTTTCTTGTATTTATGTATATTTATGAATGCCTTTTTTAACCCGCATCATAACAACATATAAAAATACAGTTAAAATTAAATCTTATCTTATATTTACATTTTGTTTTCGTCCAATCATTTATAAATTGTTATCGGTCATCAATTAAGTATTAGGTTAACGTTTAATTTATTTGCCGAAAACCATAATAATAAATTGATTTCGACATTTCAATTTTGTTTTTATTAGCAATTATTTATTTACTTAAACAAATTAATATATATTCCACTAGTGTTTATTGAAAATTATTTTTCAACTATCGTTAAAATTTAACAAAATAATCTTCTCCTATGATTATACAAAAAAAACGTCGTTATCAAAATCTTTTGAGGTTATTGATAGGTAATTGTTAATCTTTTCTAATCTGCAAGTTACAAATCATTTTTTATCCGATTTTCAAACTATTTACAGGTGTTTCCGGAGATATTTGGTACCTGTAGTATATATTTTTATTGTTGCCAGTTTGATAAGTCTAATTAATATTTTGGTATAATTTTCAACAATTCGAGACATTACTTAAAATTTTTTAGGCGAACTGTGATATGGTGACTTTCACCAAAGCTACCAACCTTAACTGTCCTTCGGCTAGGATTTATCTATTATTAGGTAGTTCGTAATGTGTATGTTTCCTTGATAGGAAATTAAAACGCTTTTTTAAACCGTTTTCTTTAACCTCACTTGTCTTTTACTGGTGTTTTGCAATCGATTTTTATCCAAATTTCCGATAAGTTAAAGCTATGAAACTTCAGAATTTGTGTTTTACCTAAGACAATGCACGTTTGAAGTGTTTCCAGATTGATTCATTTGATATTTTGATAATATTTAACATTTTTGTATTTCTGAATTTGAATCGCGACTGCTATACATGTGGCATAATATTCAGGCGTTTTTTATATCGATTTTGAAACTTGGATAAGATTTTGCTCAACTTGTTCTTTTTTATATAATAATAGAATGCATCATGATTTTTCTACGACTGTTGTATTCTGTCAAATACGTTTATAATTAATGCAACCATTTACATATAAAGGCAATTTACAGTTTTATTCATATTTGTTAGTAATTATTCCACTCTTTTCTGATATTGTCATTTTCGAGTGTCCCGGGTAATCGAAAATACAACAGGCAACAATAATATTTGACATAGTTCAGCAATGAGATTCACCACCCATTCTTAATGTAGTGCCCTTTTTCAAATAGAGGAGTATGGTATGTATTTTTATTTTATTTTATTTAATTGAGCACAGACAAAGGCATGAATGCCCAAAATTTTCTGCATAACAGTTAATTATACATAGGAAGTACATTATCAAATTATATTATACATGTATATATGTATAATATAATATGAAAATATATAAAAAATCTATGATTTGTTCATTGCACCCAAATAATATGTTTTCACATAAGAGTTATATTGCTTACTAAAATGATGTCGCTTAGGTGAAGTGAATCAGCTTCCTAGAATTAGATGTTCCCAGATTCTTGTGTGATTTTTTTAGTAAAACAAATGAAATTCAATCTAGGAAGTACCTATCTAAGAATTAGTTAGATTTGGTGAATCTCACCAATATGTAATGTCCATTTCAAAATTTATAATCATGTACATATCTAAAAAAATAATACTTTCTTTCCTTCTCTGGATCGACTTTTACGAGCCGCCCTTGTAGTTGATCGCAGCATCTAGGCACCACACCCAAATTACTCACCGTTTGACCTATAGACTTGTCTGAGGGGTGGAGGGGATGCACACCCTTGTGGGTTTCTCTTTTGTTGGGCATTTTCAGTCCATTTACCAGCGACTGATCATCACACCCCACACAAGTATTAAATGTTTTTGATTAAGTGTTGATGTTAAATCTCATCACGGATAAATGATTATCAACTGTTCAATTAGCTTTATTAAGTAGGCGTAAATTTTATATTGGTAAATTGCATTTTTTAAGAATGCCTATGTAGATCGCCTTGTACCGATCTTTTCAATATTTTCAAATTGAAATATATAAGTAGGCACCTAATTACACCTTATTAATTACAAGGACTAAGTACCTATATTTTTATATCAATTTATTATATAATATTTTTTATAATAATTATGGGAGTTCTATAGTGTAGGTAAATGCTGTCTCATTTGCAAAAAACAAAAATGAATACCTGCCCATATCTTTGTTATAAGAACATTATTTATTTATATTTAGGAAACAAACAGCTTAATACAGTATAAGGTAATAATTATGAAATATTAACAATTATACCAATAATATGTTTCCACAATAAAGTACGCAGCTAAAAATAAATATTATGTAAGAAGCAAGTATTATATTATAAAAGTAATGTATACAGGATGAGGTAGGAGGGAGTTAAGAGGGAATAGGGAAGGAAGGGGGAGTACAGAAGGAGAGGGATAAGTGTTATGAATTTTATATATTGTGAGAAAAGTTTTTATTTAATACTAGCTTTTATGTCCCGCCGTTGGCCAAGAATGTAAAATTGTGAAAGAAAAAGCAATCGTTTTTATAATATTGTCACCCAATTATTTTGCAATATCAGACTATGAAAAGTGGTTTGAAATTTGATTGAGTTTAAGTATTGTAAAATCTTCAAGTGATGGCCACAACCCATTCTTTTTTTAATATTGCTATAAAGTGTGAATGAAGTATAATATTTATACAATTTCTGCTTGCATGGACTATGCGTAATGGTTTTAAATATGACTGTTTATCAACGTTGTAAAGAGATTGGTTTGGCCACAACCCCCATTTTTAAATATTATCATCGAAAACAAATTGTAATGTGTACCTATTGAAAATTTAGTAATTTTGGATGTTAGGATGTGGTTAAAATTTGATTAAACAAACGTAGGTACTGAAAAGATCTAGTATTGGTCACATCCCATTCGTTTTTATATTTTTTCATCAAGTGTGCATTATATTTTTGCTCAATTTGACAAAGTCTTCATTAACGAAGAAGAAGAAGACTTGAACTATAGTAAATAGTTTTTAATTTGAATATAAATGTTGTGAAGAGTTCAGTAATGGCCACAACCCCTATTCTTTAAATATTAGGTGTTGAAAATTATTCAAAATAGGATGATATAAATGGTTTAAATTTAATTAAACAAAAGTATTGAAAAGATTCTAGTGCAGGTTATATCGTCACATCCCATATCCCATTTATTTCATATGTATTTTCATCAAGTGTGCATATCGTTAATAATATTTCTGCACAATAGACTATTAGACTTAAAACTAACCCAAAAGACTAAATAAAAAAGAGAAAAATAAGTATAAGACTATAAGAAATAGTTTGTATAAAAAACTATTCCAATGGTCTACATAAAATAAGTAAAAATACATATACCTAATAGAAGAATTAGACTATTGGAAATAGATTGTATAAAAGCTCACCCAAAGGTCTACAAAAAAGAAGAAGAAGAATATTTAGACTATTGGAAATAGTTTGTATAAATACTGACCAAAAGGTCTACATAAAAGAAAATGAATAAGACTATTGGAAATAGTTTGTATTAAAACTCTCCCAAAAGTCTACGTACTTAAATGAAGAAGAATAATAATTAGACTAAAGGAAATAATTTTTATAAAAAAATGACCCAAATGTATACATAAAAGAAGAAGAAGATGAATTAGACAATAGGAAATAGTTTGTATAAAAACTGCCCTAAAGGTCTACATAAAATTAAGAAGAAAAAGAATTAGACTCCAGGACCCGCCGCTTCAGGCCCTTCAGTACCTCCCGTCCCTTTAATCCCTCATTACGTCCCTTCCCATCAGGCCCTTCAGTACCTTCCGTCCCTTCAGGCAGTTTTATACCTCCCGTCCCTTCAGGCCCTTTAGTGCCTCCCTTCCCTTCATTACATCCCGTCCCATCAGTCGGTTAAGAAAAGTTTAAATCCAGAAACCATCCTGGAAGAACCGCGAAGAGATGAAAGAACCTTCTTTTCCCAGGATGCTCTACTTAATAGGTAAAATGACTAAATACACGAAGAAGAAGAAAAAAGTTTAAACCCAGATACCTGCGAAGAGATGGAAGGACAGTTGGACCTTCTTCTCCCAGGATTCTCCAACTTCAAAGGTAAAATGACCAAAAATACACGATGAAGAAAAAGAAGAAGAAATAAGTTTAAATCCAGATACCTGCGAAGAGATGGAAGGAAAATTGGACATTCTTCTCCCAGGTTAGTCCACCTTCAAAGGTAAAATGACTAAATAGACGATGAAGAAGAAGAAGAAAAAAGTTTAAATCCAGAAACCTGCGAAGAGATGGAAGGAAAATTGGACCTTCATCTCCCAGGATAGTTCATCTTCATAGGTAAGATGACCAAGTACACGTTGAAGAAAAAGAAGAAAAAAGTTTATATGCAGAACCCGTCCTGGAAGACCTGTGAAGAGATGGAGGGACAGTCGGACCTTCTTTTCCCAGGATACTCCCCCTTCATAGGTAAAACGACCAAATACACGAAGAAGAAGAAGAATAAGAAAAAAGTTTAAATCCAAAAACCATCCTGGGCATACGCTCGACAATTCACCAAAGTTTCATTATAATCGGACAAACGGTTGATAAATAAATAAATAAAATAATTTTCCTATAGGAAATCAGTATAGGTATATTATTGTTGATTTGTAAGTAAATAGTAATAGGTAGGTACCTACCTACAACAATATTCTAAAGAAATTCTATTCATAACAAATTTTATTTGAATATCAGAATCTTTCCGTTACCATAGTAACCATTCCAATACGTTAAAAATATCAAATGGTTTGAGACTTTTTTGAATATGTAGGTACCTACATTGGTTTGTTCGATGCCATAAAAATGAAAATTGTCCGAAATATCAAATATTATATACAAATTATGCAATTTTATTATGCCCATATCTTTACTAATAATTAACAGACTTTTACAATATACGTCTTAAAACTTGCTGTAATGTCTTGTGTTTCATTTTATTATTTCATAATTATATTTATTTCAAAGGTTTATTATTTTCAAGAACATATTCATTCGGTAGGAAAATGAAATATTGTATGAAAAGATATTAAAATGGCGGCATTTATGTACAAAACGCTTACTTTAAAAATAAGTTAAACATTATAATTATACAAAATATTCACCATGTTTTTCACTTAAACGCTAAGTTATACTGGAAAGTAAATTTTTTTCGTGTAAATACGTACTTCTAACTTTTAAACTAACAGATATATGCGTGCAAAATGTACACTTTTTTGACAGATACGACTTGGAAAATTTTGTATGAAAAAAATAATTATTGAAATATTTTTAAAATTCAGCATTTTTATCGCATTATTTTTAGCGTGACACTGCATCAGGTATACAGGTACACGTTCGCACATAAATTAGATTTTTAGATGCTCTTGGTTTTTCAGAAGGCGTGAGACAAACACACACACACACACATACACACACACATACACTAACATTTTGATTGCTTTATTACTTTAGATTATTTATTGAGGAGGATTGAATAAATCTATTTCATTCATATGTAGCACAAGCATATGCTTAGTTTAGCGAATGTATGAGGATGTATATATGTAATGTACGTACTTGTGACAAGGAAATATACATTATTTAAAAAAAATATATGTATATAAATATGTAAACAAAATCTATATACTATAAATAAAATAAAATAATCCAGAACATGAGATCGTTTTACTCGTACATTATTCGTTATTTTATTCGTTAATTTAAAATGGATTTCCTTTCTTTATCACAAAAAATTTGGAATTATTAATATTTGTTTAGGTAGGTACGTACCTTTACGCCCCATCCATATTTGAATTTTTAATTATTTCATTTTAAAGAGGCTGACTTTGATCTAAAGACGATTTGTGTCGTACTCAAATCTGGTTTTGCTTCCATTGTGTCGCGGTCAATTGTTGGTTGTGATTATGTTATAATGATTATGCTTGACCATTGGCCAGTTAGTCTGACTCGTGCTTGACCATTGGTCAATCGACTCGAATGACCCGGAGTCACCCGTTGACATATTAGTCCAGTCCCCCTGGTGACCAATCCGTGGACCCCTCACGGGGAAATGATATGACTGTCTTCGACAAGGGATGGATTTCTTTATCCCTAACAAAGGACCAACCAAAGAAATAATATATTTTAAATTGTCTGTCTATTATTTTTTTTACACTGACCTTTGTGGCGTGGATTATGTATTAATATAAATTTGGCTCCTTATAAATCATACATACGATCAAAATTTGTTAAAAAATTTAATAACCCATCTCTTCAATGCGAAATTGTTTCTGAAATCGATTATTTTTTATAAACATATTCGCAAGAAACGTGAACTGAAATTTAAAATCGGTGCCGTACCCGTTGAAACATAAAAAAATATATGTAAAACTATTTTTGTTATAATATTAGGTTTTTATGTAGATATATTTTCTGTTCGTTTCTATGAATTTTGTTTTATCATTTTTTTCTTGATATTCTTTTTTATTTTTTATAAAACAATTTTCAAGACCATAATTGTTTTGGCTTGCATTGGATAATATATAATATAATCAAACAAGAATATTGCGAATGACCCGTCTCAGAACAGGCTTTCCTAGTGAGATGGGGAACGAAAATTTTGATTGCAATTTATGTATTTTTGAATAGTAAACGTCGGATTGCCAGAATTGAAACTAAAACATACATTAAATAGACAAAATAAAATTAACGGTTTAGCTAGGGTAATATTATGAGAATTTTTTAAATATGAAGATACATGTATATTGGATAATCCTTCGTGTGCTTGTGGAGAGGAAGTTTAGACCCTGGACCATGGGTTTTTTGAATGCACAATCCACACCGAACACGATTTGTACTATATACTTCATACTCCACTACCAATCAATATGTCACAAATTGTCATTAAATTCTCTGCATAAAAATTTACACAAAGCATAATTTCTTCGCCTTAATGGATTCAATTTATAATGCTATAACCTCAAGACTCAATATAATTTAATAACATCTCTATACTGGCAGAAATCATCCTAATGATTTAGTGGAATGCCACATAAACTAAAAAGAAGAAGAAGAATAGAAGCTAAATTTTTTCGCCTTAATGGATTCAATATATAGGTAATGCAATAACCTCAAGTCTCAAAATAATTTAATAGCATCTTTATACTGGCAGAAATCATCCTAATGATTTAGTGGAATGCCACATAGGCTAAAAAAAGAAGAAGAAGAATAGAGACGAATTTGAAATATTATAGGAGAAGCGGGTAGTTTATAGTGATTGCTGTGACTCGCGCTTATTGATTCGATTTAAATACGTTTTAATAAACACACTGTTGATAAACCATTCATGAATTGTTAATATTAAATAAAAAAATAAATTTTATGCTGGCAGCTCTGTAGAGTGTGAAGGATGGCAATACTAATGTTTATACTTCATCTTAGGTATGTCATTAAAAGAGAACATGTAATATAAGAAGATGAATGACAGTATGTAGTACCTAATGACTAATTTCCATCCTTTTCAAAATAAATTGAACACGTGTTTTTTCTTTCTAAATTTAGTTGTAGAAAGAAAAACCAAGTGTTTAATTTATTTAAAAATGGAATTCTACATAGTCAACGCTGTCAGTGTAAATAAAATAAAAAATTTCCATCCTCTTCTATCATATATATTGTAATTGTGATATTTTTCATAGAATTTCGTTCATGAGTCTTAAAATATCCACAAACATTACATAAAATCGGCCTTGTGGCTCAGTTAATTAGTTAGCTGACTGCTGATCCAAAGATCCCGGGTACGATTCCCGGTGGAGACACATATTTTAAATGTCTGGATCTGTGAGACGATTAATATTGTAAATCTCCTGAATGTAAAAATTTGTTATTGGGTGCGTGTTAAATTATTGTTTGACATAGTACCTACCTTATTTTGTTGCCCGAGAGCAATATTAAATATTATCCAAGATTGTAATTATGCAATATAATAAATGTATACCTACATAGGTAGGTTCCCTATTTTGTGCCACACTATTCTCTCTTTGCCTCCTTCGATTGAACCCCCCCCACCTCACAGTTTATCAAACATTGGTCCTGATATCAATTTAGTTAATGTCGGTACGACCCCGCACCAGGGGGAGATTCTCTTACAAGACAAACACGAATTCTGATATTAATTATTCGTGGGAAAATAAATAAAGACTGTCACAATACAAACACACACATACGCACATGTATATATTATACTAACTATTATGACACGCTTTTGATTACGGAGTTTTCAAAGTATTAATTATATTCTTTACTAACCATAACTTTATATTTATTAACAAATATACCAATCAATTGTTAAAAAAAAATTGTATATAAAATGATTTTTTTTACTGGAGCCTAACAAGGGTCCAGGCTCAGATGTTATTCCTATTATTTTTATTACTAAATATGCAAATAAGATTTCACTTAATTCAATGATCTTTAAATCACGAACGGAATTTTCCCAATTAAAGGGAAAAAAGGTATAAAAACCATTTTTTAAATAAGGACGAAAACCATTTTTTAAATCAGGACGAAAATTAATTAAATAGTTGTGAGGAGATTTCGTATTTAATTTTTATTGAATAAAATAATTAAAAGAATATCTATGTATCCAGAAAATGTATAAAGATAAGCAGGAGACCTGATATTGTGTCGGTATCTGGCCGTATTATCTATGTCTCTCTTGGCGAGCGAGATTGTTGTTCTACTCCGTATTAGGTTGGCGTCGTGTGACGCAGACGCATCGGCGATCGCGTGACGCGCCGGCGTCGCTACCCCCTCCCATCCCTAGAGTCAGATAGCGAGAGAGTAAGAGGGGGAGGTGGGGGAGAAAGGACGATCTCTGGGGGTGGGAAGTGAGGATCGCTAGGAACGGGGTGAGGATTGAGGGGAAGACACGGCACAGGTAGATCAGTAATGGGAATATTTCCAACTTCACTTAGATAGGTACCTACCTATGATTCACTCCTAAAGTAGGCGGATCTTTGGTTAATAGTACCAAGATTTATTGTACAGCGCGCGAGTAATTTATACATACCATCACGCCATGAAGAAAAGGCCCTCTCGGGGCAAAACGATCGTACTATTAAATGGAATTATTCAACGTTTCCTAAGATATCGGTTGAAATACCATCCCATGCCAATCTTTTGATGCTCAATACATACAAGTCATACCACAATGAAAAGAGACAGATTTTATTACTTTTACTGCGTCGTTGTTGATAATTCCAACAGCGCTGATAGCTAAGTCGTGTGCTAGTACGAGATAAGATTTATTGTAAGTTATGCCTTGGCATTTGGACCCATTTATTTATAGTTTAAAAGAGAAAAAACATTTTTTTTTTTATTATTATTTTCCAGAAAAATTACAAATTATCACATATAAATTTTAACATTATATATATATATAACAAATTGGTATAAGATTATAAACACTTAAAAGTTACATGGAATATATCACCTCACTAGACCTAGGTCTGTTCTGGGGTGATACTATTTTTTATTCATTTTTGTCATGATGTATGTAGTGAAAATAGTAATAATATGCAAGGAATGTGAAAATCAAGTATGTATGTAAGTGTAATTTGTCTCATGTATGTCGTCTAAAGTATTGTCATTTTGTTATTTTATGATGTAGGTCAAGTCTTTTTCTGATTCATTTCTTCCTCTATCAATGAGCCACTTAGTCACCAATTTTGCCAAGTTTTTCTTAATACATAAATATTACTTGTTCATCAAAAGGGCTACTATGCTACAAAAATGCACGTATATGTTTAATATCGAAAGATTGTATATATTAGAGAATTAATATAGCAGAATAAATTTAAAATAATCTCAAACCAAATTATAATAAGGTTCTGTGGCAATACATGAAAAACACGTCATGTGTAAATACATGTTCTGTGGCAATACATATAAGTTGAATTTTTCTTAATTTTTAATGTGTAATTACGATACTCCTCTCTCGAACACGAGTTTTTAACTCTATCGAGAGAGTATCAACATTATTATTTTGTTCTATATTATATTCAATTTTTTAATATTGTAGTATAAAAATAAAAAAATATATATAAATATGACGTATGCTGTGGAAACGCGAGCAGACATTGTACGAACCAAGGGGCTCTTGAGGACAAAGAAAATGAAGGTGCTAAGGTCAATCATTGGAAAAACTCTCCGAGATCGTGTTCGCAATGTTCAAATAAGGAAAGCATGTAGAATAGAGGACATCGTTCGGTGGAGTATATCCAGAAGAAGACATTGGAGGGACCGCGTAGCCAGGATGGACAGTGATAGACTTGCGTATATAGCGGCGAATGATATCCCCTCTGGCCGCCGCCTACCCGGAAGACCACCTAAGAGATGGAAGGATAGTTGGACTTCGACATCCCAGGAGGCATTATTTCTGAAGAACAAACCAACTAGGTCTACTAAACGAAGAAGAAGATATAAGTAAAAAAAAATAAAAAGGATATCTCAATTGAAAAACATAGATTTGTACTCTGATACCAATGAGTTTTAGAAGACATTATAAAATAATCAATTATTATCATCTCACTATATGGATACCGCCCTCTGTCGAAACACAGATTTATTAATACAATTACATGTTTTAATTATTATTAAATGCATTTTGTTTCGGGAATCGTTACACGGATGGCGCCATGTCGTGTCTGTCTTTTTTTCTCTCTCCCCTCAACATTCGGCGGTTCCTCCAATTCCAATTTCCACCGGTCTGGTGCGTGGCCATCCGATTTTTCATAATTCTCCACTTCTCGCACTCGCATTCCGACCCATCGTCCAGGTGAGCGAGGGACTCTCGACCCTCGGAGGCTGTCCCTAAAGACCATGTTTGTCCGCGCAGAAAATTCGAAGTGGATCGCTCCTGCGGTATCGCCAGGGTATTAGGGGAGATTTATCTATTACATTATTTTCATATGTGCGACGATTAGCGGCCGTAAAGCCAGCCAAGTACCTACCGTCATTTTTTTCGCCCGACGTAAAATAAGGGGCCGCTTCAACCAAGTAATAATATTTTCATATTGGTTTGATACGTGTGACGTAACTCACAAGCTCTGTGAGCTGGTCAATAATCGAATCAATTATGCATTTCGAAGTGTCTGATTTTTAGGCATCGGTTGTGTATATGCGTCAATTATCCGTTTCGACTAAAAATATAACAAAAATTTACCTCAAAATCACAGATAGAAAATGTGTGTTTTACTGAAAATAAAAAAATAGAAATCAATAGCTCATAGTTATACATATTAAAATAATAGACTACAATAGTTCATACATCTGATACTCGATTGTGTTTAAACACCTTAGAATAAGATAGGAGTTAAGTACTGTTTTATCTGTGATTTACGCTCGTAAACGCAATGTTTTTATGTACTAACTCAACAATAACCTCGAGAATTTTTATGTACCAACTTACAAAATAACCTCGAGTACTTTGATCACCTTAAGAAAAGAAAAATTAAATTTTCTTACAAAATACCAAAAACATAAATACATGAGCGTAAACCACAGATAAAATGGTATTTATCTCCTATCTTCTCCTTTAGTGTTCATATAAAATCGAGTTTCAGGTAGAATAAGGACAACAAATGAAATATGATTATTGGAAATTACAAAAGATCATTCCAAGGACGCTCCTGCTATATTTTTGACAGCAATAAAATGTTGTCTTATGAGTGAAGGTGTCAAGACGCCGAGCTCATTTAATCGCAGAACACGAGTTAATCGTTTTTTTGCTCATTGTTCTTTAATGGATCTGCAACCCATATCTAGCCTTGGCCTCCAGCGATCTCCTACCTCTCATGTCACTTTCTACGATCCTCTAGTTTGGCTCATGCAGAAGCTGGGACGCTTCCTTCACAATATCGTCCTCCCATCACAGCTTCGGTCTCCCGCCCTTTCTTTTACCTCCTGGTTTACTCGTAGTTTTTTTATTCACATTTTCCATGACATAGAAATAATGTTATTTACTACATTTGGCAGATGAAGAGGTAAGGTTAGGCGAGGTTTGGTTAGGTTTGATTTTGTTTGGTTCAGTAAGGTTAGATAAGATCTAAGGAATATAATGGGTAGAAATTCTTCTTCTTCTTCAATGGCACTACAGCCCAAATCGGGCTTTAGCCTCCTCCAACTTTCGCCTCCAACCCTCCCTGTCCTCAGCCACCGTTCTCCATCCGGTCACTTGGAGAAGCTGGTTCGCATCTTTGGTAACTTCGTTTTATAATCTCAGTCTTGGTCTTCCTATCCTACTCTTTCCCCCCGTATGCCCAATCATCACCTTCTTGGGTACCCGTGAAGAAACCCGTGATTGTAAGAATGTCAATCTTTGTACGTTTCTTTGTACGAATAAGAAATTAATGTTTGATAATCGTTTATAATTGTCATAAGTGTGTGTAAGGAAACGGGATTGCTTAACGTTTCATATGTATGATATCTTCTGTAATACCAGCCTTAGGGTATATGCGGATAAGTGTGAATAGATACATGAGTGTGAATAGATACATATTTATATTTATTTATTTATTTATTTATTTTTTTTATTTTTTTATTTATTTATTTATTTATTTATTTACTTATTTATTAAAAATAACAAAGAAAAATACACAATATAACAATATATACAATTTTTAAAAAGATACATTATAATTTTGTTTTTATGACTCAACTTCAAAAAGAGTTTTCTTGTTTTTTTTTTTGTTTTGTTGTGTCGTGTTTTCTTTTTTCATTTCCTTAGATATCTTATGAAACGCCAGCTTTAGGGTTGTGCGGATAAGCAAAGAGTGTAAATATAAGTATGATGTACCTACCTGTTAATATTTTTCACGAGGATATTACATACATACAGGGTGTTGTTAAATTATTATCCCCCTTGTGGCTGGGCGTAATGTGTGTGTATGTTTCGTGACGCGCCCGTGTAATTACAGAGATGATGAGATGACATTAATGATGATGATGTACCTACCTGACTATGTAATAATATGTACCTATATATTATGTAGAGCCGCAGATGCTTTAGCGAGGGAATGAATGCGCGATATCACGCAAGACACGATGCACGATTATCACCTACCTTAATCCCATTACAAATACATAATGATTTTGTCGCCTCTTAACTATTAATAATTAATTTTTCTTTTAAACGTTTTGTATTTTTTTTATTAATTACTGCCATATATACCAGAATCCTTGCTTGTGGTTTGCATATATTCATCACCTCACTCACATTCATAAAAGTTGTCGGCGTTCGTGGCTCAGTTGGTTGGGTATCTGACTGCTAATACAAGGGTCACGGGTTCGATTTCCGTTGGAGACACAGTTTTTAATTGTGTTTTCAGTCGGGATCTGTACGTCTCCAGAATGTGGCAACTTGGTATTGGATGCGTGTTAAATTGATATTTGACATAGTACCTACCTGTTAGTTACACGAGAAGCAATATTAAATCATCTATATTAATATATTAGGGGGTAAGCAGAGAGAACCAAAAGCTACATTTTTTCTATCTTGACAGACATTCATCGCCTTGTCAACATTCATGAATCGTCGCATGAATGTTCGTGAGTTGTTCACGTTTCTTACATTTCCGTCAGTCAGAATATCGTTTACATGGTCGTGCCATCCTTTTCTTGGGCGCCCTGGACCTCTTATTCCGTTCCTGTCAGTTTTGTACATTTTCTTCGTCAGGCGTTCTTCATTCATCCTTCCAAGCGCCCAAACCATCTCAATGTGTCAACTTTCATTATTTTTATTACATATTACATTCTTTCCTTATATCCTCGTTTCTTACCCTAATCTCGTTACCTAAGTCGGTGTATTTTCTATTTTATTTATCAAATACTTTTATATATTTTATTATTATTAGCTCTCGTTCCTTCTTTTTTAGCTCTTTAAATTTTCTCGGTTAGTTTTTTTTCATTAATTTTATTCATGAGACCAAACCACTGTAGTGTGCTTACTTTCGTTCTGCTAGCAATAAACTCATAATTAAAATATTTCTTTAACAATTGTAGCAGACCAAGGGTGGCGTAATGTACCTAATCTTTCAACGAATCTCCATCTCGGTTAGCGCCCGCTACAGAGTCGGCGGCGATCTTTTGTCCGTCGTCGGCCGCCAGCCGTAGCACAGATCGTCGATCGATCTGTCGGGTGTACCCCCGCCCCCCTCTCTCCTTCTGCCTTCCCCTCGCACACCGTGCAGCCCCCCACCCGCCCCTCACCACCAGCCGACCAGGTGTCGAGGACTGGCGGCTGATAACTCTCGTGACGTTATTAAAACATTCGTACTAATACGACAGGTGTGTGGAGCTCACCCTCACACCGAACATTATAGGGATCAGTCGGAACAGATATATTTTACTGATTTTTTCTCTGTTTGTAGGCCTGTTGGCCTGTAATGATCCTGTGTCAGTAAACTTCTTAAGACGTGGATTGTCAGCTTCTTTCAATATCTTGGAATAACGTTCCGGAAGTCTCCTATCCTGGGGGATACTGTCCCTGGCCACTTTTACGGTTCCTGGCGGTGGTAAAATCTTTGAACAATCTAGCATCATAATACATTCGAGAGCTATGTCGGAGGCATAGAAGGCATCTCACATTCAGGTCTTCTGGATCATAGAGTAACAACTCCCAAAAGGAGTTGGACGGAGTCAAGAAAGCGGCTTCCTATGACCGATGCTTTGGTTTGAGCGGTTTGATTAAGTGGAATGCACTGCCTCCAGATGTCCTCAGTGCTCAAATTAAGAGCACATTCACAAAAGGACTGAAAACAGTTTTTTTTTCTTTGAACAGCACATAACTAAACTATCAGCGCCCTTGGAATGATCTTGAATCATTAAACGGCGCTATATGAAATCCCCTTTAAGTATTAAGCTATTCTAGACTTCCGAGATTATATATTGAGATTAATTACGTAAGGACATTATGAGTTTGACCGCCAATTTCAACAAGGCACCTATGTTAGGAGTGCGTCCTGTTTACCTCTGAGGGCAAGTCCCGTCAAACAGTGGAATCTAAACTCTCATGATAACCCATATTATGGATATAATAATCTTATTGAGTACTAAGATTTTATAGAACTCCATAAGATGATTATATTGATTCCAACGTTTGACGGGACCTGCCCTCCTAGTCTTGCCCCTGGAACTAAGACGTCCAAATGTCCCTGCATGTTTATGGGTTCTGCTTGAAGATTGCCGCCCATGTCGGTTCAAACCCGGATGTAAAAGGAGGAGGGTTCTCAGATTACATTAGCTATCTTAACATTTATTTCTCGCTTGATATATTAAGAATATTCTGTTAGTGGTTCGTTATAATTGTAAAAACAAAATATGCTCTTAACCATTAAAGAGAGTTTTGTCAAATGTAGATAGATACATTTTCTTATTTTCACGAATCCGGCAGTAAGTTACTTTTTCAGAATTCTTCTTCTTCTTTCATTAGGTCCAGGGTCTGTTTTATGCTGCATTTTCAGCATCCTGTGATGTGTACTGCCAACTATCTCGCCATCTTTTTGGTGGGCGTCCTCGTGGTCGAGACCCCTCCGGTACGTTGTCTCGGGCTATCTTTGAGATCCTGACGTGTTCGTTCGTTTGAGATCGGCTGACGTGTTCGTTCCGGTACATTCTTCTTTGGCGCCCCCATCTTACGATGTTCTCAGCTTCGCAGATTCTTCGGATCTCTGTATTTCTGACTCTATCACGAAAACTTTTGCCAACTATGCATTGCAAAAATCCAAGCTCAGTAGTTGATGATTTATTAACCAATTGATTAACGGAGATTGATGATGATCATTATTCAATTATATTTATATTTTAGATAACATAATTTGTCATTAGATATTATTTGGTCGTGTGTCGCTGATAAATATATTTTTATTATGGTCGGGTCGCGGTCCGCCCCATTTTCTTTCTCTCGGTGTGTAGTGTAGTGGTGTGTACACAGTGACGAAATGTGGAGATAAAGCGCTCCTCCCCCGTACACTGCGCCCGAGTCCTCGGCAACGACAAGCGACGCCCGGTTGCCTGGCGACCGCCCATCCATCAACAGACCTAACACACTCTCAAATAGACAGACAATCACACATAGGTACACTCATACATACATCAGATAGGTACATAATAATATGAAATGAAAATGAAATTAAATTATTTATTTATTTCCATTATTTACACACATATATATGTATATATAGAAATAACAAAAAAACTATATTTTAAAAAGATATAAAATATTTTTTTTTTCTGACAAACTTTTTAACATCTCAATAGTGACGATGTTGGAATATTATAGA
This sequence comes from Molanna angustata, assembly GCA_963576475.1. Taxonomy (NCBI): domain Eukaryota; kingdom Metazoa; phylum Arthropoda; class Insecta; order Trichoptera; family Molannidae; genus Molanna; species Molanna angustata. The sequence goes on from OY754979.1 coordinate 29,373,240, forward strand.
AGAACCAGGAATTCAAGGCACCTTGTCATCGGATGGTTTACGTGACCACTTTATGGGCTTGCGCAACGTTCACCAATTATTGAGTTGAGTTCCCTTATCAATGCAATTTTTGAAAGTTCTATATTTTTTAATAATGAGTACAATTGCTCCTATTTGGTAATTAACTACCTCACTAGACGAGCCTGTTCTGAGGCAGTACTCTTTCAATTTGGCCTATGGTTACATGTTTTTGAATGCAAAATAATCAACAAAAACAATTAAACATAAATAGACAATAAAAATAATCAGAACGTGATCACTCAGTTATTTTAGCACCAAGCTATGGTAAAGATTCTCAGGTTATGAAGGCACAAAGTACCTATCTAGTGAATTATGTTAGGTCTAGGATATTTAACAGGACATGAGTATATTGTATAAAAAGGTAGTCCTTGTGTTGTCCCACGTTCAGCCACGACGATCAGGAAGAACAGGACTATAGTCCAATAAAGTCCCCAATACGGAGTGGGACAGGAGACTGCGCAATTTCTCTTATCTACATAGACGCATGATTTAAAATATTTTCATTTTAATTTTGTTTTTCTTCTCAAAAATTAGCCGACAGTACCAACCTGCCTTTCGAAGCTCAATATCAAATTCTTTAACGACAAGGTAGTGTGTTCTGGCAGTGACTCATGATCTTCGATCGAACTCAGGACTCATTAAGCCGACAATATTGTCATTTACTTTTCTTTATGCATTTTTTTACTATATACTTTTATTTAAATTCACCTGTCTGTCCGTACTGGAATTTTGCAATAGATTTTTAACTAACTTCCCGAAAATTTAAAGCTCTGAAATTCTCAGAATTTGTGTATTACCGATGGCAGTGCATGTTGAAGCATTGTTTACAGCTGGATTCATTTGATATTATTATAAGATTGAACATTTTGTATTTAATATAAAGTAAATAATAATGCTATACTTATTGCATAAATCCAGGAGTATTTTTATGAATTAATTTTGACATTGACATTTCCACGAAATTAATTTAAATATATTTCTCCTCTGTTAGAGATCGAACCCAGGAAGCTTTTATTTTTATTATTTTAAATTGTATTTACTACATATTTTATTATCTGTATTTTAACAATGTATTTTGGTTATTTACATATAATATAAAAAAATACAAAAAAATGCTTTATTTTGTATTATATAATAATTAATCAACAATAACTATTGTCGCTGTAATTGTATATAGCGAAAAAAATATATAACGTTATATTATGTTCACTAAAAAAATCGCTGTTTAAAATTATTTCGATTAACATTCTATATTTCATAGAAGCAACGCTTGGCGAATGAATAAGCGCGCGATTTCATTTCCAACCGCCGCCGTGAATTCTCCACATTTCGAAAAGCTCTCTCGTTTTTCCCCCGCTGCGACGTCAATTAATTATTTTCCCCGAAAAAACTCCCAAAGCTGAGTCACTCCACGTCGGGATACCAGGAAGCCATGAGTGGCGAGGAGGTATACATACAATACGGAATAGCATGGAGGAGAAAGTGGTGGTGGTTTCCCTTATCCCACCCCCTCGCTATGGTATCTAAGGAGGCCGGGGGGTGCGGTGGAGCAGGCCGCCCTCTGAACCTCCCACTCCCCCTTGCCAGCCAAACTCTTATTTTCCCGGCCGAGCACAAAAGATACAAAAACACACGCGTAAAATTATACACACACCCGCACGCGACCACAGAACTGAATTGGGGAGACAATTTATTTTATTTTGTTTTTTTTTTGTACTTATGACAACGGCATTCAAGAAAGTATAGCTTACAATTTTATATATATCGCCAATGCCCCTTTAGAAGTGAACATGACATGGGCAAAGTTCATCAATACACCCGCTGAAAGTTTTTTTATACATACCTATATGTAAATCCAGAATCACACACACACACACACACATAAATACATACAAGAAAACATATCACACAAGCATATTAAAACTTTAAAGTACCATTGAGACGCTCCAGACACACAACTCTCTTCCGACCTAAGTTATACAAAACTAATGCCGCTTAAACCACTCAACTATAAACAGAATTATGTATAAACACATACATAAAATATGAAGTCCCTTGACATAGACCTATTCAGTGACACACACACATAAACTCGCTCAAAAATTAAAAACAGGAATTTCATAAGATTATCACTTACGCATAACACGCATGCACATACACATAACAAACACCCCTTCACACATATACACCCTCACACACACATGATCTTGTATCTTGAATATATGACTGTATTTTGTAATAAATTATGATAGTATTGTAAGCTAATAATTGATGTATGGAGATGATAATTGTTATATTTGATATTTTTATACATATATACTATTCTTTGTACATTGTTAGCTTCAATTTGAAAAAAATAAAAATAAAACATACGATATAAAAATAAATTTAAATAACAAGAAAAAAAATTATATAAATACCATGTTATACAAACGCTAAAATATCTTGTATAGGTACATCCACAAACAAACATACATTCAATCTCATGCACACACACTCTTTTAAATACTACGATCATGCTCAGAAACTACGAGACATCATTAAATTTAACTGAAAATTAAAAGTTTTATCAAAAGTACTTGATGGAATTCCATCAATTTCTTTTAATATTATTATTGAAAAAAAAATATTTCTAGTGGAATAATTTAAAATATATAGTAGGTTTTATTATCTAAAGTAATAAAGCAATCAAAATGTTAGTGTCTGTGTGTGTGTGTGTGTGTGTGTGTGTGTGTGTGTGTGTGTGTGTGTGTGTGTGTGTGTGTGTGTGTGTGTGTGTGTGTGTGTGTGTGTGTGTGTGTGTGTGTGTGTGTGTGTGTGTGTGTGTGTGTATGTGTGTGTGTGTGTGTGTGTTTGTCTCACGCCTTCTGAAAAACCAAGAGCATCTAAAAATCTAATTTATGTGCGAACATGTACCAGTATACCTGATGCAGTGTCACGCTAAAAATAATGCGATAAAAATGCTGAATTTTAAAGATATTTCAATAATTATTTTTTTCATACAAAATTTTCCAAGTCATATCTGTCAAAAAAGTGTACATTTTGCACGCAAATATCTGTTAGTTTAAAAGTTAGAAGTACGTATTTACACGAAAAAAATATATTTTCAAGTATAACTTAGCGTTTGAGTGAAAAACATGGTGAATATTTTGTATAATTACAATGTTTAACTTATTTTTAAAGTAAGCGTTTTGTACATAAACGCCGCCATTTTAATATCTTTTCATTTTCCTACCGAATGAATATGTTCTTGAAAATAATAAACCTTTGAAATAAATGAAATTATGAAATCATAAAATGAAACACAAGACATTACAGCAAGTTTTAAGACGTATATTATAAAAGTCTGTTAATTATTAGTAAAGATATAGGCATAATAAAATTGCATAATTTGTATATAATATTTGATATATCGGACAATTTTCATTTTTATGGCATCGAACAAACCAATGTAGGTACCTACATATTATTCAAAAAATGTCTACAAACCATTTGATATTTTTTACATGTTCTATGGTTACTATGGTTACGGACACATTCTGATATTCAAATAAAATCGAATTCGAATTAATTTAGAACATCATTGTAGGTAGGTACCTACATACCTAATACTACTTAAAAACCAACAATATACTAATTTCGTATAGGAAAATTATTAAACTATCTTAGGTTAACTACAATACACATGTCATTCAATCTACAAACTATTTCCTATAGTGAAATTCTTCTTTTATTTAAGTAGACCTTTGGGTGTTTTTTTATACAAACTATTTCTTGGAATTTAATTCTTCTTCCTCTTCTTTTGTGAAGTCATTTGGGACAGTTCATAAATAAACTATTTCCTATAGTCTAATTTTTCTTTTTCTTAATTTATGTAGACCTTGGGTGAGTTTTTATACAAACTATTTCCTATAGTCTAATTCATCTTCTTTTATGTAGCCCTTTGGGTGAGTTTTTATACAAACTTATTCCTATTATCTAATTCTTTTTCTTCTTATTTTATGTAGACCTCTGGGCCAGTTTTGATACCAACTATTTCTTTTAACGTAATTCTTCTTTTTCTAATTTTATGTAGACCTTTGTTGAATTTTGTATAAACTAACTTCCTATAGTCTAATTTTTCCTCTTTTATGTAGACCAAGGGAGAGTTTTCATACAAACTTTTCCTTTAGTCTAATTCTTCTTCGTCTTCTTTTATGTTGACCTTTGCGTTAGTTTTTATACAATCTATTTCCTGACGTATAATTATTCTTCTAATATGTAGACCTTTGGGTCAGTTTTTATAGTAACTACTTTCTATAGTCTAATTTTTATTTTTTTATTTTTTGTAGATCTTTTGGTTAGTTTTTATGCAAACTATTTCCTTTAGTCTAATTCTTCGTTTTCTTATTTAATGTAGACGTTGGGTGAATTTTATATAAAATATTTCCTATAGTTCAATTCATCTTCTTCTTCTTTTATGAAGACCATTTGGTCAGTTTTTTATATAATACATTTACTATTGTGTAATTCTTCTATTGCATCTTTTATGTAGACCATTGGGTCAGTTTTTATTACAAACTATTTGTTATAGTCTTATACTTATTCTTTTTTTTCATTTAGTCTTTTGGGTTAGTTTTAATTCTTATAGTCTATTGTATAGAAATATTATAAACAACATGCACACTTGACGAAAATACATAAAACGAATGGGATGTGACCATCACTAGAATCTTCTCAATACTTTTTTTCAATCGAAATTTACACCATTTATTATATCATCATATATTGCTTAATTTTCAATAACTTCACATTTGATTTTGATGACAATATAATAAAAAATCGGGGTTGTGGCCATTACTGGACTCTTCACAACGTTAATATTCAAATTAAAAAATATTTAAGTCTTCTTCTGTAATGTAGATCAGTTTTATTGTGCAAAAATATAATAATCTATAGGTATGCACACTTGACGAAAAATATAAAAACGAATGGGATGTGACCAACACTAGAATCTTTTCAGTACTTTTGTTTATTTAATTTTTAAGCCATTTCGCATCATCCAAAATTACTAAATATTTAAAACACATTTGCGTTCGATGACAGTATATAAAAATAGGGGTTGTGGCCAAATCCAAACTCTTTACAACGTTGTCTCTTTATAATCAGTCATATTTAAAACCATTTACCATAGTCCATGCGTGCAGAAATTGTATGTACCTACTTATATATAAAAACAAATGGGTTGTGGCCATCACTTGAACATTTTACATCGCCTAAACTCAATTAAATTTCAAACTACTTTTCATACTACGAATAAGCAAATATTTTTTGTGACAATATTATATAAACGATTGCTTATTCCTTCACTAATTTACATTCTTGGCCAACGGCGGGACATAAAAGCTAGTTATAAATAAAAATTAATTGATTCAAAAGTGATTCATTAATTTTACTCTCAATAAAATATTACCTCAACACCATACATAAATTAAAATGTTTTAAAATATTTTTTGACGAAGTTGGAATATTATGGGAGAACCAGGAACTCAAGATACCTACAGGGCTTACGACCTGTCATCGGCTGGTTTACGCGATCACTATATGCGCTTGCGCAACGTATTATTTTGAACTTTCAAAATTGCATTGGTAGCAAGATTGGTAAACGCTGCGCTAGCGCACAAAGTAATCACGTAAACCACCCGATGGCAGGTCTTAAGCCCTGTAGGTGCCTTTGGTTTATGCAACTTTAAAAAATATTCGATTTTTTTAATTAGTATAATTTTTTTTTATTGAGATGAAATGTTAGTTCATCCCTGCAATTTCCACCGTTGTCTGGTTATCCCCAATGGGACTGAAAAGTTACCAGGGAGCCACGAATCGTGGAAGGTATACAAGCAGGTTTAGAAGAGGAGTATGTAGACACATGACACCTCCCTCTTCCTACACGTCATACATTCACACATACAAAAGCAATGTCCAGAACATGCCTTGACTTGGAAGTTGGAACAGTGTTTTTGTTGGCCCTCGTGGCTCATAAAATCCGACTGCTAAGCCAAAGGTCCCGGGTTAGATTCCAGGTGGAGACACAGTTTATAATTGTGTTTTCAGTCTGGATCTGTCAGAAAATGTCATTCACTTAGTTTTGTTTGTAAGAAAAATAAACGATATAATAAAAATGATTAATATGAACACATATATAATTCCACAATTTATTTTATTTTTCTCCCGACGACCGTTTCGGCTTCTTCCGACGACCGTTTCGGCTTCGACCGTTTCGACCAGTTGATTATGGCCTTATAAGCCGAAACGGTCGTCGGGAGAAAAATAAAATAAATAAATAAATGTGTTCATATTAATCATTGTCATAATGGAATTCTACAAATTAGAAGCCGTCACAATCGAAAGATTGAAAAGTGCGGATATAATAAAACTTAATTATAGATAATATTAAAAATGTTTTTTTTAATAAGATGAAAATAAAGGTTTTCATTTCTTAACCAAGAATAAAATCGATTCGGAATTTTCCTACCGGATTTCCGTGTCCCGTTTGATCCGGTAAAAGTATCAGGCAAACATGATAATATATGTATAGTTCATGTTAGACCGATTCGGGACATTTGAAGCCGGATATCGACTGTTGGTATTATGTATTTATAAGAAAATCAAGATTAGGTTCTCACGTTAAATGTTATATGTACGTTATTATGAGAAAAAAATCTACATGAACGTTTTATTGCGTTGTTCATGATATAAATACGTAGTTAACCTACATAATATATACATAACAGGGTAAGCAGAGTTAATCTAAAGCAACATTTTCTTATCATGAAAAATAACGACGTCTATTGTCAAGCTTCTTATATTACCGTCTTTCAATATACCATGTGCTTAGCCGCAAATTTAATTGTATCTCTAATTTTCTTCATAATTTACTGACTCTTTCTGTAAAGGGAGAGTACTTATTCTTAAAAATATGTATATTTTTTCATTATTTATCTATTCATTGGTCAGTTCCATTTTTTTTTACATTGCGTACTTATTTCGAAATATATTTTGTAATAATACTTGTTTTCTCTGATTTATTATCCATAATTTAAAACTTAATGAACTTAGAACCATGAATGTTGTGTATTTTGTAAATCTAAACACTGGTCCGATACGTTTTAATTCAATATTCTTACTTTTTTGTAAAATAAAAAAAAAACATATTTTTTACGTAAAAATTCTCAATTAGTTATAATACACTTACTCGGACGCACACGATTATAATCTTTAAAGACGTACATTCTCATACAATACTTTAAAGTTTGCATTTCTGTTATATTCAGTCCCGCCTACATTGCCTTAACCTGCATCTTAAATAGAGGTTTAACTAAAATCTTTTACTTTTTCCATGCACTCTATTCAATCAAGTTTAATTATGTAGGTACCTCTTTTTTGCAATCTCATTATGAATTAGATTTTTTTGTGTACATCTATTTAAACTCTGCGATATATATTTTAGGACTTGATGAGAGATGATCATCATACACCAAAATGTGGCAAATTGTTATTTAGAGTGCGTGTTTAATTAACGTTTGACTGGTACTTTACTTATTTATTATTTATTTATTTATATTAGGGTACATCGACAGACATCCAGTTTACAATTTTCATAAAAAGAAAACAATATTGGTTATTATTATGAGTGTGCTGGACGTCCAATTATAGATGCAAACAACATTACAAAATTACTTGAGCTCATATTTAATCACACACGTAAGTTACACAAGTAAGAGTTACTTTATTTGTTCAAAAAGAAATGTGATAATTTACATTGTCAATTGTTCAATCATAATAACACACATCTTATAAATATTTATTGGATTGTGTAAGGCCGCAGCGCTTTTGATCCCTTTAGACTATCAAATACTTTTCCTTATAAAATTATAAAAATATATTTATTGAATTCTCCATTTAAAATATCATTTCCTTTCAAATATGTACTTATTCGTGCATGTCAAATCCACACACACATAAAACATCGTTTTTATTATACCAATTCTGGAACGTTACATTTATGTACATGTATAGTTTCCTTCATTTGGGAATAACTCTTTGCTACATATATTATACATATATACTCAGAGCACGAGACGAGGCTATTTCAAAGGTAGAATAAGTTCTACCCCGATCCGTTGGGATTTGGAGTTGAGCTTCCAAATATTCGAGATGTGCGCCATTCGAATATTTATTTATTTATCTTGTGTACATACATAGTATTTTATCTATTTTATTAATTGGTTGATAGAGAGTTATACAGTCTACACAATTTATAAAACAGACAATGTTGCATTGCTTTATTAGTGGTCCAGTGAATATTGATTACAAATATTTAAAAATAATACATAATTAATTTACTAGTAACCGCATGAAAAAGACACTAAAAGCAGATTGAATCAAAGATAGGAAGAGACAGCTGTCCTAAACGCACTGAGAGAGCTCGCAGAAATGTTAAAAGGAAGCATTGTACACCGTGCAAGCACGGTAAACAAAATTATTCTGATTGAAGTTGTTTTAGGAATATATAGTGTTAAGCTTAAAAGTAAACTTAAAAGCTTAAAAGAAAATTGTTAGGTTAAAAAGTGTATAAACAATTGTGTTATGGTAGACTGGTGGGCTTATTTCCATACAATTTCCTCCAACCACCCAGATTACAAATTAAGACCACATAGTAGCAACGTGTACCTATTACCTACGACAGTAAATAGATGAATAAGAAAAAACAAACAATAACTAAAAAACTTTACACAAAGACAAGAAAAATATTTCTTAGTAATAAAAGGATTAGGAAAGAAAAAGAAGAGAATATTGGTATTTTTTGTTTACAGATAAATGTTCCTTCTTAAGTCTGTTGTTGGTAAAGAAAAATAGAAAATGTTTTGGCAAAAAATTAGCTTGTCTGGTTTCCATAAAACGATAGATATTCTGAATACTTTATTTTTTACTCCTCACTAACCCAAGGTTACTCACTAACCCATAGTGGGGAGTTATGATTTCGCAATTTTAAGGCTATTTTTTATTGCAGATTATCAACTTTCAGAATGCAATCATGCTGAAATTGCATTCTGAAAGTTATATCAAAATATATCTGTGTGTGATGTGTACGTGTGCTTTGTGCGGCGTTTTATTATGTATGTATATTTTAATCGATTATAGACTAATAGTACTCATTAGATTCTTTTCAAATTTTACAATTTTTGTATATCTAATACTTGATTAGACCCCATAAGATTTTGAAGAATATCTGAATAGTGCTTCTCAATTTTTATTTAATTGTCAAGAATATCAAAATCATAATCATATCATAAAACCCAAAACTAACACGAGACATAACCATTCAAAATATCAAATAAGCAATTCTTGGCACCAAGTTTGGTGTTCCACCAATTCATCTTCGTTTGAATGATTGCTGTTTTTAGACAAACAATATCACTCGGATATTGAATACTTCAAAACTGAGCGAATAATTCGAATGCAGAATATTCGAATGTTGGATTTGAAAGCTCTAACGGGGAGATACGAGTGAAAACCGACCCGTCATCTCCTCACGTGTCTGTTCTCCCGTTCGCCTTTTATATTTCACAGAGCGACGCAGGACCCTACCAAGCGACTTCTCCCCATGGCAAACCGAAACCGCCTCTATGCAGTCGTCGAATAGGGGCGATATTCTTCCGGAGGCTTCGCGAAAATGGGAAAAACGTGGGTGGGAAGCGGTTTCCCGGTAAGGACAGCGCACGGCCGGGCCGCCCGTCTCCATGACGACCGGCCGCACAAACACGCAACGGAAAACCTCGTCTCTGGCCGCCCACACACCTCCTCGCTCCTCATGCGCTCCTGGCAGGGCGCGCTCTCTCTCGCTCCCAGGAGAAACGCCGCAGACAGGAGGTTCCATTCCGTCGTTTTCACGAGAGAGAGAACGACCCCTTCCGATCAATCCTCCCCCCCTATCTCTCTTACCGACTATTTCTCCGGTTGTTTCCTCCCCGCGTACTCCTTTAGTTTGTTCCACTCTTCTCCATTCCCCCGAGGTAACGATCTGCTCTCTGTCCCTCTCTCGTTCGTTCTCGGCGATTGATCTTGTAACTCCCGATGCAAGCGAAGCCTTGCTTTGCCTTCTCGTTCCCCCTTACTCCTCACAACGGCGGGCACCGAGCTTCCGAGAATATGTTCAGAAAATCGAATTTTGCAGAGGGAAAGAATGTACTCTATCGCAGTTGTTTTCAATTCGAAATCGGTTTAATTTTAAATTGTTGATATCTCAATGAAATTGTATTTTATTGAAAAAAGATATACATTATGTACACTCTGAAATAAAATAAATAGTTTCAAAATTATGTTGAGATATAACTTTTATACGATCAATTTAAACGATTTGATAAAAAACTGATACATTTTTAATTGAAATATAATAAAAAAATACTTCCAATGTGCATAAAAAATATTTTCATTTAATGTTTATTTGAGTACATACACGTATAGTCCGAGAGAACGTTTTCGTTGAATCATATTGTAATGGCTGTTTTTTTTATATTTTTTTCTTATTTGATATAGGTATGAAAAAGGAAAATTTGGCACCTGGTAGTGGTTGCCTTTACCAGCGTGCATCCTCTTTATAGGTGAAAATTGCAGATTTTAACATTATTTCAATATAATTTGTTTGAAGGAAGGAAATGTCAAAAGACCAGCAATAAAAAAATAAATGTTTTTTGACGTTGCTATCTCTTAGACCTTTGTATAGTTATCTCTTTTTACTGTTTTGCTTACTTCAAAGTATATTATTAGTGTATATTTTTTTGGTTCTATGATATTGTTTTCGATGTGTGTGTATTTTTATGTATGCATATAAAAGGCAATTTATGCCATTAATCATTAAATAAACAAATAAATAAACAAAACTATTAAGCTACATGCATCGCCTCAAACTTGTTCGTCTGTTATTTATGGTTTCTTACATCCAGAATATCATTTACGTGGTCTTGTCATCCTTTTATAGGACGAACCCGACGTCTTATTCCGTTCCTATCATCTTTGTATATTTTCTTAGTCGGGCGTTGTACATTAATTCGTCTCACCTTTCATTCTTTCCTGTTGTCCTCATTTCTTACCCTGTCACACATCGTCCAACTACGAATTCTTCTTAGCGATCTCATCTTATTTCAACTGCATTAATACTGCTTTGTGTGACTTTCGCCATGTCCAAGTCTCTGTGCTGACCTGCTTTGTGTTAATATTTCTATAACTTTTTTGGGTGTTTCCTTGGTTGGATGTCTTCGTTATGAAGGGTACTGAGTACCCTATTTGAGTCATATGTATCTTATAATTCGTATGTAAATACAACTGGATAATATGAAGAGGTGTATACACAATGGAGCACCAAATCACATATCTTATGACGTCAATGTCGTGTCTAAGAATTGCCAATTTTTATTTGAACAGCGATAATGCTTATTAGACATTTTAAATTCTCACAGCCTGTTGTTGTGTTCAGAAAACTCAAATAATAGATTTTATTTTGTCGTTGATATTTTATAGCAAGTTCTGAATAATTTTACTGTCGTGCGAGAGTTTTCGTCCGTCCCGAGGAAGATGCAGTTGCTTTAAAACCGGTCTTTTAAGAAAACATTCGTTGTTAATTATATCGTCTGCCCCATTTCATCCGTGGTCGCGCCTCCTAGTCAACAGTCGCCATGATCTGCGATTCTGAGTCGTCTCCTGTGGGACACCTTGTGCCGCCAGCTCCCTCTCGATATTCATCCACTCGGTGTCTGCCTCTTCGATACCGAGCACAGTTTTGACGGAGTAGATGTCCTCCCTTTGCATGACATGGCCATACTATCCATGTCTGCCCTCTATCAATTTTTCTTCTATTGGAGCTATATTGAAGGATCCTTTGACATACTCATTGCGAATTTTATCAAGGCGTGTTACGTCACCTGCCCAGCGCGACATCTTCATTTCATTCGTGTGCAGTTGTTGTGCGTACCTACTTTTTGATGTTGTCCAGTACTCTGATCCGTAGAGCATTGCAGGTATTAAGAATTTTTTTTGTATTTTTTATTTTGCATGTTTTGTATTTTTTTAGACTGTTTTGAATATAATATGTGAATACAATATGTCTTGATATCTATAAATAAATAAAAAAATCTATATAAGCATGTGCCATCTCGGATAGTGCGTTCACTTCAATAATTTCTTTCATGCTTCTGTGTTGGTAAGATTTTTTATTGTTGTCAGATGTAAGAAACTAAACTTTGTAGGTAATATATGACAACATTTAGATATCGCCAAGTCGGATAAATTAATTATGTAGTATTCGTCACAAAAAAGTAACAATAATAAAAGTTGTTTTTTTGGCATACCTACCCCCAAGAACAATAAAATCAGTTTTATATTTTTATCTATAAAAGCAAATTCCCGTAAATTTATAAAGTAGCGAAATATTTAAAATGTTAGCAACTCCGTGAAACTAAATTTGCCAGAATGCCCACTATGCAAGGTAACCAACACAAAAACACGAAAGGAGTTATTATAGAGAATACATAATAGTAGAATCTGACTGCCTATCCTGCAAGGGACACGGCTTGATGGCAGTAGGGTCATACGAAGCATGAGGGCCCACCTTGCCATGGGGCCCAAATTTCTAAAGATTCTATATGAAAAAAATAATATTTACCAGAACATACATACCTACTCAATTTAAATAAATTTTCGATTAGAATTTATGAATGATTTACAAATATTCTATTATTATTTATTTATCTTCTTGTACACATAATTTGTACGCCTTCTTCCTTCCAACTTCAACCAACCAGAGTTGTTGATGATGATGATAATATACAGTACAATGTGTACTATGGCAATAAGGTTATTACATGACAAAAATAAAAAAATATATAAATAGTAAGATAGCAATAAGAGGAGGAGGAGAGGAAAGATTCTTCGATTCGATTTACATTAAAATCAGTGAGTTTATTCATTTCCAATTTATATTATTATTTAATTTATGTGTTGTTTTAGTTAGTTCATTTTATATTTTAAAAATGTTGAGAACCTAAAAAAACGTTGAGGTTGCTTTTGTAATATTTGCAAGAGGGCGACCCATACTTTATATATAAGGCACATAATTATATGCGCGAACATACCGTCGGTTAAGACCTATTTTTCTTATCCATCAAAAGACATATTTGGACTGTATTTCCACTCTCTGCCATGGATTTAGTTCAACCCCTCCTAACTCCATTCCTCTCGTGTTTCCCCTCCATAGTGCGGTTAGTGGGTGGTGTCGGGATAGAGCAGATTGGAGAAAGAAGGTAATCAGAGCGAGACGGAGAAGAAAAGGGGAGATAAATGATATCTTGGAAGGAAACGCCCTCAGGATTTGGGGATACCAAAAACGAACTACAATCTATGTAACTATATATGTAATATACATAAGTCACATTATTATCAGATGTGTTCAATATGTGAGCAACGTTGTAAGAAATTAATATGGATTTGTTTACGTACATACATTGTCGTCTCTTATGACTACTTATAATAATGAAATGTATTTTAATGAATGAAACACATTCGTTTTAATACTAGTTGCATGTAACACATAAATGTATCATTAAAAAATGTTTGGAAAAACTCGGGATTTAAAAAAAACTATTTGAGATTTTGTATTTGTCTATAGATATTCATACAAATTTTCAGCGTTCTAGCTTTTATTTAGTTCTAGTTTTTGAGATAGGTATATGGAAAAATAAAGTAAAAATTCAAAAGTTTATAACCCCTAACTAAAACAAAAATTCAAAAATCTGAGTATAAAAGTTTTGTAGGCCTATAACTATCTATATTTTCTGAAATTTAAGCCTCTGTGCATTGAGCGGATCTGAAGTTATAAGGGGGGGGGGGTGGAGACACACACAGACATATAGACACACTTAATTTTCTACTCCGAATTCTGAGTAAATCCATATAATATATAGAAAATAAATATTTATATATATTTACCTACCTTAATAAACTCTTTTCTAGATTGCAAACCCCTCCCAACGCTACGTAGTGCGCTTCTTCGGAAGAGTAAAATGGACCCAAATCCTAATAGCTGGCGTCCCCCACGTAGACATGTTAAAAAAAAAAAAAACCTTATAATACATAAACAATAGGATCATGCTGAATATCAGCTGCTGTGGGCTTGTGTTACTGCAACATAACCGAGCATGGTCCTTTTGAGTCGAAAAAGTTGTTTTTCTTTTTATTTATTGATATATTTCTTTGTATTCGTATGTAAACTTTTTTCGCCTCAGTAAAATTTTTATTTATTTATATGCTGCGAAGCCTCCAAGTTGGTGTTTTTTGACTTCAAAGTTGAAAAAACCGTGAAAAATATAGACCTGGCATACAAATCTCGCGTATCCTGACTTGATATACCTACCTACTTTGTCGATATGTTAAGAAAAATGAATTTTCTTGATCAAATCGACAGTTGGATTATGTGTTCTAAAACATCAAATTGTCTTCTGCATTCTGAAATTATTAGATTTATATACAATAATCTTAGAGAACTCTTGGTTTCTTCTACTTTCGTGCATGGTGCATCTTCTGTCATGTTGACAAACAACTTTAAACTACAAATGTATACGTTATGGGTACATATTATAAAGTCTTGTACTTACACGGAAGAGGATGTTGTTTCATTTTGATATATTTATTGTATGCCTAATAAGTACATCAAGATGATAATGAAATATAACTGAACGATTTATATCGCACAACCTCGACAAAAGATTTATAATTCACCAAAGGTACCTATTTGTGTAACTAAATTTTAACAACATCTTTAGTACCAATAATATACCTATCATCGTTAAACTATCTACCTAAATCAAATATTGCCTCGATATCTAATGATTTACATAAATTTATTTTATACCTTCAATTAAGATCATATTTTATCATCTATTAGGAAACAAGGTAGGTACTAATTAATTTTATTTACCTGTAGTACTTACCTTATTCAGATTTATGTAGGTTCCTATAGGTATAACTCGATTGATTTCAATTTACATATACCTACATTAAATCAGGTATTTCTTTAGATTGGCCTTCGTAGCTCGAATGCTAAGACATTATCTGCTGCGAAAGACATCGGTCCAGCCCCCCTAGACAACGTGTCATTTAGCTCAAGAATAGAAACAAGAAAAGATAACTTACATACATTGGCATGGAAGTGACAGTTGTCACGTGACTTCCATACTGTCACTTCCATACATTGAGTTATCTTTTCTTGAGCTAAATGACACGTTGTCTTAGGGGGGCTGGGTTTCATTATTTCTTCTAAATAATAACTAAAAAATTCTTATGCGATTGTTCAGGAAAACACATAGGTATTAACAGTGGTTCATTTTTGTAATTAATTAAAACATTGAGACAATTTAGCATCAAAATTAGTTTTTGTGTAGTAAAAGATATTTGATACACGGCATGTTGATAGTAGATACATGTTTATTATCCAACAAAATAAGTCTAGGCATTACTTGTATGTCTGTATTTAATTTTATTTCATCTCTAAGAAACAATCGATAGTTTGTTTATGACGAAATAAAATTCTATAGACTGAGAAAAGTATATCTATCGAAAGCATCTTATTTATATTATGTAATCTGCATTTTTTAAACATGGCTATAATATTCTCCAAACATCTTGAACGAGCTTCCGGTTGCGCAGAGCGCAAAATGGTGTCTTTTTGCTTCGTTGGTTAACGTGCAAATCGCCTCCCCTTCAAGTTATTTGGCGAAAACTTTACGTAGAGGACAACAGCTATTGTATTTTTGGTCCATTATACTCTTCCACAGAAGCACCCCATGTAGTGTTGGGGAGGGCTTGCAATCTCCGCAATTTTTTTTAATACAGTAATCAAAAATTAACGTGTGTATAATAAATTTAACTATTAAATTAGTTGGTTAGTACCACCTCACTAGGCATAAGTTGTTCCGAGTTGGTGGACTAGTTCAGAGTAAGTTATAATATAGTATGATTGTGTAGTCCATTGTCCACTGTGTGAGACCTATGTTAGTATTTTTAGTATTTATTCGGATCTTAAAAAGACCCGGGATGTAAAAAGGTGGGAAAACAGAATTAGGAAGATCGTTCCACAGCAGGCCACCTGTGTTAATAAAATAGTTAAAGAAGCAACTGGTTCGTGTATGTTGAAAGTCTATACCGGGTTTTTGTGATATCGAGAATATTTAAAGAGCGCTATTGTTTATGTATTGGCTCCAAAACAAAGTCTTCTTAAGAAATTAAAAGCGTCTGTCACTTATGTATAATGTCAGTGAGTCATTCCACATTAGAGGCCCGTAGAAGACGCTCAGGAGAGAGCACAGTGTCGGCGAAGAACCTATCATTCTCAGTGAAAAGAAGAAACTTGATTTAAGGGGGCGACTGCTGCCAACTTACCTATTTTTTAAATTGATTTCTAATCATTATTTCGAATCAAATCGTTTTGAAAATAATAATTTATTGATAGTTTGGGTATTAATAAAGAAAAATATAACTTAACTTTTTGATAATGTTCTGTATAAATTATTGTAGAAAAATAATTGCATACTTCGATTTTCAAAGTTTATCTTATATTTTTAAACTATAAGGAAATATAATATATATAATATTTTTTAAATTAAAGATTACAAAAATAACCAGAAAAATATGTTGTGACGTTGCATTAATGCATCAGGTTTAGTAAAGAAACCTAAAAAACATATATTTTCCATTCAGCGCCATTGCGAAATAAGTTTTTTTGGTTTATTTACTTAACCTGATGCATTTATGCAACGTCACAACATATTTTACCAGATGTTTTGTTCTTCTTTAATTTAAAAAAAATCGGGGTATGCTTATTATTTTTCTACAAGAATATATACAGAACACAATTAATAAGTTAAGGTATATTTTTGTTTATTAATATCCAAACTAACTAAGCTATTTTTTTTTTCAAAATGATTCTTTTTGTAGTAATGATGCTATATCAAATTGAACAAATAGGTACGTTGGAAGCAGTCGCCCTCTTAATCAAAAGCCGTACATCGTGCTGCATTGTTAAGTAAGCAGAGTAACTTCCAATTAATTCATCACCTAATAAATAAAATATGTTTTTGTAAAGTATCTTAGTTATCACAAAACGTTAATTATTATTTATTATAACCGACATTATTTCAAGGTTGACCGGACAGCGGACGACACACATACCTACCTATTTTTTATAACATATATTGTGTGTTATCTGACCAGTATATTCGATTGTTTATTTATTCACTCGTTGTATGTGTGTGTTTTTTATACAGCTCGCATCAAGGGCAGATACTCCCTCACGCTTAAGATTACCGTTTGCCGTATATTTATGTTGACCTCTTAAAATTTAAAGGTGCAATGCGTATACTATCGTAATACTTTTTTAGTTGGATCAGTATATAGCTAACTGGTTTATAAATCCGTTTGACTGACGTTCAAGTGTGCCTGATGAGATTGAATCGTCGGTATAGAAGAAAATGGTGGCTCAGTTGGTTGGGTATAAGACTGCTGATCCAAGGGTCCCGGGTTCGATTCCCGATGGAGACACAGTTTTTAATTGTGTTTTCAGTCTGGATCTGTGATATTAATATCTTAAGTCTCCAGAATGTGGCAACTTGTTATTGGGTGCGTGTTAAATAATTATTTGACATAGTACCTACCTACCTGTTAGTTGCCTGAGAAGCTACATAAAATTAATGAATTTTCGGGAGTGATGAGCAAATGTATGACCAAGTGATCATGTCAATATTTTGGTTTTTCATATCTAGACTTTGCTTTGATCATGGCAAGAGTCTCTTTTTTATAAAGATTCGTTAATTTAATATATTATTTTTTTCTACTAAAGGCCACTTTTTACAATGAAGTTATTTAGGTTCGTAATTGAATAAGCAGAGGAGAAATTATTTAAATTGATTTCTCACGCAAATATTGCTTTTCTGGGCTGGAAACACTAGTTGGAAGAAATTGCCATATGGCAATAATCTCGCCACTTGCGCAGGGTGCAAGGAAGTGTTTATTATTACAATATCTTTTTGAACCGGTTTGAATCTACGTTGCTTGGATTTCTTCGAAGATAATCATATGGTCTTGTAGTTATAAAACTACACTTGTTTGTAGGTAGGTACCTACATCTAATAATTTTCACATATTTGCAAAAAAAAAAAACGCAACTTATAAATTACCTACCTATAGTTGCGGGATTCGAACCCGGGTCTACTGGATTGCTAGTCATTTTGCCCATCTAAAGGTTAGTATATCAAGTCCTCTATTTCTCAATTAGCTGTAGGTACCTACTTAGAAATATTAAATAGACATTTTTCGTAGTACCTAAGTACCTACAATACTTTTGTTTTTATGAAATGCTTCAGAGAATTAGTGAAACATTGAATTAGTCATGTGCACTAGACATAATTGAAATATGTTGATACTAACATAATGTTTCAAAGCACATACCTACTAATCCTATAGGTATGTAGGCACCTATTTACTATAGCATAAGTATGCCATTTGCATAATGTTATGGGTTATGGCAGCTAATTGAAGACTCCGTGTCGATATGTACCTACATACATAATGTAAGTAATAATGTTAGTCACTTTCATAGATCGTGGATTTTAATAAGACAACAAACAGATCATAGTAGTTTTTGAATCTATTAAAAATAATATTTTTCTTGCACAAATAGATTTATATTTTTTGCCTACTCATAAATTGTAAGAATATCATCGGTCGTAGCATGATGATAAGTCATTTTCTTGGGAATAAAAGGGAGGTTACGGGAACGAAGTCAAAATATATTGAAATTTATAGTGCGTATCATTATTTAAAAGTGCACTTCGTGGCTATGCTGGTATGATTATATTTAGTATTTTTATGCGTTTAAAATAATATATTCCCTACAATTATGGATTTTTTTCTTGATTCGTGATTTTTGTAAAAGTTATTTCTGAATAATCTTCACAAATACATCGTTTAAAAATGTGTATCGTACAAGACATGTATCCTTCTTTCATTTAAACCTAAGATTGTTTTTTTACTGACCGGCAGTCTTATCAACATTACCATGAAGTGCACGCAGAATATCTACTATGCGATGAGTTGAAAAGGTCATTAGTTTTGAAGCAAAGCCTCGCGCGTTTGATCTAATCCTGCAGAATCTGAGATGATGGCAGATCTCTCAAGTTCGAGAGATGGACCGTGTGCCGACGTCGCCGTGATTGGTCAGCCGAGACGAGACGGGTCGGTCTGGCCTCCTCCCTCTGTCCCTCTCTCGGCGGTCCAGAGTCGCCTTCCTGCGTCCCTCTCGCACGGTCGTTACACCTCCGGCTGCTGACGCTGTCCTTAATAATCTCAGAAGACAGAGGGCAAGAAACTAAACACATAATATAACTCTCGTGTTAATAAATGCCAAGACAATACGTGCATTTATACAGGAGTCGGGTAAGACGTGTCGTGATCTCATACAAAAGAGAATTCTTTTTCGTTTTCTTCACTGCTGAAGATCGTGTAGGTAATAATAATAATTTGTATAGCGCCGTTTAATGATTCAAGATCATTCCAAGGGCGCTGTTATTTAGATAGATATTATATTGCTCTACGAAACAAAGCTGTTTTCAGTCCTTTAGAGAAAGTGCTCTTACTATTTGCACTGCGGACATCTAGAGGCAATCTATTCCACTTTATATGATTAACAATTTTTGCCTCCCGAACTTTTCCAGACGCTACTGTCCGTTCTTGAGGCCTCGGCTACTGAGAGACCAGTTATTCAATTATTTGGTCACTCCGCCTAAAAGACCCCGTGGCATAGACGGTAAGCCGTTCGGTTTCTATGCGGGCGTCCTGGGTTCGATTCCCACCAGAGAGTTTTGTTTATTCATTTTATTTATCACGCAAATATTGCTATTCTGGGCTGGAAACACTGGTTAGTTGGAAGAAATTGCCATACGGCAATAAAATCGCCGCTTGCGCAGGGTGCAAGGATTCATTATTATTGTTTAAAGATCCTCGTCCCAGGGATCGCTGTCTGATCACTGAAAAAATAGATTAACTAAAGTGTTTAGCTACCGATATTTTAACTATTATTTTTTAATTCGTAGTAAAAATTAAGCTACAAAGATTTTTTTTGTTAAAAGTAACTAAATTTTATGTTAAAATTAACCAAACTGTAGTGATTTCAAAACATTTGGTTATTCTGACCAAATGTTTTGTTGATAACAAAGGTTATTTCACTGTACGGTTCGACTGGGTGCACAAAACTGTTGATTACAAGTATTTAGGTACCAAATGTTTAGCTGTCACTTCAATTTGATTGCTTTTAGCATGGAATGTTGTTTCTATTCACAATTTAATGTCGGTTTAAAGTTACTTTTTACGATTTTTAAAGTTTAAATGACTGTCAATTGTTAGCCCGTAGGTGTGAATGTTAAAATGCCATTGCAAATTAAGTGGTGTGTGGTACTCGGTTCTCTCTGCCCATTCCATTAGGGATAACAATGTGATAGTATAAAGTATGTTTAATAATATGAAAGCGTGCATAATTGTATTGTAACTATTGTTTCTCGGGTAACTAACAGGTAAGTACAATGTCAAATAATCTAACACGCACTCAATACATTATTATAAACTTCAACTTTACAAATACAACCTACATACATTCAGTGATTTGATTTGGGACGCATGTGATTCATAAAACTGCCAAAAAACTGTTTGGCGGGAAAATATAATTTAATTTTTTTTTTTTAAAAATTAACATAAAATTATCAACACCAACGTAGTTAACTAGTCTCTTTTCTATGGTTCTGAAATGAAAAATCTCGTCATAGATTGGATTGATGACAGGTATTATGGCGGACATTAGAACCTGGTTGGATCTATTTTGTGTAAGTTATGATGTTTGTTGAGGTGGTGTTTGCGAGTGCAGAATACTGAGATTGTGTGCCTATTTAATGTTCCCGGTGAACGGAAACTATCACCTGATTTATAATTGTTTTTTAGCTGTCCTTTGCATATTGCTCGAGAATCAAGCGGGTGTCACTAAAAATTGTAAACTGCTAGCCCTAGAACAGGATTTCCTAGTTGTCAGCAGTAATCTACTTATTGTCATACTAAATATGGTGTGATTAAAAATAAATAAATACATTTCGAACTATCGGAGTAAAGTATGGCTTGGCACAGGTGATGTTTAGGTAGGTACTCACTCACTTAGGTAGGTACCTACATATATCTTTAGTGTTGTTCGCAGAAAAACAATATACCCACAGCAATACACCACACATATTATGTAGGTACATCTTCATACAAGATAAGGATTTGCGACTGTCTGTTTTTATCTTTTTAGGTTAATATGTCTTGTGTTTTACTATGTACGATGTCTTTTGCTTCTCTCTTGGAGAGCAGAGCCAATAGTGGGTATAAATTATAGGTGTAATGCTAATTCTGCGTGTTACATGTAGCACGATTCAATAGTATGTTTTATAAGATATTTTGTACACCAGATACAATAATTGATTATGAATACTGTGGAAATTTTCAATTGGTTTAAGTCTTTTTTTAATAATACATCTATAGGTACATGAAATTTTATTATACTGTAAATGTACCGAACACAAATAAAATAATATACGAAGAAATCGTAAAAAAGTTTATACAACTTGAACAGATCACATACAATGTTAATAATAATGCTTTACTTATGACATAAAACCAGGGGGACAAGTCTGGTCCAATCGGTGAAATCAAAACCCTAGTGATTACCAATATGATGGAAATAATTATCATATGGAGTTCTATGACATCTAAAGATATTATAGAACTCCATATATAATAATTATATCCATGATATGGGTAAACGTGAGGGTTTTGATTTCGCCGATTTGACCAGACTTGCTCCCCTGGGGTATTTTTATGAATTTATTTTGACAATTACATTTCAACATGAAAAAATTTACTTATTATTTTATTTTTTTTGCAATCAGTAACTTATTGTTTTTATGTCTTATGTTGATATAAATATAATTTTCATTTGATTTTATGTAAATGGTATTGCCGTTTGTCAATAAATATGATTTTCCTATATTATAATTGGTGCGATCTCTGGTAATTCGTGTTAAACGTGTTCCCACTTATTAAAACGCCTTTATTGTCACATCATTTTACACCTACCATTGAATCTAATAGCTGTTTTTTTAGCTACATACTGTAGTATGTACCTACCTACCTACTGAATTTACCTTACTTCAGCGCTTGGCACCATATCAACTCACTGCATTGTAAAGTCTAATTTTTTTAAAAGTGCCAAAGCTCATAGGGTGACCATGGTGTAAAAGAAAAAAATATTATGGGATTTTTTTTTATCATTTCATGATATAAAACGGTTGTAACTTGCACATGCATATATCTTCAAAACCTTCAAATCTACTCATACCTATACTTACCCCCGGTACCATGCGGCTTTAATGGGTCTACATTATTAGGTATTTTCTGCAAATGTTAATGGGCATCTCCTGGGAAAGTAATATTTAAACAAAATATTTATTTGATACTTTTTATTAGGAATATAAAAATAATACATTATGAAGTAATTAATCCTTATAATAATAAACAGTTACATATTATTTTACAAAATAATAAATTATATTATACAAAATATTTACATAATAGTTCATTGAGGCAAACACACATACATAAATAATATAACTATCTAACTAATACAAATAAATAATGGACATTTATTCTATACTAAGACGGTGATAACACATGTTTATAATAATAATTATATATCGATATTAAACTAAAAATAAAATACATAAGTTAGAAATAAAAAATCATCAATGAAAACAATTCTAATTTAGAACACATGGTCACCATAAAAAATCAAACGTGCGCACACTTCGAGAGATAGATACGTACTGTCGGGTTTGTTGATGTTTGTTGTTAAGGACACCAAATGGTGTAAACCAATCAGCAACCACGATTCTACTAATACATTTACATGCGTATATACTATGCATTTTTTTTGTGTATGTATAGAATTGGCACTTTAAAAAAAATCGGACTTTACCTATAATAATCTGTCGTTATTACATACATTATTATTTAACGTATTGAGAGAGTCGAGGTTAAGCTTTATCACCTCGTAAATTATCTACTCGTAAGATACTATGCATATTAACCATTTCTTTTTGAAATTTAAAACACAACGCAACGGGACATACTTACTATTTGAAACATAGCGAAGCTTTGGGCAGATAGACATGTCAACGTAGGGGACATCAAATATTCTGCACTTCAAGGTATTGTTGGTACGATTGTCAGTCAGTCAAATTAACTGTATAATGTTGCCATTTATCTAAATTAAGTTCCTGTAATCTCAAATTTTTAACTTCAATTATAAATATATATCGTAAATGAGAAATTTTAAATTTAAATAAGAAATTTTATTACAAATCAATTTGAGTGTAACATGATAGAATGATTCGTGTCTTCTATAACTATTTTAACAAACCAATCCAAATTAGTAATAGCTTTTACAAATATTACGGAAGTAGGAAAAATCCCTAATTGCAGGGAATACCCAGATTTTAACGTAAACACCAAAAGCAATTATATTAACTTCACACCAAAATCATATCACGAAGTGCACATTTAAATGAAACGCACTCTATTAGGAATCGGGCCCATTCCTTGTGAAGACCGTACGTCGGCGCCAAATCTCGAGACACACTTGGCGAATGCTTTCTCTGGATCCAATCATTTTTTAACAAGGCTACGTAGGGGACACCAGCAATTAGCATTTGGGTCCATTATACTCTTCCGAAGAAGAGGATTACGTGGCTTTGGGGAGGGTTTGCAATCTGCTAAAGAAAATATTTATTTGGATCTTAAAAAGACCCGGGTTGTAAGAAGGTGGAAACACAGAATTCGGAAGATAGTTCCACAGTCGGACTGCTATGGTAGTAAAAGGAGTTCGAGAAACGACTGGTTCGTGAATATTGAAGGTCAGACCGAATAAGTAAAAAGCTTGAATCAACTCAAAGTGCACGACTATTTTTATACAAAAAACTATCAACCTATGGAAGAGACTTTTTAATACCTCGGGATCAAGAAATAAAATTCGTCACCAATAAACCTAGTGGAATAATTTAGCCTCACTTGGAGTACAATCTTGAGGCTTTCAGTAATTTACTCAAAATTTCTTTGTTCCCATAAACGATTAAGGATTGTAAAGGGATCTCTGTAAGTAGAAGAATATAAATAAGGACTATCTGTTAACTATTGTTTCGAATCGAAGTTAACAGATAGTTTTTTTTTTATGTAAGGACACTTCTTCATTTATTTATTCATTTATTAATTATTTATTCATTCATTAATTATATTTTAATCTCCTGACAAGGAGTTTGAAGGCAGTATTTAAATAATTTATGGCTCATTTCGCCAATAATCGAACCTCCCGCCATGTCTATGTATCAGGATAGCATAAAAGCTAGAGGGGTTCTTTGTGAAGTATCGCGATATTGTATATAATACTGTATTAGACATCAGAAGGAGCTGGGCTTTATTAGATATACATATACATGATCCATTTATCCAGCCAATGAGGTTTCTGCTGCCCTGTTGACGCTGTTCCAAACCCCCTCCAAACAGTCCAAACGCCCGGAGTTCTATTCAAATTTTCAAATTAATTACTTCCAGAAATGAGAATATATGGTACAGTATCAGGGTCCGTTTTGAAATATCCATTTCAAAGGTGCCAGCCGATATCTTTGTCCGCATTGTGCCGGATTGGAGCAGCGCTCATTGTACCGGCGATGAGTATGTCTACGTGTGAAGATGAATGTGGGGGAGGTGTTACGAGTTTTCCCGCCGTTTTTCTCCGAAGGCGGCCATCTTTCTTTCCGTTTTGATTGGGAAAATGGCGCCCATCGAGGCCGAAGAGAAAATTCGCATTTATCATTAATGTTTATATAGTAGATATTTTTTTATCTTTTTGCGCATATAAACCTAAACACCCCAATTTTAAATTAAATTCCTTAAATGTGTTTCTAGAAAAAATTTTTAAGTATTTTCAACATTTCTCTAATGTATGTTCGTTACACAATTTTAAAATGCAGGCTAAATTTTCCTTATAAAATTTTTTTTTTCAGCCTTTTTTTTAAATAACTCTATAACTACATATGTGTCGTAGAGAAATAAATATATTATAAGCTTAAAGACTGAATAAAACCAACGTGAATTACCGATAAAGTTTTTTTTTTCATTACAAGTCAGGTTTGTTCTTAAAATGGAAAAAATTCAACAAAAAATTTTAGGTTTTCGATCATTTAAATCACATATAAAACTTTTTATAACCCACGCGATTGTCATCCTTCTAGTCTAGTGCATTCAGCGGTTTGCAAAATATTGATATATTAATTTATATGTAATCACATAATTTTATTGTAAAAATCAAAACAAAATATGCATTAAGCTATTAATAATTTGCCTCCATGTGTGTATGTATCGAAGTCGGCCATGATTTCAACCTTTATTCTAAATTAAATGTGTTTTTCTTAGACAAAAGCAAACTCTTTAGTAAATCTGTTTAATGGCAAACTATAAAGTTATTATTATTGAAGATGTATTATTTCGTGACACTCGTGAAGCTTAAATGTAATATATATACAATTGAAGATACAAAAATTTCTTGCAAAATACATTGATGCCCGTTCTAAATGGGCAATCATATTTATAAACAAATTTATATTTTTTATTTATTGAATTTATCTAAAAACAAGATTACGATGGCGGGTTTACTGTCGTTAGTCAATCCCTTTCAGCCAACTCAAGCAACATTAAAACTCAAGCTTTTTTATTTCCATAATCGAATACAACGATTACATTATAACAAAAACTTAAATATTGTAATGTAATTTATAAATAGTGAGATATACTAGGCGAAGCCTGTTCTGAGGCTAACAATACTTATGTTATATATTTTTGCTACATAATTTTTCAATAAGTTACCTATAAAATTAAACAAATTTTCTCGCAAATACAGACTGAAAACACTATTAAACACTGGGTCTTCACCGGGAATCGCACCCGGGAACATTGGATTCACAATAATGATGATGATAGGCACTTTCTTGCACCATGCACAAGTGACGAGTGTACTGCCGCCATATTATGGCAATTTCTTCTGACTAACCAGTTTTCACAACAACTTGTATAATATAATACTTTAGGAAAAGTATGATATAAGTTACGAAATATATTTTTTTTCATTGATATTTAATGTAATAATAATTGAAAGAGGTATTTTTTATTCTGAGTAATGTGCTTCGCACGAGACCCGTCAATAAAGGCAAAATTTACTCTAAATATTTCGGTGATCTATTAAGATCTATGTATCTAAATGTAGCAAATTATTTATTATTATATCAACACCAGTTTGTTGGCTAAGCGACCAACTTCACGCGTTACACAAACAGAGAATTTTAACACTTTATTTATAATTATGTCAATATAATATTTATTGAATGCTTCAAATACATAAACTTGTATACAAAATACAATTATGGCAACACGGGCAATATGAAGATCTTGATGTTTTTTTTATGTCACGAATGTTATTCTATACCTACACATAACTTATTGAAGGTAAAATTAAACCCGTGTGGAAAGTATTTAATTTATTTATTTACTAATCATAATTTACAATATCATTTTTAACATATTATAATCCACCTCACTAGACTTAGCCTGTATAGAGGTACAGAATATCAAAAGGTAACTATGCCTAATCTCCAACTCCACCGTGCGTGCAGTTTGCATAAATATTGGTGCAATGTTTGCATTTCACGTATACATATAATAGGTATAGGTATGAAAATATTTATTTTTATTTTTTCTTTGTTTCAGGTACTTTTTTTCATCAGCAAATTATATCACACCTTCTTTTGTTTAGCTTTTTGGTTGGAACACTGAAGTAAGTACCTCATAAACAATTAAATTGATTTAGTTGTTAAAAAATGTATTGTATATCTACTATCTGTCGTGCATAGACGTGTTTATGACCATAGCGTAATCTCTTCCAAACGTAGCGAGAAACGTGAAGCTTCAGGTAGATTGGAGTCTTTGTCGAGCCGTGGATTTTAAAAAAAATGTATATATTAAAAATGCACTTCTTAGAAACTTTTTGTGATATGAAATGACCTAATAATTACGTAATTTTATCTAAGTATAAAAATAAGGAAATATTTTCTTTATGATAAAAAAATATTTCGTTGTATTTTTGCCACACGTATTAAGTCTCTAGATGCCTCTTGTATAACGTTCTCCGAATAAATAATACTATTACTTACATATATAGGCTTGTGCTAATACGAAGAATTCGATGTCTCTCCTGGGACGTGATCCCTATACTCTATAGTTGTGTAACCAATATGGAGACTCAATTTCATATCCTACACTCATAAATTCTCATCGAGTGTGGAATCAAAAGAATCATAAAATATTGTATTTATATACGTAGGTATGTATGAACTTTGTAAAATTTGTTTATCTCAGCTCTTTACTCGTGTACGTCGCATTGCAATGGCCAAAACTGCCATGACTAAACTGGACACGATATGGAAAGATACAAGTATTTCCAAATCCACAAAATCTGTTTTTAACACAAGACACTACTATTATTTAGCTCCAAAAATTTTTAATACGATAAAAAACGAAATAACGGACATACAGTTGATGAATAACTTGAAACTCAAGAAAACAATAGAAACATGGATTTAGACACAAGGGCATTGTATACTGCGGAAACATGATCAAGTTACAATAGTTTATATTTTTATTTTAACAAGTTCTAGTTTATAACAGGAGGCGAAAAAGACTAACATTCCATCCGTGAGGAGCTAAAGATAGAGGACAGATTATCCGCAATTGAAGGATACCTCAGAATAGGAAGACGTCAGATGTCATGGCTCCGCAACATTGGTGACCGGACCAGCATCAGAGACGTCGGCGAATTGTTCCGTACAGCGGCGGATAGAGATGCCTTCTCAGCAGTGATAGGGGGGATCTGCCCTGTAGTCAATGTAGTTTTCTTGTGTCAATGTAGCACAAGAAAAGATAAGTATGTCTGGAAGTGATAGTTACTTGTCACGTGAAAACTGTCACCATGCAGCATCGAGTTATCTTTGCTTGTGCTAAATGAAACGTTGTCTAGGCACCCTGCACTTAAACAAAAATATTATGGCAACCGAACTGGCTACCTGCGTTTTCGTCAAACCTTTCTTATCAGTAAAAATGGTGTATCTATTTATGACTGCACTGTTTGGCTGTGTGCACAAAACATTTAGTTGCAAAAAATCAAATGTTTTGTACCTAGCCACTATAGTTCGGTAAATTTTAACAAGAAATTTTACTATCCACTATTAACAAAAAAAAATCAGTGTGATATGGTATCTACTAAGAAGAAGAAACCTAAATGTACTATTTGGCTGTGCGCACAAAACAGTTGGTTACATGTAACCAAATGTTCGGCTACTACTATAATTTGGTTACTAGTAACGTGATATTTTGTTTTTTTTTCCAAAAAAAATATCAGGGTCACATATTCGGCGAAAAATCTTCTTTCGAAAAATTCTACGCTTTGTATCTTACTTTATTGAGGTGCATATAATATCTATGTAATATTGACACGACATGTTACGTGATCTGTGCTCGGGTTCGATTTCCGTCGGTCTCTAAGTTGAACTACGTGACTCTCATACCAACTTGACACTGTTCATCCGCAGCTCGTTAAAGAAGCAGCAGCAAGTATCTAAGGCAGTAGTGGACAATGCCTACTAGTTTTTTTTTTACAGTGTCATCACTACCAGTAGGTATCATGGAGAAACGGTAAAGCAATATACCATGGACACGACTGAAATGAAATTATATTGAATATAATATATATATGTACCTACGTACGTAGGTACTTACCTAGAGTTACTCACTATCGGTTATAGCCGATTAATGACCCCGCCTGCGAACAGTCATACTGTCTGCTTGTTTACAACGTGAAAAATAATAATTATCTATACATGGTAATAAAAATTAAACACTCTATCTAATAGCGGCTTGGTCTTATGTAGGTAGGTAGGTACGTATGAAATGATTCACTTATATACCTACTTTACCTATAATTTATACTTTTTTATATTTTCTCTACACTCTCGTCGTTTATTATTTTGTTATATTTATTTATTTATATACGAGTTACTTTCAATATTACATGTTATAAAAAAAGTAATGTTTCCTTTCCTAATTTAAGCTAGAAGCTTGTGTTTGAAAAATCTTTGATATACCTAACCTTTATGGCCAGTTTCATAAAAATTAAACGAGACTTAATGTCGACTTTAAAATAAATTGCGTTTCATAACAACAAAATGTCACTTAAAGTTCACTTTAATTTAAAGTCCAGTGTCTTCGTACTTTAGTCACTAAAGTCTTCTTTAAGAGCAGTTCATTTTTTGCCACCAGAGTGTGCTACAATATGACATAATGTTCAAGTCAGTTCTTGTTGATGTCAATATTGTCAATTGAATGTTGACGATCATGTGCATATTACTTACTAATATTCAATAGTTTTATTATTATTAAAACATTTTTTTTATAAATAATATAGCAAAATTGTTTCCAAAATGAGATAATTAGAAGATGCGTACTGTGGTACGACGGTGAAAAGTATATAGGAAAAGAATCGACCACATGGAAAAGGAGAATTAAAGAGTATTTTTTGATAGGTTTTGTTCCATAAACATGTCCTATACATCAATGATCAATTCAATAACAGAAATAACATATTATATGGTAGTAAACAGAAAGATTTACCTATGCTATGAGCTATGTTTCCATAGATTTTGATAGCAATATTGCCAACTTTCAGGTATTTTGGTGATATTTCTGCCTTTTACTAAAGTACGCGGCATTATTATTTATGAAACGCAACGACTTAAAGGCGACTTTAAATTTTTAAAGAACCTTTAACTAAAGGGTCATTTTGCTGCTTTTTATGAAACTGGCTGTTAGACTTTTACAATCGCTTTCAATTTGTGCGTAAGCATACAAGACAAATGTCACTTTAAACTTACATTATATTATGTACCTATGATATTTTCTCCTCGTTAGATAGGTAGGTCTCTATACTACTTATAATATGATGTTGTATAAAAATGATTGTTGCAACACTAGATCAAAAGAATGTAGGTATGTACCGTGGGTAGACACTAGACGCACACACACACACACAACGTCTGATAGTGATTGCTACCAACTAGCTGTCATTATTTTGGTCACCGCCATCATCAGCTATGACAGAGATTGAATGCCCATGCTCCACACACGAGAGCCATGAGAATATGTTTTTTTCACGTCACCTGTGTTTTACATCTCCGCAAATTAATATCTACTGACTACAGACACAGGGTCAGATTGAGTAATATTAGATGCCTTTTATTTTACTCCTCACTACCCCAAGGGGATATAGTGGGAGGTTATGAATTCGCAATTTTAAGATTGTTTTTTTTTATTGCAGATGTATTTATACTGAGATTGTTACTAGTATTATGCTGAGATTGTTACCTACTAGTACCTACTATGCTGAGATTGTATTCTTAAAGTGTCATCACTATGTATCTGCATGTGTGTTCTGTACGTACTATGTGCTATCTACGGCGTATTTATTTTGCTTTATAACTTAAGTAGTCATTCGAATTTTGCAAATTTGTATATCTAATACTCGCTTAGACCCCATTAGATATTAAAGGATATCTGATCAGTGCTTCTATTTTTTTACTGTCAAATATTTTGATGTGACCCCAAGCTCAAGAAACTTAATATTCATTTAAATGTTAGGTTAAAGGGGCATATAAACCTAAACACCTCAATTACAAATCAAATTCCTCAAATATGTTAAACAGTGTGTTTCTAGAAAAAATACCGTAAATATTTTCAACATTTCTCTCGTGAATATTCGTCACATAATTTTAAGATTCAGCTTAAATTCCTCTAAAAAAATATTAAAAATATCCTTACATCCAACATTTTTTTTTAATTTCTCCATTACTACAGTGTCGTAGAGAAATAAATCTTTTATATGATTAAAGAGTGCATAAAATCAAAGTGAATGACCGATATATTTTTTTTTTCATTTCAAGTCATGTTTGTTCTTAAAATGCAAATATTGGTCTAAATATTATGTTTGTGTCTCAAATCCATCCCTGGTAAAACACACTCTGCAGTAAGTTGTTATTTGTAAACGTCGCAATTTTGAAGTTAATGATAATAAAAAGAGAATGGTTACCTGTTACCTATGAATGTACCCTATATAGGTACACTACATAATGTGTCTCTGAGTTTGCACATTACATTACATATTTGTGCGTAAACAAAAGGGACATTGTTAATATTATAAGCGTTCATCTCGTACACGTGTACGAGTCAATTGGTTTCAATCAAATACTGCCGCTTTGTAGTTGTGATTCTTCAAACAATCTAATGCCTCTCTGAAAGCTTACTCTCTTGACATAGTTCCTAAATGTACTGCGGAACTATGCCTTGAAGAACAATAAGAAACTGTATAGTCAGCATATTTCGTTTTGGGCACTTCTTCAACTCCTTCTTCCTCGGCCTATTACCATCCACTCCTGGCTGAAGGCCTTCTACATTGTCGTCCTGCAGGGCTACACATGAAATTGATTAAGATTCAGATTCAGCCTTAGAAAATCTTTTAGATTTAAATAAATCAGTTAATCATGTACAAAAGTAATTATGTTATGTACAAAAATTAATAACAATTTCACACTAAACATTGATCTTAACATTTTTTCATGGTTTAATGTAGATTTAGATTATATTAGATTATGATCTAGTACTGCTTTATTCATTTTGAAGATTAATACAAGATATTAACTTATTAATATCCAGGACGTGCCAGCATATCGTTTTGGACATATTTACCAATATATTTCGCTAAGAGTGTGACAGCTGCTTCAAAAACCTTTTGCAATATGTCTAGGATATACTTGTTTGTTTGTGTTTTCCAAAATTTCCATACCATACCATCAGGCCATTTCCCTATTTGGGGTAGGCAGAGAGAACCGAACGCCAGACTCCTCTCTCTTGACATACATTCCTCGCTTCATTCACGTCCATACATCGTCTCATACACGCTCTTCTATTATTCTTACTTCTAACATCTCAATCTTTCAAAATCCCATTTATGTGATCGTGCCAACTCTTTCTTGGCCGACCTCTACTTTTCATTCCTCTTTTATCAGCCTTGTATACTTTTTTTGTCAGACGGTCATCACTCATTCTTTCTATGTGGCCGAACCACCTTAGGGCATTTATTTTCATCTTACTTACGATATTTCTTTTAATCATTTCAATCAAAGAAAATTGATAGTAGGTATCTATCAATATTTTTCTTCTTCTATGTGTGTCTTGTCAGGTCCCTCCAACGTCGGCGTTGGTAGAAAACCTCTCGGTCTTTAGTGGTACGAAACAGCTAATCCACATTTCATAAACCGTTCCACTTACGAATATTTTGGATTTTTAACGACGAAGTCCAATAAAAACGTAAAAACAAAACCTATTTTTTTTTTACTTATCACGATGTGTCTATAACTAGAAATAAAAACTATAGCACAAAACATAACAGTCACAGAATTATACGTTGAAACTAGCTCGGCGCACTGTAAAATACAAAAAAACATACAAACAAGGAAGCATTAAAGTTTTATCGAGCGCAAGTCTGTTCATATCTTCACGGGTGATCCATCTTACTCTAATATACTTACGTACGTACATATTTGTAAAGGGTGAATTGTCCAATCCACATCTCCCAGCAACGGCTGCATCAGCCAGTCCCGGAGGCCTTGAGTCTCTCTTAGGGTGCCCGCCGGAGCGTGACGGCCATGGCGATCTTCCCCAACTTGTGATGTCCTGATACAGACTTATATTATATGTCTGAGACACGGCTGCCACCGTACCTACATAATAATATGTAGATGGACAGAAATCTCTCGTCAGATATCAACGAGCCTCGTCTGCATTTTTCAATGTAGGTACGACCGGGATCTTCAACCAGAAATATTTAAAATTTTACTATAAATTAACAAACGAATTGATTAATTTAAAAACAAGATGATTTTTTTGCTTAATAATTCTCTTAACAATGTAAAAATGTTGATGAACAGCGAATGAAAATGGAATTTTAACCCAGCTTTATTAAATTTTGCAAACTGTTTTTTTTGTAAAATATTATCGTAACCTACTGTAAAAACTAATGTAGTTTTGACTAAAAAAAACTCTTCCTATAGTTTTATGAACTCTTATGACCCAAAATACGGCATGATGGGATTAATATCTTTAGTAAAGTAAAATTATTCAGAAGATTTTCGGGATGGAACAAAGCGTATGTTGCATAAAATTTCTCCAGGATTCGAATCGAAATATGGTTAACTACCGCAACATTTGAAGTAGTTAACCGTATTTCGTATGTTAGAAGAAGAATCATAATTATTTTATCAGTTTCAGAGTAGAGTATCGAAGTTTGTCGTGTTGTCATCCGTGAAAATGATTGTGAACCTCTGGGGCATATATGAATTCCACGAAGCGACGGATACTAATATATGAACCTTCAAAACAAAGGAGGCTAGCGTGAGTACCTATATGGCGGAGGTAAATGGTAGTCGATTTTTTTGGTCAACGACGGACGAGACGAACGCGTGGGATGGAAGTCCGAGATTGATCGTTCAACACAATGCCAGTTCGGGTTGGTCCGGACCAATGCTGAAACGTGGGAAAGACGATTATTTCAACGAACGCGCTGGTCGATTCCGAAAACGATAGTTTGTCAAACTATATGCTAGCGAACTAAAAAATTATGTATGTAAGTTCTCGGAAAATTTTCTATGGATTAGACTTTTACGTCTGATGCTGTTGTGGTTAATGTTTTGAGAGCAGGAAGAAATTTTTAAGTATTACAAAGAAATTTTTATTAACTCTGCAGGAACGCCGGAACCGTGGGGATATGATTGAGACATACAAAATTTTACATGGCTATTATCACTGTAGTGTTATGGATAACTTGTTGAATCACAATCCACAACTGAGGGGCCATCACTTAAAGCTGAATAAGACATCCTTTTCCCTGAATCCAAGGAAACACTTCCTGACCAACAGGGTGGTGGATACCTGGAATAGTTTACCGGATAAGGTTGTGAGTGCTGGAACACTCAATCAATTTAAAAATAGATTGGATGCACATTACAAAAATAAGCACATGATACAGGCCCATCAGCAATAGCTGCCTGCCTGTTAACTATAATAATAATAAATGTATTCAATTTCTGATTTTCTACTTTGGAGAGATCTTAGGCTACGGCCTTACTCTTCGAATTTAATTTCATTCTACGCTTAGAATTTACTTACCTGTAGCCTTATTCTTCGTCATCTATCCATCGTAGTTATTGACACACTTTCATGGAAATGATAAATTGCATTTCAAAAACGTTCCCTATTTCGTCAAAATGTTTACGGAACCCGTGAATATTTTTAAAGGATTCCTTATTTTGAACTTTTGATGTTTGAGGCTGTAACGTTCGCTAAATTGTTTTAAACGAATCGCTCCTCGACTATGATAATTTTGTAGCTTTTAGCTCTTACGTGTTGCAAATTTATTTGCAGTGCGCCTCGGGGTTGATTCATATCCGCTTAAAGCCGATCTTGATACCGATTGTTACTCCCCCGCGGAGAAAAAAAAACAGCGCGTCTATACTTGGGCAAAGCAGTGAACGATCTTGTCGAAACAGGATCGCATTTCGCGCTCGGATGGCCACGCGTCTCGTCTCGTCTCGTATAATTTAAGAGAAATGAGAACTGGTCCCAGTTTTAAGTGTACAGGTTATATTATAAATATACATAATATGTCCAACGTATGTGTTTTATACATACATAATGTTGATATCTAAGAGCAATACCTACCGACCTGCATATTTAAAAATGTACCCAATGTAATAGTTGCTTACCTTGGGTATAACGAATGTTTCTTCTAAATTTTGCTGAGCTGTTTGTCCATGGAAATTTTTATGTGGATTTAAATTGTACTATATCAAACTAATGTTTGATTTACGAATATATTAATTTTCTATATGTTATTTTATGCTAAGTGCCTTTGTTTTTTGGTATAATTATTGCAATTCTAAATATATCTCACTTTACTATTGAAATATTACCAAAATTAGTTTATCATTGTATATTTCTTAATATCTACTCATTTAAAACTATTTTTATTAGAAGATTTTCATTCTAATAACTTTATTTTTATTAATTTTAATTATTTCCTTTGTAATATACCTTAAATTTTTACTTGCATATTCCCTTGTATTTTTACTGCTCAATGACTTGATAATACAAAATGTTTAATAAATTAGGCTAATTTTATTGTTATTTCATTTTTTGATAGCAACTCTATATCCAAAGAATAACTGGGCGAATTTCGTCAAGAATTTTTTGTTTTCTTTACACGAATTATAAAAATATTGATTTAAAAACCATAATTCCTGCAAACAAACCAATTTACAATATTTTTTTTTTTTAAATGAATATGTCCTTGTTAAACAAGTACATATACATCTTCCTACGTTCCCTAAACTAAGCATAAAAGCTTGTCCTATAGGTGAACGAGATCGGTCGAGGCAGGATTCGAACTCGCGACCACTGGATTACTAACCCAGCGATAAAATATTAATTCAGATTAATTTGAATTAATATTTGTTAAATTTAACAGTGATTGTAGAAAGTTCTGTGAGATATGTCGAAATTACCGCAAAAAATGATGAAATTCTTCATTTGCATTATGACGCACGTTGCTCAAAAACTGTGTTAATTTATTTTGTGTCCGAATTGGCTTCGTCCTCCGTTTGCTAAATTTCGCATCTTTATGTCGGTCGGACTTCTGGTCTTATTGCTAGTCTGTGAAAGACGTTTGAGGTTGTGGTTGCTGACAGTTGTTGGTTTCCCTCTCAAATTAACTGCTTCCTGCGCATGCGTGGACTTGATGATTCTCTTAATAGTGACTATCGTATTTAACGTTGTCCGCCGTTACGGTCATTGGATTTTATATGAACGAAAATGCATACGAACACAACAACAAAAGCGAGGAAATTCTATATTATGTATACGAATGCTTAGTTTGACTGAGAAATCGTCACAATTCAGTTATAACTTTGATGTTTTAGCTAGGATTAAGTGTCGAAATTCGACTATCATTAACTTTAATGAAATCAGCGGTAAAATTTTACATCGTAACTTACATTAATGGAGTAAAGATGAATTTCGGAGGAACGATTGGAACCATTACTGAGACTACAAATCCAAATTTGCAACCCATAAAAACCTGTGCTTGCAAATAGGTTGTCGCAGGCTTTCGAGGGTTGCAAATCTGGATTTGTAGTCCCAGAATTAGTCCTAATAATCCCTTCAGACATCATGAATACTCCATTTAATGTAAGTTACATCCCTTCATTAAGATATTCGATTTTTTTTCTTGTTTCAAAGCTATAAACTAAAGCTATAGTAAACGAAATCGGTCGAGGCAGGAAATCTTTAATGGAAAATAAATACTTAGGTAGGTGTTAACTTTTAAAAATAACACAAAAAAAATAAAAATACACGAATATCGCTTGTTCACAACAAATTATTTAATTTACGCATGCTGTAAATTGTAAAATTGAAAATAAACCAAAAAAAATAATCAAAAGACGCCGCTATCAACATTAATTATGACAAAAACAAATCTGAGTCTGCTATATAATTATTGTTATTGTTAATAATAATTATATCTATAATATATTATTTAATTATTGCTGTCGATGTCGATGAATATCCATGAGTTTAAGAGAAAGATGAATTGTATATAATATGACATACGTCACATTGTGACGTATTAGTATGTAGGCACGTACTTTGACGTATAAAATAAAATAATTCATTAATAATGAATAAATTATTAGATACTTACTTAATTCAAGTGTGTGTGGAAAGAGAAAGGTATTTATTTGATGATGGGGTTTAAGATATCATTAATTTTACTATTATGGCCATGTTATTATTATTTTTAAAAAATAATTAATTTCTTTATTATTTATATTTAGAAGTAGAATTAAACAATAATTTAGCAATGGTGATTTTCCTTTTTATATTTTTTATTGCTTTATAATTGTCAGATTTTATGTAGTATAGTTATTGAGTTTTTCATCTCGTTTCTGAATTTATTATTTATTTTGACTATATTGTGTAAATTATAATTGTTATTTAATTATTATTTTTATGTAAATTATTCAGTCTTTCAAAGCTTCATTTACTTGATTTTTTGTGCATCATTCCTTTCATTTCATTCCAACTCTTTCACCCTTGCATTATAATCACTTCATTTGAACTTAATTATATTTTACAACGAAATCTAGAAGTTTCGATATAAATTTGCTTGTAGTATTAAAAATATACATCTGTACCTCTATCGCTTTCTGAACGACCTTTTACACTGTGACCTTTTGAAGCTAATCACCATCCGCCGCAGCGCTCTCGGGAAAATGTCATCAGGGTATCATAAACGAGAGGGGATCTTTTATTTCTCGATGAGATTGTATTCAGATCAAATGGCCCGTGGATGATGAAAGTTGCTAATTATATTCTTCTCCCTTAGCTGCGTACAGCTTTTGTATCATTTGGAAAGATATAGAACTAGAAAAAGCAATTACTTGATTAAAAAATCTATACTTATGACATATCAGCTTTCAGTCTTCCAGCGCTGAGAGCCAATTTACCGCCTCTGGATCTATGAACCTATGACGATCGGTGTAAATAATTTCATCTTCTACTTTGTATTTTTTAGCTATGGGTCGATTACCTCTCACAATTTTCTGCCGTCCTGATACCGCCGAGAAAAAATGTGATTTCTTCTTTTTAATTTCTATTTCTCATCATTTCTATTTCTCAGAATACGTAATTTTTTTTTAATCGTATGTCACACATAATAGGGAGAAACGAACGCCACACTATTCTATCTTTACACGCATATATTATCGCCTCATCAACGAACATGTATCGTCTCCTACATGTCCGTATGTTGTTCAAAATTATTTTCCATTCCCTTCAGATGTCTGTTCATTCTCATTATTATTGATACTGGCTGCATTTTCCAAAGCTTTTGCATTTTAACGTGGATTCGTTTTAACTGGTAATATAAAGAGCTTAAATACTTTTTTTCTTTTTTTCAATTTCGTCATACTGCTATTATTTCTTTGTCTCGTGTCTGAGAATCGGTACATACTACTACATTATAATATTTTCCTTTCTCCACGTCACCACCTGCTATACAATTCCTTTGTTTTAATTTTCTTGCAATATACATTCTTAAGGTATATAATGTTGCTACATACTGTTCCTTGAATGAAAGTCCATGATTCGGCATTTTTCGCGTGTGCGTTTGTATTCCAAGAACTATTAGAATTCCAGTCTCTATTTCGATTCAACCTCAAACTATACGATTGATATTTATAATGTTTGCTATAATACCTCTTCGATCTGCTGAATGTACAACTCTTGTTATCCCCATTTACTCTATTGAAGTTTTAAGCTCTTTGCTAGTACAATCAGTTGATTTCATGCTGCTGAGTGAGACAACGCCTGAGTATAACCTGAATTTGATATTATGTACCAGACATGTTGTACTGAATTACGACCAAAGGATAAATAAATAAATTTATCGATATTCCTTCTGCGTCATATTCATTGCTACAAGCAGTCTGGTTATTACTGTAGTTTCTTTTTCTTCTGAGGTGATATAAACCTGTTTCGATGGCGCTACAGCCCAAATCGAGACATGGCTACCTTCTCTTACTCCGTCTGTCTTCGGCCACCATATACTCCAGTTGGTTTCTTTTAGGAG
This sequence comes from Molanna angustata, assembly GCA_963576475.1. Classification (NCBI taxonomy): domain Eukaryota; kingdom Metazoa; phylum Arthropoda; class Insecta; order Trichoptera; family Molannidae; genus Molanna; species Molanna angustata. Next base: position 29,412,355 of record OY754979.1, read on the forward strand.
TTTGCTATAAGAGATTTCCTTGTGGCAATAATCACACCCTTGTGCGCTATATTTCCGCTTATATCTAATACTTTCGTTTGTTTCTATAAATATTGGATACGTTCGTTTGTAGCGCAATGTGTAGGCTCAGCACGCATTCAAAGCATGCACGCAAATAGTCCGCGTTGAATATTAAATCCGCCTATACCTACTTACATAATACATTCATTTCTCTGTACGGATGATTTGTACATTTTTCTGGCTACGTACCAAATAATCTTCCCACTTCCTCTGGCTGGCTGTTCTCCTGGTATTCACTGCCGAGATAAAAGTTTACGTAATCGCCAAGAAAATGGCCGCCGCAATGCGGGAACTGCATTCAAATATAATTAACATCACAATCAGGTCATAATTTTAAGATTTAAACCGAGAAAAAAATAATGAATTAATAAAAGTAATTCTGTTTCCTAAATCAAAATATAAACAAGTCCAAGGTTAACCGACATCTCTGAGAGAGTCGCCACTCTGAAGTTTAGTGAAACTGGGTGGGACACAAGACTGATACACGGATGGTAAGTGAACCCAGAAAATCCCAGAGTGGAGTCCGAGATAGGGAAATAGATGTTTGGGACATCCTCAGACACGGTGGTGAGATTGAATCAAAAGAGTGGCAGGGAGCTATTGGAAGCGGCGTACCCAATGGAGGAGTGGAAGACGAGGGGGGGAGTCCTTTCTGGACGCAGAGAGGCTGATGATGATGAAACTCGTCTCGTAATATTTAGATGCTCGAGACCATTTCATGGTAAAGGGGCCATGTCCTGTGTTGATACGATCCGCTCAAACCATTATCAATATATAGGTAGTTAGCCTAGTCCTAACAATTGAGCAATAACGTCCTTAGTCAGTGGTTTCATTAGTTAGAAATATGCTAATTAATTCCATGAGAAATTCCTGTGTCAAAGAAGAATTACCTATGAGGCACCTACTTAGAATAGTGCTTCCACTGTTATATCATTGTTTTCGGCTGCCTCGTAAGAGCCAGAGGTAATCGAAAATACAACAGTTAAAATAACATCTCTCATAGTTGGACAATGAGGTTCTTCCTCCAATTCTGAATATAGTGCATCTTTAGGTGATACGAGACTAATGTGTGGGGTATACCCATGCATGCACATGCATGGTCATGCACACCCACATTTGTAATGGTATGAATGAATGAATAGTAAGAACAATTACTGATTGCTTATATGGCAATTTTTTCAGAGTTCTACCCGTATCGGCTTTTCTAATCCACATACATACTACTTGACTAGTGGTCTTTGTGTGTGCGTGTGACAAAAAATACCACACTTTGATGGTATCTACGTTGGATGGCAGAGGTGTCCGTTATTGAGTAATAATATAATGTATGGAGCTGGGCAGCATTATTGTGGGAAGAGTATGTGTATGTGTCGCCCACCAAACTCGGAGCGATATGTATAGTAATATTATGTAGTAGGCATACTAGTAAGTTCAACGGAAAAACCATGAATAATGAATTGGAAACCGCCGGACTGTTAATGTAGGTACCTACATACCTCCTGATAGCACCTGTCACCCTGATACCGGCTTGTCCCGCCAGGGGAGCTTAATAAACCGAATTCACAAAACTTTTATAATCTATTTGGATACAACGAAATCTCAACGGGTATCATGTTGAGAGTGCAAACTATGAGTTTCGTCATGATGTATTTGTCTTCATATTGATATTATTATCTCAATTTATTTTATAGATATAGTTTTTTGCGGGCAAAACTAATTACTTATGGGTGTATTTTAAACAATTGCCCAGAAAAAAGGTTATCAAATTGACATTATATTATGTAGAGTTAGTACTTAATAATAATAATAATAAACACTTCCTTGCACGCTGCGCAAGTGGCGAGTTTATTGCCGTATGGCAATATCTTCCAACTAACCAGTGTTTCCAGCCCAGAGAAGAAATATTTGCGTTAGAAATGAATTTAAATAAATTTCTCCTCTGCTGGGAATCTAACCCAGGACGGCCGCACAGTAACCGAACGGCTTACCAACTGTGAAATGGCGGTCGGTTGATTTGTTTTTCATAGACATCCATTCATTTCTACCATATTTATTTTCATTTGTAGAATGAAATCTAAAAGTATAATTAGAAATAATATTTTGTAATTCGTCATTACTTTATGGAAAGGGAAAGATTTTTCTAACATTTCTATAAATATCATTTTAATACGAGCCTCATATCGGTTTGATAGTTTAATATGTCACACTGCTACGTGATATTGATATCTACATAATATATTTAAAAATAATAGTGTAGATCATGGATAATTTTAATATCAATAGACTTCCCGTGATTTAGAAGTTACTAAAGATTATCTAGGCCGTCCGCAATCCACGATTAAATATGATGACAGATCTAAGATAAAAAATATATTTTAATGACGTAATTTTCAATTATTTATCGATAATGAGTTGATAAAAGATATGTATTAATAAATTATATTATTTACAAAAATAGCCCCACATTGATAAGTGACCTTCGAGACTTAGCGTTTTTTGCACTGTGTAAAAAATTAGCACCAATAGGTTATGTTACTTTTCTTTATAAATGACATTAGATTCGCAATGATATCAAAATCCCCTTTTAAACTTTTTTACTTCTCATTACCCCAAGGGTATATAGTGGAGAGTTTAAAATTTGCAATTTTAAGGTTATTGTTTTTATTGCAGATTATCAACTAGAATCATACTGAGATTATATTCTGAAAGTTTCATCATATGTGCTATGTACGGTCTTTTGAAATTTTTCAAATTTGTATATCTAATACTCACTTAGACCTCATTAGATTATGAAGGATATCTGATCAGTGCTGCTCATTTTTATTAACTGTCAAATATTTCAATGTGACCCCAAAGCTCAGGAAAATTATAATTAGATTTTTTATTTTCAAATTGCTAAGAACCTAAATCACCATCATAAAAATGGCATTGATGAATTATCAAGTTTTCATAATAAAGTATTTCAATCAAAAATAATTTAACAAACTCATTTTATGAAAATTTTCCATTGAAAATTTTCATATTTTGTTGAATGATTTGGAAGTGAGGAGTATGGCGTTGGCCACAACCCACTAATTTATACTATTTTTAGTATCTGTTCAATATACCTACGGACATAAGGGATTATTTACTGGTAGAATTCCATTATAAATTACTATATGTACCTACTTCAAAAAACCTTATATTAACATCATAAATATTGTGACAGCCCGTTCCCGCTTGTCGTGTGTTAGGTCCGACAAAATGTCGTTTGATCTAGTGGCAATACATTTTAAATGGAGCTGTTCACACTTGTCGTTATCGTGTAAGTGTGAACATCTCCATTTAAAATGAATTGCCACTAGATCACCCGGCATTTTGCCGGACCTAACACACGACAAGCGGGAACGGGGTCTGACGGTTTGAGTTCTCAGTAATTGTCTTGATAACGTCCTAAGAATTTGCAATAGCTTTCGGCGAAATAAGTGAAAATATTGTAGAATCTAAACATAGTGTATTGAATCATAGTAAGAAAGGAACAATTTGAGTTCTCAGTAATTGTCTTGATAACGTCCTAAGAATTTGCAATAGCTTTCGGCGAAATAAGTGAAAATATTGTAGAATCTAAACATAGTGTATTGAATCATAGTAAGAAAGGAACAATTTGAGTTCTCAGTAATTGTCTTGATAACGTCCTAAGAATTTGCAATAGCTTTTGGCGAAATAAGTGAAAATATTGTAGAATCTAAACATAGTTCTTTGAATCATAATAAGAAAGGAACAAATGATAAAAGTATAACAATCAAACAAAATATACATACATACTGCACGTCGTACGACCCTAGTTTTTTGTATTTTTTTCATCCTCAAATGTCAATTTAGGTAGGTACTTGATCGAAAGACATTTTTACAATCAATAAACATTCCGTTGTTCTTTATCAGACGACAATCTTTTGGATATAAAAATCAGGATAGAAATATCGTTAATTAATCTCTCGCCACATCCGCTGGCCAAAATCCACACATTATTCAATAAGTTGTATTTTTTTTAATTATGAATGAAAATTCTGATATAAATCACAAAGATATCTACTTTTTTAAAACTCATCCTGATAATAATTGTTTTATCATAAAAATTGTCTTCGATTGTTTGTTTTTAGGTGTTTTTCAAGGCCGTCTAAGGCTCATATTACGTGAGTTATTTAAGAATAATCTAAGAAAAAGTTGAGGTCCAGTAAGCAGTATTCTCGCAGTACGGGACCTTACCTTATTCTTATATTTTTCTCAAATAACTCGTGTAATACGATCCCAAGTCGGGTCCAGACAATTGACCGTAGTCGATTGACCGCGGACAATTGACCGTACGCCCTTTTTATCGAATGGAAAATTGACCGCGGAGACAATTTACCGTATGGACAGCTGACCGCGAGGACAATTCACCGCATGGACAATTGACCGTGGGGACATTTAACCGTGATGAAAATTGACCGTAGGGTCAGTTGACCGCACGGAAAATTGACCGTGAGGACAATTGATCGTAAGGACAATTCACCAAATGGACAATTTATTCAATTTTAATTATTTCGAAATCTACGCCTTCTAATTAATATAAATCGATATTCCGCCTTGAAAATTCAAAAAAGAACAAGAAGTTTAAAAATAGACGTTTTCTTACATCTCAAAATGTAGCTAATTTGAACTTAATAATTATCGCTTATTTTGTAAAATCATGTTTAAATCACTGCCACCATCTTGGTTTTCCCGTAGTATTTTGAAATCCAAAAAGGAAGGTAATCGGTTCTTCGCATTAAACGAACAATTTTTTTTTTACATAATTTCTTAAACATACGAAAAAAGAAAAGGAAGTTATTTCTTACTTAAAATAGTTTACGCACGGTGAATTGTCCTCACGGTAATTTTTCCTTACGGTCAACTGTCCCTACGGTCAATTGTCATCACGGTCAAATGTCCGCACAGTCAATTGTCCGTGCGGTGAATTGTCCCCGCGGTCAACTGTACATATTATGGTAAATTGTCTCCGTTGTCAATTGTCCTCACGGCAATTGTCCATTCGGTAAAAAGGGCGTACGGTCAATTGCCCGCGGTCAATCGGCTACGGTCAACTGTCCGGGAATCCGCCTAAGTATCCATTCATGATTTTAAAGAATAATACAAAGTTCGATATTATATCTATTTAGTTGAATATGATTTTTTACAGATCATTAGAACCATCACTTAGATTATTCATCTGCACTTGGTTGCACTTTTACACTATCCAAGATTTATTGGTAGTTATGTATGTTTATTAAATATGTTAAATACTTACTTTATAGATATTACCCATCTATTGTCCGAAGTGCAGCCATCTCGGGGATGAACATTAATAAATCATATAAGGTTCACAATGGGGCGAAGTGTGGAGTCGCGAAAAATCCTCTAATCCAATAATTCTTTGGTCTTTCTCTGGATGTATGTAGGTCGGAATATATGGACGTCCAAATATTTCGACAAAAGTATCCTTTGTACTCTGTCAGTTTACCCATACAAGAAATTTAGCAGTCTCCCACACCACCTCATTGAGTATGTTATAGGCCATTTTGTCATGTTCGTCCTTGCTCTTCGGACAGCAAAAAGGCTACTACCCAGCATATTTCAAAACAATTTACCCTGTCGTCCCAGATGTCGTCAGCGATCCCGCGATTTTTCCACCTGTTCTAATCTCCATTGTTTCCGGGGGTAGAGGTAGAGGACCCGCCGAATGGCCAACCACCTGACATTGGTATCGATCATGCGGTGTCAATGGTCCCTCACCTACAGCACATCACCGGTACTCCGATGATGGTAACTTCGAGGATGAAGAGTGGTCTGAATCCACACAGCATACTGCAAACTTAACATGTTTTTTTATTGTTATTGTTTACTCTGTGTTGCGTTTTGGATTACCCATTCCATTCCAAATATCATTTTTTTATGATACGTGGCTGACTGCCTTCGAAATGTGGTGCTACTGGCGCATGCCTAGAATCCATTGGACAGACCATATTCCAAACGACGCGACGTGGTACTGAGCAGAGTAGGAGAATCAAGACAACTCCTAAATATGGTTGCCCAACAACGATCAAAATGGATGAAGCCATAACATCAGACATCCGGATCTGCTTGTTACTTTCGCCGAAGGAGGAGAGGACTAAAACTATAGAGGTCGCCCTAGAGACAGCTAGGTATTATGGACCAGGTGGCTGGCTGTGGCGGACAACATCAGAGATATGTGGAGAGATTGAGTGATTGGTGCAAACCAACCCTAGGATTGTGAACACAAAAAAATAATACCATACTATTATTTATGACATTGATACAAAAGTGAGTAGGTACCATGAAACTAGTAATTATAGAGTAAAAGTACATCATGTATAATAGGGTAAAGCATACATCTGGTTCATAACCAGTTTTTTTAAACTTACAGCGGATAATTACTATTTTTTATATTTTCTTGTTCTCTCCCCGTATAATGATGAGGTAATCCAAAATGGTCTTTGGTCTTTGTCTTACAAGTCTTGCTACTTTTTCAAATAAACAATGTTTAAGTACATATAACAAAAAAAAAACAGTTTGTGTTACAATGAAAATTGAAGAATCATCAACAATTCACCATAAACGTACGTCTTTAGGTAGAAAATTACTTACATTTAAATAAAACAAATTTAAAATAAAATATACCATAAACATGGCTCTTGCACAGAATGATAAATAAAAAATAATGATTCCAAACCAGAATTCGGTTTAAAAAATCAAGAAAAAAGTTATTTTTAACTCAAATAAGTTTTTTGATTTTTTTTTTCAGTTTATGTATTAAGTATTAAATTAATAATTTCGCACCCCTGTTCTTGGTATTGAAGTGACACATGCGGTTGCTGCCTCGGTTTTGCATATTCTGTAAGACCAAGACTTAAAGACTCTCTCTCTCTCTCGTCACTATTCCCATGTTTGATGGACCCTTCATTCTTCGTTAATCAGCTTAATTGATGTGTTGAACAAATGAAATCTGTAAATATACTTTCCCGATTGGTGTTTGGTGTAATGTACATAGATATTTAGGTGCTTTATATAAGGGACCCTTAACGACATTCTAACATTGACAAGCGTTATAATCGTCAATCAAGGGCCATTAACACCACCGCGGCGTTGCAGAACAATAATATAAAAATTACAATAATTTACTAGCGTTTAATTGTCGTTATAACATAATGATAAGGCGGAGTTAACAAATTAGTTTGTATGCGATAAAATAAATATATACCCTACCTACATGTATATTTATTTATTTAATATAACTTCTCGGGCAACTAACAGGTACTATGTCAAATATCAATTTAACACGCATCCAATAACAAGTTAATCATCTCACAGATCCAGACTGAAAACACAATTAAAAACTGTGTCTCTACCGGGAATCGAACCCGGAACCCTTGGATCAGCAGTCAGATACCCAACCAACTGAGCCACAAATACCGACAAATGGTTATAAATCTGATAATTAATTATAATGGTTATAAATGTAATGAATTTTTATATTGTTCGTTAGGATTATAAAGCTTAAGAGATTTTTTTATAAATATTTGTTTGGGTTGTTAAGTTAAATAAAAAAAAAATTGTTTGTATATTTTTAACTTTTTTTTCTTTATTTTTATATATAATAGATAATGAATTCATTTTTATATATAATGAATTCACGTAGCTGAAATTTATGCTTACTTATTGCCTAGTATTACCTCAGAACAGGCTTTGCCTAGTGAGGTAATAAATTCCATTTATATATTTCATGAAATGTTATATTTTATTTTATATTATATTATGGAAATTAATAAATAAAAAAAAAATATTGCACATAGTCAACCATAACTATATATTGAAAATGGTCACCGGATGACCGAAACTAGTCAGTGTCATTAAATTAGTAGAACTGAAAACTTTGGTTTTATTTTACCATTCCAAATTTATTTATTATATGTATTTTAAAAGGTCGTGCCATCTTTTGCTCGATCTATCCCTTTTTACTTCATTTCTTTCGTTTACTTACATACTTTTTCTTCGTTAAACTTGTTCTGTTCCATCTCAATATGGCTACATTCATTCAAGTACTTATGGTTCATTTTTTTTTTGCTGGCAGTTGTCTGAGTTACAATGTCTGTAGAAAGTGTGTGTGATTGTTATGTGCAAGAGGTTACTTGGCATGGGTGCGGCAGGTTATAGGCGGAAACAACCCTGACATGACAAGGAAGGGTGTCACGGATCGAGGGGCACGAGGGAAAGATATCTATGAACCAAATTGAATGCAGATGGGGTGGATAGGAATAAGAGAAGAATATTATATCGATCAAGAGACAATTACTATATTAAATATCTACTGTGTAACTGTTATAGGCATATATTTTGTATACAAATAAAAGTTATATACAAATAAATAAATAAATAAATAATGTACTTACGTATGTACTTTTTACTTACATTGGACCTCAGAGCCAGAGGGTATTAAGTCCACTTTATGTTGAAGGTGAGGTTTTGACTTTCGAAATATTATTGAAAAAAGTTAAAACCTCACAAAGGGTATTAAGTCCACTTTTTGTCAAAAGTGAGGTTTTGACTTTCGAAATATTATTGAAAGAAGTCAAAGCCTTACTTTTAACAAAGGCATGGACGTAATATCCTTTGGCTCTGAGGTCCAGAAATATTATACAAAAACATATTTAGGTATCTTTATCCAGATGCGTCCAAAATCTATTAGTCTTAGAGATAGCAACGTCAAAAAAATATATTTTTTTATGTTTTTTTTTTTATATTTCTTTCCTTACTGAATATAGGTATGAAAAAGAGATCTGGCATCTGGAAGTAGTAGAGTTTACCATTGCGCATCCCATTCCTATATGTAGGTGAAAATTGCAGATTTTAGTATCATTCGTATCTTTGGTAGTTATTTTTATACTCTTATACCATCGACCTGATTACAATGAAACTTGGTAATTTGTTCAGCGCAAACTCAGGAAGATTTCTGAAAAAAAATCTTCTTTTTTTTAATATTTATTTTTACACATTTCAGTAACAGTAACATTTCACAAACGGACGGATTTTATAGGTACAAATAACAAATTATATTGAAATAATGTAAAAATCTGCAATTTTCACCTAAAAAGAGGATGCACGCCGGTAAAGGCAACCACTCCCAGGTGCCAAATTTACCTTTTCCATACCTATATTCAATATATATTAAATAATCATACGGGATTTTTCCCATGTTTATGGTACAATTCTATAAACAAAAATAGATTTATTTATATTTATGTCCTTTTTAGGTATATTTAAGGTACTTCCTCATATCTACATTCCCTAAATATAGTAAATACTATATTTTTTTTGCATTTGGCCGCATATACCACAATTATATAAAATTTGATATTCTTAAGGTAAATTAATACAAAATGAGTATGCAACTGATGGCCGCCAGATAATCATTGATCTCCTGGCTGAAAGATATTATTCATTCATTTATTCATACCATCACGGCATATCCCACAATGTGGGGTAACCAGCGAAAGGTGTGCGGGTGTGCATTGCCTTATAAAAGGGAGCACAACACATCAGTGTATACCCACACACCAATCTCGTCTCACCTAAAAAGGCACTATATTCAGAATGGGTGGTGAACCTCATTGCTGAACTATGTGAGATGTTATTTTTGCCTGTTGTATTTTCGATTACCCGGCTCTTCGGGACACTCGAAAACAAATATCACAATGCGAAAAGGAAAGTAAATGCTTTAAAAATAAATAGATAAGTATTTTTCCACAATATTTTTATAACGACCGATCGTTTTCGCCAAGTCACCTGGTCGTTATAAAAATATTGTGGAAAAATAATAATTTTAAAATGGATTTCCACTCTGTTAACACAAAAACTCTAGAATAATTCAAATGAATAGTTTGAGATACCTAGGTAAATAAACAAATTTTGTTTTTCTTTCTCTCATATAGAAATAGCTTTGATAATGTTTTGTAAGGAAACTATTTCATGCTTTGTTCAACATACCAGGAGAGCATCGGTTTGATAGAGTTGAAATATCTGCTGAATAAAAGGGGATTTGGGATTTCTCTTCTGTTCATCGTCTATTTCTATAGTACCTATTATCACATTGCACATTGTTGCGAAGAAAAAGATTCATCGGAGGAGAATTGAAAAGAAAAAAAACTGTTTCTACATTCCATCTTCGCTTATCTACGAATTTCCTCTCATTCATTAACCGTCTCCCATTGAAACAATGAAGAGAATTTCTATAGAAGTGGTACGAATTGATCAAGGGTAGTATAAAACTGCAAGAGGTATGCTATGATTTCACTTCTGCGAATAAAAATCGCAACACTTGTTCAAAATGTATGCGACTTGCCCCTTTCCCCTAATCGAGCGATGCACTTTTTTTGCCAAGTGCTACAGTACTACTCTGCCTATTGTGTTTCTGCGGCCGATCACTTCCAAGTAGGGGGTTCGAGTGTATAAGTATCGCCTCTGTTATGATTGTGTTAGGGTGGCCAACTGGTGAGGAAATGCTCTCCTCGATCTCATGAGTTCCTGATACGCTTGGCAGTGGGGCTAGGAAGTCACGGATCGCTGCTGCCTCGAACGACAGATGGCCGGCCTACCCGACCACCGTCTTCCGTGGTATTTTGACTTTTGCTTGCGGTCTCCCACTGATAGATCAATATCCTAACAGGCATAGGTACCAACTACCTATGTTCACGTGAAATGCTATACCCATTCCACGCAATAATCAACTTTTTTTTCTTCTCACATTTAAAACGTTTACGACAGAAGGCTGCTATTTTGTTTTAAATATACCTATTTACAATATTTAAATAGAATAATATTTATTTATATTTAACGAGAAACATACAGCAAATCGCAAAAGACAACTATGAATGTTAAATATTTTCTAAAATAGTTTCCTCATCATCATATATTACATTATTTAATAAATTTTCTCTTACAGCTTTTGTCCCGTTTCTATCGGAGTACGCTTTGACCATGATCCTGGAATTGGCGAGTCTGGTTATTACATTGAAGCGACTGCCATCTGACCTTCGTAATCCTTATAAAAACGCACATAGATTTTTTGAAAATCTAGAGGTGCGTGCCCCGCCCGGATTCGAACTGTCGACCTCACGAATGTGAGGCGACGACCTTACTGCTGGGCTGGGCTATCAGCGCTAATTATTTATAATAATTAAATTACTAAAACATATGTCATTAGTAGAGTTAGTTTGAAATTAATATATAAGCAATTGAAATAAATCAATGATCGACGATAAGCTAGTAAATGCCCTAACAAGGCGAAATAGGCCTATCGCACATAATAAAATTCATATAGAATCAACAAAGTGGTTTACTTTTCCAACTGTCGATTTGTTCAGGAGAACTTTGTTCTCTTAACATATCGACAATGTATCAAGCCAGAATACGCGAGAATTGTATGGAGAGGTCTACTTTTTTCACGGCTTTTCCAACTTTGAAGTCAAAAAACACCAACTTAGAGGCTTCGCAGCATATATGTTCCATACACGGATTTACTCAGAATTCGGAGTAGAACATTTCGTGTGTCTGTGTGTGTGTGTGTCTGTGTGTGTGTCTGTGTGTGTGTCTGTGTGTCCGTCCCCCCCTTATAACTTTTGATCCGCTCAATTTACAGAGCCTAAAATTTCAGAATATATAAACAGTTACAGGCCTACAAAACTTTTATACTCGGAATTTTGAATTTTTGTTTCAGTCAGGGGTTATCAACTTTTGAATTTTTATTTTATTTTTCCATATATCTCAGAAACCATAAACGGTAGAACGCTGAAAATTGGTACAAACATAGACAAACACAAAATCTCAAATTAGTTTTTTCAAAAAAATTCCAGGGTTTCTCAAACATTTTTTATTAAGAAAAATATTTTTTTTATGATAAATTTATGAGTTTAACTGCCTATATTTCCAAAACTTTTACAATTATCGAAAAAAGCCGAAACACCCCAACTAGATAATTTAATTTTCTATAAAAAATATTAACATTGTAGTAGAAGATCTCAATTTTTTTTTAACAATTTTTTTAAAAATTGAATTTAGTGACGACATCGCTTCATACATTTTGTATGGCAGTCGCCTATACACAATATGTAAGAAGACTTAATAGTTTGTTACTTCATCTCCAAACATACATACATACCATCATGCAATTTGCATATTCTGGGTAGGAAAAAGGATCTTCTTCCATACTATCCTATCTTGACATACATACCTACATATGTTGTATAGAAAACAAAATATCTGAAAATATTCAATAATTTGTATCTATGGGTTTATAGTTTGGTACATATTCTTCAACTATACATACTATCGCTATCGACAGTTGGATCTCATGTGTTACATGCAACTAGTAAGTATAGATATAACAGATGAAATAAATTACTTATATACCTACAATACAAAAAAACACCGAATAATATAAGTCATTTAAAATTATAAAATTTACAAATGATAATGGGATATCGAATATTTTTATTATTGCATATGCGCAAACATTGGATTTTTTTCCTGTCGGGAGTCAAAGATATTTTTTAACAGATTTTTAATTATCTCAATAGAGACGAAGTTGGAATATTTATTGTAGGAGAACCGGGAAATCAAGGCACCTACAGGGCTTACGACCTGTCATCGGCTGGTTTACGTGATCACTTTATGCGCTTGCGCAACGTTCACCAATTATGCCTTTTAATGAGATCCCTATCAATTCAATTTTGAAAGTTCTATATATTGTAATACTGAAATTCTTTTCGCTTGAAAATAAGTATTACAATATATAGAACTTTCAAAATTGAATTGATAGGGATCTCATTAAAAGGCATAATTGGTGAACGTTGCGCAAGCGGATAAAGTGATCACGTAAACCAGCCGATGACGGGTCGTAAGCCCTGTAGGTGCCTTGATTTCCCGGTTCTCCTACAATAAATATTCCAACTTCGTCTCTATTGAGATAATTAAAAATCTGTTAAAAGATAATGGGATATGTAGGAATTTTGGTGGAGTGGGGAGCACTGCGTCATTGCCGATATACTCCTGTGATATTGCGGATAATATGTGTTATTGAATATATCAGTATAATAAAACCTTGTATTATACTGCTTAGGCCTTGGTTTTGCAAGTCTTGCAGGTCTCGCAATTTTATAAAAAAAACATATTTTTCTTTTAAATTTCTGTAATTACAATGAAATATGACAAAAAAACAATTGGAGACCACGAGACTTACATTTTTTACTCTTACATAGTCTTGGTCTTGCAGCTACACATGCGATCTTGTAAGTATCGCAAGACCATGACCGCATGACTTGCGAAACTTTTGCGCATCACTAGTCACCAAATATAATAGCAATGTCTGCCTAAATACATACATATTTTCTAAATACTACCCTATCGCGCCAATCAGTGAAAAACTAACTGAAGACAGGTTGAATAGTATGGATGGGCAATGGGCAATTATAGACTGCCACAGGAAAATACGATAAAAAGAACGATGGACATAGAGATGGGGCCCAGAAGACCGGGTAGACCATTGGCCGCTTGGAGGTCAAGGAGGGCAATAAGGCTTCGTTCGGAGGACGCGGACTTGAAGGATGAAGACTAGGAGAACCGACCCCGAGTAAATGGTTTAATGGCATGTCAAAGAAGAGGTAACAGTTTGACTTGTGTTAAATATGATTTTATTTATTAAAAATATCGCATTTTAATAAACAAACATTTGAACATCGATTGCAAATAAACATTTAAGATGACATATCGCAGGCGGGCCCCTTTTTTTCTGGACTTGCCCGATAACATTGCAAACGAATACTTATTCCGCTTATATTTTTCATAGATATATATTATGTATCAATCATATTGAGCTACTTGCGTGTCTTATTGGAAGTCACTTAAGATGTATTTTATCGCATTTTTCTCAGAAAAGGTATCAAAATAGCATTTTAAAACGCTGTTAAACATACACTGCTGAGGCGATTATCGGAAATTTCTTATCTTCGCACAAATTTATTAGCAAGAAATACATTTTTTATAAGTCCTTTTCAATCGATAATGCGTCATGGGCCAACGAATGTATGGTGTGTTTTATAATCTTCGAAATATCTCCATATTATTTGCTCAACTAAAAATAGTTTAATTTACGCACACATTAGGTATATTATTAAGTATATATGGATGGTTTATTTTTATCGACTTACATAATCTCGCATTTATTTGTTTGCCTTAAAAAATATTTGTATATTAAACGACTCGCTATGACGTCAAATACTCTCAAAAAATGAACGATAACTGTTTGTGTGTATATTTGAATATCTTAAAGTTTAATGCACCCAATTTTTGTATGTTTGATTGCACATCAAAAGCTTAATGCTGTATCTAAGTTAAAATGTGTAGTTGTAGGTACTATATAACTCGAGATTGTACAATTTTTAAGATTTTGCAGAGCTCGGAGTCTTAAAACTCTCTTACATAGGACTATTGTTGTTTTACTTACTTACCTACTACTTACTTCCGATGGCCATACAACTCCGGTAGAGCTTTAGCCTCCTGAACAATAGCTTTCCAAGCCTTCCTGTCAGCTGCAGTGGACTCCCAGTCATCACAAGCTAAAAATAATTCTATCGTCAAACATCTAGAAAAGTCAAGTAGGGTTTTTGCTTGGTTGTCTCATGCCACGTGGGTGCACAAACCGTCCCCCTACAGGCCGCAAAAATGTTTCAAAATGTTTGGCGATAACTATACCCACCGGCACCGTCCCAATGTACCGTATTGCTATTCTGAAATGGCGATGGGCCAAATTAACTGGGAGATGGACACCCAGAGGTCCTTTGGTCACCCTCAGGAATGATTGACCGGTGACCTCATCACAGTCGCAGGAAGATGGTGTACGAGAAATGCTGAAGACATAATATTAAGACGTGGAAAACGTCGGAAGAGCAGTGCAGGAATAACCAATTAAGAAGAAACAATATCTATTGTTTTTGACAAACTTTATACATCAATAGAGACGAAGTTGGAATATACCATTGAAATCAAATCATACCTACTTATTATTATTTACTCCCACCGTGTCAAAAATACAATGTGCGCGTGTACCTATATTATATATAAGTATATATATGCGATGATGAAATATATTCGATATCAATTACATATTGTTTCGTAGAACCGAATTTTTATCAAAAACCTATATTTGTACCAGTATTTTGCCATTTAGGTACTTGTATTTTGTACCAGTATATATGAATAATACTTGTACAAAACAGGCGCTATATGAATAACTATTATGGTTATTGGTTATTATTTAGCACTAGGTAGGTACTACACTAAAGTAAGTACCTAATGTCGTCTAAAGCCTTACAAGATACCCGTTATCGATGTATGGAGGAAGATGTATGGGGACAGTATATTGAACTGAACTGAACTGAGTACGAAAGTACCTACAGAGAGTATAATAGACAGTATAGAGGAGACTAATATTGGTAGATACTATAAATACCGATATAGGTAGGGGTAGGTATTACCAGTTACGGGATATCCGAGACAGATCTGCTAAGGTTTCACCGCTATAACGGATATACCATACCATATACCTATTTACCTAGGTAGACAACAGTTATATAATTATATACACCCGGTATAAATACAACATTTTTACTACCGATGCGAAATCTCGACGTAATAATTTTAAGAGGGATTCATAGGCTACTGTGGTAGGTATATGGTTTTGCCTAGCATCTATACACAGTCGGATGTCTTCGGTAAACAAAGGATTAACCGAGGTCTTACAAATGCCCACGCGGCATTCCATGCAAACGGCTCGTATAGGGAACGCTGTGTTTGTCTGAGACGCGTGCAATATAACTAACATATTTATAATTATTGTACTATTGAAATAATGTTTTTTAATACAAGTGTATTTATTGGTTAATACACCACAGCTACCGTTCCATATAAGCCAATTAATATATAATCAATCAAATTACTTGAATTAATAAACTTCTTCCCCTTCAGCCACTGCTGGATAAGAGAGGAATTTCACATGCAGACTCCACCCCATTAGAAACGTTATAATAGGACATTTTGTCCTGTAAAGAAGAACGAATTTAAGCGCCATATTTTCTCATTGAATCCTTTGCTGGTCAGACCACATTCCAAATGACGTGGTTGGAGCTGAGCCGTAGAAACGAGACAACTCCTAAAGATGGTTGCCCAACAACGATCCAAATGGATAAGTCATAACACCAGACATCCGTGTCTGCTTATTGTTTCTATCGCCGAGAAAATGACGGAGGACAGAAACTATAATAGAGGTCGCCCTAGAGACAGTTATATGGACCAGGTGACCACTGATGTGCTCTGTGGCAGCTACCAAGAGATGAAGAGTCTGGCGGAAAACAGAGATAATGTGATAAAATTCATCATCATTGGCGCTACAGCCCTGTGTGGGCCCTGGCCTCCTCCTAAGTTCTTCTCCAGCCATCCCTGTCCTCCAGTTTGCTATTTTGATCGCCCTTATGTCGTCTTCTATGTCATCCAGCCATCTTAGCTTGGGCCTGCCTCTATTTCTTCTGCCTTCTGGGTTGGTATTAAGAACCTTTTTGGGGATACAATCATTATTCATCCGGCTGACATGTCCCAACCACTGCAGTCGACGTACTTTTATGAATTGTACAATGTTAGGTTCGCCATAATATATAATGCCTGTAGTACCTACGTGATTATATCGTATCCTCCAAAGTCCATTATCATTTACTGGGCCCCAATCTTTCTCAGGATAAAATTATCTGTCATAAAACAGCAGGAATTATTCCTAGTTAGATAGACAAAGATTAATTGGAGGAACTCAAAACATGGCAGGTAGGTACTTTCCAACAACTATAAATTGTAAGTTAGTGTGTATTTTATAGTTAATATTAATTATTATTCACGTGGAGAGATGGAGTGCTTGTTTCAAACCAATCCTAGGATTGTGACCACGAATAAGAATATTCTCATCAAATTGTGTGTTAAAGTGATAAACGTGCAAAACATTTAATATACATAGGTAATCACAAAATACTGTGGACGTAGGTATATGCATGTTTACAATCAATGCAGGCATTCCTGATTTGCACCTACCTCTGTATTATATGATACCTCTGAGCGCCCAACATTTCACGCTCTGCTTAACCAACGGTCGTGGGTTCGAACCCTATCCTCTACCTCAACGTAACCGACTTCTGTTGGGAATTATACATTAGTAGGTACCTACCTACTTTTATGTGATTACTAATCTGTCTGCGTCCAAAAGGGTCATGGCGTCATTGCAGAATTTCTTAAATTCACTACAAATGGCTAACTTCAGTAGGGCGAAAGAGAATGTATGTATTTTGTGTGAGACGACGTTGGCAATCATTTGAGCGAATAGGGTCCCGGTCCTGCGCCATCCGGAACAACTCTTCCACACTTCTCACCCCATTCCATTCTCGGATGTTATGCAGACAAGACGTCTACATAGGTTCCTTCTGCCAAGTCCACGACGTCCCTCAATCTTACCCATCACGAACTACTGAAAAAAAAACATCATTTTCCTTTAATCTGTTTTTTGTCGGATACATTTCAAAGCCTCCGTCCAGTCATTGCATATGGTGCCGAATGTTGGGTAATGACCAAAAGAGATGAAAAGATACTTCTGATATTTGAAAGGAAAGTCCTCAGAAAGATATTTGGTCTTGTCAATGAAAATGGAGTATGGAGGAGACGATTCAACCACGAATTAGAGGCACTATATGGCGAACCTAACATTGAAATAAGACTGCAATGATTGGGCCATGTCCACAGGATGAGTGATGATCGTACTCCCAACTGGAAGCTGGGCTTTACCAACTAGAAGAGAGCCGCAGAGCGCAGGGAGAAATGGCGACGGATTCTGAAGGAGACCAAGGCCCACAACGGGCTGTAGGGCCAATGATGATGATGACATTTCAAACGGCTGAAACTTGCAGATGCAAGTAAAACGTGTGTTTTATTTGTGATCATGTCAAAATATCAACCCTAGCTTGTGTGATTGTATGTATAGGGGTGTATTAAATCACCCCCTATGTAACAATCACAACTACCCATACGTGTACATATATGAAGGTAGATACGTTTTAATTTCCTGTTTCGATTTCCTACATTGCGGGTACAGGTGTGTAACAAATGGTGAAAACTTTTGTAACATTTGAAATGGGGACGAAAAAAAAGGTTCAATCTCTTTTTTAAAAATAACAATAATTATATAATCAATCGAAGGGTGAAAAACAATACGCAGAAAATATATACAATTTGATTGAAGTTGCTCATTTCAAGAAGTACAATCAGCTAGAATATGTAATAATTAATATGATGATTAGGTACATCGTCTGTACTCTATCTTCTAAATCTGTATTCAAGTACAAAATCTTCAGGGGCCATGCATATAAACCATAAACACCCCAATTTGAATAAAATTTCTCAAATATATAAAACGGTGTGTTTCTAAAAAAAAAAATTATTTTTAACATTTCTCTTATGAATGTTCGTCTCACACTTTTAAAATTCAGAATAAATTCCTCTAAAAACATTTAAAAACGTTTAAACTTTTTCCATGTTCCACAACGTTCCACCTATAACCATACCTTTGGCTGCTGCAAAAGACACCAAGCGGGTTCCATTCTCATTACATTCATTATGAAGACTATAAGTACCAATACGATATGCAGACTCAGTTCCAACTTTCGCATTGAAATCTCCTATGATGATTTTAATGTCATGCCTTGGGCATTTATTCCACACTCCATCAAGAAGTTCGTAAAATTCATCCTTTTCATCATCACTCTTATCCTCTGTTGGGGCATGTACGTTAACAATACTGTAGTTGAAAAACTTTCCTCTATATCAGCATATATGTATGTTTCGTATACGGATTTACTCAGAAATCGGACCTAAAAACTCCTCCTCTAAAAACTTTTTTGCTGCTTTTTTTAATTACGTACTCAACATTGATGTACTCAACAGCACATATCCGCAATATCGCAGGAGTATATCAGCAAAAACGCAGTGATACGAGGCATGGAATACCAATCCCCTTTATTCCCTCCCCATTCCCCGCAATTCCTACATACCCCCATTATCTATATCCCTAATTTTTTTTTTTATTTATTTTATATATTTGGGAAGCAAGCAGCTCATTTACAGTTTTGATTATACAATTTACATGACATAGTCAGAGCCAATACATATAGGTATAAAGCATTCTATCAATAATAAATTAACAACAATAACAACAGATAGTTCATACAAAGAAATCAACTAAGAGAAAAAAATAATAATTAAGAAAATTAAAATTAAAATAAGAGATAAGGAGGGATGGGAGGGGGGGGGGGAATTAAGAGCGCATCACCTTCAGTATTTCTTCACGAAACCTTTCATATTTTGCACTGAAGATGTCCACCCCAGCTGAGAACAACGTGTTGTGAGAATAACATATGCGTGGAATAGTGGCATTCTTTCTGACATTATTTTAGAATTTTTGAATTACTTATCTTGTTTATATTCTTTGTTATTTTTTTTGAAGCTGTATACTTTAATTTTAATTAAGTTTTTAACTCACTCCACTGTATATATTTTTTAAGCTTTTTTTTATATTACACACACTGAAAAAATCTAAAGTTAGCAAAGTACCTTTTTGGCTCGGTTGAAGTCATATTGGTAGTTATTAACCAATATATGATTAAAAATAACAAAGTTGCACTTGGCTATTATCTAACAATTGAATACTGTTAAAATGTAAGTTGGTTACCAATAGCAATGTAAAAAGTCATATTGGTAGTTATTAACCTATACATGATTAAAAATAGCAAAGTTGCACTTGGTTATTATCTGACAATTTAATACTGTTAAAATGAAGTTGGTTGCCAATATCAATGTACCTACTTGTTTAAATTTAACCGAGTAACAGGTACCTATACGGACATACCTACTTATTTAAATTTAACCGAGTAACAGGTACCTATACGGACATTTTGTATTCGACATCTGTCAAATTTGACATTTCATACATAAAAATATTAATATTTCTCAAATTTGACACGATATATTTAAAAAATATTAAATAAAGTATAATGCTCACCAAATATAATAGGTATGTCACATTAAAAAATGATTAAATAAAGTATAATACTCGTCAAATTAGACATATTTCACTGAAAATGATTGAATTAAGTTGAATTAAGATGAGATATTCGTCAAAGATTATCATTATTATTCACAAATATCGTGTGTTGATTTGCTAATATTTACATTTGAGATGTAATGTAAAGATGTTTATACTATTTTGATGTTAAAGCTTGATTACCAATTAGTATTTTCCGTTTTTCAAAAGAAAGAATGAATAATAACAAAGCTACTGGGTTAAAATTAGCAGATTATTTACTTGGCAATTTTTAGCAACGAAATTTGCAAGTACTATAATATGTAACAATGTTGCTTGGTTATTATTAGCAGTAAATTATTTATTTTTAACAACTGCATTTTTTGAGTGCACGTTGTGGGAACTATTTTGGTAAATTACTGATACTTGTAATTGTTTTTGTTTTTGGATTATAAGTTGCTGCATGTTTCCCCCTAAATTAAATAAATAAATAAATTACTTCATAACTATATTGTCATAGAGAAATAAATATATTATGTGCTTAAAGAGTGCATAAAATCAAAGTGAATGACCGATAAAGATTTTTTATTTTAATTCAGGGGGGATACTCATGACACGTTCAATAATATGTCCAATTCTGATTCGTTTTAGAGTACGTAGACGTCTTAAATATCGGCCAACCGTGGATAAAAGGATTTTATCCGCGCGGTGTGACGTAATGAATCCCGTATAAATGCAGTCAACTTTTTGACATTTCTCATATACTAAAATTCCGTATAAAATTTTTAGTCAAATCTGAATAGGGCCTAATATGTTATTACCTTGCCTTAATCTTAAAAGAGTATAAATCGGTACTCGGTCATAATCTAATCATAATTTTACTCTACATTTAATCATAAAAAAATGTTAAGAAAAAAATGTTAAATGTTATGCTTTTGGGAGAAGGTGAGTTTGCTCCCCCCCAACCCATCCTCTGGGATTGGAAAGTAAACCCTGCCTTCGACCTGGGGTCAGTATACTATACTGGTTTACCAAGCCACTGCATTTATGGTCCCCTAAAATGGCTCGCCATGTTCGGGGTTCTTTGCTTTGGTGCCCAGGCGGGCACTTGTGTTGGAGTTGATCGGCGGCCTATCTTGATGATGTCATCCCGGCCGCTGTGCGGCGGGTCTGGTTGGAGGTGTGAGCCGAGGGAGATCTGTGTGAAACGGTTCGTCGCTGGCCGGCCGCCGAATAGTACAGGGGCCCGACCTAAGCTAACGACTACGGGTTGGCTGCCCTATCAGTCGGCGCATAATCTCGCTGCAATAGGCATGATGACTAATTTTGAAAAACTATCTCACGATGTTTTTACGCATTCACTGTTTTCAAATATATATACATTTCTACATAAAATAAAGGTTTAGTAGCAAAAATCGCCATTTTAAAATCAAATTTGACATTTACGCCAAAAAAAGCTTGTAGTATCATGGCGGCTGCCGACCCTGACGGTGACGTCATGGTATCGTAAACTGCATATCACTACTATATGTAATATATGTGTTCTAAGACGATTTGTGTATTTATAATCAATTCAAAAGTGCATAAGTGTTGTGCGGTCCCTAAATGTACAAACACGACGAAAAAAACACCTACTGAGGTATTTGTTTTCGTTCCACGCGAAAAAAAAGAGAAATAAGTGATTAAATTTCGCACGGCGAGACACAAGTGAATTTTATTAAGTACGCGTTTACAATGAAGTACAGTATTTGTTCCCCCACTTTTAGCTCTCAATAATATAATATTTACCATTATTTAGGCAATAAGCATATAAAGAACTTCATTAATGTCCAAACGTCAAAATAGGCCATCATAAGTTTCCCGCGTATGTTTTTAGCTTATGAACACATAATGTAGAGAGAAGAAGGAGCATATTTTATCGATTTTCGAGATGTAAGTTGTATTTAAATTACAGATAAATAAAGTACTTATATGTACTTATTATTAAGTTTTTACGTTTCGAAATTCTGATGAACAAAAGTCTTTGTTCGACGCAAAGAAATATCCGACCATCAAAAGTTCCATTCTAGTTAAGAGTAGTTAAGACAGGCAGAAAAATAACTACTATGGCTGCTATTGCTAAAAATAACGATAGCAGATAAATATAGCTTGTTATGAACACAATACAAATAACGAGCGCTATGTAATAATTCGTATGCTGCTAAAATTGTAACGATGTTTTAAAACGCATGCTTCGCGTAATCGTCGTCGTTTCGCAAATCGCTTCATTGCATGAAAAAAATATAGCTTGCTAGTTTAGTTTGGCAGTGACCAGCATCATAACATGTCGAACGTTCGTCAGCTCACCATCGCGTGACAAAATTGTAGAATACTAAAACTAAATTAGTTTACCATACGTTGCGAGCGTTCATTATTTATTTATTTATTCAATAAAAACTAAGTTACATACAAAATACAATTAACATAGGCCCGATATTACAGTCGGCCCTCAACTCATTGAGTTTGCCAAACTCAAGATTAATGTTAAGGGGAGATTGAATCCATTTCCGTATTACAGTGCAATATGACATGTCAGTTACTAAATCTTCAATTATAGACATATTTCACTTTTTCTGTGGTTATTATCTGTCAAATTTAAATAACCTCAAATAATACGAAATACAAAACGGGACGCTACGACTTTAAATACCATTGTTTTATTATCCAACATGGTAAATTTAATTTTTTTCACCAAAATAATGCTTTTAAATGCCCGTGTTCGTTTCAATACGGCTGTCAGTTTGTTTTGTTGTGTGGCGCCACCTTCGATACAACACTGAAACTACACACGTTGCCTAACGCCTCTAGTGATAGAAACTGAAACTACACGAGTTGCCTAGCAAATGACAGTTGACTCACAGTTAAGTACTTAATCTGCCAGAAACGTTGAGTTAAATATTTGTCGTTTTAGTGACGTATTTGAGGGAAGATTAGGTCTAAACGGACACTGTAATACGCTATATTTTTGTAAAACTTGAGTTTAGCTCTTAAACTGACACTGTAATACCGGCTCATAGTGTCCCCCGATAGGTAGGCGAGTATCTAGGTAAATTGAAACTATTTGCTTTGATGAATACTTGTTCCATTTATATTTAATTTGTTTTAGTTTTAAGTATCTAATTAAAATATTAATATATCGATAACACCAAAATAAACATAGTCCAGACCGACAATTAATGCGTATATTGTATTGAAGACTATCAGAAGAATTGACGCGACCATACTATGACGTCGTGCGCTCTGATTGTTTTTTCTCATAAAATGGCGGACTAACACATTTTGTATTTTTATATTTATAATATTATTATTATTCACTCCTATAAATTAAAAAAAAAAACATTTTTTAAATCTTTATAACCTATTTTATTTTTTAAAATCATAATTTCAATGATTTTTTTCTTACAGTCATCACACCTATTACATATTTTAATATATTAATCATAATATGTATATGAATCATAACAGTTATCCCATATGTATATTAGATTCATCATAATACATTGTGTATTTCCATTTCAACCTCATGTAACACTGTACAACTCCCACAAACAATATAATTACATCATTTTATTTTATAATCAAGCAATGAAAGCCACCAAGTTATTTATTTCTGAAACGTTAAATATTCTCCACCACGTTACAATACTCGGTGCGTGTTATAACAGATGCGTCAACGATTCAATAGAGCGGATAGCGATATTATTTGGTTTATTGTCCCAAATAAACCAAATAAATCAATAAATAAAAATAGCATGTTAAAAATAAGCAGCATATTCCATATAGCTTGTTATGAAAAAAATATCCATTTCGAACAACACAACAGTTGACAGTAACAAACACAATTGACAGTGACAATATGGTGACGTCATGCGCTCTGATTGGTGTTTCACATAAAATGGCGGACAAACATATTTTGTATTTTTATTTTAATAATATTAATATTATTCGCTCTTTTAAAATGAAAATAAATATATTTTTTCAAATCTTTATAACATATTTTATCTAATAAAATCATAATTTCAATGATTTTTTCTTACTGTCATCACGCCTATTGTTGTGCCGGATCGTGACCGGACGAGGTCCCAGCAGTTGTATGCGGGGGGCACCAGGCGTCCTCCACGGCCATATCCTCCCTTCTTCAACCTAGCAGCGCAGCTGCCGGAACAAATGTCCTTGAAAAGGGCTTCTGATCTCCTCGTTTCACAATGCCACCCCCCCCCCCCCCACAAAACCTTCATGACAGATAAACCCAATAATAATGTTTTTACAGCGACAACCAAGACTGCATACCCTCGCACCATTTGTGAACTGTTGGTAGACTTCGCTAACATCAGAGGTATCCACAGTAATTTAAATTCTGTTCACCATCACTTGCAATCTCAAAAACCACACCTGCTCTTTCTCACGGAAACACAAATTCAAGATCCACCCGACACAAGTTACCTCAACTGCCCAGGGTACATACTCGAAAGCATGTTTGTGCCCAAAGGAGGCTTGTGCCTCTACAGCCGCGAAGACATCAACTGTGTCAGATTGAAGGAGTTCGAGAACCCCGCCTTCAATGTTATGTGGGTCCGTTTAAAATCTAACAAATTCATAAAAATTTATGCTTGTATCTACCGATCTCCAAATATGAGTGATTATGATTCTTCCGAGCTTTTCAAATACTTAGGAGAAACCATTGACAGTCTTCTGTTTCGCTACCCGTCGGCAGAATTTGCGGTTCTCGGCGATTTCAATGTCCATCACTCCGATTGGCTGAAATCGGGAACTACCGATTCGGCTGGCCGCATGACGGAATCCTTTGCTTTGTGTCATAACCTGGAGCAACTTGTTCAAGAGCCAACTCGCATCCCTGATGTCTCTGGGCATCGTTCCAATCTGCTTGATCTTTTTATGACTACCTCGCCAACGGGATACACACTGAAAGTCACAGCCCCACTGGGCTCTTCAGACCATTGCCTTGTGCAAACGGCCATCCACTTCATCCCGGACCTTCCACCCGAAAAACCTAAAAGGAAAATTTGGCAATACAAGTCAGCAGATTGGAATGCACTGCGAATACACTTTCGCGACTTTCCTTGGAATGAAGTCTGTTTTAGAACTAAAGACCCTTCTATCTGTGCGCGTGAGGTAGGGGATGTCATCACTTCTGCTATGGATGGCTATATTCCCTCCTCCCTCAAAACCTGCGGACCAGGCACAAAACCTTGGTTTGATTCCAAATGCCGAGAAGCAGTCACGCGTAAAAATCTGGCTTTCAAAACATTTCAAAAACTTCAATCCCCGTCAAACAAGAAAGCATACAACAAGATGACAAAGGATTGTAAAAAAACCATTAATCAGGCTAAAAAACTCCATGACCAACATATAAGTCAAAAACTCTCCTCATGCCCTAACGGTAGCCGAAGATTCTGGTCATTGTCAACCTCCATAGGTCAGAACTTTTGCACATCTTCATTTCCACCTTTAACGAACCATGACGGATCCATTGCTAACTCTGCCACCGACAAAGCTAATCTTCTCGGTAAATTATTTGCAGATAACTCAACCCTTGACGACGGAGGAAAAACTCCTCAACCAGTTCCACATTGTGGTTTTAAAATGAACGAAGTAAGGATTAACTTCTCTGAGGTTTTACTCGCCATCCGAGGGTTGGATGTTAACAAAGCTAATGGACCAGATGGAATTCCCGTTCTTGTGTTAAAAAAATGCTCCGCCGAACTAGCCCCAGTTCTCACTAAACTCTTCAAACTCTCGTTTAAAACTGGTATTGTCCCATGTGACTGGAAAAAAGCGGTCATCCACCCAATTCCCAAAAAAGGTGATCGCTCCAACCCATCTAACTACCGACCCATCGCTATTACTTCTGTACTCTCAAAAATAATGGAAAGGGTACTAAACACCAAGTTGATCACATACCTCGAAGCAAACAAAATTTTAAGCGACCGCCAATATGGATTTCGTGGAAATCGATCTTGTGGCGATCTACTCGCGTATGTGACATCCGTTTGGGGTCGAGTTATGGAACGCTTTGGAGAAGCTCAAACTGTCGCCCTTGACATCTCTAAAGCTTTCGACCGGGTTTGGCACCGAGGTCTCTTAATGAAACTCCCTTCTTATGGACTACCCCAGTCTCTGTGTACTTGGATTGCGAATTTTTTAAAAGATCGCGAAGTCATAACTGTAGTGGACGGTTGCTCTTCTTCTCCCCATTCCATTAATGCGGGAGTCCCTCAAGGGTCCATTCTATCTCCAACCCTATTCCTCCTACATATCAATGACTTGCTCTTACGCGCCCCCATCCACTGTTACGCTGATGACAGCACAGTCCATGACAATTTCTCTTTTGACAAACCTCCTAAACAGAGTGAAATATCAGAAGCCCGGAAAGACCTTCATCAAAAAATAAATAGCTACCTCCACTCAATCAATACCTGGGGTGAAAGTAATCTTGTTTCATTTAACGTCTCAAAAACCCAAGCCTGTCTAATTTCTGCGAAGAGAAACCCCAATGAATTGCAAGTGTCTTTCAACGGAAGCACCCTACCTAACAGCAGCTCTATCGACCTGCTTGGAGTATCTATAACGAACCAATTACACTACAAGGGCTCCATCGAAGCTAAGGTGAAACTCGCCTCCAAAAAATTGAGCGTACTATATAGAGCGCGCAGATATTTTACTAAGACCCAGATCTGTATACTCTACAAAGCGCAAATACGCCCAATTATTGAATATGGCAGTCACCTCTGGAGTGGCGCCCCCCAATACCTACTGAATACCCTCGACGCTGTCCAAAGGCGTGCTATACGTCTGATTGATGATCCATCACTGACTGATGGATTGCAATCACTAGAACACAGACGCAGAGTCGGTATTTTAAGTTTATTCTATAGATACTACCACGGGAATTGCTCAGAAGAACTTGCATCTTTGGTCCCTCCTCCACCCACTCGCAACAGAGTCACTCGCTTCACTCAATCGCAGCATCCATTCACAGTGGACCTTCAACATATACGAACAAGTCGCTTCTCGAACTCCTTTATTAACACAGCAGCCCGACTGTGGAACAATCTTCCGAATTCTGTGTTTCCATCTTCGTACAACCCGGGTCTTTTTAAAATCCGAATTAATAAACTCTTCTCTAGATTGCAAACCCCTCCCAACGCTACGTAGTGCGCTTCTTCGGAAGAGTAAAATGGACCCAAATCCTAATAGCTGGCGTCCCCTACGTAGACATGTTAAAAAAAAAAAAAAGATCAAATTTTAGTATGAATTGGTCATAATTTTTTTTTAACTTAAGATCATTATTCAATTAATTTTAACCTCAAAGATTAATTAAGTCTTAACCTGATCTTAATCTTATTTTAATCAACTTCATGAGTAGCCCTGCCTGTTTATTTATAAATGCAAAAAATAATAAAAAAATGTGTTTCCGATAGTTGAATCGCGTATAAACCATATTTAACGCACGCGATAGTTATCCTTACTAACACGTAATTTCATAGTGAATTAGGGATATGG
Organism: Molanna angustata; assembly: GCA_963576475.1. NCBI lineage: Eukaryota > Metazoa > Arthropoda > Insecta > Trichoptera > Molannidae > Molanna > Molanna angustata. The sequence goes on from OY754979.1 coordinate 29,440,211, forward strand.
GATGTACTCAAATATGCCTTTTAATTACCTTTGAATGTATGAAGTACCAAAAAATTTTGTATTTCACCAAATCTGTTCTTTACAATATTTTTTCGTGTAAAAAAGGAAAATTTAGTGTTTTTTAAATAATAAGAAAAGTCATTCAAAAATACAAAAAAATAAAATCTTACTAAATAGGTGTTCACATTCCCTTTCGTTTAAAAATCTACTTTGCAGGACTTGTATTTTTTTAGTTATTTACAATAAACAATTAAAAAAAGTATTTTATTAAAAATAATTTTAAAAGTATTTTACTAATCTTATAGCGTGTAATTGAATTGTAACTCTTATTTATATTATTAATTAAAATTTATAAGTATTTATTAAAACAATAATAATAAATACCCCGTGCAAGTGGCGAATTTATTGCCATATGGCAATGTTATATATTGTACAAATAATAATTTATGATTATTTATAGTTTAAAAGAAAATTTATATTAGCCTACTCAATAATATATATTTTTTAGATAGATAACGTGTGATATAGGTACCTACAGCAGTCACATCAATAATTATTAATTTTAATTGTGTTTGAACAAAATAAATTTGCATTCGCGTCGCATAACTTGCACTGTTTCGCAATGTTCAAAGTCCATGTATTGTTTGTCATGATCTGAAATTTTCAGAGATGTGTCGAGTATGTAATGGAAACATATTTGCATGCCAGCATTTTTTTATTTACTTATATTTCCATGTTATGCAGACATTGTCCAATTTATTTTTATGCTGACACTTGCAAATCTATAAAAATGATGCGTGTTTGTTTGCTTTTGACGAGTGTGTCATAGTTGAAGTTGTGATTTTGCAATTTTAAGATTTATTTTTTACACCGAATTCTCAACTTCGCAATATTATGTATTCAGGGACTTTTGAATTGTAATGTTAAAACTTTTTAAGTGGTAACTTGTTCTAGAATAAAATAACGTTAATATACCTATATCTGATTATTTTTTCATTGACATTTATTTATTTTATTTATTTATTTATTCATTGATTAACAATTAAGTCACATAACACATTAACATTATAGTGTCCCCCGTTAGGTAGGCGAGTACCTACCCGTGTTAGGGGTCTATATTACATTATAATTTACAATATTTTATATATTACATTACATCATATTATATTACATTACTTCACATACACATATATATTTATCTTTTTTCTCTTTTCAACATCATATATTACTGTAGGACTCCTATAAACATCATCAATGCAAAATCAAAATCATATTACGTCCGTTTCTAGTTTCTATACTTTTTTAAGAACTTTCCAGCTAAAATAGGAGCGTTTCTATCCCACTTCGTCCAAGTTGTTATTCTATAACGCTGAAATGGGAATGTTCCTATTTATAAACGTTCTTACTCCAAGTAAGTCACGAATTAGTTAAATTCCCTATTCTATAACCACATCTAAGTCTAATCAACTGTCAAAACGTTCCTAATTTTAGTTCACACTTAATTGGAAGCGTACTAGTTATTTTCACAGCAGTTCGGGATATTTTAGTTAAGTTGAAAACATCAATGATTGTGTACGTTGCGTTATGTTGAAAATAAAAACCAAAGAATATTAGTGCAGATCGATCGAAATTTTAGGTTAGGCGACTTGACATAAATAAACATGGCCGAACAGAGCGCAGTACGCATGCGTAGTATGCGCAAGACAATTTGAGTTCAAATTATTATCTACGGTGCACTAATTTTGTTTTAGGAACAATGTCAGTTACATAATTCGAAATTAAGATCAAACGACCTTATTTCTAAAATTATAGAACTTTCCTATTTAAGTTCAATAAGTTACTGAATTTAGACGTATTATGCGTATCTTTTCTTCTCTAAGATTGCATTACTACACTACAGCGCACTTTACAAAGACGAGGTTTTCAACGCTTAAAACAGCATGAATAATAAAGGTTACTCAAAATATCGCTTTGCACGAGTACCTATTATTGTCTCCTTTGTTTGCAACCACTATTATTGCAATTACAAAAAAATGAATATGGCATTTATGTGAAAAATTGTTTAATTTATTTATTTAGGTTAAATTTAGACAAAAAAAAACAGCGTTAAGACATAGTAAAATACAATAGTAACATCAAGTATTAAGGCCTATTACATTTTGTATTTGTGATTAATATAAAATAATACAATAAGTTTGCAAAAAATCATAAAATATGATCATAGGTTGGTATGTAGGTAAGAGCAACATTTCAAGTTTACAATGATTCAAAACATAATATTCAACTAAAAGGAAAAAAAAAGAAAATTTACTACCGTCAAGGTTTCCTATAATAAGCGGTTCACAAACCTTTTTTTTTCGCTTGTTCCGCGTTTCGTTTAACAGTGTATCTTATCTTTCTCACGTTTTCTTCATTTGATTTTGCATTTTGACTACCCGACATTAGACTTGAATTGGACATGATTTATTTTTTTTGAACCCTCACTATTTTGTTTTTGTTTTAAAACATAGCTCTCTGGTCGAGAGATGTCAAACAAACAAAAGATACAGATTTCTGTTTTACGTTAAACGATATAAAACGCGTTCTATCTTGTTCCTGCCGCGTTGACAACCCCGCTGAAAACCGCGTCCGTGTAAAGTGCGCTTACGGCCTTGGAACGGAGAGGTTTGCTCAGATCGTATTATTTTTAGCTCTCTGATAGAGTAACTAATCTTTTCGTATATATTTATGTATTTCTTTATTATCAAGGCACGATAATATTCGTACCATCATCTTACACGTAGGCTTCTTGGTAAATATCGCCGATAATAATCTCAATTGATTATTTGCTCGCATTATACCTATATTTATTTTGCTATGTTTATTTATTTTCTTCACTCTATATATTATCTGTTTTTCCTATTTTGGGCGTAAAGAGTGTGGTTATCTTTTAATTTTTTTACGTCTATATGTAGTATTATTATCGAATGATACTGAAGTTTCAGATTTGATAACTTGTAACGACTATAAAAAATACCACTTTATTGTATTAGAGAATTGAGAGATCTCAATCAATCTCAAAATAAGCTTAAAGTGATCGTATTTTTTTGTGAAATACGATCCTTTAAGTTGTATTATTCTTGAAAAATCTTTAATGGCTGGATGGACGTCCTTGATTTAACGTGTGTCATTTCATTTAAAGTTCTGCTGAATGATAAATAAGAGGTCGGGGGCGCCCAAGAAAGGAATGGCACGGTGAACGATATTCTGACAGACGAAAATTTTAGAAGCGTGAACAACAGAAAAACATGTTAGTACCTGATTATGAGACGATGTAATGAATGTGTGCCAATATAGAAAAATGCGAGGTTCGGTTCTCTCAACCTACACCGTAAGGGACATGGCGTGATGGTGTGTAACACCGAACGATTCCAATATGAGGTATACGAAATCACCGTTTCGTTTGGAAAAGTAGAAAAGTAATCTAGGAGTATAGTACCTATTGGTTTATCCTACATAGGCTCCCAAGCAGAGCACTCGGAGTCGTCATTGATTGTAAACAAAGTATTATAAATAAACAAAGACAAAATACTCTATTTTAATTGAAATCTATTACATTTAAAAAATCAATTAATTAATTAATTAATTTTAATTGATTTATTAGTTTTAATTAATTAATTGGAATTTATTTATTGGTTGATTAATTAATTAATAATTATTTAATTAACTAATATATATATATATATATATATATATATATATATATATATATATATATATATATATATATATATATATATATATATATATATATATATATATATATATATATATATATATATATATATATATATATATATATATATATATATATATATATATATGTTAAATCTAAGGTTTTCGCGAGTACAAAATATGTTATTATTAAGTATTTTGGGGATAACCCGCGTCAAATTCTGATTCCCGAGAGAATCAGTCGTCTGCCGACGTTTCGTCTGAATCTCATCAGACATTTTCAATAGGCGCCTTGTTAATAAATTTCCGTCGCGAGGGATAGTGCGCGCACGTCCGTTCGCGTCGGAAGCTAAACTTGGTGGTAAGCTTCCGACGCGAACGGACGTGCGCGCACTATCCCTCGCGACGGAAATTTATTAACAAGGCGCCTATTGAAAATGTCTGATGAGATTCAGACGAAACGTCGGCAGACGACTGATTCTCTCGGGAATCAGAATTTGACGCGGGTTATCCCCAAAATACTTAATAATAACATATATATATATATATATATATATATATATATATATATATATATATATATATATATATATATATATATATATATATATATATATATATATATATATATATATATATATATATATATATATATATATATATATATATATATATATATATATATATATATATATATATATATATATATATATATATATATATATATATATATATATATATATATATATATATATATATATATATATACATATACATATATATATATATATATATATATATATATATATATATATATATATATATATATATATATATATATATATATATATATATATATATATATATATATATATATATATATATATATATATATATATATATATATATATATATATATATATATATATATATATATATATATATATATATATATATATATATATATATATATATATATATTATTTTATTTTATTTTGTTTTCTCTTTCTTTCTATAAATAACAAGCATCTGAATTTTTAATTTTTAGTTAGGGTGCGTCAATAGACAACAATGCAGATGATGGTGGGCGGGTATAGGGTATGTGTATACTCATTGTAGTAAGGAGGTGTGTGGTGTAGGGTGGTGTGGTGTGCCTACCTAGTCTTGGCAACGATGTGGAGGTGCCTGGTACATCGGAGCAGACCGTGTGCAGTGTACCTATAGATCACACCACACCACCACTCACTACTTCTGTGTCCCTCCTGGCCGATGGAAGGGGTGGTGACTACATACATAGGCAGCTCGAAGGTCGGCCAATATGACGCCGCAGAGTCTGCTGCTGTACTCTGCAACCGACACTGCATCATCACACGTTTCTTGATATTTGATATACCTATACATGATGTAAAGCAACGCGAGTGTGCTTTTTCCTACCCAGTTTTGAGATTAAGTATAAAACTATTGATAATCAATAAAAATTGAGTTTAGTGACGACATCGTTTCATAGAATTTATAAGGCAGTATACACTACACAATATCTACGGGGACTCAATAGTTCGATACTTAATCTCCAAACATACATACCATCATGCTGTTTTCATATTCTGGGTAGGAAAAAAAGATTGACCTCCATACTATCCTATCTTGACATTATGTTTATAAATCTGGTTTATGTGTTTATAGTTTGGTACGTATGCTTCAACTATACATATTTTCGCCATCGACAGTTGGATCTCATGTGTTACATGCAACTAGTATTATAAAAAAACAGAATATTGTACATAATAAAAAAGTAAAATTAATCACGAATAAAAATAAAAATCATTAATTTATATCATGATGGCATATCTCAAAATGTGGGCTAGCCAGTGACAGGGCAATAAACCCGCTAGTGTACAAATAACAACTTAATTTGGTTTTATTTTATAATTTTTGATAGTAATAACGTATATACCTACATACAAGTATTTAATTGAAATTAACTTCTCCTTATTTTATGCAAAATGTATTACTCAAAAATAGTGTGGTGTATCTTTTCCTCTACAATTGCGTGAAAATTCAAATTATAAACGTTATACCCGCTACGTGCAATTTTCTTCTAAATACCGTTATTATCTTGCTATGAATATTTTGATATCAACTCGAGTTAATGTATATAATTCGACATTAGCCGCGTTTAGATCATTATAATATCTGTATCAAATTTTATTTTATAAATTATTGTTAAACGAATCGCTACACCACAGTCACAAATAAAGACTTCTGGTTTTCTAAACGAGTGCTGATAGTACAGTTCTCTATTTATTTTTTACTAAATTAATTACAAATTTTATAATTGCCCGTTCATCTGGTGCTATTATTGCGTATCAGTGATCGAAAGAAGTGTTTTGCTTTACTCGAGAGATTTATGAATCAAATATTATTTCCCTTATTTCAAATTATAAACTTATTTACTTCATGTGATAAAAAAAAATGTTATTTTATAGCGGGTAATGATAATAGAGTTTGATTTCCACAAGGCAAATGGCGGCTGCCGGCATAATCATAACATTCCAATCGTTCGGTACCAGGAATGCTGCGGAGTTAGAGCATGACAGGTTATCAGAGGGGCAGAATAGTCGAGAGGGTCGTGGAGTGGTAAAGAGGGGCGGCCCATATCCCGTATCGATCGGCGCGAACCTCCCGTTGCTGTGGAAACAGACGCGATGCGCCTCCCCTTTCCTCCTCCCGCACACACCCCCCCCCACCACTTTTCACACCTCACCACTGCGCCGCCCGCTTTCCACCGAGGGTGGAAATCTTCCGCTCATCTTCTGCTCCCCTGATACACGATATTCCAAATTTGAGGAAGTTCTGCTACCTAAAAAAGAAAACAATTTCTTTTTTATTGTCGCCCCGCTCTCGCGATAATGAACAGTTTTATACCTGCGCACACCTCATGCTCTCCTGGTATCGAGTTTTCTCACTTTTGAGAAAGCCCCACTTTCTTTCCTTCCCATTCTTAGTTCTCTATCACTGCAACTCTCTCTTGTGCAACGCAACCTACCGCTGTTTCATGCTTCTCTGGTACACATTTCCCTGTTTTCATAGAAATTCCCCTTTTTGCGACCGTAAACATTTTTCTTCGGGAATGTGACTTATTCGAGATCGAATAATATTTTGCTTTCCCCATTGTCCGGGGTTTTCCCACTGTTTAAAGTATTATCACTCGAATCCCAGAAAGTGCATTTGATTCTCAGATCATCTGTTTTCCCGTTACGGCGCTTTCTATGTTGGGGGAACGTTACCTGAGAGAGTTTTTCCGGGGGCGGCCGTGACACCTCCGCAGTTTTATGTTATCCGAATAGGCTTTTCAAGAAAGGTCGAGTTTCTTCCTCATTTTCTTACTCTTGAAAACGCGCTCGGTTAATTGATATGCAAAATTAAGAAGGACGCCAAAGACCTTCTCTTTGTTGTGTTCTCCTGGTAGACATTTCAGTAGAGTTTCACTCTTGCACGCCTCAAATTTTTCCCTCTAATGTTATTCGTTCTTTCACAACCTATTTGAATCCATTTTAAAAATTTTAAACTATCATCTTTAATGGATATTTTTTTTTTTTTCAGGTAGGATATTTTTCAAAGAATTTGGATCTTCTACTTGTGTTTCTACATTTCTCATAGAAATCTAAAAAAGGTATGTACCTAACTACCAAAAATTAATATGGATTAACGTAATTTTATGTATCTCTTTTCTTTAAAATGATTTCCGTTTATTGTTTTCATCTTTCTTCCTGTTTCTATAAAAACCTTTATCAAAAACAAAATGGCGTCCATGAGGAGACATCCTCCCGACTTAATATTATGCCAAAAGTGAAAGGATGCCATGAACGCAGAGGCGGGTTTATCGAGACGATCAAGGGAGGAATAGAGTCGGGGGCAAACGAATGAGACGGAAGATTTTTCAGGTATCAGGAGCGCAGCAGATCTTTCTCTGTGTGGAGGGGTGGTGAAAATTCCCGCGAAAAAGTGGAAAGACGCCATTTTGGAAAGTACATTTCATTGAAAATGATAAATTAAAACATGATTTTGGTTAAGAAATATATTTATTGTTTATTAAGTGAAAATCAGCATGAACTAAAGAGTTCATGAACTAACTATAGCGTCGTAATTTTATGTTCATGCCGTTGTAATCGCTTAGATGGCGATGAATGAAAGTTAGAAAATATGGCGATCGGTTTTTCTCTGCCTCCTCCTTAAGGGACTTGGCGCGAAGTTATGTAAGTTTTTGTCATCGTTTTTCTTTATTATTACGTTAAATTGAATGATGAAAATATTCTTTAGGAGACCCAAGAATTATTTATATTTTTTAAGTATATGGAGTGTTAGTTAAAATTGTGGTATTTATAGTACTGAACCTAGACAAAAATTACCGTAACAAAGAGAACCCTTGTGTAATAAAAAATATATTTTATTTTAGCAGTTTCTTTTAATATTTTTTTTTTAAATATTCAAATATTCCTTTTTTGTAACAATGCATGTACCGACATCAATCTTTCTATTACAATCAAGTTTTATGACTGTATGATTTTATTTAAATAAACAAACTGTCAAATTGTCACTTCATGTGTATAAAGTCGCAAAATACTTCAAAATAGATCTCATATGGTGATGGCAGAGCGGTTACCACGCTGGGTTTGTAATGCAGTGGTCGCGAGTTCGAATTCTGCCTCGACCGATTTCTTTAACCCATAACACAAGCATATGCTTAATTTGGGAAATGTATTCTTTGAAAAAAAACCCTAGCGAAGTAATTTTACGATACCCGTGTTGTATTAAGTTATCACTATTTTTTTTTAAATATTAAAAATATTTTTTTTTTTAATTATTTCGCTATTTATTTGACTACAACCTAAAAATGGTTTCGTTCTTCTCACATTTTCAAATAGGTTGGTAGTCAAAATAGTTTTGTATTTTTAATCATTTTTAAAAAATAAAAAAAAATACATGGAATTCAATTTAATTTTTGCTGTATTGTTATTATTTTTACTAACTCTTTTTATACATATAAAAATGCGTATTCTTGATATTTGTTCAAATAGGTTCAAATATATATAATAATCATTGATTTTGAACAGATTTTTTTTTTTTATTTAAAAAAATGCGTTTTTTAGGTAAGATAAATTTTACAGGCATATATCAGTTACAACATTAATTTATTATAATGGATTCATTATTAGGAAGAAGTTACATATGCAAATTTTATCATTTAAATCTTATTGGATTACATTATTATCATACCAGTGCCGCGTTTAGTAATGGCGTTGTTTAGCTGCTCATCAAAGATATTTTTTGTTGGGTCCTGCGTTTTATCATTATTATTTGTGGCCAATACTAACTCCCAACTAAAGTTATGGTGTGTAAAGTTATGGTGTTAAGTTTATTCTTTAAATGTCGATAATCCTAGAGTATATTTTAATAAAACCCCTTTTTTTAAAGACATTATTCAAATGAAAAAAAAAAACAAATTTTGGATTTACTTGTCACATAATATCTACTTACAATGTCAATAATCAATACAAGACTCAGGAGACCGACGTCTCGCTCGTGATATGTCACACATACGAATGTCTACAGTCAAATAACGCCTCGGTCTCCCGTCATTGTCTCTAGGCTCGTATCTCCACCTTTAGTGAATAAATTCGAAATTCAAAATGCTGTCATAATGATCGTTAGTAAATTATTTTATAAATTTCATTAAGTACTCAAAAAAACATCTCGCTATCCCAAAGTATGTAGTAGATAATTTCTATTTTTTTACTGCTATTATATAATTCTTGATGGAATTCCATTATCACTTATATAATATTACTTAAAAATTACTTATATATACCTACATAAAGGGCCTTACTATTTACAATTTGTGTTTAAGCTGATACTTACCCAGTTTTTTGTATGGCCGAAACTGACTTAGTATCGGATTAAACTCGTATTTCAAATAGTAAATAAGGCCTAAATTGTTAGCAATGAATTTATGTATATAAACAAAAGGTCCACTAATTTACAAGTACCATTCAGTAGATGCTCTTTGAGAGAAACGCGTCAGTGGTCAATATTTATAAATTAGTAGAAAAAAGTTAAAAATTTGTGTTTTTTTTAATTGTTTTAAAGTAATTTTATATAAGTATATAGTAGAGACTAAAAATGTGGATTCATTGGTCATCTCACGAGATAACATAGTTTTTTTTTTCATTTAAGTATATTCTGGAAATATTAATCTTCATTTCCTCAGCAATTGTCGTCCCACAAGACGGGGTGGTGTCTGAATTCTGGGAATATTAATTCTCGGTGTATATCAGTGCACTCCAGCCCCTGTTGCCGCCCCTGGTATTTCACCAAGTATTTTAGCTGTTGGTACCCGTGTTGATTTAAATGATACGGTTGCCTTCCTTGCTGCGATCAACTACTGTTACGAAATTACGAATTTGTTTATAATAAATATAATATATTAATAATCATAACAATTTAGCAAGCAACGGCTGTTTTAATTGGAAACAAAAGATGATTTCACTTTTAAGATTTTTATTGTACACATCTATGTTTATTCATTAGATTAAAACCACTTGTACTGAGTCTTATAGGTACTTTTGTATATCTGTGCGTTAGATTTCAAAGATAAATATCTTTATTATAATTAATATGGTTGTTGAGAATGAAAGTTGACCAAATTATTATTGTTACACGCCAAAACGAACTTTACCAAGAGTAATTTCAACCTTATACAGCATTGAAAAAAAAATTATGTCTTCTTCTTATTCTTCTAGTATTTTGTCAGGGTGCCTATCCCAACGAGTCAATTTAGCGATGGAAAAGAAAAGAATTGTTAACTCTATGTATGGAAGTGACATTTAATCAAATCCTGTAAAAATTAACTGTTAGTAAAAATTTTACTGAAAATTAACTTCCATACGTTGAGTTTTATTTTCTTATGCATCGCTAAATTGACACGTTGGCTAGGCACCCTGGTCCCCCTGACGTTGAATGTCACTAGAGAGTGTTTATGTTACTATCTTCAGCAGCTCGAAACAGCTCCTCCACGGTCCTAATCTCCGTCGACTCTCGTATATTGCGGAACCGTGAAATTCGCTTCCTTCCAATACCCCGTTTTCTTTCTATCCAGAAATTGTTTTGTAATATCAGGAATAATATTTTTTATAATAATATAATAATCAAGTCTTTTTTTCTCAGTTTGGCTGCAAAATACTCGCTTTAGTTATTAATACATATTACGAATTTTTAAAAACAATCATAGTATTTTATACATTTTTATTAGAAAACCGGTCAGCACAAGGAAATATGCACACTTACAAAAAGTTTAAAATTAATATTTCACGTGCAGCAGAGCGCTTTTGAGGTCGCTCGTAAATTTTCTCGTGAAAACTAGTTATAAACTCGATCAAACAAATATTTTAAAATAATGTTTTACAAATCGCCTAGATGTTGTAGGTATACCTACTTATTGTGAATATTTAATTTGTATAGAATAGATATCAATATCTAGCTATCCTCCCCTTCTTCATCTACATTTAAATTTGTTAAATACCTATTATGGACCATAAAGGGTATTCCAATAATAGTATAGATCTGCATGTTTGTTTCTTATTTTCTTTTATTTTTCTTGATAGTTTTTCATCGAATATTTTGAGAGTGTAAATACATAAAAACTAGAATTTCGTTTCAAAAATCATGTTTCAAGTCTTTATGAACGGAAATCTGTGATTTAAATCAATTTCTTATTTAATACATTCCGCTGATTAAAATATTTTGCTTGATAACTTATAATGGATTCCCACTCTGTAAACACAAAAACGTGCGATTTATTTTTGTATAAATTGGTTTTCGACTCTTAAAACACAAAAACCTAAGAATTATTTTTATTTAAGAGGGTGACTGCTGCCAACGTACCTATTTTTTCAATTTGAAATTGCATAATTACTACAAAACGAATCATTTTGAAAAAAAAATAACATAGTTAGCTTGGATATTAATAAAGAAAAATATACCTTAACTTTTTAATTATGTTCTGTATATATTCTTGTAGGAAAATAATAAGCATACCCCGATTTATGACATTTATCTTAAATTTCTAAAAAACCATAAGGTAAAAACTAAACTAAAGAAGATCAGAATATCTGGAAAAATATGATATGACGTTGCATTAATGCATCAGGTTAAGTAAATAAACCAAAAAAACTTTTATTTCGCAATGGCGCTGAATGGAAAATACATGTTTTTTTTCAGGATTATTTACCAAACCTTAAGCGTTAATGCAACGTCACATCATATTTTTCTAGATATTTTTGTCTTCTTTAATTAAAAAAATGAACTAAGCATTATAGTTTATTAAAAATAAACGTTGAAAATCGGGGAATGAATTATTTTTCTACAAGAATTTATACAGAATATTATCAAAAAGTTAAGGTATACCTACTTTTCTTTATTTATATCCAAACTATCTAAATTATTTTATTTCAAAACGATTTGATTATAAATAATGATGGTAGGTATATCAAATTGAAAAATAGGTACGTTGGCAGCAGTCCCCCCTTTGAAATGGATTTCCACTCTGTGCCTACACAAAAATTTTAGAATTATATTTAGTTGGTATTGAATACCTACTTTACTGAAAAATCAATGAGTTGTAATACTTACATCCTGCCTTTTGCTTCATCATCATCTAATACTCGTAATTTGCTAATTATATTTTACCTTCGTAATGTCGTTTTGTCTCAGCATTCCGTATAGAAAGTTGGTGTAGGTAGGTATGCGTAAACATTCTTCTAGGAAAGAAATCGTACACATACATTATCAAATCATCTGCGTATGTAATATTAATATTTGAGACAATTAGGCAAGTATGTATCCATTTGTCTTAATTATAATATTAAAAATTCATATTGCTTTTCTGTTTAATGTTTACAGTGTACAATTAATTTATATGAACCATAAATACTCGTATCTTTGCATGGAAATAATCGTTATTATGGATTTTCTAAATATGTATCATCAAAAAATTATTTTTTGAATAATTTACTTAGGTATAAAGACAGATAAGAAATAGCAAATAAGTGTCTTAATTTTGATTTTGCCAAATATTTATTTAATTTTATTTTATTCGGGAACATAACACATTTTTTTACAAAATACATCATAATACCTACTTCATAATTAACAAAGTAGTAGGTAAGCCAATTATAATGCTTCACTAAATTATAAACACACATACCTACCTACATATTATTTTATTTAATTTAATTTTATTTTATTTAATTTTATTTTATTTTATTTTATTTTATTTTATTTTATTTTATTTTATTTTATTTTATTTTATTTTATTTTATTTTATTTTATTTTATTTTATTTTATTTTATTTTATTTTATTTTATTTTATTTTATTTTATTTTATTTTATTTTATTTTATTTTATTTTATTTTATTTTATTTTATTTTATTTTATTTTATTTTATTTTATTTTATTTTATTTTATTTTTTTTATTTTATTTTATTTTATTTTTTTGGTTGATATAGAGTTATACAGTCTACACAATTTATAAAACATACAATGTAGGTACATTGCTTTATTATTGGACCAGTGAAAACTCCATGCATTATTCAATAAGATAATTAATATTGATTAAAAAAAATCAAATAATTTGTCGGCCTTCATGGCTCAGTGGGTTGTATATCTGCGAAAGGTCCCAGGTTCGATTCCCGGTGGAGACACAGTTTGTATTTACGATATTTACCGTCTCACAGTTCTGGATCTGTGAGACGGTAAATATCGTAAGTATTCAGAATGTGGCAACTTGTTATCGGGTGCATGTTAAATTAATATTTGACATAGTACCTGTTAGTTGCCCGAGAAGCAATATTAAATAATAACGTCACTTTTCTGTCAAATCACGGTCTACCCCTTCGATCTGCTGAACGTACCACACTAGCTGTACCCATTCACAATACAGAAGTTTTCAGCTCTGCTTTTCAAGTACAATCAGCTAGACTTTGTAATGGCCTTAGTGATGAAGCAACTATAAATCTCAATCTATACAACTATTTAAAAGTAAACTTTTTTTGTCAAATAGTTCCTGAATATTCCTTCTACGTCCTTTCATTCCTTTCCTCATTGATATGATCAGTGTTATTTTTATTATTTTATTTATATTATCTTTCTTATTTGTATTTTTTCTTTCCTTTTGCCCGTGTTGGTTGAAAAAAAATGTCATATATCAATAAAACCACCTCTGTGCATTTTATGTGAGATAAATACATAAATATATTTTTCGCTATTGGCAATATGGACGGAAGACGTTGAGTAATATCTATATGTTCATGAGTTCACACTTGTACGTCTGTCTCAACTTCAAAATGTTTAGAATTGTTGTTATGTACATATGTAGATTATAATATGTTGATGGCTAAACGTGGCTAACTCGTTGATTGTTGGCGTGTTCGTGTTCAGCCTCGACCGATGTTACTCAAGAGCCATATTTTGCGCCGTTAATTGCTTTGGATCTTCTGTTGTTGCTATCAATAGATCCGTATCGTGATCAATAATTTGAGCTGCTATTGATTTCATTTCAATAATTTCCATAGTGTCGAAATAATCAGGTATTGTAGGTATACCTATCGACTTTATCTAGTTATCGACTGATGAACGGTCGGGTGTATAATATTATGATGGAATGTGAGCATTTATGTAATGGTCAGTAGCTACCTCTGCACGTTCTAGTTATTTTGTACTTGCCCTTTTTTTCTAGTTTTAATGCATCGCGGAAAAAATAATAGTAATAAAATCTGTACATAGTACGGACCTATCCAAATTAGTATCCCTAGAGGTAAAATAAAAGAACTTTTGGATAGGGTGGTAAAAGAAGCATTATCCGCATCCTATTGGATTTGGTTGCTTAGAGGAGTGGAATATCAGTTGGAGGTTGGTGGGTGAGTGTTGACCGTGACTTGAGTCGTAAAGGGGCCCCTTAATCTCGCATACATGGTCGCAAGCCCATGTGGCTCGCCTATTCTGGCTGGTACTCTGGTCGTCTGTGCCCGTGGGCCTGGATTCATGAATCCAGTGAAACCACGATTGCCTTTCTCTTTTGTATCTTAGTGACATTATTTATGTATTATTAACAACAAAAGAACTAAAGATAGTACCAGAATCCCAAAAATGAATGCCACAACTTGCCAAACAATTACTCATATACAGGTGGATCAAATGGTATAATCAATTTAGTCATTTACATAAATGTAATATCACACAACCCTATTCAACATTTAAACAAAAAGTAATGACGTTACTAAACTTGTAAGTTTATCTAACTGCCGAATGTATTATTCTGTTTGAGTCTTTATAAATGCCCAGTGTATTATCCTGTATAAGCCTGTAAAACTATATTTCTACAGCTTATTTTTACAATATTATTATAACTATAGCATAAAATTATAAATAACAACTTAGTTACAATGTATTCTGGCCTTTTATTCGGATATGTTCGAACCACCTATTGACCATAACGTTTGAGATTTGATGAGAACTTACCTACATATAAACAGTTTTTATATAAATATTTTCTTTTAATTGGATAAAATTGTTCGTTTATCCAAAACCTGTTAAAAACCGTTTCATCAAAACGAAGTTGAAGAAATCCCTCACAGATTTACATAGACTCATGTGTAAAGTAAAGTAATAAGTAAAGCCCCGTTTAGTGATAAAATATCGCTATGGCTTTTCAATTGTTGACTCTACGAAACATGGTATTATAATGTAGATACCTTCTTACAATGTATCTTGGAATGGTAATTGAAGATGTTTTCGCAACATCAAAAACGGAATGATGAAGAGTCTTCGTGTGTGTATGTGATTGATTCTCAAAGTTATATCGTGTTTAGTTCAGGGACTGGACGCATCACTGGTCACTACACTGGTGATGATGAATTCACTTTCACGGATTGCCTCAGTCCAGTCGATAACTGGATATTATGATGATGATTGCCTGTTACTGTTAGTGTTAGATTTCGTGCTAATGTTATTGTTTATATTATTGATGTTACGTTTTGTTCATTTTTTTAGATCATTGCGCCGTCCATTTTAAAACGATACCAATATATATTACCTATATACTCACATCGTGGGGTCTAGTATAAGCGAATTGTGATATAACATTATTAGATTTCACAATTTGTCATATCTGATATATGGCACTTCTCTTAATTTTTGGAAATACGAACACAATAAACAATTCGTTACCAAAAAATTATTGAAAAATATTCCTTTTGCGTCTTTCAATTAGGTATATCTATATATATATATGGTTGGATAATTTATATAGCGCCGTTTTCGTGAAAACTCACCTCAAGGGCGCTTAGTTATAGTGCTGCAGCTCGTATCTTCACATAGATTCTCTAGATCCTCCCTGTAATATTATTTTTTTAATATTTTAAACAAACCTGAAGTTAAATGATGATTATAACGGTGACATCTACGCTTGTGTTTTCATAATTTACGCAACTTCTCAATAGATGGCGTCAGCATGTCCGAGCTATTTTCAAGCGGTTGTCACATAGTATTGAAACATAAACTTCTAAAACGAAATCGATGCTGTATGGGTAATTAAGAGAATTGTGAATATTATCAGTCTATTTCTTCGAGTCAATAATAAGATATTGGTACAGAGACCAAACTGGGTCTTATCGATTCAGATTAATATATTGCTTGGACTAGAGCCAAGTAATTTGAGACAAAAAAATCAATAAACAATAAATGTAGGCAAGGAAGATATGATAATTGTGTGATTAACAATATAATACTATCTATTGGTGTAAGTATAAGGGCAGGGCCAAACCCACCGAAGGTTTAAATGGTGCAGTTGAGCCAGCCGCAAATAAATCTGGGGCGGATAAATATAGTAATCCATAAATATTTATTAATAATAATAATGAACCCAAACATTGAATTTTCAAAACAGCTGCGGTCACTTTGTCATGATTTCTAAAATGAAGGAAAATGAACTACGGATCAGGTACCAAATTTCATATCTTCTTCTTCAATGGCTCTACAGCCCATATCGAGCCTTGGTCTCCAGCAACTTCCTCCTCCAACCTCTCCTGTCACCTGCTGCGACCCTCCAGTTTGGCACATTCAGAAGCTGGGATGCGTCCCTCCCAATATCATCTTCCCATCGCAGCCTCGGTCTCCCGAACTTTCTTTTGCCACCTGGGTGCCCCTCTAAGACTCTTTTTGGTACCCGTGATGATGGCATTCTCTGAACATGCCCGGCCCATCTTAGCCTGCTTAGTCTTATATGTTCAGACAGTTTGGGTGTTTTGTAGATGCTGTACAACTCATCGTTGTATCTAATTCTCCATGTTTGTCCATCATTCACGGGTCCCAGGATTTTACGCAGCACTCTTCTCTCAAAGATGTCTAGCATCTCCGCAGACCTTATTGTCAGTGTCACCAAATTTCATATATATTAAGCTTTTATGTTCCGTGAAAATATGAACATAATACTTATATTATGTACCTGCGATCGCTGCGATTGGCAATGCCTATATAGGTAGAATTTTTACAAGTGATTGAAGAGAATTCAAAACTATTTTTCTGGCAATAATGAAATATTGATTACTGATTGGATACCTAATTATTTGCAATCTGATCGCAATATTTTTTTTTTCAAAGATACACGTTTATATTACCGAAAAAATGTTAACTTTTATCGAAAAGGTTATTTTTTTGGTTTTAGACAAAAACAGTGTAAACAATAAAATTACAACAATATACTGTACAAAACGTTATTATGACAACAATATAATGTACAAAACAATAAAATTAAATATGCGTCAAAACTATAATATAATCTACAAATTATAACAACATGATCAACAAACAAAAAAAATAATCAGAAAAGAAAAACGTTATTAAACAGAATAAAATAGAACAAATAAGAACTTACGATATTTATCGTCTCACAGACCCAGACTGAAAACACAATAAAAAACTGTGTCTTCGACGGGAATCGATAGTTCGCTCTATATACTGAAACATGAAACAACTCAGGTATTCTAGTCATTTTATGGGGCACAAAATATTTATTTAAATAAGTATACCAAAAATGTATGAAAGAATCCATTAAAAATAGTGAGTTTTCAGTTTTACAAGTGAGGATTTTTTACTCATTACTTCGGGGCCCCTTTTAAATTAAGTGCGCCAGGCGTCTAACGCTGTAGATCCGGCCCTTTAAAATTGTTGGAATGTATCTGT
The DNA here is from genome assembly GCA_963576475.1 of Molanna angustata. Lineage (NCBI taxonomy): Eukaryota > Metazoa > Arthropoda > Insecta > Trichoptera > Molannidae > Molanna > Molanna angustata. Next base: position 29,458,220 of record OY754979.1, read on the forward strand.
AGGTGTGTATAGGTACCCTGTGTGCTCGATGGACGATAAGAGATGAAGACTCGACAATGATAAGGGCATCATCCTTTGGTTATCTCGTTCAAGTACCGTTATAGATGATTGTAATAATGTAACCTACCTATGGGTTCATACTTGGCACAAACTAATATTCAACTGACTTCAGCAATATTATTTTATTGAAGTTTCAATATACCTTAATCATTATAATATAACCCGCGTCTGGCATTGGATTGATGGTAAATGTCTGCTGATGACAGCTTCGTGGTATTATAACAGGCATTTGAACATAAGAGTTAATCTGTTTACCTATGTGAGCTATGGGTCTGCTGTGATGTTGGTTGCGAGTTGTACCTATACCTACTCGTATTGTGATTATATTGTTCTTGTAGAAATTGTAAAATGCTAGCCCCATAACAAAGTTTTTTGGTTGGGCGACAGTAGTTCTGCTTGCTTGCTATCATTGTATAGTGCGATAAATAACATCATTCAAGTTATATCCTCTCCCTGGCTCAATTTATCTCAACCCTTTACCTGTACCGACTGTTGGGGTCAGCTCTCCTCGTTCTAGTTATTAAATTTATACCTATATTCCTAATCAAATGCTGTAAAGTCATTTGGCAATAGAAGTATCATTGTCTAAGAATTATTTTTCTTTAACTTTATACATTACAAAGTGTGCTTTGTGTCATGTTGCTTTTGTGGTTTAAACTCACATTTGGGCACAAACATTTCATAGCAGGCACGCCATAACACATTCGCTACCTCCACCACCACCCGCTCTGCATATGGAGACTGTAAACGGCCCCTTCACAGAACGCTAAGTGAGCGACAAAAAAATGCATAGAACGAAAAGTTGCTCATGGAGCCATCTACATGGATTAACAATCTCGGCACCATAGTCCAAAAATAGCAATCGACGAATGTCAATAGAAGATTCACACACATGGACTGTCATTGACTTCAGATCTTTTTAAATGCAAAGTAACAAAGGTACGACTGAGATCTCTTTAAAAAATAAACCATCACACATAAAATTGTCATGATAAGCATTCTCATGATAAGAATAATGTTAGCTTGGAGACCGCGAATGACAACCAGAGGTGTTGGGAGACCGCCAATGAGACAGAGGGATAACATCGTCCGTCAAACTAGTGTCAATTGGATGCTTAAGAGCACAATATAGAGTGGCTTCGAAGGAGATGGAGGAGGTCTTCGTCCAGGAGTAGACGAGATTAGACTGAGAAGAAGAAAAAGCACTGTCTTACGTGATACCCGCCAAAAATAACATAACTACGCTTACAAATAATTATGAAGTAATTAATAACTCACCGTCATCATTAGTATTTGGTGTTATAATTTTGGCGTTATAGTTGTTAAATAATTAATAGTTTTTATGTATATTTAAAAACTGTACGTAACCTATATACATGGAATAAAAAAAAATTACATAGTATAAGTGAAGACGAAAATCCCTATCAAAATAAGATGTTTTTGCTTGTCGATATGTGATGTGGATTGATTAGATGGAGGGAAGGGGAGGGAGGTGGAGGTGGAGATATGTTGGTACAGTGCGACCACGCAAAGCGGCCTTGCTGTCGCGAAAGTGATTGGAATAAATTAACGCGAATTGAATTTTTATTAATTCGTTATGGAGGCTGCTGCCGCTTGTTAATTAGTTATGATACGAGAACTTAATGAGTATAGTAAAACATATTATGTACATTATGTATACAATATATACATGGATGGCATTTTCGAAAGAAGATGCGCCATGACGTAGCTGAGAGCGTTGCCAAATCACATTCCCTCTCTGACACTCTTCGCTATTTTGTTTCGCTATTGTACAATATGACGATAGAATCGAGGTTGGTGGAAATATTTATAAATTTCCAACCAAATCTATAGCAATAACAAGATTTTTAGATAAATTTATTCTTCTTCTTCGCGTGTCACTCCTGCCGAATGTTGGCGACCCATCATCCTCTCGATTCTAAATGCCTAGTTGCCTTTAGCACCCTGAGCCGATCTTAACAGGGACCCTCGAGATTCTTCATCCGTGATATTCTTTTAGATCCCATGTCCCTTCTTCCCCCCACAATAAGTTGCAGAAGAGCGTATTTATCTCCACGGCATATGTTATCTAGGCTACGATTTTCAACGACTGCCAGACTAACAGCTAAGATGTAGATATTCCTAAGACCCAGAACCAAACAATTCTACAGGAGTTCACAGCCCCCATCCCTAGATTATTACTTCATATCATGAACATTACACTCCTACTGTGTTCTCCTTTTTTTAAAACGTTTTTCTCGTGAGTCACGCCAAGTCTTATTTCTAGACTTCAAAATAAACAACCTTATATATACCTAGATTTGAAGTCTTCATAATCAAAGATGCTAGGTACCTACTCATTAACAAGTGCATAGGTATATGTAATATAATCTTTTCTTGGTTGATGGCGAATCACGAATCTAAAATCGAAAGTGAAATTCCTACCAGTTCACTTGCAGCTAAAAGATGAGCAGAACAAAATAACGTTTAAGATTATTCGAAAAAAAAATGGTTTTGCCGTGATGATGAAAACATCATGAAGATCTTCATTAAAAAGTTGAGAGTGATTCATAAAATAATTTGGTAATATATTCAAATTTTTATCTTAAGGTACTGTAATAGTCACAAGTAAGCGAGTCTCTCTCTCCTCCTTAGCTTGTACCCCACATGACTGAGGGGTCAGCTCTCCTTACCTCCACTCTCCTTACTCGTCCGATCCCGAGCATCGTCTTCAGAGATATTATAAGCCCTTTCTTCGTCTTTTGGTATGTTCTTTAAACCTTTTGCTAGTTAATTTTATGTGTAAAAATACTATGTAGGTACCTCTGATCGAGTGAAAAAAAAGGTGACTAGAACGTTAAACTCTTGCAGAACTCATAAACACACTAAGAACACAAAAATAGTCCGGAGAACTTTAAAACCTTGCAGACACTACAACATCCACGCACTACTTATTTATCTCTCCGATACCGAGATTGCATAGGTTTTGAAATGAATTTTGTAGCTTACTACTCTATTTTGTTTGTATTTGGGCCATTGATAAAATTAATAACGTTCTGTTTATACTATTATTGGGACAATTTGAACATTGTAATTTTAAGATTCCATACATGGCTCTGCATGGGATACTAGATGGACAACTTCGACTAGAGAGACCTCCAAAAAAATGGCGAGAAAGTTGGAGTTCAGCCTCACAAAATACTCCCACCTCCTGAAACCACAAACTTTTGAGCCTAAGAAATAAATAATAAGAATTTTAAAATGTCCTAGTAATAGCGACATATGAAGGTGTGATAATTTGAGCATCCTCAGTCATGAGTTATGATGAACAAAGTATTAGAACTTTCATACATAGAATGGAACTGTACAAATTGATTGCATACGAACATTTAAAACATCGAATCGACTGTTACAAATTTATTTACGTGTGTTTTCGTGTTGAAGATCTCTCGCAAACACAAAAAAGCTACGCATTATTTGCCTCGGAGAGAAAGTACTCGAGCGAATTACGATGGTCGCTCGTTCGCTATGCGGTTGTGTATTTGTTGGCAGAATAAAATACATAATAATGATACGATTATAGTCGCATAGTGTTTATATTATATTATTACCTATCTATAGATACCTGACAAGTGGGTGAGCACTGAGCACGCGGTCAGAACTGTTGCGACACGACACCGGTTATTGGCTCGAACGCAAGAAACGAGATGAAAAGTAAAAACGTTTGGGTCTCTTTTGTGATTCGTTCAACACGCAAAGGTGTCTAACGCAACTCGTTCATAATTGGGATCAGGAAGAACATTTAATAATACCAAGGTGTTAAAGACTTCTATACTCGAATCGAGTATGAAAATTGAATCATCATCATCAGCAATGGCGCTACAGCCCGATGTGGGCCTTGGCCTCCTCAAGAAACTGCCTCCATCCCGCCTTGTCGACAGCAAGTCTCCTTCAATTTGTCTGTCCGATCGCTCTTATATCGCCTTCGATGTCGTCCAGCCATCTCATCCTAGATCTCCCTCTGCTTCTTCTTCCTTCGAGGCAGTTGTCCAATGCTTTCTGGGACCCGGCTATCTTCCATTCTACAAACGAAAATAAAATGAAAATTGAATGACCAAATCATTACAAATAAAAAATGAATGACCATCATTAAATTGTTTAATGTACATACTCCATCTTATACGGAAACGAAAGATTATAGAAGTAGCTCATCCCCTGGGTGGGCATAGTATCGGTTCAACACAAAACAATCTAGCATTTGTCACCACTAAACCTACCACCTCTTCGACTTTTCAGTCAGATGCATCCGAGATATTTGGTTTCACCTTTGTTTTCAAAGCACTCGTATAAAACTACATAAATGTAATGTGTCCTTTGAGCATGCCTCTTTTCAGAGGTCTATGGACCCATGTGTGTTACGTTTCAATAACGTGCAAGTCTAATCAATATAATATTATTCATCACAATCGTGCGGTAAAAAACGAAACTGAAAAAAAATCTCAGCTCGCCTTGACGTGTGTGTGTGATTGGTTAATCCGTGGTGCGGCACCGCCTGGCACCGCAGCCAATGGACGAGAGACGAGAGAGTCCGCAGCACCAAAACCGGTCTTGGATATACAGACAATATTTCTGTATAACAAAACTGCATGACTAATGTACAAGTAGTACAAGCATACGAGGCATGTATCATAACTATATACAAGCCAATTGATGGAATACGATCTGTTGAGCAATACAAATCGATCATTTTGTATATAATAGGTACCTATGGATCTACGTATTCAATAAGATTTGGTGCTGTTGATTTTTTCATCCATTATTCTATACAACCAACTACATAGGTGTAGTTATTAGCAAATGTTTTGACATATTTCTTAGGAAAGAGGGAGGGTTTGTGCAACTACCAACCAAGGAAAAAAAAACAAATATTCACTTCGCTCAATGTTATGTTTGCTGATATTTGTCTAGATGCTTTAAGAGACCTCAGAACAGGCATTTAGCCTAGTGAGATAGTAAAATTTCAATATTTTTATTGTGTATACCATTATGAAATGTACTGTACTGATATGTAAATAAAATAAAAAAAAGTAATACCAACTAACGATTTTTTTCTATAAATTGATGCTTTTTTCATGTTTCATTGTTATTGCTGACTTTGATCAGAGTATTAAATGAATAATTTTAAAACTAAAAGTAATAAGTGACAAAACATGACTTGGTATGCAAGATCATGTTAACAACTATGAGTTCTTAGCGAATCGCATCGTATTGGGATCGAATTTGCATTGGAGAGTCAGGCTGCTGGGCTTGGTTTTATATTCACACCATTAATTCTTCAATCAAAATGTTGATAACTACATAGGACATTACAGGATCATCATCATCTTCAGGGTCGTTTTATTCATTGCCAAGGGTCATGACAGTACGTAAGGTATAGTCATATTCTTTTCTCATAATGGAATTCGAAATTTGAGAGTACAGAAGGAATATGCATTAGGATTTAAATGGCTTCAGTCTTTTCTTAAAAATAACAGTCGTATACGCGATCATAAAAATATTCGATGTAAAAAATCGTTTTATGTATAATATATAATCATCCGTATTTTACAAGTTTTACAAGAACTTGTTGCGTTGTTTTCATCAGATCCGTTATGTTAGTTAGCTGTCTCTAATCAAGGATATTCTTCTAATATACATACCATTACTGGGGATATGAATTCGTTTGAAATAAATCTCATGATTTCATTTATATCAGCTGTGTCTTTATTTGGTTTACTTCAATATTATACCGCGGTGTCGTGCGAAGCAACTGAGCGCAGACTGGTTCGTCAGATTTGTGCGATTCTCTTTCAACATCACACGTTTGCGGTCTATTTAACAAAAAATATATATAACAACAATTATAACTCACCTCACAACTTGCATGATTAATTTAAACGAAATCATTTTCATAGCGGTCGGGGAGAGTTACGTAAATTGATAACTCTTGGATGACGTCACAAGCCCCAGCGTGACTTCCTATTATTTCAAATGATGGTGTTTTGATATTATTTGAAGGAATCTCTAAACACATTCTAGAGGTATATTAAACTCTGATCATGTGGAGAGAAAGAGCCAACATAGAGGCTCAATATTTACTTATGGAATAAAGAATGTAAGTGGGGAATATGATTAAATCGATAACATTCAGATGTTCGCGCCAAGAAAAAAGTTTGATTGTAATATTCATAATCTTTCTTCTCGGTTTTTTAACGGACTTGTGGTTTTGAAATCAAATTCTACACATTTCCTCCTACCTTTAATACGCAATTTCAAAAACAATTGTTCAGATAGACTGCCAATACATTTGTAGGTACTTGCATGCAATTAATAGCTTTATTCTCTGTCATAAATGAGTTTTTATTTTTTGTCTGATTTATAACTAAAACCTCCAATAAACTAAAAATTAATCTTAATGACGTTATCATCAAGATATTTTTTTTTTTTTATTTATTTCTATCCAAAAATATACAGTATATATGAGATACAAAATATCTTACATAAGATAATATAAGCTTATTCATACATAGTTAACATACAATGTAAATATAAGTTATCTCATTTCAATAAATATCAATTTACCACTTCACTGGTGCTTACATAGTTTAAGCCATATCTTTTTGTTTGTATCTTTGTTACTAGCCCCCTCACTAGGCATAGCCTGTGCTAAGGTGAGCTAGTTTTATGTTATTGTCTATTACGTTGTTTATTTATAGATACATTTACATATTATATAAGTACATGTACATACATACACTACGCATTCAAACGAAGTTTGAAGTTCCTCAAAATTTGTAATTACCAAAATAACAGAGATGACCTGTTTGAATGTCGGTCGAGGTCCAGACGGGATTTAAACCCAGTAGCACCGGATTTCTATATTTCGGTGCTTTAGAGTGAGTGGTCCTGTTGAATGAAATTAAGATCATTCAAGTAATTATAAATGATCATTAGCTATCCGAATCATCCATCAGTCAATTACTGCATGATGTTTACATGGGTCAATTACTGCATGATGTTTGATCAGTTCTTCGCATTTCATATTTCATAACGCTTTTGAAACTTAGACACAAAACTTTTCCTGGTGTGAATATCGACGATGAAGGTCAAATTAACACTAAGTAATTATAACAATGCTCAAGAAGATGGTGAAATCTTGTATCTGTCACCTACCCATTACGTATCTACATGTCTACTTTTCTATCCAAACGATCGGGCGACAATAATAACATCATTTCGTTTGCCTCGGGGGTAATTCAATACATTACCCATTTTGGTAATTACACCATAACTATGTAACTCTCTCTCACGGTCTATCTGGTGAAGGTTCATCTTTGTCAAATTTTAAGGCATACCTGCACGTGTTTATAAATTTCTTCGTAGCTAATTAAACTTCTAATTCACCTTCTTCTTCTCCCTGGCTTATATCCCGACTCTCTGTCTGTGCCGACTGTTGAGGTCAGCTCTCCTCGTCTTTAAATTATTATAGGCTCTTCTGTCCTGTACTAGCATGGTCACCAAGGCCATGTCTCTGCATTTGGTTTAGTATTTGCACGATCCAGGAATGATTCGATCTTCCCCTGGATGTGAGTCAAGGAAAATCCTTGGAGATTGCTTGGTTTACAGTGTAATCTGGCGGTTTGCGTTCAACGTGCCTGTACCATCTTAAATGTCTTTCCTCTATCATACAATGTACATATTATATTAGTAACACCTAGCCTTAACGAATGTGTAAACTTCTTAACTTTTTCCCGTAAGGACACTTAAGCTACCCATCTTAGCATACACATTTCAGCAATTTCACCTCCTTTAACAGTATAGACAGGAAGATTATTATTGTACTTATGATTATAACTAACCTAAGCAAATTTATTACTCTTAAAAAAGCTTATTAAAGCATGTTATGCACACTACCCGCACACTTGGGATATGGCGTAATGGTGTGAACGAATAAGAGAGAGCTTATCTTATTATGATATTGTGTTTTTAGTATTTTGTTGTATTTCTCAAGTAATACTTATGGCAAAATATAACCAATTTCACTCGTATAAAATACATTTATTCACTCATAAATAGGCATACTTACATAAAGTGTTAATGGAACTGATAAATTGGAGAAAAGTGGCGGTCGATGGGGAAGGATGGAAACGATTTCTGGAGGAGGCCAGGGTCCATAGCGGACTGTAGCACCAGTGGTGATGACGTATAGTGTTAAATATTTCTTGTCTTTTTATAATATAGCTAGTATTTTTGGTTTTGGTTATTCATCCACAATTTAACTGTAGGTATTTTTCTCTCAATCCGGTAGGTGGAGAGTTAGACGTCGGCCATAACCCATTTTTCTTTATCGATAGATAGTCATTGAAATTCAACGACACGAAAATCAACTTTAAAAGTCATTAATGATTAAGCAAACAGAAAACCCAATAATAGATACATTATGTAGATAAGTGATGTGTACCAAATGTGTTGTTTATCTGTGTCTGTGGGTTTTATGAAGGTGATTCAATACAAAGTAGGTATGTAGGTGATTCTTGACAATTCTCTTATCATCCTAATCTTTAGGAAGTTGTAACTATATTGTCATCATCTGAAACGCATTTCCCTACGGAAGTGGAATGGAGAATGGGTGTGCCGGAAAGAAGACGAAATTTAAAAGGAAAAAAATGATTGATTCATGATCATATACAGCGTTATTTATAAACGTGGTTTAAATATTCAACTATGGTTGGACCCAAATTTGAACACTTTTCTAATTTATAAACATTAATCAAGAGTTGGACCGTGATTCAACTTGCCATTTCACAATTTTGAACTACCTACCTATGACCATAAGATATCGGATAGTAAAACATATAAAAGTGATTTGATCCATTGGAATTTTCGATTGACGTCGAATTCAAACAAAAATATCGAATGTCAAAAAGTGCAATAGCAAGAGTTGGACAGAACTTTGTGTGGCGCTGCACGTGTTCTATGCCGCGCATTATGTTATGTGGTCATGAAAACCAACTTAACAAACCTAAATTCGGTGCTGTCGTATGAAATAGAGCTCAAAATCGAGATCAACTGAACTGGGGTTCAAATATTTTTATAAATAATATAGAAAACTTTAAAATATCTGAGATGTGAATGGGGATAGCAAGTTTGATACGTATATTATGAAAAATATACAATAGAGTACCTATCTTTATATGGAATGAATTTTAAGTTTTTTTCTTCTTACACATGCGCAGCGTCAATATAGTTTTATGGCACCAAGGCTTTATAATACAATAATGATAGAAATTGAACGACACGTATCGCATGACGGGAAAATTTTCAAAGACCTTGTTACTCGTTGGCTGAAGCAGATTGCCATGGTAGAGAAGGATCTGCTTCGGTACTCTAGGATTTTTTGAGATAGAGGTTTTAGAGTTTTTTCATCCTGGTTTTCGATGTCCTGAGTGAATGGAACACGTCATGAAAAATAAAACAAATCGCAAAGTAGCCATAGCAAATTCAAATTAGTAGGTACTGCCTCAGAACAGACTATGTCTAGCAAGGCAGTAAAATTTCCAAATATGTGAAAAAAATATATTTATAAAATTGTAATTAGGTATAAATTGAATTGTATTTTGTTCCTTTGTAATATTTATACTATTGGAAATATATTATTCATTCATTCTTCTTCATTTCTTCAATGCTAAGGATCGTAATCTATGGAACCTCCAACAGAGAGAACGATTTTTCTTCAGTCATCTCTGCTGTCCGCAGTTAGCACCGCTGAAGGCATATCCTTAGACAAACCATCGCGCAGGAGATCTGCCTATGCTTCTTTTACCTGGAACACTTCCTGACACAGTATTTTTTTTCAGATTACCTGGCCCTGTCCTGGCAATGTGACCGAAGATGTTTACGTTTTAAATACCGTGAATTTAACGCACCTAAAGAAGCATTGCGCTCGTCTGTGACACACCTGATGTATGTATGTAGACCCGATCTACCTGCATTGCATGCGTTATAGGATATTGAGCCATATGTGCAAACATCTTAAGAAACACTGTCCTGTTTATTTGACAACAATTGAGTCTAGAGGTATCCGTCTAAGTACGATAATAATCATTATAGATAGATAAACTAGAATTACAAATATCACTATATTATTCATGTAACTATAGGTACATAAGCAGGTATGATATATAAGTGCATCATACTTAGGTATATCAAGTAGGTATGAATAAAAATACATTGAAATCATCCATCATCGGAGATTTATC